>CAWUFW010000044.1:6317500-6917500 GCA_963921515.1 Calotriton arnoldi
CCATCTCACCCGGCTCTCACTCCCTGCTGTCCTCCGTCACCTCACCCGGCTCTCACTCCCTGCTGCCCTCTGTCACCTCACCCGGCTCTCACTCCCTGCTGCCCTCTGCCATCTCACCCGGCTCTCACTCCCTGCTGCCCTCCGTCACCTCACCCGGCTCTCACTCCCTGCTGCCCTCCGTCACCTCACCCGGCTCTTACTCCCTGCTGCCCTCCTGTAACCCTCTGCCATCTTACCCGGCTCTCACTCCCTGCTACCCTCCATCACCTCACCCGGCTCTCACTCCCTGCTGCCCTCCGTCACCTCACCCGGCTCTCACACCCTGCTGTCCTCTATCATTCTCTGTCACCTTCACCCGCGTGTGTGGCAGCCCGGGCTGAGACAGCTTCCCGGGCGCACACACAGCCGCACCCGAGTACTTCACAGGTCTTTAAAAGACCATTTGCATGATAACGAGGCTTTGTTGTATTTCACCTCTTAGCGCCCCTCCAGCTCCACTCGGACTATCGGAATCGCCCGGCCCCCATAGAGCAGAGTCTGTGTTTGCTCACACTGTAAAATTTTTTAAAAAACACAGGTACTATGTCTGCAAGGTCCGCGGGCCGCCAAGGAAGGCTTGCCGGGCCGCTGGCGGCCCGCGGGCCGTACTATGAGTACCCGTGGTCTAGAGTATGTAGAATTGCTGGGACCCCAAGGAACCACCCAAGGAGAGTAAGTAGGGACCCCACGGAGGACGGGTGCAGTGTGGGAACACGACCGCGTGCTCCGTACAATTCTATGGGGAAGTCGCGGTTGAAGTTTTAGTGTTTAAGGACCCTTCCCAGTAGATTATGAGGAAGCCGTTTGGATCATAGGAGGTTGAAGAGCCACCCCACCCCTGGATACCATAGAACCAGAGTTACCTATCCCAGGGAAGCCGGGTGCGTAGGGCTGAAGTGGTGTCGGAAACCGCTGTTGATCTCAATGGAGGACTTCAAGGGAATGCCATTGCTGGAAAGAAGAAAAGTGTCCGATGGAACCCAAAGGTGGATTCTTGATGAAGGGAGCCGGAAAGCAGAGAGGACAGAGTCTGGGTCACTCAGGAGCGACCAGGGGCTCGGTAGTTGAATGCCCACCGATGTCGGGTGCTTCAGGTGTGTTGATGGAGACCTTGACTCTGCAGCCAAGGGGACCAGGAGACATCGAGGATGACCAGGAGCCAGATCTGAGCTGTCCCACAAAGGATGTCGAGTGCTAGGGGTCGATGTCCGGCGGGAGCACAAACAAGCCTTGGCAACGGCAACCCATGAAGAAGGTTAAGGAAGGTTACGGTCTGGACCAGCAAGGTCCAGGAGACTCACCACAGCAAGAGGAGTCAGGGCAGGCCTGGAGAAACCAGGGGAGCCCAAGAAAAGCAGAGTTTACCCTCAAGGGGACTCACAGGCTGGAGGCACAGAGTCGCAAGAGGACCTCGAGTGATTTCACAAAATGACAGCTTGCAGAGCACTCAGTGCAAAGAGGCCAAAGTTCTTTGTAGAAAAAAGTGCCAGAGGTTGGGGCTATTTGTAGCCCAATGAACTTGTTCGGGAAACGCCAACAAGCATTTGCACTTGCAAAAGTACATGGTGCACAGGAGTTTATGTATTACAGCCCCCACGAGGGACTCTGACCTCAAACTCAGTGAAAGGACAGCTTGGACCTTGAGGGAGGTGGAACCCACCTCCTGTGTTGCTGGAGCCTTCAGAGTCCACAGGAGCTCAGGATCAGCAGACCAGTCAGTTGTATTATGATGCCTGTGAATGCAGGGGAGTGACTCCTTCACCCCAAGGGAGATATCTTTGGTTGTCCTTGATGCTCCAAAGGTCCTACACAGAGCCTGTATGGTCACAGGCACAGACGATGCTTCAGACTGAGAGGAAGACGAAGTTTGTCCCAAACGAAGTCCAGCGAAGTCCAGAGTGTCCAGACAATCGAAGTTCAGTGGTTTCTTGATCAGAATCTTGTCCACATCGAATCTAGGGTCCTACATCCAGGTAAGCCCTTTTGTACCCATGGGAGAGGGTTGGACAGATTCAGGTGACCCTCCCAGGGGAGGGTCTAGACAGTGGGGAGGTTACTCCTATGTCCTTTGTTCAGTTTCGCGCCAGAGCAGGAGCCAACGGCTCCCAGGACTAGTTTGAACTGGATTATGCAGAGGGACACCAAATGTGCCCCTCATGCAGACTTTCGGTTGCTGGCAAGCGCACCCACCCAGGCCTAATACACTAAATCCTGTCTGGGAGGTGGTCACACCTCCCTGTGACAGGATGCCTATTGTTCTGCCTTTCCCTGGTCGAGCTTGGCTCAGCAGCAGGAGGGCAGAAATGTGTCTCTGGACGGCAGCAACCATTTTGGGCTGCCCGGGACTAGAAGGCTGGTACTGGGACCACCAGGGACCTCACAAAGCTTGTTTCTGAGGCGTGGAATCATACCTCCCACACCGGTTACTGGTGTGGGGGTATAATTCCACAATGTTTGACACCAAACATGATTAGGTTATTTTCAGCCGTTTTAGAGTTGGTCATCACGCGGTCGAATTTTGCCACTCTATATGTCGTAAATGGCTGCAGCACTAACAAACCGGGAGAATGGACTCCGTAGGTTGCAGGGGTGTCCTGCTCATGCAGTGTCACCCTCTCACTTAGAACCAATGCCCCTGCCTTCAGGATTGTCAAGGCCTGCGATAGGGGTGATTTATAGTTTTTAAGTGTACTGACCCTTAGATATAGTGAACCTATATCTTAAGTAAGTGGTGCATGCACTAACTTACACAGGCTGCAATGGCAGGCCTGTAGATCCATTTTGCATGGCCTCTCATGGGTGGTATAATACATGCTTTAGCCCATGGGAGGTCTCTGGGGTACCTATGCCCTGGGTACATGGGTACCATATACTAGGGACTGACAAGGGTACCTCAGTATCCAATATGGAGTGTACTTTAGTACATGACATAACATTTTAGGGAGAAAGCAGATAGACTGGGGTCATGATTAGCAGGATCCCAGTCAGACTAGTCAAAAACAGTAGAACATCAAGCAAAAAGTGGGGTTAACTATAAGAAGCAGATCCTACTTTCCTACAATCACCACACAGTACGCCATTAGCACAGAGGAAACCAATCATGAAGACCACTCACTCCGGGCCCTGGTGGACCCCTGTCCCCACCCTGCCTTTAACAATGGATCAATCCCTTTCAACTAGGTCCTCACCCCTATCCCCCACACCTCAATCAGTACAACCACTTTCCTGGAACCATGGAAACAAGCAGCCGTCAATGCCCACTTAAAAAAAAACCCTCAGCTGACCCAACAAAACTCACCAATTACCGACCGATATCTCTCTTTTCCCATTCAGCAAAGTCCTGGAAAAAGCCATCAACAAGCGCCTATCCAACCACTTTGTCATACACCAGCTTCTCCTTACTACACAATCAGGATTCAGACCCAATAACAGCATGGAAAACGCTGCTATAGCATCAAAGTATGACATCCGAATGATCCTCAACATGGTGAAATCACAGCCCTCATCCTTCTAGACCTATCAGCAGCCTTGTTATGTTATCTTATATTCATTTGTATATCCCACTAATCACCCAAAAGGATGTCCAGGCGGCAGGTCTTTAGCTTCTTGTGGAACTCAAGAAGTGAGGAGGAGGCTCCGATGTGTTGAGACGCCGTTCCATGTCTTGGGTGTATTGTAGAAGAATGAGCGACCTCCAGTTTTGCTTTTTTGGATGTGGGGAAGTTGTCCAAGTGAGAGCGAGGCAGAGCGTAGGTGTCTGGTGGGTTCGTGAAAGTGTATGTGGCTGCTCAGGTATTCTGATCCTGTATTGTGTAGGGCTTTGTATGTGTGTGTGAGAAGTTTGATTTGGCTGCCTTCAACACTGTCTCCCACCCCATCCTAATCCAACGACTCCACAAAGCAGGCATCCAGGGACTTGCCCTCAAATGGATCTGCTCCTTTCTCTCCTAGAGAACCCAAACTGTTAACATGCCCCTCTACACCTTGTAAGCATGAGATCTTATTTGCAGAGTCCTGCAGGGCTATTCGCTCAGTCCACCGCTCTTCAACATGTACATGAGCCCATGTGTCGACGACATACAAGCTCAAAACATAAACATCCCCACTAATGCCAATGACATGCAACTGATATTGTCCCTTTTGGATGAAACATGAACACCAGAAACAAGTTCACCACATACATGGCAGAAGTAGCCACAGGGATGAAATTCAATTGCCTCATATTGAACTCAGATAAGACCAAGGTGGTAGTCTTTGGGAAGAATGCCTCACCATAGGACTCCATCTGGTGGTCCATAGACTTTGGACCCACACCCTGCTCACAAGCGAGAAACCTCGGAATCATCATAAACAACAAACTGGACATGACCGCCCAAGTCAATGCAGTGATCTCAGCCTGCTTCAAAACATTTAGGATGCTGAAGAAAATCTTCAAGTGGCTACCAGACAACACTAGTTTCTCACCAGCACACACCCCATGCATACACAAAAGCAAAGCAGGAGGATGTTCCTTCTCATACCTGGCCCCTAAAGCCTGAAATCACATCCCACAATACGTCAGAGCCTCCTCCTCTCTTCTTGACTTTCCTAGAAGCTGAAGACCTGGCTTTTTTGAATAAGCCCCAGGGCAGTCCTCACACACCTGCTACAGAGCATTTGGATACCCTCACAGGTGATTAGCATGCTATAAAAAACCAATAACATAGCATAACAAATGTGAGCCTTATTGGCTTTTCCAAAGCTTGTTTCATTTAGAAAGTACGTGAAAACCCTCCTTCTCAACCATTAAGTGGAAAGCTTTTTATTACCTCCAGCAGTTATATCATGGCTATCAGGCTGTCAGGCCTGTAAGACCTGAAGAAATGTACATTTTCTCAGGGGTTCCCTTAAATGCATATGCCACTATAAATATTTATAGTGAGTGTGGAAAGATATAACCGGCAAATAATAAATAGGGTTTAATCCTACGCTGAACACAGAGACATCCCACTGATAAATATTTCTGATTGGTATTTCTCATTCCAATTTAGGAAAGGAGTGGTGCTCCAGTGCCATCATCTGTGTCATCTATCTAAGAAATGTATTATTTCGTGTAATCTGGAGTCTTGAACAAGAGCCATTTCAAAGCTTCAAATTCATTTTAACATTCAAGGTAAATAAAATACGCGTCGCTGGCTTTTAGAAGTGAGCTCTTGTATATGTGCTACATTATTTCAATAAACAAAATACCTGAGAAACCCAGTTAGGCACAGGAAGTCACCTATTTCTGAGTGTTAGTAAGTTGTCAGCTCAGCATTAACTACCTCTTTGCTTGGATGTGCTGCTTGTTATCTCTCTTGATCTGTGGGCCAAGTCACAAATATTTGCCCTGTGGAACATCTACAGGTCTTGATCGCCAGGTTAGTTATTTTATGCTCATGTAACATTTCTTTAAGGAGGGACAGGTGGTCCTACAATGCAGAAGATCACAGGGACTAAAGCCTCCTCTTGTTTGTGGCACACATTCTCTTCTCCCCCTCAAGAGCTGTTCCAGTCCACTTATAATGCTTTTCAGTGCCTTGCTGAATTTCTGCTAGCCCATTGTTCTTTGAGTGGCAAAAATGTAAATCATATATGTACTGCCATCCTAATCCCATGTGGCTTTCACGCAACCTAACATTAAGTTTGTCCTATGTGATATCGAACTTTCTTAGAGAAACCACTTACCAAAAAAAGCCCAGGCTACCATAGGGAATCAATAAATCATGAAAGGTATGAGCTCGGAGTAGAGGTTTACATGGTCTACCAGTGGCTGTTTAAATTATTGTGTGTTGCCATTGGTAGTAGGATCAGGTGAGCCACTGCCACTTCTCAGAACCTCTCAGTGGCTAAGCATTTGGACATGAATGACAGAAATGCATTATCATAGGTAAAATCTTGGGCTCGTAAAAATAGATGGCTAGATTGTCACAGATCCTAGTGACAACAAGATCTTCTACTGGAACTCATGAGCAAGATACAACAAGTACTTCCTACTACACAGATACCACTACCAGTCTACTGGCCCCAGGAGCATGGTCATTAAGAGCACTCTACAGGAGACCATTCTGCTGGTACTGTTTAAACAGCACACAGCGTTTACCCTCATCCGTGGATGCAGCCTCCTAAAAATGTCCTGGTCTGTGCCTAAAAGAGATCATTATTGGTGGAGTCACGGCCGGCTCTAGGGCGATGCGATCGGTGCCACCGCACCGGGTGCTGACTTGGGGTGAAGGCGCCATGTTTGCATGTATATTATCGTTTTAAAAGCATCTGCTGCCACATTCCTGGCTTCCAGTAATTTTCAGACATCAATAAAAATGTCAAGATAACTCCGGTGATTAAAGTTATTCCTGGAGAGAGACCGGAGTTTTGTCTAGTGGAAGTTTTGACTCATCATAAGGTAGCGCAGAGTGTTGATATGCCTGCTGCAAAGAACGTGTACCATGCAGATCACAAAGTGCATGTAATTTAAATAGTTCAGTGGGTTACTGCTTTTGTCTAGGAGATCCTTTTGCTACTTGCAGTTTATAAGTTAAAATCCTAATATAGAACAGTGAGTTAATAACTGTCATCTAAGAGCTGCATGCAAACTGCAAGGTATATATTAGAGCTATATGTTTTTTTGCCCATTCTTTCATTATCCTAATCTTGCAAAAAGGGTTCATTTGGGTAGAAATCATTTCTTATTATTAAAGAGAACCCCTAACAATAGTGTTATGTTTTAAATTCTGAATTTGTGCTTTTCCAGACCAAGGACTCTTAAACTATCCTCCCTACCAGTATGGATGACGTGACTCCTAGTAGTCTCCTGTCTTATGTGACATTTTCTATACACTGATTTACACACATATGATTGTCTCTGTGCAATGTGTGTGTGATGTAAAGTGCTCTGACACCTTACACTGGTGTGAGTGGCGCCATAAAACTAAATTAATCTGAGAGACAGTGTTTATGGAGACTTGATTAATGGTGGTAGTGAGAGAATTTGTGGCAGAGCTGGTCATTGGGGGGTGCCAACAGACGCAGTCACACAGGGCGCCACCAGTGCTAAAGCTGGCCCTGGGTGGAGTTTCCTAATGACTACAGTTCTTTGAGGCAAACACTCTAGGATAGAACTTAGTTACACCATGTCACAGACATAAAAAGGACACTGGCAGGGAATATAAAAAAAACAAGAGTCTCCTTCTGTTTTCCATTTCAACCTGCATGCAAGCTGCCAACAACCACTAATCATCGCACCCCCTGTCATTAATGTAGATGTAGTAGAATAATTACAAGCAGGGCACTGAACCTTCCCTTTGAAAAGCACTATATTGAACACATAAAAACAGACATAAAATCAAGATCCATCAGCAAATTACATACACCATTCCATTCAAAACACCCTGCACATTAATGTGTGAAGGATTCAAAGCAGAGCAACTGCTGAAAGCTTAGCTACTTTGAACATCTCTATTGTGAGTAAATATACATAAAATAATGGAATACAAACAATTTACTACTGGCAATGCAGTTGAGACTAATTGAGACAAAACTTGAAGATTTTGATTTGAAAGAAAGCAAGTACCAGAACACAATGGGTTATCACTACAGACGGACATCTGCATAAAAACATAATGTGAAGTGAAACACTGCAAGGACCAGAGTGCCCTCCCTTTTCAGTCGGCTTCAACAGCTAAAATCCTTAAAATAAGAAGTTAAATTGTTTGAGCACAATCACACCTTCTATTCAAACATTTTCTGTTGGCTTACAGTGTTTAATGATTTTATTCTGAGACATATCCCATTGATCCAAAATGTAGGTCTCTGACTATTAAGGCATGACACATTCAAACCAGAGCAACTGCTAAAAAGGAAAGCTCCTCTTTAGACTGGTGTGCCTCTGAAATGTACGAAATGACACGGCTTACTTACTTTACTTTCACTGAGGTCCAACATTTTACTAGTAAAATTGATCTAATGTGAAGGATTGCAAACCAGAATACATTGGGATTTATTGCTGAGCGTGAGGATGTGGGTGTATTATATGGTATTACTGTGCGGCCTTACCGTGTAATGCACTCGCAGAAGCTGCCTTAGGTCCACTTGGGTTCATATGTAAAACTTTAAGCTCCACCCTGGGTAGCTATGGCTTCGAGCAGCAAGGCTTAAACAAAGGAACTAGTGTAAAGCATTTAACAGTACCAAACATCAAAATAAGAAAGCCACACAACATTAAAGAAATCCGACACCAATTTGTACAATTAGATTATATTTTAATGAATATTTAGAGTCCTAAATGAGCAAAATCTACCAGAGTGTTCCAGAGACAGATTTTTAAAGAAAAGTACATTTTTAATTCAACCGCAAACAAACACTGGTAACTGGAATGTTTGTAAACTTTTGAAAAGTTTGTAGGAGTGGAGTTTGGCTACTCCGGCCCGACTTGAGTGACCAAATCTGACAGGGGGAAGATCTAGGAGGCCAATGAGGAATATGTGGACAGTTAAGTGGCCATCAAAGCATTTTCCAGTCTAGTTCCAAACTTTACAGCGCAACCGCCATAGACTTTAATAGTGTGGCCCTGATGCTGCGGATACAGGAAATGGAAGAAGCCCAAGGTAGCTCTAGGTGCTGTGTGGTTGATGGGGGTGCTTTTACAGTTACTCCTTGGTTCACGGGTCAGGTGGGATGACTTTGGCCATAGAGATCGGGGGTCCCTCAAAGTCCTCTTTAAGACACTGGAAGGCCAGCTGTGGCTGGATGGACTACTGGTATCCGTACAAAGTGATTCCAGCGATATCCTTTGGTGTTGGCTGGTGTCCCTCTTGGGTGACAAATCTGGACTTCTTTGCTGTTGGCTGGTGTCCCTCTTGGGCAACAAATCTGGATTCCTACGACACTGCCTGGCTTCGGTGCAACTTTCGGCCGTCAAGGATCCGTCTCTGGGGTACCCAGCGGCAGTCAGTGGAGATTCTTCTGAAGTTGCTATTGACTTGCTGAGGTGGGCTACTTCAGCTTTGATGACCCTGGGGCTGTTTCCATGAGGCCAGCCCTGACCCTTGGAGTCACTTCTTTGGTCTGGAGAACCACTTTTCCCTGAGCCAAGAACCACAGGCACAGTCTTCTCTTTGCCAGCCCATGGTGCAGCAGGTGCAGTCCAGCAGACCGTGCAGCCTCTCTTTGCATCGTCCAACGGTCAGCAAGGCAGTCCTTCTTCAGTCCTTGTTCCAGTTCGACGTAATCTGAGGTTCAGGGGGCCAGGGGTGCCATATTTATACTCAAAAAGTGCCATAGGGGATGATGCAGTCACTAGCCAACGGACTGCCAGGTTCCCTCCTTCTTAGTGATAACTTTCTGGCTATGTGTGGCATCTGGCAATGCCAGAGTGCACTATTATGCCCACTCTCAAGATGTCGGTACCCTTCTTCGGCTGTTAGGAGCTTGGTAGACCACCCTAGAAGTATGACAACCTGTGGGCTATGCGCCCATGGGAAAACCGGTTTGGGCACTGGTTTCACCTCTCTGTCCCCATCGCCAGCCCATCTACCTGAACAAAGGGTAGCCCCTCATGAGTGTGATTGCCATTTGCCCATCAAAGGAGGCTTCTGGGCTGACACCCTGCTATTGTTCTGCAGTGAAGCCTGGGAGTCATTTACACTACTCCCCAGGAAGGCAAAATGTTGTCTGGTGGCCAGTGACCGTGTGAGGCCACTGGGCAAACTGGATGACAGATTAGCAACTTTCTAAACTTTGCATTCTTTAATAGTGACATTAAATTCGACTTCAGCATCAAGAGGGGTTTAATGCTACGATTAATTTGATACCTTACACTACCCATCTGAGTAGTCCCATTCAGGAGTTAGCCGGGCTGAGGGTCAGCCGGTAACCCTGTGTTAGTGAATGGGGCTACTAACTCTCCTACAGCAAAATGACAATTTAGAGGTGTTGCTGTTGAGACACATATAAAAATACATGTATAAAATACATGTCCCACTTAATATACAGCTCCATGCCTTAGGGCTCCATAGGCCTTCTTTTGGGTAGACGTACTTATATTGTTAAGGGAAGTAGGATTTTGCCATTAGTTTGAATGACAAAGTCGAACCTTCAGTATGACCACTGCCTTTTCAGTCTGCAGTGGCAAGCTGGGAGCCATTTTGTACCCTGTCACACAGAGGGTGGCACAATTAGTGCTACAGTCATGGGTAGACACTGTGCCTTACATGCCCTGGGTACCATATACTAGGGACGTATAAGTAAGTCAGTCCTTGGCAATTGGGGGTAGCCAATTCAACATACACTTTGTAATGGGTTAAAACACTGGCACTAAGGTCTGGTGAACTCTCAGAGTTGATAAACCAGCAGCATCAGTCCAAAATGTGGGGGTGAACAAGCAAAAAGAGGCATTTCCTTTCAGTGAGCAACAAATTTACTCATTGATTTACAGTTTACTTCTTTGAAGTGAGGTGCGGTACTATACAGTTCCTCTCATCTATTAATTTTATGGTTTGGCAGGAAAGCATCAGTTGTCTATCAGAGCTTTTTAAATCGATATATCATAAAAGATGATGAAAACTACAACAATAACATTATTAATAATAACAACAATAATAACAATACTAATAATAAAAGTAATAATAAAAATAAAAATAATGATAGTGTCTTTGTGCCATCCCCAATTCAGCTACTGCTTTGATGGATGCCATTTGCATTTTGGATCAGCCTGCAGGATAGCATGCAAAGGACTCTATCTACAGTGAGTGCCACAGCGCACTGTACACAGGCCAACCACTTAGTTTTTTTATGTGACATAGGCAGAGAGGACACAGAAACATGGCTTCCACATAGATGGAGGAACTTGCTGCACTCTTTATGGTGATCAGCAATGGAGCAACGTATGAGAGTATGAGAGACTCTCTGGCATTAAGTGACACCAGGGCTGTACTTGCTTCATTAGTCATTTTGGGTGTGCATGCATCATTAGTTGATGACTATATTATTGTTTATGGAACTCAGTGGTACTGATTCTATACTGCTTGGGGGGCCCCAAGGGGTAAAGTCTGTATTCCCAGCCTCCCATTCCGAGGATGCAGGGGCCCAGTGCCAGTGACCTAGATGAATGCCCCTTTCATCAAAAACATGTCTGTATCTGTGCTCCCTATTCTCAAATAAAAAGCGCAGACAAAGTCTGTAAGTCATGACTAGTCGTCCACTTATCACAAGCAGTGAATGTGGTTTCAGAGAGAAGTGGGGCAGTAAGTGCATGGATATTGCTTAAAGGCCATGACCCGCTAATGGGGCAAGGGTGAGAGGATAAAGGGAAGCCCAGTGGAGCCCAGTTAAAGTAGAGGGAGAAGGAGGTGCCAACGCTCATGAGGTTTTCTGCTGGAAAGCAACCTTTCCTTTGAGCAGGACTCAGCATGGTTCTGCAGGTGCACAACTGATTCTGGGTTGTTTGTGTTCTGGATCAGGGAGGACCTGGCCTGGCAGTTCAGGCTGGATTGTTCCTTCTGGAGCAGGGGCAAGATTGATTTGCATATGGCTGGGTCCAAACAGAAGTGGCATGGTGAGAAAAATATTGATGAACTGGGATGAGGCCCAAGTAATTACCAGTGGCTGAGATTATTTCAAGCATTCCATTCATCACTTCTTGTATACATTAGGGCAAATCTAGTAAGTGGAAAATCCACTCAACAAAGAGTCCATAAGGTAGTCCTTGAGTTCTACTGAAGCATTAATCTCAGTGAAGTAGCTGAAGTGTGTTAGACCTGTCAGCCTTAGGGTGGTCTTCCACTAAATCTTTTGCCGTACTCCTCCATGTTTTTCTGATCTTATTTTTTGTTGGACTTAGGACTGGTAATCAGTGCTAAAGTGCGTGGGCTCACTCCTTAAAACATGGTAACATTGGCTTATTCTCAATTGGCATATTTAATTTACTTATATGTCTCTAGTAAAGTGGTACTACATGTACCCAAGGCCTGTAAATTAAATGCTAGTATTGACCTGCGGCAATTGTTGTGCCACCCAATTAAGCAGCCTTGCAAATCTGTCTCAGGCCTGCCATTGCAGCTTGTGTGAGCTATTTTAAACCGCCAAGCTGACCTGACAAAGTCAAATTTTTGCCAGGTCTAAACCTTCCTTTTAAATACATGAAAGTCACCCATTGGGTAGGCCCCAAGCAGCCTTTGGCCTTTCCTGGATTGGCCTTTGTCTTGAAGGCTGTGGTGAGAGGTAGTACATATGTTATGTAAACACCCACCAGTTTAAAATATAACAAGGCAATTGATAAACAGATTACAGCAATAATAAGTGAATTCAGTGCATGTCTGTGACCCATTCAATACATGGTTCAGAAGGTGCTGTACTCTGCATCCACCTGAAGAGCACCCCCACAGAACAGACACCATGTCCTGCAGAATGGACTTGTCTGAACTCACCTTGACCATCCAGCATAAGTGAGGTGTAAATCTCCTACAGAACATTAGAACATTTTGTGAATCAGACCCTGTAGTGCATATTTGCCAAATGTTTACAGTTAAATGGAAATAATAATCTCTTAAATACATGTGGCACTAGTTGATCAAAATATATATTATTCTTTCATTGATTGGTCCCTTCAATGTATGTTTTTAAATTAACCTGGGCATAAATCTCTCAAATTGTCTTGGGCAAATACAGTCAGGATGACCTTCAGTTTTGAAAATTACTACTTTTGTAACGCACAAGAAACTGAGTCAATGCCAATTTGTATCCTCTGGCATAAGAGTTATCAACTGGACTGTACACGGTCTAAGACAGGAAGTACTAAGCAGACTTTATATTGCAACCAGGACGTTGATGCTGGAGATTCTTCATATATGAGTTGGCTGCAAACCTGCTTTAGCATTTTTTGGAAGTATGCACTTTAATCAATAATGGTCAGTGTCTCTGTGGACTAAATGCTAAAGCAGAAACTCTCCATGCTTAAGTGGATTGTTTTTTTATATCTCTTTGCAAAAAGTATTTGTGTCTGTTTTTACGCTATAATATTTTTAATCAGGCACAGCCAATACATTTTTGCTTAACAATTGCTATTGGCAATTTTTTTTATAATGTTGAAGAAATTGTACCAATGATTGTAGCTTATGTGATCTATGTAATTGCATAAGACTGTGGGTTAAACCTTTTTGAACTGAAACGGATAGTCAATACCAGCTTGTATCTTCTGACACAGGAGTTATCATCTGGACTGTACAAGTTCTAAAAGAGGATGGAAATAAGTTAAAACAGCAGACATTGCAGTACTTACAGGTCCTGAATTTTTGACTCCCACCAACCCCTACTCATCAGTCATGATATGTTGGGTTGGGAATCAAGAATACAACATGAGAGCACCAGTCAGAAAATTTGGATGTATGATGATACAACGCGATCATTTAGATTGCGGTACATTACATCGCTGCTTTTAAAACGCAAGTCGTTACGACGACTTGCGCTGGAGGGCGCTGGACTTAGGAATAGTGTGATTTACTATTCCAACTCCAGCCTACGTAACAGTAGGGAAGGTGTTGGAATAGTAAATCACACTATTCCTTAGTCTAGAGCGCCATCCAGGGCAAGTCGTTGTAACGACTTGCTTTGTAAAAACAGCGATGTAAGTGTATCGCAGTGTTTTGACTGCGTTGTAAAGGTCGTTTTCCAAAATTATTGAGACAGTCAGATGAACAGTCCTAGGTTGTGAAAATTGCAGAAAGATGAATGAATGCCTCTTGCTGTTTTGTAATGTTCGTGTTTATTATCTGCAGAAGTAGCTCCCAGAACACCTCATTGGCTGGTGGGGAAGCTTAAATAGTGTGGCAGTTTGACTGCCCTTAAATCTAGAGTGGCGATGGTGTGCAGCACAGAGCTGGGGAGTGTCGCTGAAAAATTAAGCAGGCAGATCAGGATCGCGGTTCTAATAAAATTTAAAACTGCGTGGCACATGTCTATCGTGCTTAATTTTTGTAGGAATTCCATTGTAAACTGGTAATGCTTAATCTCTGCCTGGTGCAACAAGGGAATCAAAAAAGGGCTTCTTGAGCCTGAATATAATGGCCAAACTAAAATAAAGGGACATGTGGTCTGTTTTGTGGCGTTATCACAGTGACATTGGGGGTAGTTCACGCTGCCAAGCACATTGTGTCGGAAAAGCAACTTCAAAATGGATTAAATTTAATCTAAAGTATGTTAGATAAAACCGATAGTTTTTGTTTTTAGTCCATCCCAAATACGGTTCAATAAATTTAACTGTTGAGATTTCCAAATAGTGCTCAACTGTTTTCATGTTTAAGACACCCCTTAACCTTTCCTCCAGACAATAACCCGCAAAGCGGGATTTCACAATAGTCTTGGCATTAGGCAAAACATGATTAGGGAACGTAAACATGTCTATTAGGCCTAATTTATGCAAAACAGATTTTACATACGTCAGGTTATCTTGTTCACATTATCTAGGGATAAAAAGTCTGACATGCATGCAGGCTCACCACACTAACCTCTGGATTTTGCCAGCACTTATTCCATTTCTAGGTACAACACTAGAGAACAGCACTAAACTCCACAACAGGTACTGTTCTGCCTTCTCAAAGACTCAGTTTTGCTCTAAGTTGTTCATGCTGAGCTGTTTATTTTTCAGCTCAACTAGTGTTCTTTCAGTATATCAGAGCATGCCGGTCCTAGAAAAGAGGAAACCTGGAAATCTTTATCCAGACATTTCAATTCATTGAATGGGTTTTGTTTAGCATGGACTAGACCCAAAAAGGGTTATAAAGAGCGTAGGCTGAAGGCACTATTTTATACAGAGATGACAGAATAAACTACATTAAATACCAATGTATAGGAAATAAGAATAGGAAAGGAGAAAGCGATGTCAGAGGAATTATACAATCCATCAGTTGTATTCATGTCTATGAAAACATGTTTAAGTATTTCTTGATGATGGGGAATGATGGACCCGTTTGGGCAGGTCATTCCATCTTGGGTGCATTTTCAGAGGATAATTTTAGAGTTGGCTTCTTCTTGAAGGATTGTAGTTTCAGAAAGTAGGAGTGTTTTCATTCCGAGATGTTCCATATCACCAAAGACTGAGATTGTGTGCAAGATTCTTTGAGGTGTAGCAATATACAGGTATTTTACACACTATACCAGGAGGAACAAATGCAACAAGTAAAGAAATAGAGTGATGTGGTAGAAGATTTCGGTTTCAGATACATGGCCAGCTGTCGAGGTGAACACGTACTTGAGGGATGCTAAGCAGAATTTTGAAAGTCCTGTTAGAAGGGTAACTCCACAGTCAATACAGGAGATGTAAAGTAATGAAACAGCAGGTTTTAGGTCAGCCTTGTGGATGAAAATCTGCAGTGTCTAAGTAATCTTAGCAGACATCTAGCATTGCTTTACAGTTTGTTTATATCGGAGTATTAATGCAGCCTGGAGTCTAGAATGATACCCAAGTATTTGGAAGATGTTATTAGAATTGGTGATACAGCAATAGATTTAGTTTATCAACCCATTCATTTTGGGAGTTATGGGTTTTGTGTATATGAAAGGCAGGGAAATTCATGTTTTTGTGGGTGGTGTTGAGTTTAGGGTACATTTGAGACACCCTGGCTTTTACCTCTGAAAGACAGCTGGCCGGGGTGTTAAGACTGCTCTTGCTAATGATCTCTAGGTAAAGCTGCATGCTATCAGCATACCGAGGGAAGGAGATTTTAAGTTGATGCAGCACAGCTGAGTGATTCAAAACGTAGGATGCAAGAGGAAGAGGGAATGATGAAACTTGAGGTACCCTGAATGGGACTGGATTGGGTGTTGAAAGTGAGATTGCAATTTTAATTAGTTTGGATTTGTTTTGAAGGTATGATAAATGACTTGAGGACTGTTCATCAGAACTCATTATTTCTCTTAGTACATGCAAAAACATGTCATCGTTGCATGTGGTAAATCTTGCAGATAGGTCAAGTAACATAAGGAGACAGACATTACCTTGGTCAATGATCTACCCCCTATTGCAAACAATCCTAAGAATAGTAAATCCATATGATAGCCTGGACTGACTCCTGACTGGAATACATGTAAAGAATGATGAATTGTGGCAGTTTTGAAGCTGTCCATCAGGCATCTCTCTAGTGACTTCGCTAAGAAGAGGAAACTTGTGATCGGTCGGTACCTTTCTGGAATTTCAGGATCAACATCAGGGTTTTTAGGAAGGGATGACATGACTTTTCTTAAGAGCATCAATTATTGAGTCGAGTAGTAAGGAGTTTGTAATATGGATCCAGTGACAGACAACGGCTTCACAGCGTTCTTGTGCATATGAGGTAGAAAAGGGCTAGAAGAAAAATGTTATGGCATAGTTTCTTTAATCGAAGTCCATCTGAAGTGATGATGGAACACATTGCAATATGCTGATTGATCCTTCTTAAACATTTCTCCCACTCAAGGCAACTTCCAGTGCCTGGAGACATTTTCATTTAGTCTGCCATGTAAGTTTCTTCATTCATTCCTGAAGGGCTCGCATCACAACTTATATTTGGGTCAAAACACCAGCTAGACACCTGTGAAAATAAAAATAAACCCTTTCATATATCAAATATATTGCCTGTAATCTGGTTTAAAGATATGTTTTGCTCACAAGCTCACCTACGGAATCTGAAAAAAAAAACTGCACAGAGTATCTGTTGTGCACCCTTCCTTTCTCAAGGAAACTCTTCTTGTGCCCATTCCTCGCTATTCCTGCCGGTGATGCTAGAAAGATTCCTACTAATCTCTTCTTATTCAACGACTTCACTTTGGTAGCAAACCAAACACATACGATATATTGATTTATACAAATAAAGTTAGAGCAGTAGCATTTCCAAGAGGTAGAAAAGCTCTCCATCATTACCAATACAGTTTAATTCAGTCTCACAGCCATGTCAAGTACAGCAGTGGGAAGGTAGACCCAATGTGTCATTTGTATTGGTAGATGCAGGTGGTGAGCACCGACACTTGTTAATTGGGGACAGAGGCTCTTTCTTCATCAGACTTTGACCAGAGTAAGATCATAAAAAGCAGAAAATTAGAAAGACAGAGGAGGTGAAAGAAAGCGGAAAATGTTTTAGAAGGAGGAGAGAAAGAACCGAGAAGAATAAGATACATTAAAATATAGGTGGTGAAAGAAAGAAGCATGAGATGGAACTGAGACAAGGCACCCTTTGTATCTGGAAGCACCATTACGAGCTCATAAGAAAGTGTTTGGGCACCTGCTTTATTTTAGATGAATCAATAGGTGCACCCCTACTCATAATGGCGAGCTAAACAGGTGTGTAATCATTTGCTGAGACCAAGTCTCCTTGAGAATAATTCATAATGACAACAGTCTAGAGATTGGTGACCAAAATAATCTATGACTTAAGTATCAAACAACTAGGTAAAGCTCACAAACTTAAATATGTGTGGAGGGGTGTGATAATGATAGAAATATTCCGATTCCCAATGTAAAGTACTGTGCAGGAGGCAAGCATCTCTCAGAAGAAGGGTACATCTAAAACTACAGAAGAAAATATGCGCCTAGAATGAAGAGCTCCAGAAAATGGCATGGAAAATCTTTTCTGCAGAATCCTTTGAGACACCTCTTAGGAAAAAGATAAGAAGGAAAATAGTGAAACGATTAAAAAGGCATTGAAGCTATGATGGCAGTATTGCTCTACCTGGCAAGTGAAGATACTACTGAGCATCCCAGCTAGTGGTTTTGAATCCCTGGGCTTTTCCATCTTAGTAGGAATCCTCTGTAAACTGTCACAGATTGGGGACAGGGCTATCTAAGGAGTATTTATGGAAATAAAGCAACTAACAACATGTCAGGGACTGTAAGGCAATGCTATTGGAATGGGAAACTGTGACAAAAGGCAGGATGGAAATGGGTCATTGCTATGAAAACACCACTACCACTCTGAGATAGTGCCATTTTGAGCAACTTAGGTAATCTCAAAGAGTTGTGTAAATAACAGATCGAGATCTCTATGGTGGAGAATGCTTGGAATTTGGTGGGCTTGAAATCATTTGAAAGTCTGTGCAAGGATGTGTCTAGTGTTTGTATATACAATTTTGACATGTTATGGGAAATAATGCAAATAAACTAAAAGATGTCCAAGAATATTAGAACACTGTTAGACCTGGCATCCTTGGCGTGGATTCCCCATGTATTTTTGCCTCTGCCTCCTGTGTTTTTGCTGTGTGCTGGTCTTGGTTTTTGCTGGCCTAGATGCTTTGGGCACTTTGTCACTGCTGATCAGAGCCAAAGTGCAAGGGCTCCCTCTGTAAATTGTGACTATGGATTGGTGTTACCATGATTGGCTTGTTTGACTTACTACTAAGTCCCTAGTACAGTGCACTGGGTGTGCCCAGGGCTTGTAAGTCAAATGCTGCTAGTAGGCCTGCAGCACTGATTGTGCCACCACACAAGCACCTTTGCAAAAGGTTCTCAAACTTGCCATTGCAGTGTCTGTGCACAGTCTGGTACTGCCATGTCGACCTGGCAAGTGCACCCACTTGCCAGGCCCTAACCTACCATTTTCCTACATGAGTCACCCCTAAGGTAGGCCCAAGGTACCCCTGTGGGCAGGGTGCAGTGTATGTGAAAGGTAGGTCATGTACTGATGTGTGTAACATGTCCTGATAGTGAACTACAGTGAATTTCGTTTTTCACTATTGAAAGGCTATCTGTCCCAAAGAATAGAATGGGAGTTTATTTATAATATCTTATAAATATAACTTCCCATTGGGACAACATAGGAAGGTGAAGTTTAGTATGCCTGAACTCAGAATCTAAATATGCATCTTTTAGTAAGGATGATTTTTACATTCTGTTTTTGAAAATACCACTTTTAGAAAGTAGGTATTTTCTTGCTTAGCCATCCTGTGTGCCTCTGCTGGTTTGTGGATTGACTGTCTGGCTTTGGAGTGAGAGGGGCTGGGGATGTTCATTCACTGTAGACAGCCACTGGGGGTGTTGAGGTGTGTCCTTCCTTTCCTGGATGAGTCAGGGCTGGGCTGAATAGAACTGGGCTGCATTTAGAGTAGGGGGAGGAAATTTCCTTGCACCTGAATGGGCCTGGCCTGTCTTACACAATGCTGTCTCCACCTCCTGCTGGGAAGCTGGACCAGAGATGACAGAGCTGGTTTTGACTAAGCACAGAGCCCCTCTGCCACCAGAGAACAGAGAGAAATGCTGTATAAATAATGGGGCCCAGACCCCAGAACTTTAGATCATTTCTGGAATTCAAGAGGAACCATTTGCCAAGGCGAAGAGCTGGAGAAACTGGAGAAGTACTGCCCCTTTGCTGTGTGCTGTCTGGGGTTGGATTTCAGTGGCTGTTTCTGCCAAGGAAATGACAAGGACTTTGCTGTGTGCTGTGTCCCCTGCTTGAGGAAGATCAGGGACACAAAGACTTCAACACCAGCTCCCCTGAACTTCCTTGTGGGGAGTTCTGACCTGCCAAGAGGTGCCTGTTGCTGAGTTGGGCCTTTGGAGGTTGTTCCTGCTGTTGGGAGCTGGAAAAGAGACGCAACTACGAGATGCGTGATGCATCCGCACCTGTTTCTGATGCATCGCCGCCACACGGGAAGAATTTCCACACATCGCCATCGTGCCGCTGAAGAAATCGACACATCACCTCCCCTTCAATAAGGAACCGGTGCATCACCTCCCCTGCATGGCAGTAAGGAACCAACACATCACCTCCCCTTCAGTAAGGAACCGACGCAACACCTCCCATGCGTGGCAGTAAGAAACCGACGCATCACCTCCCCTGAAGTGAGGAACTGACGCATCACGTTCCCTGCACGTAAGGAACTGACACATCACCTTCCCTGTGGCTGTTTTTGTTTATGATTTTGACGCATCCGAGGTACTTTGTGTTGAAAGTGTTGCATCTATAGTTTGCTATGCACAGAACTGTTTTTACCTTCTAAGAAGTACATTTTGAATACTGTATTGTGGATTTTTTTTTGTTTTGGTCTTGTTTGGTTTAGAATAAAATTACTTATTTCTCTAAACTTCTGTCGTGGCCATTTGTAGTGTTTTCACTGTATTACTGTATGTGTGCACAAATGCTTTACACACTCCCTCTGAGATAAGCCTATCTGCTCGTGCCAAGCTACCCTGGCAAGGAAGAAGGGTCCCTACTTGGACAAAGGTGCAAACCCTTGCCAACGAGAGACCTCCATTTCTAACATTGGGGGCAGCGGTGGGATCTGGACTTGCATTTGTGCCTTACATACAGTGATTGGTGTACATTACTAGTATAGTGCAGACCATTACGCAACCGCATACAATTGGTGGAACTTTTTCTTTCGGAATTTTCTGCAACTTGAGAACTGCAAATTTTCACCATGACAAAACCAGCATCAATTGCATCTGTGGATATTGAATTTGAAGAGGATAGGGTGGAAACCTACACTGTGCCACAACTGAAAGCCATCTGCAAACATTTTTAAATCCCAGTAAGAGTCCTCGCCAGAAAGAAGGAATACCAAAAGGCGCTGAGGGCCTAGTTGGAATCAAGGAATACCAGTCAGCATACCGAGGAACCTATGGTGGAGGCAGAGAATTTAGATGGGCAGCAGGATGGGTTATTCGGTCTGCCTGGAGGGAGGGCACCTTCCAGTGGGGGGCAGCAGTGTGTCTTCAAAGGGGCTGTCATCCAGAAGAGATGGTGGACAGATAGAGAAGCAGAGTGCATGTGATGGAGATTGCTAAGCTCAGGTGGGGGAAAGAGAGTGACATGGAGGATAAGAAGTTGGAGTTAGAGAGGTAGAATCTTGCCATGGAGGAAAAGAGGATGCTCTTAGAGCATGAGAGAAGTTTGAAGGAGCTGGACACAAAATCCAAGAGTGTGGAGTCCAGTGCCAATGGTGGCAGCTTGTCTCCAGTGCATGCACAAGGGAGGGTATATATTCCTAAGGAAGTGATCAAGGATTTTGTGAAGAGTGATGACATTAGTCAGTGGTTCAAGGGGTATGAGGTCGCAATGAGGTCACAAAGAGTCCCTGAGAGAGACTGGGAGCGGGGTTGTGGAGCCGCTTCATGGCAGAGGGGAGGGACACCGTGCTAGCCTTACCAGAGGAGGATAAAATGGTCTATGCTCCTATGAAGGAGGCCTTAATCAGGAGATATGGCCTGACCCCAGAACTGTACAGGCAGAAGTTTAGGGCCTGTAAGAAACTTGAGTCACAAACTTGGTGTGAGTATGTTGCCTTCTTTTGCAGAGCACTGGATGGTTGGGTGAAGGGTAGCCAGATAACTGATTTTCAGGGGCTCTATGATTTGATGGCATGGGAGCACTTGTCTGCTAATAGTTTTCCAGAGCTACGCCAGTACTTGATTGACCGTAAGCTGACTGACCCCAGGAAGCCTGCTGTGGAGGCGGACAGCTGGGTCAGCACCAGGGTCCACAAGGGGTATGTGGGAGACTCAGCCAAGGGTGGGAAGGGTCCCCAGCAGAAGAATGGGGGGGGCAAGGGTAAACAAAAGGAGTTCCAAAAAGGGCCCCAAAGTAATTCCCAAGGGAACCAAGGGAAAGGTTCCCAGCCCCCCAGTGGTAAGAAACCATGGGTCTCTTCAGGTAAGCCTACAGAGAAGGGTTCCCACAAGTTTTATGCTTGTGATCAGGTGGGTCACTTCATAGGGGATCCTAAGTGTCCCAAAACCACCACTGCACCCACTGGTGCACCGCCCCGTGGGTTGACTAGTATAGCCTTGGGGGAGGAGTTGGGTTCCCAGGGAGGGTGGGAGCCTGCAGAATTGACCCTTATCTCACTAGGGGACAACAAGATGGTACCAAGGACCCACCTGCCCGCTAACACTAAGAAATCCAGGCAGTGGGTGAGCATAAATGGCCATAGGGTGCAGGCTCTGTGAGACACTGGAGCCAGTGTGACAGCTGTCAGTTGTCGGCTAGTGCCGGAAGAGCAGGTGGTTCCCAACGTTTCCTTTATCCAGTTATTGCAGCTGACAACTCAGAGTGCCTCTGCAAAGTGGCACAGGTTCCCTTTGAGTGGGGGGGTCTCAGGTACCTTGAAAGTAGTTGTGAGACCAGCTATGCCTGTTGACTGTCTGCTTGGTAACAACCTGGAGAGCTTCCCTTGGGAGAAGGTGGAACACATGTCTCATCTAGAGATGTTGGGTCTGCCTGAGTGGGCGTATGTGATCACTCGGTCAATGGCAGCTGGTAAGGGCAATCAAGAGGACCTGGAACTTGAAAGAGTGGCCCAGGTACCTGCCAGAAAGAGAAGAGGCAGGGGGTGCGGAAAACCGGCCCCCGAAGTTCCCACGGTCCAGGAGGAGGCAAACCTTGAGGGGGATGCCCGGGAGCCTACAGAGGAGCAAGTGGCCAAACTGAGGGACCTGCCTGAGCTGACCCATTGGCAGCAGGAAGGGGGCCCCGCCAGGGAGGAATTCTGCAAGGAGCAGCAGGAATGCCCTTCGCTTGTTGGTTTGCGGCAGCAGGCTGCAAGCCAGGCAGCAGTTGATCAGTCTGGATCACATTGGAAATTAATGGGAGAATGGTCTCCTGTAGGCCTAACGTTGCTGAGCCTGGGTCAGCCCGTGTGCTGGTGGTACCCCAGTGCTTCAGAGCCTTCCTACTGGGTCTGGTTCATGATGTGACTTTGGCAGGGCATTTGGGGCAGAACGAGACCTTTGAAAGGCTTGTCACCCACTTTTACTGGCCCCAAATGTGCAAGAACTCTGACACGCATTGTAGGTCTTGCCAGACTTGCCAGGCAAGTGGTAAGAGTGGGAGGAAGTACATGGCTCCTCTCCAACCTTTTCATGTAGTCAGCAGCCCCTTTGAGAGGGTGGGTATTGACATTGTGGGGCCATTAGACCCCAAGATAGCCATGGGCAACAGGTTCATCCTGGTCTTGGTGGGCCTTGCCACCCGGTACCCCGAGGCTATCCCTCTCAGGACCACGATGGCCCCAGTGGTATGCCAGGCATAGATGGGGATCTTTTCCCATGTGGGGCTCCCCAGAGAGGTGGTATCCACCGGGAGTACCAACTTCATATCCAAGTATTTGAAGTCCTTGTGGCAGGAGTGCGGTGTTACCTTTAAGTTCACCACTCCTTACCACCCCCATGGTAATGGGCTGGTTGAAAGATTCAACTGGACCTTAAAAGGCATGATTATGGGTCTTGGAGAACCCATGAGGTGTAAGTGGGACGTTCTCTTACCATGCCTGCTGTTTGTTTACAGGAAGGTACAGCGGAAATCCTTAGGGTTCAGTCCCTTTGAGCTCCTGTATTGGCATCCTGTAACAGGACCTCTGAGTCTGGTCAAAGAAGGCTGGGAGAAAGCTCTCAGTAAACCCCCACAGGATGTATATAGCTACATGCTGGCCTTCAGGAACCAGACTCAGCACTTCAGATTACTCGCTCAGACAAATCTGGAAGCCAGCCAGGAAGATATGAAACAGTGGTATGATCAGAATGCCACTCTGATCGAGTTTCAGCCTTGCCAAAAAGTGTGGGTCATGGCCCCAGTGGACCCTTGTGAGCTCCAAGATAAGTGGACTGGGCCCTGGTGGTGGAGCGCAGGAGTAAAGTCACCTATCTGGTGGACTTGCAGTCTCCCAGGAACCCTTTGTGGGTCCTACACGTGAACCGCCTTAAGCCCCACTTGGAGAGGTCTGAAGTGGGCATGCTCCTGGTGACAGATGATGGAATGGAGGAGGAGACTGTGACTCTCCCTGACCTCCTGTCTGCTAAGGAACATGATGGGTCAGTGGACGGAGTAAACCTCTCCCCCGCTCTGACCCCTGAACAGCAGAGGAACTGCCGCCAGCTGTTGGGGCAGTTTGCTGCTCTGTTCTCCCTGACTCCTGGTGTCACTCAGTGGTGTGTCCATGATGTGGACACTGGGGACAGTCCTCCTGTAAAACACAAAACATACAGGTTGACTGACAGGGTCAAAGCTAGCATCAAGGAGGAAGTCTCCAAGATGTTGGCTCTAGGGGTGATTGAGCCCTCAAACAGCCCTTGGGCCAGCCCAGTGGTCTTGGTCCCAAAGGTTGCCCCACCCGGTGCCACGCCAGAACTCTGGTTCTGTGTGGACTTCTAAGCTCTAAATTCAGTCACGAGGACTGACGCACACCCCATCCCCAGAGCTGATGAGTTCATAGATCAGTTGGTAGCTGCCAAGTACCTTAGTACATTTGATTTAATGTCAGGGTACTGGAAGATTGCCTTAAGTGATGGGGCCAAGGAGAGGTCTGCATTTTCAACCCCAGAGGGGCACTACCAATTCCAGGTGATGCCCTTTGTATTGAAGAATGCCCCTGCCACCTTTCATAAGTTGGTCAACCAGGTGTTGGCTGGACTGGAAGATTTCAGTGCCACCTACCTGGATGACATCACATTGTTCAGTACCACTTGGAAGGAACATCTGCAACACCTCTGGGAAGTATTAAAGGGCCCTGCGGAGGGCAGGCCTCATGACCAAGGCCAGCAAGTGCCAGATCGGGCAGGGATCAGTGGTGTACTTATGACACCAGGTAGGAAGCGGCCAAGTGGCACCCCTACAGCCTAAGATTGACACCATTCTGGCTTGGGAGCCCCCCCCAAGACCCAGACAGAGGTGAGAGCCTGCTTAGGCCTCACCGGATATTACAGGAGATTTGTCAAGGGGTATGGCACCATTGTTGCCCCCTTGACTGAGCTGACTTCCAGGAAGGAGCCCAGAAAGGTGAACTGGACTGACGTCTGTCAGAAAGCTTTTGATGCCCTGAAATCTGCCATGTGCACGGCGCCTATGCTCAAGGCGCCTAACTTCTCAAAAGAATTAGTGGTGCAGACAGATGCTTCAGATCATGGTGTGGGGGCTGTTCTCTCACAACTAAATGATGAGGGCCTAGACCAACCTGTAGCCTTCATTAGTAGGAGGTTACTTCCACGGGAACAGGGGTGGAGTGCGATTGAGTGTAAGGCTTTTGCTGTGGTCTGGGCGCCAAAGAAGCTGAGGCCCTTCTTGTATGGGACTCACTTCCGGGTTCAGACCGACCACAGGCCCCTCAGATGGTTGATGCAGATGAGGGGTGAGAACACAAAACTGTTGAGGTGGTCCATTTCCCTACAGGGATGGACTTTGTGGTGGATCACCACCCTGGTACAGAACATGCCAATGCTGATGGTCTGTCCAGATTTTCCCGCCTTAGTGAAGAGAACTCCCAGGAGGGTGGGTAGTTCTCCCTACTTTTCAGCTGGAGGGGACACGTGTTAGACCTGGCATCCTTGGCATGGTTATCCCCTGTATTTATGCCTCTCTCTCCTGTGTTTTTGCTGTGTGCTGGTCTTCGTTTTTGCTGGTCTAGATGCTTTGGGCACTTTGCCACTGCTGATCAGTGACAAAGTGCAAGTGCACCCTCTGTAAATTGTGACTATGGATTGGTGTTTCCATGATTGGCTTGTTTGACTTACTACTAAGTCCTTAGTACAGTGCACTGTGTGTGCCCCAGGGCCTGTAAGTCAAATGCTGCTAGTGGGCCTGCAGCACTGATTGTGCCACCTACACAGACAGCCTTACAAATGGTTCTCAGACCTGCCATTGCAGTGTCTGTATGCAGTCTGGTACTGCCATGTCAACCTGGCAAGTGCATCCACTTGCCAGGCCCTAACCTTCTCATTTCTTACATGTGAGTCACCACTAAGGTAGGCCCAAGGTACCCCTGTGGGCAGGCTGCAGTGTATGTGAAAGGTAGGACATGTACTGATGTGTGTAACATGTCCTGATAGTGAACTAAAGTGAATTTCGTTTTTACTATTGAAAGGCTATCTGTCCCATAGGATAGAATGGGAGTTTATTTATAACATCTTATAAATATAAATTCCCATTGGGACAAGATAGAAAGGTGAAGTTTAGTATGCCTGAACTCAGAATCTAAATATGCATCTTTTAGTAAGGATGATTTTTATATTCTGTGTTTGAAAATACCATTTTAGAAAGTAGGTATTTTCTTGCTTAGCCATCCAGTGTGCCTTTGCTGGTTTGTGGATTGACTGTCAGGCTTTGGAGTGACTGGGGCTGGGATGTGCATTCACTGTAGACAGCCACTGGGGGGTTTGAGGTGTGGCCTGCCTTTCCTGGATGAGTCAGGGCTGGGCTGAATAGAACTGGGCTGCATTTAGAGTAGGGGGAGGGGATTTCCTTGCACCTGAATGGGCCTGGCCTGCCTTACACAATGCTGTCTCCACCTCCTGCCGGGAAGCAGGACCAGAGAGGACAGAACTGGTTTGGACTAAGCACAAAGTATCTCTGCCACCAGAGAACAAAGAGAAATGCTGTATAAATATTGGGGCCCAGACCCCAGAACTTTAGATCATTTCTGGAATTCAAGAGGAACCTTTGCCAAGGAGAAGAGCTGGAGAAACTAAAGGAGAAGTACTGCCCCTGTGCTGTGTGCTGTCTGGGGTTTGGGTTGCAGTGGCTGTTTCTGCCAAGGAAAGCACAAGGACTTTGCTGTGGGCTGTGTCCCCTGCTGGAGGAAGATCTCCTAGGGCTTGAAGTAGAGCTTGCCTCCTGTTCGGAAGTCTCAGGGACACAAAGACTTCACCACAAGGTCCCCTGAACTTCCTTGCTGGGAGTTCTGACCTGCCAAGAGGTGTCTGTTCCTGAGTTTGGCCTCTGGAGGTTGTTCCTGCTGTTGGGAGCTGGAAAAGCGATACAACTACAAGAAGCGCTACGCATCCGCACCTGTTTCTGACGCATTGCCGCAGTGCGGGGAAGAATTTCCATGCATCGCCATTGTGCCGCTGAAGAAACTGATGTAGCGCCTGCCCACGGCTGAACAAATCGCCGCACGTCGCATCGCGTGCACTGATCTACGAAGTCCGAGATCACCGCACCGATTCCGACGCAGGCCCTGCTGTGTGGCTGCAAGAACCAATGCATCATGGGACTGCGGCTGGAGAGACCAACGCATCGCCGTTGCCGCCGCATCGAGAACCAACGCATCCCGATCCCCACGCATAGCATCGGGGCACCAAATCTACAAGGACACCGGGGCCGCAGTAAGAAACTGATGCATCACCTCCCCGCACAGTAAGAAACCAACCCATCACCTCCCCTTCAGTAAGGAACCTACGCATCACCTCCCCTGCGTGGCAGTACGGAACCAACGCATCACCTTCCCTGCGGTTGTTTTTGTTTATGATTTCGACGCATCCAAGGTACTTTGTGTTGAAAGTGTCGCATCTATAGTTTGCTATGGACAGAACTATTTTTACCTTCTAAGAAGTACATTTTGATTACTGTATTGTGGATTTTTGTCGTTTTGGTCTTGTTTGGTTTAGATAAAGATTACTTATTTTTCTAAACTGGTGTGGTGTCCATTTGTAGTGTTTTCTCTGTATTACTGTATGTGTGCACAAATGCTTTACACACTGCCTCTGAGATAAGCCTGTCTGTGCGTGCCAAGCAACCAAGGGGGTGAGCAGGGGTTATTTTAGAAGTGTATCCATATTACCCTGACTAGGAAGAAGGGTCCCTACTTGGACAAAGGTACAAACGTTTGCCAGCAAGAGATCCCCATTTCTAACAAACACAGACTGTTGTCAAAGCCTCTCTAAAGGAATGTGGTGTTTCTCTTCCATATGACTATGGTTGATAATGTCCCTGACGCATAAAAAAAAAATTGAAGGAGCAAAGGAGTGCAACTTCAGCCATTGGACAATTCAGATTGGGATGAAACTTAGGCTCATCCCAGGCAGGTCGCCATCAGATCAAGGTTCTGATTGGTTCAATTAAAAATATATTTTTTAATTCACTACACATATATGGAGCTTCAGAAGTTTGTCTGGGTTTATGATATTACATATCTAAGGGCATATGGGCAGTAGAGCTCATTCTAGCACATAATATGGCAGTGTCACCCGGAACGTGGCCTTCTGGGCCAAGATTAAAAACTTTCTTTCGACTGTACTGGATCAATCCATGGACCTGTCTGTAAAATGATTGTTAATAGACTTATGAGGGGGAACATGAACGGCCAAAATATAGTGAATTTCTTTTGATGTTGGACGATGTTGCTCTCATCGTGATATTACCAGTTTTGGGGATGGGAATTATGGCAATATAACATGGATTGCTGTATGGCTGCTAAGAGGAATTCTAGCTGGTGATGTCCCAGGAAATGTACCAAATATGGGGCTGATGGAGTGAACTTAATGGAATTTTTGGAGTTCTCATTGACATGTACTATAAGAACTTAATTAAAAATGTTATACAAGGGCCTGGACACAGGGCTAAATAAAATAAGAAAGGTCTGGGCAGAGACTGTGGTACAACAGTACTAAGCAGCAGTAAAGCTAAATAACAAATGGCATTTGTATGTCAAGAGTAGGCAAGGCCCTGAGGGACCTGGCATTCCCCACTTTCCAACGAGTTCTAGATTTGTGTAAAACAATTATTCATATCATCAGAGGCACTTCTCTTTAGACGTTTATGCAAAAAGCTTATTACAGATAGGTTGCTAACCACAGCGTTTGTCTTGAATGTCCATACTATTTTCCAATGCAATGGGAATGGGCAGCCACACTTTAGGTATCTAGGAACCTAGGTTTACGAAAAAAGAACAGTTCAGAATCCAGGCCAGGTAAAAGGCATCTGTAGACAGTGTTGGTCTTCTTGGGCAGAAAAGAAAAGCATGTATATTTAAGCATCACAAAGTTTCCACAAAAAGACATTGCAGAACTTTTCAACAGAAACATATATGAAATTGAAATAGTTTGTTTAAAACATCAAACAAGTACTTATGTTAGCTGAAGACATAGTTTTTCTATGGTTAGGGTGCACTGCATTGTAAAGGGGGCATTTATTTATTTATCTTTCATTTGAAAAGTTTTATAAATCGCAAACATGACCCGACAGGGTATCAGAGCGCTCTACATATAAGCAATCCATAAAAGAAGTTAAGCAGACATAATGTGATCATATTAGGTATAAAGAATCAAAGCATAGCTTGGTTGAAAGGTAGATCTGTGCTGTAAACATGAGATAAAAGTTCGTTTGGTGATTTCAAGTCTATAGTTGCAGACTGCTTTTCAGGAACAACCCTTTGACTTCTTTTTTGAATGAGGCGGTCGAAGGGTTAGCTCTTATTTCGGGGAGGGGGGAGAGTTCCATATTCTTGGCGCGAGACCGGAGAAGGCACGGTTGTAAGTTTTCTTCTTCTTGAATTTTTGTGGTTTCAATACTAGAGTGTTAGAGCTTCTTAGGGTCCGGTTTCGACCAGATAGTTTGAGTTTTTTTGTCAGGTAAATTGGAGTGTTATAATGAAGCCCTTTGTGCGTCAGGCAGGCTATCTTTAACCGGATCCTTGCTTCGAGAGAGACTCAATTGAGTTGAGTTAGATCTGGTATGATGTGATCTCGTTTTCATGACCCCATGGTGAGTCTGGCCGCTGAGTTCACCGTAGCCCTTAGGGGGGCTAGTTGGGTTTGAGGTAGCCCAGTCAAGGTTACAATTCCATAGTCTAGGCAGGAAATAATTAGGGATTGGACTACTAGCTGCACGCCATCAGTCGGCAGGAATGGTTTGAGTTTCCTTAATGTGTTCAGTTGGTGATTGACTCCTCTGGTGGTTGCATTGATGTGGTCTTGCATATTCAGGTGTTTGTCCAGAGTTATGCCTAATGATTTAGTGGAGTCCACAAAACGAGGAGCGCAGTTGAGCGCCGTTAGTTGTTTGAGCCAGTCTTGAATGGGGGCAGAGTGATTTTAGGGAGCAATCAGGAGGAATTCTGTCTTGAGCGTATTTAGCATAAGGTGATTGTGAGTTAGCCAATGTTGAGTTTTTCAGACGAGAAGAGTTAAGTGTTTTGGTATCATCCGGTGAAGGGATTTTTAGGTATAATTGTGTGTCATCGGCGTACATGTGATATTGTATGTTTGAGCAGATCAGAATTTCGGTGAGGGGTTCCATGAGTAAGTTAAAAAGCATGGGTAAGAGTGCGGATCTTTGAGGTACTACTGTTGGACAGGGAATGGTTGATTTTGATTCTTTGCATTCTGTTATGTAGGAATGAGGCGAACAAGTTATGATGGAGTGCTGTCCCAGAAATGAAGAATATGCATAGTGAGATCCTTTTCGCAATACTGGGGTATTATATAATGGGGTGGCACTTACTTCTGGGATTATAACGGGATACATAGCTAACACAAGACCCCATCACATATTTAACACTTTTAACCAATCCTGAATTTTAAAGAAATGTCACTTTATGTGCTGGGATTTTGATGACACACTTACAATGTTAAATGTGAAAATCCAAGTCCCAAACTGGTTGAAAGTATCATACAATGACCTGGGGTCATTTGACAGCTGTGAATGTTCCCTAAATAATATTGATCTGCCGTTTTCTGGGCTCACTTGCTTATCATTGGTCCTCTCAGATTACGCTCCAAGCACTCCAAAATCAAGCCACGAGTTCGTATTGTACGTAGATTTCCAGTGTCTTTTATTCAGACATTAATTAATGTCTGAATAAAAGACACTGGAAATCTACGTACAATACGAACTCGTGGCTTGATTTTGGAGTGCTTGGAGCGTAATTTGAATTTTCCGAGGAGAAGACTGTTGTCTGTTTTCCCGTTGAGGAAGACCTGGTGGCTCTACCTCCTCCTTAAGCACCATCTATGACATTTGTATCTCTATTTTGACAACTTTGGACCAGTCTGGAGTGTGCGCCATTTCCCCAGCCACCAAATACATAACAATAATATCATTGGTCCTCTGATGGACCTTTTTGTCCGTCTGAGAGGTGATGGGAGTTAGCATTAACAATCAATCATATTTCAGTTAACACTGCAACCCATTTGGCTACACAATGAGGACTAGGAATCGGTAGCCAAGTTCAAAATGTTTATTACAAGTTAATAATTAAATTGAAATAAACAACTCTTAGTAACATGCTATAAAGATACAGAATAACAACTGGGTCCCCAGACGCCAGAAGAAATTAAGGCGAATTATTATCAAACAAACAAGCAGTTCTGTATCAGCAATACAGAACAATAACATTAAGATCTGATGCACAGAGAATAATATAAGACTCTTTCTCCTATACATTAGAAAGCTAGAATTCAGGCTTCAGAGGATGGTTTGGGAAAAATGGTGATTCTAGCAATCAGAGGAACTCCATAAAGGAAGTCAGGTCAGGACAAAGAAATCAAGTAGAAAACATCAGCATCTCATAAGCTTGGTCAAGAGTTGTCTATGGGTCAAAAATATGTGTCAGCCTAAGCTACACTTAAACAAAAATCAGAAAAAGCATTGGGGCATAAAACCTCTCAAAGTCCATTAAGCTAACAATGACTCAAAGAAGTAGGGAATCAAGGAAAGGTGTCTGCAATAATCTGATCAGCATCTGAGCAAAGTCAGAAAGGGATCTGATGTCCATGGGGAACAATATATTATAACGTATTATTGGGCGACACTCCCTCGATCACACCATCTGGGGTCCATTGATATCCACGAATCATCACATTACAGACTGCATCAATTCCAGTTTCTCCCACACTGGACATGAGAACGACATCTTTTCCTGAAACACATGTAGGTTGCAACTTTTGTACAATAGTTTATTCAGTTAGAGCCCTGTTTCTCCGTATACCTTCTGTCAAGGTCCTTTTCTCAGGCTCCTGTTCCCCCTATCTCTAGTACAGTAATGTATCTGTTCTATACTAGCAATGCATGTGAATACCTGCAAGAAATGTTAAGCTTTATGCAGCATGGTGAAATACAGGCCTACTCATGTTAAGTTTAGCATTAACTTCAATGGTGCACATGTAATATGTATGTGCACATTTAAAAACAAATACATATACGTTTCTAAGGCATTAAGTTTCATACCACATGTAATATTCAATAAATCCACATAATACTCAGTGATAACTATGATTGAGAACTACATTTAAATCAAATATATGGAATAATAATACATACATTACATCAATCGATTATTGTTTCTATTAGGACTACATATGTGAGATGGTGGTTAATCACAGTGTCAATTCATTACATGTTATTTAGGTGTAGCAACACACACATTTAGAAAGTCACACTTTATCTCTATGGTGAATATATTTTTAACTAAATGAAGATGATTCTTTATTCATCACACTTAATTAAAGTAAGACATTTATGTGAGTAAGTTCTCTAATACTACAGCGAAGGCACACTTTAATAAATGTCAAGTGCAACACTTACATTAATTTGTTAAACCATACATGAATCATGTGCTAAGTGCACTTTCATACTGTGTGCTTCTCAAGTGTCTGTGCCATTTGTGACTGTAAAGGGTGGGCAATCTTTGCGCAGCACCAATATAAAAGAGTATTCTCTAAACTAAATGAAGAGGTCAAGTTGAAGTGGTGCGCTCAATGCCAGTAAACAGGTATGGAACACGACAACCATCTCGAACGAAAGAAGGTGGCGCAGCTTGTGGCTATAGTGCTCTAATGCTCCCTATCCGGTCACGGTGCATGGCTATCTTTTCCGGTGGGAGGGGGCTCGCCACTGCACAAGCTAACTTGTAGCCGGGCTGCCACCTTAAGTGTAATGATGCGCTTCCTAAAGCAAAACGAACAACGTTAACTATAGAAGGCAGGTGTTTAAAGACACCTCTACTAACTACAACTCCATTCTGCTCCGTTGCGAAGACAGGCACACATTGAAGCAGGGTGCACCGAGCAGCATGAAGAGCATGCAGGCGAGTGTTACCAATTCAAGTATATACATTTTAACCTACAACGTAACAGTGAGTTGTAGTTGGCTAGTGCACCAGTACAGGTTACTCAAGTGTGCCCACAGTCTCTTTTCCCGTGACATGTTGCTCGCGCACCCCGAGACTTCTTAGAGCAGGAGCCGCGCCCCAGCCCCCCTCATGTACAGGTATGTACATGGGACCATCTTTAGAACTAGGTGTAAAAAAATATCAACCGTTTAGACCCAATGCGCAAATTTACAAATACATCAATAAAGATTACCACAAAAGGGCAAAGCAAAGAATCACTTTGTACTTGGTACAAGAAAGAGACTAATCCAGGAAGTGGCACTTGTACACAATTGAGTGCTGCATTCTCTTTCCTTACATATTTTACCAGCAGAACAACAATATGGGCAAAGCCTTTAACTGCCACATTTGCAGCATTAAACTTCGTACCTGAGTGCACCGGAAGACTGCGGACATAATTATATTTCTGCTGCTAATATGAAACAGGGAAAGTAGTTTATACATTTATCATAGAGGTAAAGGATCCTGGCATTGAGCTGACATCCTTGAATTGATTAGTTGAGAGACTACACAAAACTTAGCATTGAGCATACACACTTAGACCAAAGTCACTGCTCAAGAATGAAACAGCCCAGCATTACAAATAGGAGGTGCAACTACCACAACTCCTTTAAAATAAAAAGGCGTTGACAGGGAGGCAGAACATTCATGTGCACTTTGCATATTCCCCACCAGGCTGCATTGCACAGCCTGGTGGGGAACACTCACAGGCTCCCTGTCCCCATCTGAGCACCGAACCACGGCGCTCAGACCAATCACAATGCTGCAATGCAGTATTGTGATTGGCTATGGGGAACTTAGGGGAACCAATCACAACGCTGCATTGAAGCGTTGTGATTGGCTTAGGGAGCCTGGGAGCCTGGGGTTCTTCCCCTGTGACAAGGAGAGGCTGCAGAGAGGCGGCATTTGGTATGTTTTTTAAATTGTTTGTTAATTTTTTTATTTTCAACCCCCTCACCTCCCTCCACCCCCACCACCGTTCCCTATCAGCAGCCACTGTTTAATCTTCTATAAGGAGGCTGTCAAAAACATTCTCTTCTAACTGAATACTGAAATATAATGAATACGCTGTTTAACTACACAACCCCATAGCAGATGCAGGGTAAGTTCGGGCCAAGGCATAATTCAACACTGTTTGCCAATTTCATTTGTAACCCTAGGGGAGTGGGATACAACTACACAGTATGGCCAGCATACATTTATAAATTGATTTGTTGTTTGTCTAATTCTGGTGGGAAAGATAATTTGTTATTTAGTTCGGCTGAAAGATTGGCAAGGTATAAAGAGAACAGCAAGGAGACCTAAACAAATCACTAATTAAGTCTGTTTTTACATGTACAGTAAAGCTGAATTCATTTGTATGACCAGTAGCACTTTGATCTAGTTGAATATGTTTAGGCCCTTCAAGGAATTTAGCAAGGGCAATATTATACCCCACGTTTCCATTTTGGATTATATTAGAAGACAATCAACATTTTTAAAAGGCAGATGATAAATCAATGGAGGCAACATACAAATAAACTGTTATGTATGGAAGTTTTTTTGTCACATAACTACCTAAGGGGCCTGCCAATTTAAATCCTCAGACAATTTTCCCAATAGCCACATTTCTCACACGTAAGTAGCCCTATATTTAAAGACCTTTCTGCCACATGCATCAAAAGTAGGATTTGCGATTACCAAATAGCAATTTTTAAGGAATCGCTATTTGGTAATTGCAAATCCTTATGCATGTAGGAATCGCAATAAATTTTGCGATTCCTTAACATTAGCTAATAGCGATTCAGTAATTGCGAATCGTTATTAGCTAATGTGACTCCATCATTCCTATGGGACTACAGGCCCATAGGAATGTATGGGAATGCATTCGCAAATTGCGATTACCAAATTGGTAATCGCAAATTTGCGAATGCAATTTCAAGGGTGCTAGGGGGCCTAAGGCCCCCTGATGCACCCCCTAAAAAGGTAAGTGTGCGCATGTGGCGCACACAAATGCCCTAACGGCATGTGTGTGTGCCACATGTCACTTTGAAAAATGCACTTTTGTGCATTTTTCAAAGAATGCTCAAATTTCCATCAACTTGAAGTTAATGGTAATTAGCGTTTCCTAAATGCACAGTCTGCATTTAGGAAAGGCTTGATGCATCGCCTTTAGTGAATCGCCAATTGCAATTCCCTAAATGCATTCGCAATTTAGGTTATCGCAAAAAATTGCGATTACCTAATTTGCGAATGGAAATGGGTTCATGCATCAGAAAAGGCCTTTTTCCATTCGCAAGCGATCCAATTCTGCGAATCGGCCCGTTTGCAACCGGAAAAAAGGTTGATGCATGTGGCTCTTTGTCTCAAAAGATATAGTAAGTATTTTGAATACAGTTTAGAGGAAGCATCCAGTGAAGCTATGCTTGTTACTTTCTAATAAATCAAACTTCCCTTCTTCGCATGTTTGACTCAGGGTTATGCCATAAAGTATACAGCAACTAAATAGCAGTTACAAGGCTTTGCCCCATAGTTTTGCATATTTTTGGATACAAACACCCCATCTGGTCCTTGAGTCTAAAAAGCTTTTGCAGACCAACTCAATTTAGCCACAAAATCTGATGAGCAAACTATACCAGAGTGAGGACTCAAGTTCAAACAGGTAAATTAGTTATATGTGCAAGCTAATTCACTTGATAACAGGTTGTTTAGAAGTCAGTAAAGATTCATAAGAATCTCCCTTGGTTGAAACCTGTTCACAATTAATTTCTATTGAAGCAAGGATTGAATTAAAGTCACTTTTGCTTTTTCCCTTACGTCTAGATTAGGGAAATATATGGCTAGATCTAAAGATACAAAACCATAAACAATTGTCAATGAAAATCAGCCGCCTGTAGGTGGGGAGTCCTTGAGAATCACCTGTATACCAGCCATTCAGCAGCACTGACAGGGGTGGCTCCTCCGTTTGAGAGGAGGAGCGTCACCCCACTTAAAAATCCCCCAAAGCCCCAGAGATGAAAAATAAAATGGTAATTAATTACCATTTTATTTGTCATCCCCCCTCCCGCACCAAGCGTCAGGACGGGGGTGGGGCTGCTGCTAAGTGACAGCAGCAAGAAGGAGGGTGGGCTGGCATCGCACTGTTTAAAGTGCTCATATCTTTTTGGCCAGCCGTCTTGCAACGGCCAGCCACACATGCGCACTTTAAACATCTCTAACCCAGCTGTCTTAAGACAGCTGGGTTATAGCAAGCCAAAGCCTCCAGAGTGTTGTGGAGCACCGAGTAAGTCCAATCCCACCAATTCTAGTGCTGCTCTCATGCTGGTGAGAGCAGCGCCAGGATTGGCCAAGGGAGTTCCAGCATCTGGTTTCTATGTCAGCGAAAGAAGAGGTCCAGAGCGAGGACGTCGCTGAGTTTGGTAAGTTTTTTAAAAATATTATTTTACATGCGTGCGCCCGCCCCATAGATGCCATCCGCCACTTAGCACTCAATTCAGTTTCTGAGCCCATTACAGTAATGAAATACCTCATATGACAATTTTTCTGTTATGCAAATGTGTAGTTTCCAATTACTAAATTTCATTGTTAGTAACTACTTCTGAAGTTGCATAATTTGCATTTGATAGCTGAGTGGATAACCCCCATTAATCTCATCGTATTGAGGGACTATATAGCTTCATAACATAATAAGTGTTACTTCTGTTAGAAGAACAACATTATGTTTAACTCAAGGTGGAATATAAACATTAAACAACAAGATCTCATAAGCTGCCTTATCTGTTACCAAAACATTAGACCCCTAACTAAATCAGAACTGATGTCTTTATGAAGCTATATGAAACCTTTAAGAGAGAGGGCTTGGCCAATGACAAATGTGGCAGGTTGCACGAGCTTAGACTCCAGGGCTGGCCCTACTGTTTCCTTGGTAGTTTGGCACAGAACAGTCAGGATTAACTTTAGAGGCAATGTGTAAAGTATTTGTGCAACACTTCAAACAGTAAAACAGTGAAAACACCACACAAAATACCACTGGTTAGAACAATAGAGCTTAATTTATTGAACAAAACAATACCAAAATGACAAAAATCCAATATGTAGAACCGGAGTTATGAATTTTGAAAGAATATCTTGAAATGTAGTGCTTAAAAGCACTAAAGCACCAACCTGGGCTATGTGGTCGTGTTTGACTGGGACAAATCCAAAAGTTCAGGCTGATCATGATGGAGTGCGGGTCGGATACAGGGACCGGCCTTGGCACACTGAAAACAGTACCTTGGTTCAGGGTTGCTTTTAGGACGTGATGTGAGAGGCAGTTTGAGGCAATTTATTAGCGTTGATCCTTAGGAAGCAGGCGATGTGTTGGTTCAGAGCCGCGCATGTTGGTGATGTGTCGTCTTCAAACCCCTCTGATGCAGGGAATGCATCGTCATCGAGCCGCACAGCTGGTGATGTGATACCCTCGATCCTAGCAGCAGCGGCAATGCGTCAAGGGAGATGCGCTTGTTCCGAGCTGCGCAACGACGGTGATGCGTGGGTTTTAGCAGTTGCAGCAGTTTATAACCACCTCCAAAGGCCTAGAACTGGATTGGCACCACTTGCCAGGGCAAGAATCCCAGATGGTAGAATCTAGGTGCTGTGGATGAGAGGATTGAAGTCATTGATGTCCCTGAGGCTTCCTACAGGAGGCAAGCAGACAAGCCCTTTGAGCAACTCTGGGTTCAAGAGGTGTAGCTCCAGTCCTTCTCACCAGGCAAGAAGGGCAGCAGGCACATTAGCAGAGCAAAAAACAGTTCTTTTAGAACAGCAGTCCAGCACAGTGGCAGTCCTTCAGCAGCACAGCAGTCATTCTTCATGGCAGAGTATCCACAAGTACAGAGGTGTACTGAGTTGGTGGTGTAAGAGGTCCAGTACTGAGTTGTGCCTTTGAAGTGGTGGAGACTTCAAAGAGGGGCTGAGAAGTGCACAGAGGTCCTCCTTTTCCTGCCCTGGCTCCAGACTCACTACAGTAGGTTAAGCAGTCTTGTGTGGAGACAGGACACATCCCATTCGGGTATACATGTGAGGGTGTGTCCAGCTCCTCCCTCCAATCCCACCAGGAAGGCCCATCAGGATGTGGATAGCCCATCAGTAACACCTAAACTCCCTTTGTGTGTGGCTGTCTAGAGGGAATGCACAAGGCCCAGCTGTCAACCACCCCAGACATGTATTGTAGACAATCAGCAGGCACACAGGGCTAAGAGCAGAAAAATGGCAACTTTCTTAAAGTGGCATTTTTAAAATTGTAATGAATAATTGGATTTTACCATTAAAGAGAATTTATCATTACAGTTCCATAGGTGCTAAACTTGATAGCTATACCTACTTCCAATTGGAAGTTTGTTGGAAATTGGGTTTCTGGTTGGCAGAGTATACACCCTGTCCAAGCAGGAACCACAAGCCCAGTCAGGGTAAGTCAGATACACAGCAAAAATTACCCTGTGCTCACTCTCTGGTAGCTTGACATGGAGCAGGCAGGCTTAACTTTGGAGGCAATGTTTAAAGTATTTGTGCAGCACATCAAGCTGTAATACAGTGAAGACATCACAAAAAGATTCCACACCAGTTTAGTAAAATAGATTATAGTTTTTATGAGTAAATTAAGACCAAAATGACAAAAATCAAATGGGTAGAAGTCAAGATATGAATTTTTAAAGAATAAACTGATTTGTAGTGCTTAAAAGCAAATAGCTCCAACTGGGACTATCTGGTCGCACTTGACTGGGTCAAATCCAAATGTTCAGGCCAACCTCGATAGAGCACGGGTCCAATACAGGGACCAGCCTTGGCCTGCTAAACAGTACCTTGGATGCGTCGACATCAAGGGCGATGCGTGGTGCGAAGGCGGCGATGTGTCGCTGTCGATCTCACAGATGTAGGCGATGCATCGGATCCGAGCTGTGCAAAGCCGAAGATGCGTCTAGTGTCAAGATGCGATGGACATCGGAGTGATGCGTCATCGTCGATCCGCTGGGCTGTAGGCGATGCAGCACAAAGAGATGCGTTGGTGCCGAGCCACACAAAGTTGGAGATGCGTTAGAAACAGGGAACAATGTGTCGCACCTTTGGTGATGCAGTGTCTGCGGTTCAAGCAGTAGTGGCGCTGCATCGGTGTCGAGGGAAATGCGGCAGTTCCAATCAGTGCAACATCGTCAATGAGAGAATGTTGCAGAAAAACAGTGATAAAATCCACTTCCTTGACCCCAGGACTGGATTGACCCCACTTACCAGGGACGACTACAGTTGGCAGAGTCCATAGGTTTTAGAAGAGCTGTTGGAAGTCTTTGGTGTCCCTGAGACTTCAGAACATGAGGCAAGCCAGCAAGCCCTTGGAGTCACTTTGGTCCTGGGGATGTGGAGACGCAGGTCCAGTCCTTCTTACTCCCAGGTAAGAAGGGCAGCAGGCAGCAGGGCAGGCACAGCAAAGCAGGAGTCCAGCACAGTCCAGCAGAGACCAGCAGAGCGGCAGTCTTTTCAGCAGCATAGCAGTCCTTCTTCCTGGCAGAAGTGTACTGAGTTGGTGGTGTCAGGTGTCCAGTATTTATAGCTAGTTGTGCCTTTGAATTTGGGGAGACTTTAAAGAGCGTCATTTGAAGTGCACAAAGTCCCTGGCTTTCCTGCCCTTGCTCCAGACTTACTACAGGGGAGTATGCAGCTTTGTGTGTGGGGACAGGAACAGCCTATTCAGGTGCAAGTGCCAGTTCCTCCCTCCCATCCTGCTCAGGATGACCAGTCAGGATGTTATTGGCCCATCAGGATGTGGATGGCTCATCAGCACACCTAAACTCCCTTTGTATGTGGCTGTCTAAAGGGAATGCACAAAGCCCAGCTGTCACCCCCCACCAGATGTGTATTTAGAGACAGACAGAGGCACAGGCAGAGGCACAGAATGGTTAAAGTAAGAAAATGCCAACTTTCTACAAGTGGTATTTTCAGAAGTTGTGATTTTAAATTGTGAATCTAGAGACACCAAACTCAAAATATATATCTTTTCCCAATAGGAAATTACACTTATGAAGTGTAATAAGGTCATCAATGTTAACCTATGGGAGAGATAGGTCTTGCTGTAGCCAAAAACAAATGTAATCATTTTTCACTACCAGGACATGCAAAACTTAAAAGTGCATGTCCTACTTTTTAAATACTCTGCACTTTGCCCTTAGAGTTGTCTAGGGTCTACCTTAGACCTGACTTATATGTATTAAAAATGAATGTTTGGGCCTGGTGACTGAGTTAACTTACCAGGTCAACATGGCAGTTTAAAACTACACACCCAGGCTCTGCAGTGCCAGTCCTGAGACATGTTGAAATGGCTACTGAGGTGGGTGGCACAATCAGTGCTTCAGGCCCACTATTAGCATTTCATTTACAGGCCATGGGCACATGTAGTGCTCTTTACTAGGGATTGTTATGTAAATAAAATATGACAGTTGTGGCTAAGCCAGTGTTACCATGTTTTAGGAAAAGACCACACACACTTTAGCATTGGTCAGCAGCGGTAAAGTGCTCAAAATCCTAAAGCTAACAAAAATGAATTCAGCAAAAAGGGGAGGAGGAAAGCAAAAAGCTTGGGGGCGACCCTGCAGAAAGGGCATTTCCATCACAACTCCCCTCCAGCCTAAAGCCAGGGTAGACTAAGCAATACCTTGGTGGACTTTCCTGCTTAAGCGATAGAATGTTGACTATGGCCCACTGCTGCAGGGGCACTTGTCAGTTCTACGCCTCACTGAACTCAGTTGGACCCCTCTGTCTTTACTCTCCTGAGCCACTGAACTGACTCATGAGGAGCCCTTCTACTCATCTGTGGACCCCATCTGTGCAGCACCTAACATTACTTTGCTCACAGATACATCCTAATAGGCAGAGAGTACCACCATTGCCAACAAGGTGATGTGGCCCATTTCACCCCTTGGGTCTGACTTCTGTCCCCAACCCAAGGAAAACCCTGTCCACATGGACAACAACCAACAGAGGCCACTGACAGCTGTCAGTGTCCAGAGACAGGCCCAAGGCCATTCAGGTTTCTCTGACCTCTGTGGTTTCTCAGAGTGGTGGGCAGTAGCCCCAGGTGCTGTGCACCCTATTTCTGCTCCATCTCCCACAAGTTCAGGGGTGGTATTCTGAGACTATTCACTCAACCCATCCTCAGGCAGAACAGGTGAAATAGGTGAGGTCTCCCTCACCCTGCTACTCCATCGGGGGTCCTGTACCCTCAGAAAAAGTGATTGTCAGGTCACCTGGGGCGGTCGCCCCTCACAGCTCCCCTGACACCAAGGGCAACTCATTACCCAAGATGCAGTCTATGGGCATCTGGAGGACTAACTATGACTCTCCTGTGGGTTATCACCCCACCTCATTCCAGGGATACGAGGGCCATGGGGCTGACAAAGTCCTGCCCTTGGGCCTGCGTCACCATACACACCTGATCACCTGATCGGTATACTGCTCTGGGGATACTAACCTTTCCACAGTCATGGTCTGACTAGCCCCAGTGTCCCTCAGAGCAGTGACTGGGTCCCCATTCACTTTCACCTGGTGCAAGTGATGACTCCCACCCTCAGGGATCATGAACTCACCCTCTGAGTCTACCTCCCAGCTAAGGGAGATCATGGCATGGTCTCTGACCTGCCCCTGTGGACTTCTTACCCCTATGGCCAAATTGGCCACCTCTGTAGAGGTACCACCATGGTTTCTTAGGACATATTGTGTCCTACCTGATGCTGTTCCAGAGGTCCGCCTCCTTAGCAAGCTCCCTGGGAACAGTGAGCCTACTATCAACCAGGTGTTGACATAGATCTGGATAACAAAGGTTGAAGGTGTGCTCTTTTGTAGTCAAGTTATACAGGCCCTGGTAATACTTTACCTCACTGCCCTTCACCCAACCATCCAGTGCCTTGCAAAAGGAAACCACACAATCCACCAGGGTCTGTTGGGATAGCTTCTGACTGTCTCTGAACTTCTGTCTGTACTTCTCTGGGGTCAAACCAAATTTACTGATTAGGGCTTCTTTCATGGGTGGATACCTCATCCTGCCACTCCCTTCTAGGGCAAGTAGAGTGTTGCTCCCCTCACGGGGATATGCCTCCACAGACTACCCCCCCAATTCACCTCAGGGGCCTTGTGCCTCTGTAGGGTGATTTCATTAGCCTCAAACCATTTATCTATGTCATCTCCCACCACAAAGTCAGACACCGGACCCATGGGAATGTGGGCCCTCCTGTCTGAGGGCACTGAGGAAACACTGCCACCATCACTGCTGGACTCAGCCTGCCTAGCCTTAATGTCCAGCTCCTTCACACTCAGTTCATGAGCCAACATGAGTTTCCTCTCCTTGATGACCAGTTTCTTTTCCCCGTTAGCCCTTTTCTTTTTTTCCTCTTCCAAGGCCAGCCTTTTCTTCTCCAAGGCTTTCTCAGCCTTCTCTTTCTCCAATATGAGCTTGGCAAGCTCCAATTTCAACTTTCTCTCCTCCCTCCTGTCCCCTAGCTCCTCTGGGGACAGACCTCTCGATGACACACTGCTCCCTGCCATGGTGGGAACCACTACTCCTAGAAGGACATTGCCCCCCTGTCCCACAGGCAGTCCTAGATTATCCAGTGAATCCTGGTCGAGCTCCTCATCATCATCCAGAACCTCCTTCTCCACCTCTGGAGTCACAGCTGCTGCATCACAAGCTTCTATCCAGGCCCTCGGGCCTTTTACAGCTCCACCTTCCTGGTGAAGTCTTCTGTAAAAAGCTCAAACCGCTTGCAGAAATCATTGAGCTGGGCCACAGTGTCACTCTCCAAGTTGGCCAGCTCAATATCCATTTTTGCAGGTGTTGGTGCAGAACCTCCAGCCAGAGACATGATTTTAGGAAAAAGCAAAAATGCCAATTAGGGAGAATAGAAAAATTAAATATGCCAATTAGGAAGGGTCGGAAAAAAATGTCAATCAAGGCAAATTGATTCGAATTGGTCTTAAGTATGGATGATAATGTACACTGCACAACTGTAAGGCACTGCACAAACACAAGTCTTATTCCACCGCTGCCACCAATGTTAGAAATTGGGTTTCAGATTGGCAGAGTATACTCCCTGTCCAAGCAGGAACCACAATCCTAGTGAGGGTAAGTCAGATACGCAAGAAAAATTAACATGTGCTTCCCCTCTGGTAGCTTGGCACAGAGCAGGAAGGCTTAACTCAAGAGGCAAAGTGTGAAGTATTTGTGCAACACATCAAACAGTAACAGAGTGAAAACACCACAAAAAGACTCCACATCAGTTTAGAAAAATAGATTATTAATGTTATGAGTAAAACAAGACCAAAACGACAAAAATCAAATGAGTGGAAGTCAAGATATGAATTAAAAAAAATAAACAGTTTTGTAATGCGTAGAAGCACATAGCACCAACCAGGGATATCTGGTTGTGGTTGACTGGGTCAAATCCAAAAGTTCAGGCTGATTGCAATGGAGTGCAGGTCAGATACAGAGACCAGCCTTGGCCGTTGAACAGTACCTTGGATGCGTCAACATCATGGGTGATGCCTGGAGCATAGAAAACGATGCCTCGCCGTAGATCCCACAGATATAGGCAATGCGCTGGGTCCGAGCTGCGCAAAGTCGAAGATGCATCGAGAGTCATGATGCGATGGACATCGGTGATATGCATCGTCGCTGAATCGCTGGGCTGGAGGCGATGCGAGCAGCACAAAGTGATGCGTTGGCACTGAGCCGCGCAAAGTTGGACATATGTTGGAGACAGGGGACGATGCGTTGTGCCATCTGCGATGCGGTGTCTGCAGTTCGAGCAGCAGCAGCGATGCATTGGTGTTGAGGGAAATGCACCAGTTCTGATCGGTGCAACGTTGTTGATGCATGCCAGAAAATCCACTTTCAAGAACCCAGGACTGGATTAGCATGACTTGGCAGGGCAGGATTCATAGTTAAGACAGTTCAGAGGCTGTGAAAGAGTTGTTGGAAGTCTTTGATGTCCCTGAGACTTCAGAACAGGAGGCAGGCCAGCAAGCCCTTGGAGTCACTTTGGTTCAGGTGATGTAGAGATGTAGGTCCAGTCGTTCTCACTCCCACGCAAGGAGGGCACAGCAAGGCAGGAGTTCAGCAAAACCCAGCAGAGTCCAGCAGAGTGTCAGTCCTTTCTACAGCACAGTAGTCCTTGTTCCTGGCAGAATGTCCTCCGGTCTAGAAGTCTACTCATGTTGGTGTTGTCAGGGGTCCAGTACTTATACCCAGTTGTGCCTTTGAAGTGGGGGATGCTTCAAAGAGAGGCCTTTGAAGTGCACAAAGTCCCTGCCCTTCCTGCCCTGGCTTCAGACTCACTACAGGGGGGTATGGAGCTCTTTGTGTGGGGACAGGCACAAGCAATTCAGGTACAAGTGTCAGCTCCTCCCTCCCATCCTATCCAGGATGACCCATCAAGATGTTAATGGCCCATCAGGATGTGGATGGAGCATCAGCCGCACCTAAGCTCCCTTTGCATTTGGTTGTCAAGAGGTAATGCACAAACCCCAGGTGTCACCCATCCCAAACATGTATTGAGAGACAGGCAGAGGCACAGAACGGTTAAAGTAATAAAATGCAAACTTTCTAAAAGTAGCATTTTCAGATTGCAACTAAAAATCTAATTTTAACAAAAACAAGATTTTAAATTGTGAGTCCAGAGACACCAAACATGAAATATCTGTCTTTTCCCAATTGGAAATTACACATATAAAGTATAATAAGGTAATCCCAATGTTAACCCATGGGAGTGATAGTAGCCAAAAACACATTTATTAGTTTTCCACTACCAGGAGATGCAAAACTGAAAAGTACATGTCCTACTTTTCAAATACACTGCACTCTGCCCTTAGGGTTGTCTAGGGCCTACCTTAGATCTGACTTATATGTATTATAATGGAACGTTTGGGCCTGGCAAGTGGGTTAATTAACTAGGTCAACATGGCAGTTTGAAACTGCACACACAGGCTCTGCAGTGCCAGGCCTGAGACATGTTGAAAGGGCTACTGGAGCGGGTGGCACAATGAGTGCTGCAGGCCCACTAGTAGCATTTAATGTACAGGCCATGGGTACATGTAGTGCCCTTTACTAGGGACTTATAAGTAAATTAAGTAAATTAAATATTCCAATTGTGGATAAGCCAATGTTACCATGTTTTAGGGAAAGCCTATGCACTTTAGCACTTTACCTTTACTTACACAGCACCCTGCCCTATGAGTTATCTAGGGCCTACTTTAGGGGTGACATGTGTAATAAAAGGGGAGTTTAAAGCTTGGCAAGGAGCTCTAAATGCCAAGTCAATATGGCAGTATACACTGCACAGACAAGCCCTGCACTGGCAGGCCTGAGACATGTTTTAAAAGGCTACTTAAGTGAGTGGCATAATCAGTGCTACAGGCCCACTAGTAGCATTTAATTTACAGGCCCTGGGCACATATAGTGCACCCTACTAGGGACTTATAAGTAAATTAAATATGTCAATTGTGGATAAGCCCATGTTACCATGTTTTAAACAGTGAGCACATGCACTTTAACCCTGGTTAGCAGTGTTAAAGTGCGCAGAGTTCTAAAGCCAACAAGAACAAATTCAGCAAAAGAGGAGGAGGAAGGTAAAAAGTATGAGGGTGACCCTGCAGAAAGGGCCATTTTCAACACTGGGTGTCACCTATGAAGAGGGGTGACTGCACATTGTTTACCTTGTGGCGGCTCCCTCCTGGCGCTAAGTTTGTATTGGACCGGGAAAGCAGTACAGCTGTTGTGAGCACACCGCTCCCACTGTTGTAACTATGATGACAGCCTTGGCACACATCAAGGATGGTGCTCTCAGTACTGGGGAGCAGCTGTACTGCTAATAGGATGTCACAGGTGAAAAGAGGTGAGTGGGTGCCGTAGACCTCATGGCGGCTTTCTCCTCTGGCCCTTCAGTTGAATTGGATCAGGAGTGCTGCTGGGGGTGCACCAGCCCCCTTGGATACAGGCCCTTGGGTAAAGCCTAGAGGAACCTACAAGACCTGTCACTGGATCCCCACTGTGGCTGATCCTACAGAGTGAAGAAGCACTACCCTGATGGCCTGTTCCTTGCCATCTTTTTTAGCCCAGACCCCTATTATTCCATTGACATTTGCAGACTTGTATTGGCCCCCCTCGTATGGATGGAAGCCGCAACATGCTGAGGGAGTGGCAATTAAAATCATAGGAGGTGTAACAACAGCTCAGATCCACTAAGCCATAAAGCACCCTATTTGCCTAGGACCTGACTGCTCACTCTGGTGCAGTGCCAAAATCAACCTATGCAGCCCAGTGGCCAGGGAGCGAGCAGCTATCTCTCAGGGACAGGATAGGGATACCCAAACAGAGCAAGGTGATAAGTGAACAGGGAGGAGGCACCATGACTGAGAGGAGTCTGGAGCTGGCTGTAGTCCACAGAGTCATGAGAACCCGCCAAGGTCATTGGGCATTTGCATATTTGGGACCAAAACTGTGGAACACCTTGCCACAATCATTGAGAACCTGCAAATCAATTCCAGTTTTTCATACACTGCTCAGAATGTGGTTGTTCCCAACTTTACATTAACAGTCACCCTTGGCTTCAGTAATTCCGGTGAGTTCAGTGAGGATGCCAGTGCTGGAAAACCTTTTTTAGGTAACCATGTGCTCTACCAATTATATAAATAAATAAATAAATAAATAAATAAAATGGGGCACTGAGGGGGCCCTGGTGGTGAACGAATCCAACCTGACCACTGCACCCAAGCTTGATAAGATCCTGGCATCAATGCCGGCCTCCAGCAATGCCCTCAAAACTAAAATTGACACTGTGGCCATGGAGGTAGAGCAGCGTAAGTTGAGTGAAGACCACAGATGACTCCCTGAAAGAGATCTATCTAGTATGCAACACAACATGACAAATGATTATGGAGCTCACTGAGAGGGTTCTTCTCCTTGTACATAGGACAGAGGTTTCTGAAGGCAGAAATATATGAAATAATATAAGGGTGATGGGTCTACCAGAGGGTGTGGAGGGCACAGGCATGGTCTCTTATTTGGAACGCTGGCTGCAATTGGAGTTGGCCCCCCAGGGACTCAGGAACTTCTTTGTGCTTTAAGTGGCACATTGGGTGATTGAACAGCAGCTGTTTTCTTGGGGGTACCCTAGACCGGTGGTGGCTAGGCTCCTCCACTATTGAGACTGCAGTATTCTCCTATGAAAGCTTGCACACTGGCCCCTTCAAGGTGGAGAATGACACAATGTTGTTGTTTCTGAACTATACAGCTGTGGTTCAGTTTAAGAGAGCCTCCTTGAAGAAAGTCAAGAGAGCAATGAGGGAGGCCAGATTGGGAAGTTCACCATTATTCCATGCTAAGCTGAAAGTAATGATTGATGGTAAATCCTTATTCTATACTTAACGGTTTGAAGCCAGGACTCAGCTAGAAAAATACATATCGGAACAGACCAGAACGTGCAGGCCAAACCTCCACTGCAGATGAAGAAGACACAGAGGAAGCAACAGCAGTCTCTTGGGAGTGTTAAGAGCCCAATAACCACAAAAGCCCCACGTTGTGTGGAGAAGGGAACGAGAGGCACGGGGTCTTAGGAGCTAGCAGCCTCCAACACTAACAGTCTAACCACAAAAAGCTGCTCCTAACTGAATTGCCACTACGAGGTTTGGGATGTATTTGTAAGTGAAGGCATCTCACAAAAAGTAACGGACTGGTCTCACACACCACCTGGTGTCATGCTTCATCATTGACCAGTCCTCGCCCTCTAAAACCTTGGTTTGATAGAGGGCGGGCATACACCTGACGACAGGGATGCACTTCTAAACTAAGTGGGGGCCCATAAACAAAAAGTGTGGTTAAAAAACATTATAGTTATCTTAATCGTGTTTTTAATGTTAAAGGTAACTATATGATATTAAAATCAAGTGACGGTATGTGGGGGAATTAATGTCCCCTATCCGTTATGTGAGAGGTCAACATGTTTCTGCCTTAATGGCCCGCTTGGGTCCAGGGCATTCGTCAGGACCTAAAAGGAACATAGAGGGCTCCGTTCTTACCAGCTAGTGGTAAGAGTAAACCACTGTGTGGGCTTGAGCACTGCCACACTCCACAACTTGATGGCCTCTAATTTCAAGCCTGTAAAAGAGAAATTGATTGAGAGAAATATATACACTATATACAATAGGATTCACTCTATAAAGCACTGACAATCTGTGAGGCTACATTTAACTGATTGAGACCCTCATTGTGCATATTTGAGTACTATACCCCCTATATAATAAAATTTTTTATTTATTTTTCCCAAGGGTGAGGTGTTAATTCCTGCAAACCAACCCCCCCCCATTAAGGCAGAAACATGTTGACCTCTCACATAACGGATAGGGGACATTAATTCCCCACATACCGTCACTTGATTTTAATATCATATAGTTACCTTTAACATTAAAAACACGATTAAGATAACTATAATGTTTTTTAACCACACTTTTTGTTTATGGGCCCCCACTTAGTTTAGAAGTGCATCCCTGTCGTCAGGTGTATGCCCGCCCTCTATCAAACCAAGGTTTTAGAGGGCGAGGACTGGTCAATGATGAAGCATGACACCAGGTGGTGTGTGAGACCAGTCCGTTACTTTTTGTGAGATGCCTTCACTTACAAATACATCCCAAACCTCGTAGTGGCAATTCAGTTAGGAGCAGCTTTTTGTGGTTAGACTGTTAGTGTTGGAGGCTGCTAGCTCCTAAGACCCCGTGCCTCTCGTTCCCTTCTCCACACAACGTGGGGCTTTGTGGTTATTGTGATTTTGTACAGCTGACGGCTGTGGGAACGTTATTAGGGTATTTTCACTCAAATATCAGGAAGAAGTACTGATCACTCTGGGATCAGACTGGAAGAAGGGACTGATATAGTGAAGTCCTAATCCTTCTCAAGAAAATTGAGAGGAGCAGATCTCTTACCGATCCAGCCCACTTACCCTTTTACCCTACTTCAAACATGGATATAGAACTTTCGTTTGGGGATGAGGTCTTAGCAGAGATCCTCAATGCCCCATCCCTGTTAGCCGAAACAGTAGTTGCTCAAGTAGTTAATAATTCTGACGAATGGGAATCATTGTCGACTAAGAAAAAGGAACAGATACGCACAGCCCTTCATGGGGCGTTTATGACAGAGTACCTTAGAAAGAACACCGCACCGAGAGGACTCATAGTCACTAATGAACCAAGGTTATTTCTTAACAACAAGGAGTTTCGCATAAATTGGTCGTGCATTGCCTGGAAGTGTACGAAAGACTGGCTTATTTTGATTATCAACACCGCCAGACAGCTGGCGGATGCCCTGCTTGTTGAAATTCAACAAAGTGAATGTAGATTGAAGACAACAGTGCAGTTATCAGTCTTTAAGAAAAAACTTGAAGAAATCAATAATGACCATACTGAGTACAAAGAGTATCTCACACAGTCCAAAATAACTAAACTTAGGAAAGATGTGCAGAAGTTTAGTAGGGAAACAGTGTACCCATACATTACTGATGAACATTATGATAAACCTGTACAACAACAAGCAGGTAGGAGGCAACGGTTCAGACCCACCCCACTGAACTGGACTTTCAGCTCGGGGACGAAAGGAGTGACAGTAGTAGTGACGAGAGCTCAGGACAACAGCAGAGCAGACAACAAGGCTATCGCCAACCTATGGCCCAACAATATCCCCCTCTTTTGGGTACTGGCAACAACCCTTCTTCCCGCCAGGGTTTGGTTTTCCACAAGGCCCCCAGCCTTCTTTTTATACCGGGCGGGGGCAGAGGCAGAGGCAAACAAAAAAGAAGGAATACAAGGGTTCAGTGGGAGGACCAACAACCCACCCCGGTGGTCACCAGGAGCAAAGGGAAAGCGAATATGCCCTCGACAAGCAGGGACTAACGAATATCGTTAATCTTAGTAAGCACACATTGACAACTGAAGAAGAGAGTGTCCTCTTCAAAGGATTGGGCTTTGTCCCGACACCCAAGAATGATCCCTTTGTACTTCATACAGAACTTGCGCAGTTCTTTAGAAAAATCAAGTTGCGCGACTATTTTGGTACAGATGAGGATAGATCTGAGGAACAATTGACAACGGGACTCAGGAAGAAGTCAACTTTTCAACCACCTGCCCAGAATATCTCTTGTCAAGTTTTAGCCTTTGAGGAAGCAGTTCTCAAGGAGATTGATATCATCAACTTCGAGAGCACCAAGGGGTTTCAAAATCTTACAAGAAATGAACGTACGGCACTACAGGGTTTGAAGAACAACCACGAGCTTGTGATAAAACCAGCAGACAAAGGGGGTGCTATTGTGATTATGGATCAGGAGATGTATCAAGAGGAATGTAAAAGACTTCTCTCAGACCCTGAGCTGATTATGTCAGAGAATTATGAATGCGCGATACATAAACTGACAGAGGCAATAGATAGGTGGATTAGGTTACCGTTTTCATTAATGGGCCGCATAGCACTGATCAAGATGGTGATACTCCCCGCTTTTTATTTCTCTTTGTCAATGTGCCCATTGGGTTACCACAATTGTTTTTTAAAACACTGCGTACTTTATTGTTAAGATTGGTGTGGGCGGGGAAACAGCCTCGAGTTACGTGGAGCACGCTGACAAAGCCATTCGCGGAGGGGGTTAAATGCTCCCGATATGGAACAGCTATTATAGAGCTGCGCAAACGATGCATGCACATTGCTGGATACATGGGCCACAAAACAGCCCGAATGTCTTGATAGAAAAACATAGTGTGGCTCCTACATTGTTACCCACATTTCTGACGGGGGCCGCGAATTCCACGATAGGTATGATTAACCCGGTGCATACTACGGGCCAACAGCTGATGAAGATTGCTCACAAGCATAAGTTATCAGTGATATACTCCCCTAAGCTACCCATAGTCTGGTGCAACTGGCTGCCCTTCCACACAGATAAGGGCGTGTTACGCACATTGACAAAGCTCAAACTAGAATATGTTGGAGATTTGTTTCAAGACGGTTTGGTCAAAACCTGGGATCAGATAGTGGCGCAGATAGCGGGGATTACGCCGTTGGATACCTTCCATTACTATAGGTTCCGGAAGGCCCTGAAGGGGGTGATAGGAACAGGCTTGGCTGAGCCGGAGGCTATGCCCGCTCTTACTTATTTAATACAAACGCAAACTCAGTATCGATGTATCACACAATTGTACTCGCTTTTTAAACCACAGGGGACACTAGTTAAAGAAAAGTTTCAAATGGACTGGGAGGCAGAGCTGGGGGTAGTAATAACTGCAGATCAATGGACCTGGTGTTTTCGCAGCATTAAAACAATATCTATGAACGGCAGGCACAGACTGCTGCATTTCAAATATCTGCATAGGACCTATTACACCCCTGTGCGTGCTTCATAGATACGGTCTCAGAGACAGTGATAACTGCACTAGATGCAGGAAACCACAGGCACATTTTACACATTTGGCTTGGGAATGCACAGGTGTCAGAATTTTTGGAGCAAGGTAATTAACATCTTAACGGATATGCTGGGCTACACTGTCCCTGAGACTCCCTTAATTGCAGTGTTGGGATATGACAGGGAGATTCCAAGGGAGGTGCGGAAACTGGCTGCCGTTGGGCTGATGCTCGCTAAAAGGCGTGTGGCAATGAGATGGATGCGGGGACCATTGCCTACGGTGAATGAATGGGAAAGGGACATGGCTTACTGCTCCACACAAACCGAAGCTTATAATGAGCTAATGCCTATCAAATGCGCACCGAAAGATATATGGGGGCCGTATAGAGCGTATCTATTGGACAGAGCGATTCCTGAGGGGGTACCTGCGGATGTGCGGATGGGGGTGGGCTGAAGCTGTATGGAGATTGAGGTGAGAGCGGTTATTATTAAACGGACAGGTGCAGGACAATGATTGTAACTATACTGTGGAGTGAACAGACGATATAATGGTAATGATGTGATAATGTTGTGGTCATGACACATGCGGAGGATAGACCATAGCGTGATGATGCAATATTGTACGAAAAGGCTGAAATATGATGTGTACTGAAATGCATTCCCATGTATTTGTGTTAACATAAAATGATAAATAAAGTTTAAAAAAAAAAAAAAAAAAAAAGACTTCTCTTAGACACAGCCAGCTATGCCATACATAGAAATGATCCAACAGGCCCCCTGATGACAAGGATTAAGAACATGGTGGAGGAAGCCTTTACCAACGACTGGATTACCAGACAAGAAGCCAGCTTCCTCATCAATGAGAATCCTAGGATGCCCAGATTCTATACGCTTCCTAAGATCCATAAAAACCGGACCCCTCCTCCTGGTAGACCCATCGTATCCGGGATTGGATCAGTCCTGGAACCCCTTTCGCAGTTTTGCGATTGGTTCCTCAGACCGATTGTGAAGCAATCACATTCTTACCTTCGAGACACTAAAGATGTCCTTTGCCTTCTCCGAGATCTGGAAATAGACCCATCTGGAGATATATTAATTACAATGGACATAGAAGCCCTATATACAAGCATCCCACAGAGAAGAACTTTGGAAGTGGTGGAAAATATCCTTTTGAATATGGAGTGGAATTTCATGACCCCCCAACATTTTGTGATGGATTGTGCTAATTTAGCGCTTACAGAGAACTTCTTTGAGTTTGAGGATTCCATCTATCACCAGATCACCGGAACTTCAATGGGCAGTACCTTTGCCCCAAGTATGGCATGTCTTTATGTCCAGCAATTTGAGGAAGACTACATCCTTAATCCAAATAACCGATTTCTGGAACATCTGAAGGTTTGGAAGCGTTACATTGATGACGTGCTGATTGTATGGCACGGAACAGAAGAGAGAGCAATGGAATTTGTTCAATGGGTTAATTCAATAGACAACCATCTCAGATTTACACACACTATTGATAAGAACCACGCAATCTTCCTTGATTTGGACATTACCATAACTCATGAAGGGTTTGTAACTAAGGTCCATAGCAAGACCACAGATAAAAATAGTTTACTTCTTTTTGAAAGCTACCACCCCAGGGCTTTGAGACAAAATCTCCCGGTAGGCCAATTCCTCCGAATACGACGAAACTGTTCCGATATGACAACTTATGTGGATCAGGCGGGAGAGCTGGAGAACAAACTTTTGGAACGCCATTATCCAAAGAAAATAGTGAGAAGAGCAAAAAAACGTGCAAGGAACAATTCAAGAGAAGCTCTATTAGAGGATGTAATTAAAGAAGACACCAAAAGACTGGTGTGCGTTACTACATTCACCCCGGCCTCAAACACAGTACAAAAAATAGTGAGAAAAAACTGGCACATTCTTAATAGTGCAGGCAATCAGTGGCTCTTGGATCTTAGGAAGCGTATAGAATCTGGGCATCCTAGGATTCTCATTGATGAGGAAGCTGGCTTCTTGTCTGGTAATCCAGTCGTTGGTAAAGGCTTCCTCCACCATGTTCTTAATCCTTGTCATCAGGGGGCCTGTTGGATCATTTCTATGTATGGCATAGCTGGCTGTGTCTGAGAGAAGTCTTTTTTTTTTTTTTTTTTAAACTTTATTTATCATTTTATGTTAACACAAATACATGGGAATGCATTTCAGTACACATCATATTTCAGCCTTTTCGTACAATATTGCATCATCACGCTATGGTCTATTTGCCTTCCGAAGGAACAGGAGTCTGCGTGATGAATTGGTACACGCAAAAACACCAACAAGAGAGGATGGAGAACAGCAGACCTTGTGGACCCACCCACGACCTGTGGGTCATTTCTCTTGTGGGAACTGCACTTCTTGCAGTCTCACCGCTAACACCAAGGAGGTAGACATAGGGACTGGAAAACCTTGGAAGTTACGAGGATTCAGTAACTGTAACACAGAGAATGTTGTGTACCTCCTAACCTGTCCTTGCGGCCTCAGATATGTAGGGATGACTACTAGGAAAATCAAGGTACGAATCAGTGAACATCGGAGTACCATCCGATGTAAAAAGAACAACACTAAACTGACGCGTCATTTCACAGAAAAAACCATAATGACACAGACCTAAGATGGTCAATCCTAGAAGTGATGAAGAAACGCAAGTTTGATCTTACAAAAGCTCTACATGTGAGGGAACAACGATGGGTGTTTCGTCTCCGCTCTTGGCAACAAGGCCTCAACGATGAAATACCATGGCTCCAGATGGGACAATAGGAATCCCTAAAATCCATCTTTAATTTAATTTCTACACATTATCTACATGTTTTGGGCACGCCTATTTTACCTTAGGAGTCACTCTATAAAGCACTGACAATCTGTGAGGCTACATTTAACTGATTGAGACCCTCATTGTGCATATTTGAGTACTATACCCCTATATAATAAATTTTTTATTTATTTTTCCCAAGGGTGAGGTGTTAATTCCTGCAAACCAACCCCCCTCCCCTTTCCCTCCCTCCCCCCACGCCACCCTTTTTCTGACCGTGGTTGGCAGATTCATTGTTCTCCACTTTGAGGATGAACACAATTTTTATCGCGCGCAATTTTCTATCGCGCGCTATTTAAAACAGTATAGAACATACGCGTATTTACAGCATTGTACATGCGCGTACATTTAGCCTCTTTGAGCATTTGTAGAAACTTGAAAAGGAAAGTTTCCTTGTTTGCAAGCATGCACGGCCATTTTAGAATCAGGCATTCGTTTCAATAGACACAGGAAGTCACAAACCTTTTTCCTACTGATTAGCTGCAGTTCACTCTGAGCATGTGCATACGATCGCCATGGGTAGGTCAGGCTGCCTTTTCTTGTGACACAGGAAACCAAAAATCACATGATTATTATCAGCACCTGTGAACCATTTGGTGATAATTAGTGTGATAGAGTGCACTATATATAGCGCGACCTCCTTTACCTTATTTCTTCATCAGGGAGGACCGGGAGCAGTCGCCTAGGATCCACATGGGAAATTTCCCTTGATGCAGTAAGGGTGTGAATGAGAATTGTTTGAATGTATGGTTGTTCAATTACCTGATAGGCAGATGGTGTTGCATGTGTAGGTTTATTTTGCCACAGATCAAAAAACTGTTCTTTCATCTACCTTTTCCCTTTTTCTTCTTTTTCTTATTGAGAATAATTTTTCTTATTGAGAATTATTTTTCTTATTGAGAATTATTTTAAATGTGTACCATGGTTTCTCAACAGGGTTTGACTACAGGGGTTTCCTCCCTCCTCCCATGGGGCAAGTAGCTTTGGTATCTAGGGTAAGAACAGTGAGATTTATATTCTCACTTTTTTATTTGATTTCATGTACACAAATAGAGTGTCACATGTCACATAAGTAGTCACTTATGTTTTTCTGAAACAATGCATGTTTTGCGTTCAGTTCTCAACTACTTAGAAGGTTTGGCAGTGTATATATTTCTCTCAATCAATTTCTCTTTTACAGGCTTGAAATTAGAGGCCATCAAGTTGTGGAGTGTGGCAGTGCTCACGCCCACACAGTGGTTTACTCTTACCACTAGCTGGTAAGAACGGAGCCCTCTATGTTCTTTTTAGGTCCTGACGAATGCCCTGGAGCCAAGCGGGCCATTAAGGCAGAAACATGTTGACCTCTCACATAACGGATAGGGACATTAATTCCCCCACATACCGTCACTTGATTTTAATATCATATAGTTACCTTTAACATTAAAAACACGATTAAGATAACTATAATGTTTTTTAACCACACTTTTTGTTTATGGGCCCCCACTTAGTTTAGAAGTGCATCCCTGTCGTCAGGTGTATGCCCGCCCTCTATCAAACCAAGGTTTTAGAGGGCGAGGACTGGTCAATGATGAAGCATGACACCAGGTGGTGTGTGAGACCAGTCCGTTACTTTTTGTGAGATGCCTTCACTTACAAATACATCCCAAACCTCGTAGTGGCAATTCAGTTAGGAGCAGCTTTTTGTGGTTAGAGTGTTAAGAGCCCAACCATATCACAGACTAAGAAAGATAAAGCAGCTGCATCACTGCAGGATTGGCAATTAGAAATCGGAAAACCTCAGCCATAGAAAGCAGCAGCATGTGTGGCCATCATACTCCTTTTAAGTTTGAAAAACGTGAATTTTTTTTTTTTAAAAAGAGATGGGGAGGGGGAAGGAGGGAGAAAATACAAAGAAAATACATCTAAATGACAAATCAGAAAATTCGAAGAATGCATAGCTAAAAGGTCATACAATAATAAAAACAAAATAGATGCAAATATAATATAAATCTGGTCAAGTATTGAAAAATGCACAAAATATAAAGAAAGCAGTAATATAAACAGTATTAATGATACGAATAAATGAGAATGTCAAGGGGGTTTCAACACCTCTTGAGTCGGAATTTTACGTACAGAGGAAAGTCTAGCATGACAATCTATGAAACTTGTAACTGGGGACCACAAAAATGAACGTTTGGGAGCTAAGGAGATTGGGAATACGTAAACAGTATCTAACCTGTGATTATAACACACGGCATACCACCAAGCCTGAAAGGATAAGTCAGATAACTTTTTCCAGTGCTTGGTAATCTGTTGAAAGGCCACTCCCAAGAGTAAATCCAAAACTTGCAGAGGTAAAGAACAGTTCGACCAGTCCTCAGAAAGAGAACCCCAAAAAATATTGACAAAGGAAAAGGGAACTGTCTGATGAAAAATTTGGGTAATTTGTTTCCAGACCTTCTTCCAAAAGTCTTGAACAAAAGGGCAGAAAAAAAGTAAGTGTTTTAAATCAGCGTTGGAGGATGAACATGACCAACATGCATCAGGGAGTTCAGTATTGATCTTATGCAAAAAAGAAGGGGAAAGAAGTAATCTATTGTATATGAAAAATAGTGTTTGCATAGTGTTAGCTGCTCTAGAAGTTTTTTTATTTTAAGCCAAATGTGATTCCAGACTTGGACAGGCCAGTCCGCCTAAAGGTCTCGTTCCCAATCTAACTCCACTTTGGTTTTATCTCTAAAGAGGCTCGGTTTGTGTAAATACTTATAAATTGCCGAGCTTTGGGACTAGAGCTCAAAAAAGTAAAAGCGTTCGTGGAAGAGGTTATCGATTGGTCTGAAGATGGGACAAATTCCTGAATTGCCAAAATTAAAGCTTGCTGTAACAAAATATATTTATTAAAAAAGAGGTAGGGAAATTAAATGTCAATTTGGCTTGGGAAAAAGGTATAAGCGTATCATTTTGAAATAATTGATGAACCCAAGTGAGGCCTTTTTGTCTCCATGATTTCCAATATATGGGTTTATCTTTGATCAGTATGCGATGATTATGCCAAATTGAGGAATTAAGAAATGAGTTGATATTAGGGGATCTGTCTAATAGAAATGGGTCTAGTAATTTATGCGTAAGCTTGACAATAGGTGTGGATAATCTTTGGGGCTTGCGAGTGAAAGAGAGGTATTCTGAAAAGGAGAAAGGAGCAATAAATGACTGTTCAAGTGATACCCAGAGAGGGGAGTCTGAAGAGGGGATGGTGAGCCAATAAGATGATTGGCGTAGATTAAAAGCTTTATGATAAGCAGGGAAGTCGGGAAAGTTAACCCCACCTTCTGATTTGGGGCGACTGAGTCTTGTTAATGACATTCGGGCTTTCTCCTTACTCCAGAGAAAGGAAGACAGCAAAGAATTGATCCTTTTGAAGTATTTTTGGGGAATAGTAATTGGAATATTAGAAATAGTAAATAAGATAATTGGGGATAACATCATCTTAATGGTATCTAACCTCCCCCACCAAGAAAGATACAGGGGGTGCCATCTATCAACAAGAGAGGAAATTTTTGAACAACACTTATCCAAATTGATAGAAACTGAGGAGAGGATAGAAGAAGAGAAATATATTCCTAAGTATTTAATATAATTAGTGTTCCAAGTGAAGTTGGTAATTTTAAAGTCCTCTTTAAAAGTGAACTTAGTTAGGGGTAAAATTTCGCACTTGTCATTATTTAATTTATAACCAGATACGGATGAATATGATTGAGTTTCAAATAAAAAGCGGGTAGAGAAGAGGTGGGGTTAGAGATAAACACCAATATGTCATCGGCGTATGCTGCCAATTTAACATGTGAATCACCAAAATTGAAACCTTGAAAATCAGAGTTCTGACGGAGTTTACATAAAAATGGTTCTAAAGCTAAGTTGAACAAAAAAGGGGATAAAGGGCAGCCCTGACGGACACCTCTGCTCAAAATAAAATACGGGGAAGTAAGGCCATTAACAAATACAGCAGCTTTAGGATCTGAATATAAGAGAGATATCAAGGAAATAATTTTAGAACCAAAACCAAACCATTTAAGGGATGAAAAAATAAAAGGCCAATAAACTCTGTCGAATGCTTTCTCTGCATCTAATGCTATAGCCGCTAAAGAATGAGATAGATGAGAAGATTTCGAGAGAATATCAAATAACAAGCGAGTATTATCAGTAAGAAAGCGACCTTTCACAAAGCCTGATTGCTCTTTGCCCAAAAGATCCGGAAGAAGGGATTCTAAACGTGATGCCAAGGATTTTGAGAAAATTGTATAGTCAATGTTAACCAGTGAGATTGGTCTGTGATTCTTGCAGAAACGGGGATCTTTGTTCTCTTTAGGTATGAGACAGATGAGAGCTTCCAAGAAGGAACCTGAAGCAGTCCCAGATTGAAAGAAATAAGTCAAGAGTTTGTGTAATTTAGGAAGGAGGAGTTGGGAAAAATGAGAAAAGAACTCGACAGTGAATCCATCAGGACCCGGAGCCTTATCTCTCTTAAGAGTCTGCAGAGCGTTATGCAATTCTTTCATTGAAATATCCGTTTCCAACTTTTGAAAGTCTAGGTTACGGTCCGGGATATTAGTAATAGAAGAGAGGTAGTCTGCAATAGATTGATCCGTAGGGTAAGTCTCAGGAGTGTACAGAGATTCATAAAAGGTATGAAATTCTTGTAAGATTTCAGAATCTTTAAATTTGGGTGTCGACTGAGCATCAAGTATTGAGTCTATGTTGAATTTGTTTTTTTTACTTTGAGATAGTATGCCAATAATTTGCCAGATTTGTTGTTACCACCATAAAATTTTGCACTCGACTTGAGTAGATATAAGGAAGCATTATCGGTAGATACCTTATTAAATTTAAGCTTGGCAGCTACTAGGGCGTCTAAACAATCTCTCGATTTCGATAAGTAGTAAGTAAGTTCCAGGGATTTTATTTTAGCAAAAAGATCTGTGGCGGATTTCCGGGCTATATGGCGTTTCCTGGAAACATAATTAATAATAAAGTCGCGTGATGCCGCTTTGAACGTGTCCCAAACAACAGAAAAGGAAAGGGCGTCTGAGTCATTAAAAGAGAAGTATTCAGTAAAAAAGAAGTAAAGGAAGATGTAAAGAGGGGATCAAGTAGTAATGAGTTATTAAAGCGCCAGCGTCAAGGCGCAGAAGACTTATGAAGAATATCTAGGGAAACAGAGACTGGAGCATGATCAGAGATTAGGATGGATCCAATGTCAGATGAAATTATAGACTGAGAAAGAGCATGAGATATAAAAATGTGATCGATACGTGACTGTGTGTGATGTACAGGAGAAAAGAAGGTATACTCCCTCAAAGAAGGATTACACAATCTCCAGGCATCAGCTAAGTGTCTGTGTTGAAAGGCATGTAAAAATGCTTTATGAGGTTTGGAGGGTATAAAAGAGGAAGTGGAATTACGGTCAATAAAGGGATCAACAATTTGATTACAGTCTCCAGCTAAAATCAAATTATCATGAGGGAGTTGCACTAATTTCTCTGCAAGATGGGACCAAAAAGAACAATCACCAGTAGTTGGAGCATATATATTAAATAAGGTGAGGGAGATTTCCCAATCAACAGATCTGTAAGTAGCCAGCGACCTATGTCATCAGTCTCTTGAGAAATAAGTTTAGCATGGAGAGATTTGTGACAAAGGATAGCAACGCCATTACGCCTGCCGTCGCCTGGGGAAAAGAAAACCTCTCCAACCCAATCTCTTTTTAATTTCAGAGACTCGGATTCAGTAAGATGGGTTTCCTGAATCATGGCAATATCAGCATTCAGTTTAGATAGATGTGATAAAACACGTTGTCTCTTGATCGGGAGTGTAAACCCCGGACATTCCATGTAACAATATTCAATGTCATCTAAAAATCATTAAGAGGATAAACAGGATAAGACCAGATAAAACAGTAAACTTGTCAAACAGTAACCATAAATGCATATTAGTAAAATAGAATGTAATAACATTTGAGTAAAGAGTCATATAAGAAAATAGATAACTAGCTTTAGAGAAAAAGAAAGAAGGAAGGGGAAAGTGAGAGACAGAGGGGGAGAGAAAGAAGAAAAAAGAAAAGTTGACCATAGAGCTGAGTTAATGGTGTTGAGACGAAGCAGGAGGATAAAATAAGCAAGACAAAACTTTTTGCATGGGGAAGTAGCAGAAAAGCTGAAGAAGAAAGATGTAGAATAAGAGGAAAATGAAGAAAAGCGGATAGAATAATGAATTAACAGCGAACTAATGAAATGATGAAAGAAGAGAGGAGAAAAAGTACAAACAAGAAAAAATATGAGAACAAAAAATGAAACACACATACCTGTAGAACTCCAAAAATGGGAGGGAGGGGAGGAGTGAAACCACATGGAAGGGCAGCACATCCGGAGCTCACGAAGGGAAGCACAAATAAGAAGAAAAAATAAATATACAAGGTGCGAGACAATAGATGAACAAACAGGGGGATACCTGCAGGAAAGAGAAATATGGTTAGAATATCAATATAACATCATAAGAGTGGTAATAAAATCAGAAGAACGTGAATCAAAAAATATTTAACTATTCTAAAGCAGCAAGAAAAAACATTTCATGCAGCAATGTAAGAAATTTAGAATACAGCAATAAAGCTTAAAACAGGGTAATCAGCCATACTGCGAGGAAGAAGCGCTAGTAGTGTCCATAGTATCAGCCTTACAGAGGTGAAGAAAACTTTTTAGTTTGAGAGGATCTTCATACGTGGTGGTCTTGTTCTTATATGTAACCTTGAAGAGGCACGGATGAAAAAGGCCATATTTAGCACCAAGATCACGAAGCTCCGGCCTCATTTTCAGAAAATCCCTACGACGATCAGCAGTGCTTTTAGCGTAGTCCTGTGAGAAAAACAGCGTGTGACCTAACCATGAAACACGTGACATTTTTTTAGAGGCTGACAAAACTTTAAGTAAGTCTGTATACTCCAAAAAGTACAAAATGACTCCTCTGGGACGAGTAGAAGTAGAAGCAGATGTAGAAGAATGCTGACGGCCCAGTCTGTGAGCTCGTTGAATATTCAAAGCTGGTTCAGCAGGTATACCCAACACTTTAGGCAGGAAAGAAACAAAGAAGGACAGAGGGTCTGCACCCTCCGTGTTCTCCGGTAGACCATAAATTCGTAAGTTGTTTCTACGATTTCTATTCTCCAAATCTTCAACATGTTTCTGCAAATGAGATACCTGCGATTGAAGAGCATGGACCTTAGAGTCAGTTACCTGAAAAGAAGAAACACTCTGTTCCACCACTATGAGCCTCTCATCAAGTTGAGACCATCTATCAGTCAAAAATTGAAGCTTTGAATTCGTTTCTTCCATAAAAGGTTTTAGAGATCTAATTTCTTCAAGAAGAAGGTCCATAGAGACAAGTGTAGGAGATTTTGCCGGAGATGGAGGATCCTTCTTAAGCCGTTTAGTAGTAGTTTTGACTGTATTAGCCGATGTAGGTAACGAGGATTGTGACTGAGGGGAGGCACCAGGTCTCGCTGAAGAGGCTAAAGCTGATTCCATCTTGGCAAGTTTTGTAAAAATTGTAGAATTCTTGATAAGTTGATGAGGAGGAGATATAGAAGAAGAGGCAAGTCTCCGCAGCCTCCCCATAAAAGTGAGTAGGAGAGACCAACAGGAGACCTACAGAGCATTCACTGCTGTCAACGACTCAAAAACAACCCACATGTCAATGACGAGCATGAGTTGAAAAGAACATTCCTCTCAAAAATCAAAACGAGGCAGCAGTAGAGAATTAGTTGAGACTTGAGCAAAGATGACGACCTCCTCACAGCACTTTGAAAGGGCAAGGCGTGTCTACATATGAGACTCCAAAATGAGGTCAGCAACTGCAACGACAGTTAAAGTAGTAGAAAATCCTTGGAAAGTAGTGTTAGCGTGGAGACACCATACACAGCATAACTTCATAATAATAAGTGCAACCAGCAATGACAATTCGCTACAGGCGCATACCACCTCAACCAGGAAGGGTGAAGTGCTTCAGCACTTGAAATCACAAAATGGCGGACACAGCTGTGGTGGTAATCAAATTGGAATAATAGTTTCAAAAATGCTGGTATCGTGACAGTACAGATTGAGCATAACACAGTGTATCCAAACACAGCAAGCCAATGAAGCCGTGCACCACTTCAACTTAATGAATTAAAAGAATGAGGAGCGTCGATGCATACGATCTCAAAATGGCGGTCACAACATAAGAGGCATTTAGAAGAGTAGAAAAGCTGATGTTAGCGTGGTATTAGCAGAGTCCACAAAGCCATCAGTGCAAGAAGGAGCGGCAGAATGTTAAAAAAGAAGTACCGCTACAGCAAGAAAGGACGAAGCGCTTCTGCGCTTCAGCGTGAGATAACCTCAAAATGGCGGTCGCGGCTGTGGAAGCAGTCGAGGTGGAAAGATACCTTGAATAAATGACTTTAGCGTGTCCTTTTCATCTTCAACATGACTGCAAGAGCTTCCGGGCGATGGAACATCTTTCCAAAAAGGGCTCTGGACGCATAGCTCGCACTTAGTGAGAGAATTCGGAGCTGCACCGTCGGAGCTTACGGAGTGTCCGCCATCTTCCGTGGGCGGCAAGCCACGCCCCTCTGGCCATCATACTCCTGATGCAGACTCAGATGCCGTACAGGAACAGGGCAGACTCCCTCAGTTTGCTCCTTGCACAACAAATGATATGTGGAATAGGTCTGGAAATATGATATTTGAGATGTCATCAGTGATGTCATGAGTGATGTCACTGACCATGTCATGAGTGATGTAATATGTGACGTCATCAGCAGTGCATTGCGGGCGCACGAGTTATAGTTAGCTGAACTAACTATAACGGGGGAATTTCTATGGTTTTGTACGAGTGAAATGTCCAACTAACTATAACGCCCCTGAAACCTATGGTTTTTTCAGTGAATTTCTAAGGTTTTTTAAATGCTAATTTCTAACTATAACGTGCCTGAAACCTATGGTTTTTTCAGTGAATTTCTAAGGTTTTTTAAATGCTAATTTCTAACTATAACGTGCCTGAAACCTATGGTTTTTTCAGTGAATATATATATATTTATTATACTATGTATACATGTGAAAATGTCTTGGTCCCCTGTTTGCCTCGGTGGCACGGAAAAAATGGGTGGAACTGACGTCAGCACGCCGACGAGGTTCTCTTATGGCTCCGATGACGTCATACGGTGTCGCGAGCAGAGCCGTGCTATTATGACGTCCTCGTTGACGTGGGAGAGCTAGGAAAGAATTTCCATGGAATGCTGGTGCAGGGGATATTCACCTAAGTGTTCAGGCTAGTCCTTTGGGAGCAACTGTTTATGTTGCCACTCCAGAAACCGAAACCAGTGATCCGAGGGCAGAGGCCCTGCAGATGGCACATGAGGTGGGGTGCCCAGTCCTGTGCACCGGCGGGGCAGCGAAGTGACAAGCACCACAACCCACAAAAAAGGTAACGAGGGCACTGAATAACACAGGATCTTCTCTTTGTATCTGGCAGGAACAACAAAGTTAAAATGCCCTAGTACCAAAATGTAGAATTAGTGCTACAACGGTCTTCAAGAGGACCTGCGATGCCGCTTCTGCCTCCCGTACCCTGGAGGTGGCACATGGGTCACGCGGTACGGTCATACTGCGGTGGGACGCACACTCGTTGACCTCTCATGGCACTGCTCCACACTTCAGGGAGGACGCTTTCCATTAGCTATGTTTTCTGATGACATGTCGCGCCGGCCCCGTCCAACAACAGAACTCCTTTAGATCCAAACAGACTCTTCCACTCTCTCACCGGAAGTGAAACCAGGCCACGCGGACACTTTCACAATACAACAGCCGGGAATGCACTTTTCGGTAAAAAAACACATTCCTTCCTCCTAATTAATCAAATAAACGTCTCACTGAAGAACAGGGGCCAACTTCGATCGGTAAACAGCCGTTACAACAACTTTTTTACTTTGCGATACCATTACAACGCATGCATTACCACGCATGCGTTGTACATCACGAAGTCATTACTACGCATTTTTAGAACGCATGGTCATTTACCACGCATGCCTTTACAACAAATTTTGTTGTAAAGGTATGTATGGTAAATGACCATGCGTTCTAAAAACATGTAGACGATCCATGTCGTTGTAAGGAAACAGAGGCTGTTCCATTTCCTCACAACGACGTGCACCGCCCTCAGAGATGACGTGAAGCAGGAACCACGAGGAGAGAGGAACCAAGAGGAGTGAGAGGTAAGGGGGATTGGGCATGGGGTGGGGGTTTCTTTTCTAGGGTTTAGGGTAGTGCAGTGGTGTTTGGGTGGTGTAGGGGGTCGTGCTGGGGGTAGTGTTTTAGGGTTTAGGGTAGTGCAGTGGTGTTTGGGTAGTGTAGGGGTCGTGCTGGGGGTAGTGTTTTAGGGTTTAGGGTAGTGCAGTAGTGTAGGGGGTCGTGCTGGGGGTAGTGTTTTAGGCTTTAGGGTAGTGCAGTGGTGTATGGGTAGTGTAGGGGTTGTGCTGGGTTAGTGTTTTAGGGTTTAGGGTAGTGCAGTGGTGTTTGAGTAGTGTAGGGGGTCATGCTGGTGGTAGTGTTTTAGGGTTTAGGGTAGTGCAGTTGTGTTTGTGTAGTGTAGGGGGTCATGCTGGGGGTAGTGTTTTATGGTTTAGGGTAGTGCAGTGGTGTTTGGGTAGTGTAGGGGGTCGTGCTGGGGGTAGATTTAGGGTTTAGGGTAGTGCAGTGGTGTTTGGGTAGTGTAGGGAGTCATGCTGGGGGTAGTGTTTTAGGGTTTAGGGTAGTGCAGTGGTGTTTGTGTAGTGTAGGGGGTTGTGCTGGGGGTAGTGTTTTAGGGTTTATGTTAGTGCAGTGGTGTTTGGGTAGTGTAGGGGGTAGTGCTGGGGTAGTGTTTTAGGGTTTAGGGTAGTGCAGTGGTGTTTGTGTAGTGTAGGGGGTAGTGCTGGGGGTAGTGTTTTAAGGTTTAGGGTAGTGCAGTGGTGTTTGGGTAGTGTAGGGGTTCATGCTGGGGGTAGTGTTTTAGGGTTTAGGGTATGGCAGTGGTGTTTGGGTAGTGTAGGGGGTCGTGCTGGGGGTCGATTTAGGGTTTAGGGTAGTGCAGTGGTGTTTGTGTTGTGAGGGGGTCGTGCTGGGGGTAGTGTTTTAGGGTTTAGAGTAATGCAGTGGTGTTTGTATAGTGTAGGGGGTTTAGGGTAGTGCAGTGGTGTTTGTGTAGTGTAGGGGGTCATGCTGGGGGTTGTGTTTTAGGGTTTAAGGTAGGGCTGTGGTGTTTGTGTAGTGTAGGGGGTAGTGTTTTAGGGTTTAGGGTAGTGCAGTGGTGTTTGCGTAGTGTAGGGGGTCATGCTGTGGGTAGTGTTTTAGGGTTTAGGATAGTGCAGTTGTGTTTGTGTAGTGTACGGGGTCGTGTTTTAGGGTATAGGGTAGTGCAGTGGTGTTTGGGTAGTGTAGGGGGTCATGCTGGGGTTAGTGTTTTAGGGTTTAGGGTAGTGCAGTGGTGTTTGGGTAGTGTAGGGGGTCGTGCTGGGGGTAGTGTTTTAGGGTTTAGGGTAGTGCAGTGGTGTTTGTGTAGTGTACGGGGTCGTGTTTTAGGGTATAGGGTAGTGCAGTGGTGTTTGGGTAGTGTAGGGGGTCATGCTGGGGTTAGTGTTTTAGGGTTTAGGGTAGTGCAGTGGTGTTTGGGTAGTGTAGGGGGTCGTGCTGGGGGTAGTGTTTTAGGGTTTAGGGTAGTGCAGTGGTGTTTGTGTAGTGTAGGGGGTAGTGTTTTAGGGTTTAGGGTAGTGCAGTGGTGTTTGTGTACTGTAGGGGGTCGTGCTGGGTTCTAGTGTTTTAGGGTTTAGGGTAGTGCAGTGGTATTTGTGTAGTGTAGGGGGTAGATTTAGGGTTTAGGGTAGTGCAGTGGTGTTTGGGTAGTGAAGGGGTCGTGCTGGGGTAGTGTTTTAGGGTTTAGGGTAGTGCAGTGGTGTTTGGGTAGTGTAGGGGTCAACCAACATGAATTTGTCCTTGTGTGATGTAACCAATGCTCATGTAAAGCACTCCAATACCTGACCAGTCTGCACTATATAAATCTGCAAAAAACAAAAATAAAAAGTGTTTTGCACACTTCTGTCATTGGGCTATACGTGGGCTACCTCTGGGTGATATTTGTGCTACATTTGGGCTCTTTTTTCTCTGGTGGCCATCTTGGGAGACTTATTTGTTATGAAGTTTCCTAATTTCCTCATTTACTACAGTCTCCTCAGTAGGAAATGGTTTCAGTTTTTTACTTTGATTCCATCAAGAAGGCATTCAGATGTGTCACACATTTGCCATAAATTCAGATGAATGTTAGCACTCTAATTGTTCATTAGATCACTGTAGTAAAGCTACTGCTCACCAAGGAGTTAACTGGAAGTCTACAGGTGGTATTGAAAGTGATTGTTTCAGTCTGCATGTCAGAAGTTTCTAATGAAATAGAAGAGGATTTGAGATCTCACTTAAAACATGCCCTAAATTTTCTTTTTGCAGCACTAACCATAATTTCTATGGCAAAATGAACCCCCTCATTTTGTTCCTTTTTAAATTAAATGTTTTAAGTGTTACCAGTTTATTCCAATCAAGATGGCTTCAGGTGTGCCATACTTTTGTCATAAGTAAGGCTGTTAGCACTCTAGTTGTTCTTTAGAACACTCTGGGAAGCTGCAGTAGAACACAAAGGCATCAACTGACAGGCTGCTCCTGTTGAAATATAACAGGAAGATATTTGAGATCACACTTATTTTTCAGGGCCTGGTCAGATGCTTCTGTTATACAGGTATCTGGGTTCCGGTCCATTATGTGGGGAGCAAAAGAGCTGATATATCTTTTTCTTCCATTTCATTTGTTTATTAATTTTTGACTAGATGTCATGAGCAATGTATATTATTTATATGTGGTTAATCTGCTACATTACAGTTTAGGCAGTATGTTATGTCCCTGTTATGTCTGGCACTATGTCAATAGAATCAATAGGATTAGTATATACGATACTGGGGGTCTTTTCGCCCAATGGGGCTCAGATACAATTTTCTGCCCAATGGGGCACTTTTTGGCCAATGGGGCTCAGATATATAAATTTTTGCCCAATGGGGCACTATTTTGAATGTGCAATTTAGCCAGCAATATAAATTACCCAGTTGTATTGAGTCATTAGCAATGTATGGCAATATGTTCACATATGAGGTGGGCAATACTGCATGTAGAACACTTTATTTATGTGTATATTAATTTATCTTCAGTATGAAAAAGGCAATACTGTATGAAGATTCCACCAACTTTTGTATTATTATTTCCTTTATTATTATTATTTCGTATTTCACTCTATTTTTATATTGTGGAGAACCGTTAAAAGCCAGTCAATGCAATTGGTGTTACTTTATTTTTCTGTATCTGCTGTTTATCATGCAATTTGACGATGTGACTTCTGACATTGTAAGATGGCCACCACTGTAGGTAAACTTATGGATGCATTTGTGCAGTTCTCCGTTTTCTATGTTTAGTAACAATGTGTTTATTAGTTGCCCGGTAACTGAGATCTAGCGTCGTGACAAAGGCTCTGTGCCGAAACGCGTAGACGCTTTTTACCGATTTACTATTCTGATGGAATAAACTACATCTTGTAAATTGCAAGCCCAGCTGAGTGCCGTTCTTTCCCTGCGGATTTCTTTGGGAGAAGAAGTCGTTTGCTATATATATATATACATATATATGTGTATATATATATATAGATATATATATATATATATATATATATATATATATATATATATATATATATATATATATATATATATGCTTATATCTTTAGTATCGTTTGACAAATCTACACAAAATGTTAAAAGTAAAGTGGCACGGTTTGTCTAGTTGTGCATGGAAAGTTTCAAAGTGATCCGTCAAGTGGGGTGAGAGAAAAAGGGGGGGTCACAAAATGTGCCTTTCCCATGCAATTTCCCATAGGGACTTTAAGCACTACTACAGCCGGAACACCTGGACGGAATTACACCAAATTGGGCAGAGGTAGCTCTTGGTCCAGATAGAGTCATTTTTGTGACTAACAACTATCTCCAGAACAACATGGATGTGCAGTACAGTGTTGGCAAGGTGTGGCCTCTCTGCTGACACCTCTCCCTAGACCAACAGGGATACTCAGTGTTGTCTGGGAAGGGAGTGACCTGTCCACTAACATATCTTACCAGGGTGGAATTGTCTTTAGTAGGGTTTCAGAAAAATGTATCTCTCTGTTGATACCTCTTCCTATGCTGTCCGGTATGCATAGTAGACTGTGGGGAGGAAGTGCTCTGTTTGCTGACACATCTCTCATGATAAGCTTTCCTAGTGCAGCGTGGGGAGAGATTGGCCCTCTCTCATGTGGCCTATTTCTTGGATGGCGGGTGTGCAAATTAGGCTGTGAAAATGAGCTTACCTCTCAGGTCATAGCTCTCTCCAGGTTGACATATGTACAGATAAGGTGTGGGAATACAATTATCTCTATGCTGAGAAGTCTGCCTTCCAAAACAACAATACAGACTATGGTATGGAAACACACTACCCTGTCAGCTGAGACATTTTCCCAGAGTAACATATGTGCACAGTAGACTGTGGTTAGAGACTATTCTCTCTGTGCATACCTCTCTTCATAATGATAAATGCTCATGGTAGCATATAAAATGTAGTATCTTATCTGTTGAAATCTGAGTCTTTCGCAACTGGTGTCCATATTTGATTTTGGGTACATACTCACCTCTCTTTCAGACATCTCCCAATGGCGACAGTCATATGTAATACTGTGTGCACAGCAGCTGATAGGAGTGTGTATTAGACTATAAAGATGCACTGCTCTCTGTGCCAACATTTCTCTCTTCTATCAGAGGTCCCTATACTAAAGCGTGGGCGAGGACTGATCTCTACTGACACCTCACTGTTGCAAAGCAACTCACCACAGCTGCATGACAAAATAATTGAGTTCTCCATTACCAAGTGTCTGTAGAATAAAAGATGTGCACTCTGCCATAGAGATACATATACATGCAGTAGCATATTTACATTCGCTGAAGATGGAACTGTCAGTTTTCGTGAATGTTGCAATACTATAATAAAACTGGAATGTATAAATATTAAGCACAGAAATCAAAAGTGACTAAAATAATTTAACAACAATACACAACTTCAACAACTATGTTAACAAACTATATGAACTATTAAACAAACAAAACAAATAACTATATAACATAACTTATTTTGACACTCATCAGCAGACCCCAATGTCTCCCCCTTTTTTGCTTTATTTGCCTACTGGATTTTGATTCACGTAGCACTTCTTTCCCAGTCTTTAAGCCACCTTAGCTTGCCAAAGAGTCTTCAGTTTCCTTGTATATATTAAAAGGGTAGATGACAAGAAAGTTTCAGCAAAGCAACATATGTATAAACAACAGTTCCCAAAGCTCGTGCAGAGTTAGCTTGTGCTGCTGAACTGCACAACTGCTCAGCCACTTCCACAACCTTCCAACCTGAAAACACTGTGCTTCAAGACGTACTTATTACTGAACAGCACAATAATCCTGCTTGTGTTAACAAGGCTTCTTTTGGCTACTTATGTAAGCAGAAAATTATTTCCTTAGAGACAAGTTTCCATTTTACTTAAAAAAAAAACATAAAATAACAAAAAAGATAAAAGTTACATACTGATCAATAATTCATAACAGTGATGCATCACTATATTGCCTACCCTTTACTAAATTTGTTATCCAGAATCACATATTTATATCTAGTGCCCCAGTAACTTGTTATTCATTTCTCCTAAAAAATAGCACACCCTTAAACAGGCTATTTTCAATTTTTTGCAATTAAATCCCAGCATGCCATGAACTCTGTTCCCATAACAGTTTATAGGTTAATACATTCATCTCCACACACCTTTGCTAACACTCACCAAAATGTTTCACAACAGAAATAGCAATATCAACACTCGAACACCTCATAGGACTAAAGTACATGTATAGTGAAGTTCATAAAAGCAAAAGGGCTTGCATTAACTGCTTCCTTTTTTCAACACAATCTTCAAACCTTGCTCAGATCTCTCTACATTATAATGTGTACCTCTCAAAAGCTGTATTAATACATCTACAACTCCCCAAACAGCTTTCACTCTGTACACATGCTAAAGAACAAGTTTACCAACATTAGTACAATTACTGACACTTCACAACAAAGTTTATAAAATATATTATTGAATATCTGAAATTCTTTCTTTAATACAGATGAAGACACCAGTCTCTTTCAGCTCCACATAAATTCACTTCTGCTGAGCACAACTCAAACAAACTTCCTTCTCCTCCAGCTAACTCTGGTTCTCCACCCAATCACATCACAATCATGTAATAATAATGGTAACTATTGATTGAGCCTTGACACTTTTTTTTTTCTTCTCCCCATACGATCTCACAAGACTCTCGCGGGATCGTAAAACTCCGTGTGGCAGTCCAATAATTTTCCATGCATTTCTTATGAGAGGCTCGCAGGATAGTACGTAGGATAGTACAAGCCTCATACGCAAGAGTCACTCCCTGAATTTTACACTCAATTCTCACAAGACTCTCACGGGATTGCAACACAATTGTAGGGAAATAGTAGTATATGGGAAGCACTAGCCTCTCCACTAAAAACCCTCTATTGAATAATGGGTATGCATACTGGAGTATGAGGAGGGACTATCCTCTGCTTTCAAATGTATCTCTCAAATATCAACTATGCATAGTAGGGTGTGTGCAGGGACTGACCGCTCCATTGAGACCCCTCTCTTGCATAATGGGTGTACACATTAGGGTGTGTCATGGGACTGGCCTCTCTCTCTCAGATAACGGGTGTTTATAGTAGTCAGTGGGGAGGGACTGGCCTCTCCTTTAAGACCTCTCTCTCAGAAGACAGGTGTGTGTAGTAGAGTGTGTGGATGGAGTAAACTCTCCTTTGAGACCTCTCTCTCTCAGATGATGGGTGTGCATAATAGTGAGTGGGGAGGGACTGCCTTTTCCTCTAAGACCTTTCTCTGAGCTGACAGTGTGCATAGTAGTGAGTGGAGAGGGACAGCCCTCTCCTTCCAGACCTCTATCTCAGATGGCGGGTGTGTGTGGTAGGGTGTGTGGAGAGAAACTGGCCTCTCGGCTAAGCCCTCTGTCTCAGATGACGGGTATGCATAGTAGGGTGTGGGAAGAGACTGTACTCTACTCACAACGCATACCAAGCCAATGGGTATACATAGTGCACTTTGATAAACACCATCTTCAGTAATACTCCTTCCTGCAGCAACAGGTGCGCATACTACAATGCATTCAAAGATCACCTACTTCTTTTTACTTTTCATGATCCCGTGCAAGTCTCACGAGATCATATCATTTTTTGAAAATAAGAATTAACTATTTACTCATCACAGTATTTATCTCTTACACAATTTTTCTCAAAAACAAGGACCACAATATGCATTCCTACTAATAGAGTGTATTGAGAACTCATCTACTCCTTTTTACTATTCAGGATCCCGCTGGTGTCCCATGAGATTGTAAAAATTAGTTAAAAACAATATTTATTTTCTTCACAGTAGTTATCACTTAGACTCCTCCACTCTAAATCTAGGGGGACAGCATGCTTTTCTGCTGCCCCCTTATGTAGTTTTTTACTGAATTTCCCCAACACTTCCAATTTTTCACAATAAACAGTGATGGCGGCCATTTCATTTCTAACATTCCGAACAGCCAGCCAATAAGAGGGCTCGCAAGACTCACTGGAGCCTCTTGTTCCCTCAAGAGTGTGAAGGCTCACTGGAAAAATTGTCTTCTAGACTAATCACAGGCATCCATTTTTGATTTTGCGCTCTTGTGGATTTAGCATTTTGGGACCCCCTTTTTTTCTCGGCTGATGTGGATGAACCTTTATTTTGAGAAGTTGTGTGCAGATTCGTCAAACGGGGCCAAAGTTATTAGAAAACCAAAAATGCACCATCTATGGAAAAGCATACCTAACTATACCTGCCCACTGGAGACTGCCAGTAGGTTAAATGCTTGTGTGTGTGTGTGTGTATGTGTGTGTGTGCATATATCACATATATATGGCTAAAGCTTAGTTATAGTTAAGAAAACTTTATTTATTCTTTCTATTTAAACCACACAAACATTATAAATTCAAAAGTTACAGTTTAGTTATACCTTAAATTTATAATTTACTTACCACCTTTAAATTACAAGAACTTCAGCTTGCTAAACACACAACAATAACTATAACTCGCCACTCTACCATGCACTAGAATTGGAAATCTCAATGCTAGCATATCAGAGGACTAGGCCTCACAGTTGTGTAAAATAAATGTAGCTGTTTGTCACTACCAGAACATGTAAAAGTTAAAAGTACATGTCCTACCTTTTACGTACACAGCACCCTGCCCTTAGGGCTACCTAGAGCCTATCTTAGGGGTGACTTATGTGTACTGAAAGGGGAGTTCAAGGCTTGGCAAGTGGTTTTAAATGCCAAGTCGAAGTGGCAGTAAACTGCACACACAGGCCTTGCAATGGCAGGCCTAAAAAAGGTTTGGAAGGATACTTGTGTGGTTGGCATAACGAGTGCTGCAGGCCCACAAGTAGCATTTAGATTTCAGGCCCTGGGTATATGGTATACCACTTTACAATGGACTTATAGGTAAACTAAATATGTGCGTGTATGAGTAGGTGTGTCACAGACTAGATAGGTGTGTGAGTGGGTGACTGGGCATGTCAATGGCTGTGTGAGGTATAATATGGGTATATGAGTCTCTGTTTGAGTGGTTGCATGGGTGTTTAAGTGGGTGTGTAGTCTGTTGTATGGGTGTGAGTGGTTGTGCCAGTGGTTGTATGCATGTGTGAGTGAATGTGTGAGTAGCTCTGGGGGTATATGAATGAGGGTATACCTGGTTGCATGGGTGTGGTAGAAGGTGTGTGAGTAACTGTGTAGGTGTGTGAGTGGGTGTGTGAGTAGCTCTATGGGTGTGTGAGTGCTTCTCTCAATGTGTCAATGGCTGTGTGCGTGTGTGTGTAGTTGTGTTGGTATATGAGTTGCTGTGTGAGTATCTGTGTGGGTCTGTGAGAGAGTGTATGAGTGTCTGTGTGGATCTGTGACTTGGTGTGAGTGGGTCTGTGCGTGGGTGTGTGAGTATCTGTGCACATCTGTGAGTGGGTGTGTGAGTGAGTGGTAGGTCTGTGAGTGGGTGTGTGAGTGGGTATGTGAGTGTGTGTGTGTGTATCTCTGTGAGTCTGTGACTGGGTATATAAGTGTTTGGGTGAGTCTCTGGGTATGTGAGTGTCTGAGTGGGTCTATGAGTGGGTGTGTGAGTGGGTATGTGGGTCTGTGAGTAGGTCTGTGAGTAGGTCTGTGAATATATGTATGAGTATCTGTGTGGGTCTGTCAGTGGGTGTGTGAGTATCTGTGTGGGTTTGTCAGTGGGTCCAAGAGCACATATATTGCATCCAATAACACACTCAGGCACAGACTGATGCACACGCTGAAACACCCAGGGACTTACCAATGCAGACACACCCAGGCATATGCCAATGCAGACACTAACACACCCAGCCAAACAGTAATGCATCCAATAACACACTCAGGCACACACTGATGCATACACTGACACACCCAGGCTCAGACTGATGCATATGCTAACACACCTAGGCACATACTGATGCATATACTAACATGCCCAGGAACTCACTAGTACATATACTAACACACCCAGGCATACATTCGTGATTACACTGACACACCCACTCTCACACTGATGCAGTCACTGACACAGTAAAATCACAGCTAGCTCTTCGTATGAGTAGATGGTGGTTCCAACAAGAACCGTTTTTTTTCTCAAGTAGGCTTTTTTTTAACAGATTTTACATTTTGTTCTTTTTTTGAATAAAGATTGAACAGGGTAGAAAAAAGGCTAAGGATGGGGAACTGCTAAGAAAACACTGGCGTCACTCTTGAACAGACATTATGTAGTCACCGGAAACAAATAACCCAAAAGGTAACAGTGATGCTTCTTCACTGTGTGTCATGTGGCATTTTGCACACTGAAAAACCATGCCACTCAATTCCTCTCAGGCAGCTGGCATTGTAATGACTACAGATGAAGACGATTCTCCCAAGGCGGCTATAGAGGATGACTGTACTGTTGCACCTGCTTTCTCTCACATCACTGGTTGTAGACCCTCCCATGAATTGTTTTTAAGTGTTTCCAAATAGAACTTGTCCTATACAAATACTTCTTTGCTGTGCCTCTGGATAATTGCTTGCCGCAAATTGTGCACTTGACCTATTTTGCTGCTACCTTCTTTTCCCCAGAAGGTATAGTCAAGTGCTTTCACACATCACTTTCTTTTCTGGTAGGTGGTGTGTCTTCCTCCTCATCCTCAACAGGTTGTGGATGCTCATTTTGGATGGACGATGTAGCTTCAGCCACTGTGTAAAAACACAGCACTTCTGGTTCTCAATCCTCCTTCTAGAGACTTCTGGAGAAGTAACTGCTTTTGAGTGTGGTTTTCCATGTGCAAGGGTGGGGTCTTAATGTATCCAATCAGAAGGCAAGGTTTGGGTGTGTTTACGAGTAAATTCATGAATCCAGCCCATAAATTCGCAGTTCCACGAAACTGGTAAAATGGGTACTTTTTGTGGAAAACAGATGTAAGGTGGTTTATATATAGTTGTAAATATGTTCACCCTGATGTTTTTAAGGACAATGGAGGGGTGTTCATATGTGCAGAACTTTAAAAAAAAATCGGTGAATTCGTGGATTCGGACTGTTTGTTCTTATCATGTGATCGGCTGTAAAAACCATAAAGTAGTAGTCCATCTATGTTTCCAGACCCGCAAAGGTACTGCGGTACCTGAAAAAGTATTTTTTTTAATAAGCTGTTTAATTACATAAAAAAAACTTCATTTACTTTAGATTAACTACATATGTGATTTTTATATTTTAAAATGTATAAAAAGTTTATTTCTAAAAAAGAATATCTACAGCATAAAAAAACTTGATTAATGATAAAAAATAAATTGTAATACACTTATTTTTAATAATAAACCCTACGAATTAAACATTAGAGGGAAATATTATTTTAGAAATGGCATTTGAAAATGTTTGAAATTCACTGAAAAAAACAAAGGTTACAGGGAAATTATAGTTAGGAAATAAAAAAAAAACGTAGAAATTCACTGAAAAACCTAAGGTTATAGGGACATTATAGTTAGGAAATAGAATTTAAAAAAATCTTAGAAATTCACTGAAAAAAACAAAGATTACAGGGATGTTATAGTTAGGCTCACATTTCACTCATACAAAACCATTGAAATTTAGGAGTTATAGTTACCTGAGCTAACTATAACTTATGCCCCCTCAATGCACTGCTTATGACCTCACATATTACATCACTCATGACAGGTCTTCATCCCCCAGCCAGCAGTGCACCAGGAGGTGCGTTTGCAGATTGGTAGAGAAAGGGGGTGTGGCCTCTGACAACCTCTTAGCAATGCCGCTGTGTGGGACTTACTGGAGGTAGCAGGAGGGGTTGTTTATCCCCATGGGGCCATCCAATGGGGCCAGGCATTTTTAGAATGAGGAGAGAGGCTGTGTGGCCTTCTCCCCGAGGCAAAATCCCATCCCGGGCCAGGTCTTTCTTATTTTTTTTACTTTTTTTATTTAAAGGGGCCTGCCCCTTTTTAAAAAATAAAAATGTGAGGGGGCCTTGGGGCTCCCTTCTGGGCCAATTTCAACCCCGGGGACCCGATCCCCCAGGGCCCGGCCTCTACTGTTGGGGAACGCGTGATGGAGCCTGAAAGCCCCTGCGGTCCCTATCAGCTCCCCATGTCCCCACATCCTGCGGGAGCCGACATTGCTTTTGGACAGAGAGGACCTACTAACCTAAGCGAGGGCATTTTACTTGAAGCAGAGCAGTGTTTGCTATGGCTTGGCGGGAGCAAGCCATAGCAAACTGCAATGTCCTGGGGTGTACATCCAAGACAATGCAAGAGCCAGCCTTGGGGGGTGGCGGTCCCCAAGGTCATTATTGGCTTCAGGTGGGGGGTCCGCGTAGCCCTCCTCCAATGTTAATTTAGCCCTGGAGAGGTGGTGGTCTACCCTGCCCCCTTTTCTTTTTTTAAATGTTGTTTCCTGTGACTCAGTTCAACCGAGTCAAAAGATGGCTGCAAATACTTCCAGGTTTGAAGTGTTGGCAGCCAATCAGATGCCAACACAAGATCGGGAGGGCTCACCGGCCCACTGCGTCCCTATATATACAACTGGAAATGTCTTTAAATAGCTCTAAAACTACTGAACAGTTTTACACCAAATAACAAAAAGGCACATCCCTGAAACAACATCTACCTTTTGTCAAATTTGGTGTAATTCCATTCAGCAGTTCGGGCTGTAGCCGTGTCTAAAGGTCCTATGGGAATTAACATGCTTTTTAGCACCCCCTGGTTCTTGGCCCGTGCTTGATGGAGCACCCTGAAACATTCAATAGAGTAGTTGAAGTGAGCATCGTATCAGTTTTAAACATTTCGTGAAGATTCATCAAACAGCACCAAAGTGGTGACTGCCAGTAGGTAGGTATAGTTAGGACCTAGTTTCCATAGGAAAATAATTTTTTGACGTGCCTATAACTTTGGCGTCGTTTGACCAATCTTCATGAAATTCTCCCAAAAAGTGTCAAGATAGGTTCTGGTTGTCATGGAAAGTTTGGGGGTGATCCATGCAGTGGGGACCGAGAGTTTGGGGTGCGAAATAAGGATGCGTTTGTAAAGTTAATTCCCAATGGAACCTTTAGCCACACCTACAGCCCGAACTGCTCAACGGACTTCCACCAAATTTGGCAGGGAGGTAGAGGTTGGTTCAAAGAAGTGCCTTTTTCCTATTTGGTGTAAATCTGTTAGGTAGTTTTTGAGAAATTTAAGCTGAAAATTATAGTGATATGTCTGGTTGCAGATATTTCGCGGTGGTTTTGTGATTAATCGCAAATGCACGCGCCAACAGGAATGCTCTGATTGGCTGGACGGAACCTGAACGGAAAGTTGCGGCCTCCATTTTATTTATAGGGAATGGTTCCCGGGGCTGAACATTTTTGAAAAAGCTAACATTAGCCGTCAGAGTAGAGGTACTCTGACCCTATGTTTGAGAAATTGGGGTGTTAGTGACACAAGTTATGTGTCTAAACTAGATTTTTTTAATCGCTTGCGATATTCGCGACAATGCTGCAATTGCCAGCGAGGTCCCTCGTGCACCTTCGTGAGGACGTCGCGAATATTGCGACATCATGCCAAATATTGGTGAAGATATATAAAAAATATATATCAGTGAATCATTAATACGCATTGTTATAGAGATATTGAGATTCTGATAATGTTTTTATAGAGTTGTTTATATAGTGAGTTATCAAATGTGATGGTTAGAATTAATTATTTAGTCATGATTTTTTTAATGTGGTGGTGGCTATTGAATTCCTGCTTCTGCTTTCTGCTTTCGCGACGTAACCGGGGGGATCGCGATGATCTCCGGCCTCAACGCGAAAACAGAAAATAGGTTTTAGAGATGGTTGTTCTAGAAATACACTTGAAAAACATGAGTTTGAAGTGTACAGTAATAAGCCCATAGTTTATAAAATACTGTAATATGTGCGCATTTATGTGTTTTCACTTCATGGAAAAGGCGCGATCGTCGTGGTAAACGGCGAGGTCGCGATGCCCTGAATATCCATGAAAAAGGAAAATAGGTCTTAAAGATGGTTTTTAAAGAAACTTAGTACAAAAATATGAGTTTAAACATGCTTTGAAAGAAGTATGTATATAGTAATATGTGTAGTGCAATGTTCAGAATGGATTTTTTTACATATTATTTTTGGATGTGTTGGTGGTCATTGAATGTCTGCTTTTGTTTTCCGTTTTCGTGACGTATTCGCGGGGAACGAGACATCTTCACGAAGATTGTCAAAAACTAAAAAAAACCCTCTAGAAAAAAACTTCACAATATTTCGGGTACTAGGGTGGCTCTGACAAGAGCTGTTTCGTTGGATGTGTGTATATGGCTGCTACAAATAAGATCAGATGCAGCGTTTTCGGTTACTCAGAAGCACCCTGTTTCCTTCATCTGTAAAGTGCACTCCATCATTTCTATAAATTCCATGCATGTCAAAACACAGATTGTTGTTATAGATACAGCCCATGCGATGGTCTCTGAGGAATGCAGAAACAGTTTTATTAACATTTTTCCTGGCTTTGTCAGTCTGTGGACAGAATTGATTTGACCACTTCCATTTCTGTCTTTGGCATATATTAGAGTACACCAAGACAGCATGAGGGAAAAGCGACATAAGTTTTGAAAGGTTTCTTTCATTAGGATTTCCTGTCCTACCCCAGTCAATGTGCCTAGGTAATTGCCGTAGCTCGTGGGAGTCACAGTTCCTCTAAGAGAGAAGTAGAGTAGAGAGTGGGAGGCTGGAGTCGTTCTCAAATTATAGTGTCTGGGGACAGTGTGTCCTTGTCTTGGTGCCCTCACACACCCCAAAGGATGTCATGCTTCATCATTGGGCAATGCTCCTCGTCAGGCCGGCCCTGCAATGCCCTATGGGTCCCCCGAAGGGTCACTTTATCGGAGATCTTTTAAGTGATAAAGCCGTAAGGGTGTGTGCGGGTCTGAGTGGCAGTGGTGTCCTAGTGTAAAGTTAAAAGATGGCTGGAGGGGTGGCTAGTAAATTTAATAGGGAATAGCCCCTCTGACATCAGTAAAAATCCCAGAGGTTGTGCAGCTTGAGGGTGGCAATGGCCCTCGGTAGCTAGACAAGTGTCATAATGGGCATGTTGAAGGCCAACATGTTTCGCGCAGTGCGTGGTCTCAGGAGGAGATCCCTTGCGCTTCTTCAGAACCAATGTAAAAGTGCAGTGAGTGCTAGTGTAGTATAGTGGCCTCTCAGTTAGACGTAATGCCACTAGTTAAAGAAGAATAATCTATATAAAGCAGGAATAGTGTCCCATGAGGTACAGCTGAGGAAACCCTCAAAATAGTTATTGTAGGATCTGCAGGTCTGTCAACCTACCCGACCTCTCGCCCCTCCCCCATTTTTTGTGATACCTAGGTAATTGCCACCACAGTGCACAATCATGCGGTGAGGAGCTTGAGAATCCACAATGGATTTAACCAAACCCAGCAACTGATGAAACTTTAGCCCTCTCTGGCCAAACCAAGTAATCTGCACATTTAGCAAACCCAAGTCCCTGTCAATACCTCTCTTTTTTTGAGCCTCTTTAGCCCAATAGATATAGCTGTGGCCCACATTCCATACTCTAAGCATTTTGAAGTGAAGGAGCAATGGTAGTCAGGAGAAGGCTGGAGATGAATGAGGTAGTTTTCCAAAGGAAAAGCAGTTAAAATGGAGGTTCTTTTTAAAAAATATATATCATTGGATGCTGTCAGCATGAACGTAAATAAAATTAGGTAGTGTGTTGGATGCCTTAGGAAGAAGTCTTATTATTCGCTGTTGTTTAAAAAAAGAAATGCAATACAGACACGGATATGCTTTTGAATCTGTGAAGTAAACTATACCTGCTGTATCTCATTTGGCAGTAGCATGTTCCTTCTAGAATGTGCTGTGAACTTGTGAGCTACTGGTTCTACTGGGTTGCTAGGTAACTGAGCTAAGAGTGTATTGAGGGGAAAGGGTGTTAAAGAGACAGAATTCTTTTTTTAAAGTTGAGGGAGATGACAATTTAAGTAAAGGCAAGCTTTAATTTACAACTCAAGACTATGTAATAAACTGTTGTGTAGCATTTAAATTTAAAAACAGGAACCTCGTTTTGAAAGAGAGGAAAGGGTTAACAGAGGCTAACCATTCACAAGTGGAGCTAGATTAGTCTAAAATGAAAGACATGATTTCATTTGCTGCCTTTCGCATGATGATTGAGTGGAAAGTAGAAGAGGTTGACATTTTATAGTTGCTTTCTATGAGAGTGGTGTACCATTCTTGTGCCTAGTTTTTACAAATCTTAACAGTGTCAAAACTATCCAGAAATAGCTAAAAGAACAATATAATCTACAAGCTCAATTCAGTGGTATGTATATAACTTGTTAATTATATAAAAAATGTACATTAGAAATGACGTCATATATGGAAGTTTGATTAAAAAGAGTATGGCAGTGATGTGAAAAAATATATCAGATGAACTGTATCTGGCAGAGGGTATGTGTTTAAGATGTTAGTACTGTTGAAAATTACCATGAGCAATGCCTTTAAAAATGGCAATATTTTAAATGTCTAAGCATTATGTGCAGAAGAGATACATCTATATTATTTGCATTCTGGGAGTTGCGGTAATTTAAGTCACATTATTAAACAGGAGTACTGTAGTCATGAATAAAACAAAAGAAAATGTGCTGTGCCTGTATATAAATTATAAAGTAGTTGTTAGGTATGCATTAGGAAGTGTTTTTTCAATGTGGTTTTTAACTTATATGATCGGTTTGCATATGTTTAGATGGTGAGATATGGTTTTTCTGGTTGCAGATACTTATATGTACGATGTGACTGTTAAGTTTACTTAAAGATGCTGAGAACTATATATTTTTGGAAAGATGGCCTAAAGGTGTATATCTTTTATGAAATCACATATAAGTTTACATGGTGATCTATGTTTTTCAAGACTGTTAAAAATTTCATGTATATAATGAGGGTGGTGCATTTCTTTCAACATGCTCTGTTTAAAATTGGGGAGGGGTACTAGTGAAGAATGTCTTTTGAGAGTTTGTGTGCTAGCTTCACGTGGCATGTAACTTTTCTTAGAGAAATTCTGAATATCTGTTTTAAAGACACAAGAAATATTTGCGAGATGATGTAGGTATCGCATTAAGAAAAGGTTTTGTGCTTTCAAAAGGTGAGACTTGTTGTTTACAGTTTTAGAAACTTATTGATGCATGTGGACGCTGAGAAACAGAGCAATGTATACTCTTAGAGAGCCATGTATGCAATTATAGATCAAGTGTGATATCTAGAATTATTCAATCACCCATGTACTACACATGCTCTCTTCCAATCACACAGGCACTAATTATGTACTCATTGAACTACGCAGGCAACACCCATGCGTTCATCCAATCAACCAGATAATAGCAATATAGTTATGTGAATACACAGGCACTAACTATGCAGATATGGAACCACTGAAGTAGTTCCTTTATACTCTGGGAGTCATGCAGGCACTACCTATATTCTGAGGGAATTACATAGGCACTATATATGTACTCATCCCATCATCCAGCGAGTAATGTTGTACTCTACCAGAAACACATGTATTTACAAGTTTTAGGGCCAGATGTACGTTTCTTTCATTTAGCGCCTTGCAATTTGCGACTCATTGCGAGTCGCAAATTGCGAGGCGCTAAATGAAATGTACAACAGTGTTATTACACTGTTTTGCGATTCCCAATGGGGTTCTCAAATTGCAAGGCTCATTAATATTAATGAGCCTCTCGCAATTTGCGAGCCCATTGGGAATGCAAGCCCTCCCAGGGATGGTGGCCTGCTGGGCTCAGCAGACCACCATGTCTGGGACTGCTTTTTAATAAAGCAGCTTATTTTTTTTAAATGCAGCCCGTTTTCCTTAAAGGAAAACGGGATGCATTAAAAAAAAAAAAAGAAACGTTTTTGTTTCATTTTTTAAGGGCAGGCAGTGGTCCCTGCTACCACTGCCTGCCCTTAGAAAATATTTTCCCCTGCATTTGCGAAGGGGAAGGGGTCCCCTGGGGACCCCTTCCCTTTTGCGACCCCATTACCACCCTCTTGAAAAGGGTGGTAATTTGCGAGTGTTTTGCGGTCGCAAAACATTTGTACATGGGGTTGCGCTCGCTATTAGGAAGGGAACGCCCCTTCCTATGAGCGACTCGCAATTCTAAAATAGAATGTGACTCGCTAGTTTGGAATGGTACATCCCCCTATTGGTTTTTGCATGCGCAAACGGGTTCGCAAACCCGTTTCCGCATGCAAAAACCGTCGTACATCTGGCTATTAGTGAGGAATATGGACTTTTTTAGAACCATCTGGTGAATTATATATGTAACCTGTCACACACTGTTTGCATGTACTCTGAAGACTTAGGGCCACATGCATCAAACTTAGGAATTGCGATTCCTTATGCATGTAGGAATTGCAAAACATTTTGCGATTCCTACACATTCCTTATTTGCGACTCGCAAATTGCGAATCGCAAATAAGGAATGGCTTCTCTTAATTCCTATGGGCCTAGAGGCCCATAGGAATCAATGGAAATTGCATGCGCAATTTGCGAGTACCAAACAAGTACTCGCAAATTGCGCATGTAATTTCAAGGGTGCAAGTGTGCCAAAAGGACACCCTGATGCACCCCTGAAAGTGTAATTAAAAACATGTTGCACACACATACCCAAGGGCGTGTTTGTGTGCAACATAAAGTTTTCGCATATTACCATCAACTTTAAGTTGATGGTAATTTGTGTTTCTTAAAAGCGAAATCGCTATTTTTTTGTTGCATTGCATTTAGGGAATCGCAAGTTGTGATTCCCTAAATGCAATCGCAATTTAAGGAATCACAAATTTTGCGATTACTTAAATAGCGATTTTTGCATTTGGGATGATGCATCCCAAATGCAAAAATTGCGGTCGCAAAGGAGCAGATTCTGCGAATCTGCCCCTTTGCGACCGCAAAAAACAATAATGCATGTGCCCCTTAGTGAGCTATATGCTATGATTTTTATATGGAGTGTTTCTCAAAATTTAAATCTGACACATCTAAGTAGAAAATTATTGAAACACTAAGGGGCTGATTAAGATGTTGGGCGGAGTTGCCTCTGCCCGACATCATCTCGGTCATGGGACCGTCCGACACCCAGTCCGTGGTCCTGACCATCCCATCAGGATATGACGCATTCCTACATTTTACAATGGGAGCATGCATTCCGGCCGTAATCCAGCCAGAATGCATGCTCCCATTGTAAAATGGGAGGTGTAGTTCATCCCTGCACCCCGTGGCAGGTACCTCAAGGTGCCTGCCACGGGATGCAGGGATCAACAGGAGGGCACCATAGGTGCCCCCTCGGCCTCCAACTGGAGTCCGTGCATCCAAGGGGGCACTGGTGGGGGCCACCAAATGCGATTTCCGACAGTCTTTCTCTGTCGGAAAGGCCGGCACGGAAAGGCTGCTGAAACCCGTCATTCTAATACCAAGGGGGAAAAGAGCCGCCCTTGGGATTACAGGCCATATTCTGACTGGTCGGCGGGCTCTCCAAGCCCGTCGGAAGCCAGCCTGAATTACCAGTCGCTATAGGAGTATAAGCACTCCTATAGCGAAAGAGGTGATGGTACCTACAAATGTAGAACAAGTTATTGGAGAACAGGCACAAGGAAGGTGGAGTCAGGCGCCTGTATAGAAATGGAATTGTAGTAGTGTTTGTAGTATTTGACAGCAATTCATTGATACATTAAAGACATTACTACATATCTTTCCAAAGCAAAGTTTTAAACAGAAACCTTACAAGGATTGGATCCTTGCAAGATTAGAAAGCATACATGTTTCCAGGGACACTCACTAGCTTGTTTATCAAACAAAGTGTGCCAAAACACTTTTCATCAGTTCCAGATGTTAGTTTATTACAACTCAAAAATGTGAACTTTAGTTAGGAGGCTGTACTATGTGAAAACCCCTGCTTATTGTTTAGGAGAAATGAATAGAGCTCTTTTGTATGGTACTGTGGCAGATGTAGAAAAGGTTTGTGATGATGTGCAGTTTTGTTTCTTTAGTCCTCAACAGAAGTCTAGGGAACATGAATAGTTGTTAAGAGGAGGAGTTGTAGAGCAGGACACAGATATTCTCAGTTGATAGTTTTGAAGAGGAGATTACAAAATTTTACACGGTGTGGTCTAAAAAACCAGAGTATGTTTGTATTTGTTGTTGACACAAACACTAGAAGATTTAATCACAGACTGTTGACTTGTATTTACAAAGTGAAAAAGTAAATAATGATAACTGGCAAAAGTTAACTGTGTATTTATTTGTAGAGGAACACTTTGACTTGTCCATATGGCTAGTTATATGTAGCTAGTGCTACAATAAATTAGAAGATAATAAAATGAACAACACATAGCTATTAGATACCCATTTTGTAAGATAATAAAATGCCTGCTAATGTAGAAAACTATGAAGGGCTCAGAATAAAAAACAAAACATTAATATTTAGGATTCTTTGTAGCATTGCGATGGGCTCTTATGGACTGTTCTCCACCACTCACTACAACTCCACAATCCATGCAGTATGATGCCATCTGGCAAAATTGTGGAGCCATATCTGGAAGTTTTGATTGGACCTCTAAAGGGACTCTGCCCCAGGGTTGTTGTGGCTGGTATTGAAGTTCAGGGTCCTTCAGCCTTGCGTTGCCTTCTTGCTGCTTCTACACTATTGTTTTGGCATGTTTTTAGATGGTAAAGCATGAACGTAGTCCCGCAAAAATATTTTTTATTTGTACTCCTTGACAATGTCTTATGACATATTGTGCATTGCGCAAATCTGCTCACTATGAACTCCTCTTAAAGAATGTTCAAGATAGATAAATGTAAGTGTTCTTTTTATTTTTTTAGTCGAAAAGTGTATTATCCAATAATATTCCTTTATTTCTCAGTGACATGATTTTCTGTTTTGTTTTTGAATTTTCTTTTTTGGTTTTGTACATGACAATTCTTAAACTCTGGGGCCATATCTGTTTCAGTAGTCTGCACCTCTCAAAGGACTTTCTGGGTGGGAATTGTTGCTGGTGCCACTGATGTAGATGGTTCTCCAGCTTCCCTCTACTTGATTGCCATTTAGAGATGTTTTCTTTGTTAGGTTTTAAGATGATAGACCATGGACGTGATCCCACATGAATATTTTTTGTTCATCCCTCTAGAATGGATCTTTTCACAGAGGGAGCTTGTACTAGTTTTGGAGCAGTTTTTGATTCCTGTTGAGTTTGGGTAAGAATGGGTAGTTTTATGGGTGTTCTGTAGTTATGTTCTATTCGTGAGTTCAGATAATGAAAGTTATTTTTTGAAATTGTTGTTTTTGTTTAATTTGTTGTTGACATAAAGTCAAACAATTATGTTACTAAACAGCTAGACTCAAACTTTGTATAAAATATGTTTAAATATCTGTTTTACATTTTGTCATTTGTATTTGTACTACTGATGTCATTGCGACTTTCGGTGTTGCTGTTAAGAAGGAAAATGCATTTTTATGTAGTTATTTCAACAAATGTATACAAAGAGGAAAGTTAAATTAGTATCTTACTAAATAGCTACACTTAAACGTTATGTAAAATATGTCTATACATGTGTTTTACAATTTGTCAAAACCACCTGGTAGTCACAGTGCGTCCTTGGCAATAGCACTCATAGAACCACACAGGCAACACCTGTGCAATCATCAAGGACGTTGTTTCTCCACCACTCTGCAGAAGCACCTCCTTGCACAGTACTAGTTGGGGGATGAAGTCCCCTTGGCTATTGAGGGTTGTTGGGGGCCAACTACCCCTCCTGTTACCTCCAGCAAGTCCCACACAGTGATTTTGCAAAAAGGTCTTCGGAGGCCATGCCCCCTTTCTGCACCACTCTGCAAACGCATCTCCTGGCACACTACTGGTTGGGGAATGAAGTTCTCTTGGATGCTAAGGGACCTTGGGACAAAGAAACCCTCCTGGTACTTTCTGTAAGTCCTACACAGCGGGATTCCTGAGAGCTGGTCAGAGGCCCCGTCTCGTTGCCCCACCACTCTGCAAACACCATTGCTACTTAAAAATCCATAGAAATTCACTGAAAAAAACAAAGGTTACAGTGACATTATAGTTATGAAATATAAATTGAAAAAAAACCTTAGAAATGCACTGAAAAAAACAAAGGTTACAGGGACATTATAGTTAGGCTGACCTTTCACTCGTACAAAAGCAGAGAAATTCAGCAGTTATAGTTAGCTGAGCTGCTATGACCTTACATATTACATCACTAATGATATGGTCAGTAACATCACTGATGACAACTCAAATGACATCACTGATGAAATCACTGATGGCATCATCCACAGAATCTCTGATGCACCCACTCACACCCCAATATAACCTTTCATACACCCACTCCAACTTCTACACTTGCATTCTCAAAACCATTTACACACCCATACCAGTACTTATACACCCACTCACTGATTCATAGGTCTACACACACATCCACTCAGTTACCCATACAGCCACCCATACACCAACTCAGTCACTTATACAGCCACTGATATATCCACTCATATACCCATACATCCACTCACACACAGTCACTCATAGAGCTACTCACACACCTACTCACTCACCTATAGACCTATAGAGTCAATCACACTGACATTTACCCACCTATACAGTTATACAAACACCCACTTATTTATTCATACAGACACTAACACATACTCACTCAGCTATACTGTCACTGACACAAGCACACACTCACCATACGGCCACTCTCACAATCACTCAGTCACACAAACAGTCACTCATATACTCCAGCACTCACCTATAATGCCTTTCAGGTATGCAGTTACTCACCCATATACCACTGACACATCTATTTACTTACCATCATAGCTATACACACACTTACTCACCCATACAGACACTTACACACACTCACTAACCAATAGAGCCACTGACTCACCCATGCACTAATTCATACAGGCAGTTATACATCCCTTCACCTAACCACACAGACATTGAAACACCCATGCACATACTCAGACAACCAATTACTCACCCATATAGAAACTCACATACCCACTCACACACCTATACAACCACTTAGACACCAACTGACAGATAGATACAGACATTCACACGACAAGTCACTCACCAATACATTCACTGAGAAAATTAATTATTCACTTATACAGTTACCCACGCACCCACTGAATCATCAAATCAGGCACTCATACACCCACTGGTTCACCAATACACCTTGGTTTATATATTAAACAGTCATAAACGTTTTAAAAAACACTCACAGTCACTGGATGATGTCATCAGTGATGTCATTTGAGATGTCATCAGTGATGTAATCAGTGATGTCATTGATCATGTCATGAGTGATGTGAGGTCATAAGCAGTGCATTGCGGGGCGAGAGTTATATAACTGCTGAATTTCTCTGGTTTTGTATGAGTGAAATGTCAGCCTAACTCATAACGTCCCTGTAACCTTTGTTTTTTCAAAGGTTACAGGGACATTATAGTTAGGCTAACCTTTCACTCATACAAAACCAGAGAAATTCAGCAACTATAACGTCCCTGTAACCTGTGGTTTTTAAGGAATATATATATATATATAAATATATATATATATAGATATATTTATATATTGATATATATATATATATATATTTATATATATATTCACTGAAAAAACCACAGGTTTCAGGGACGTTATAGGTAGTTGGACATTTCATTCGTACAAAACCAGGGAAATTCGGCCGTTATAGTTAGTTAAGCTAACTATAAATCGCGCCCCCGCAATGCACTGCTGATGACGTCACATATTACATCACTCATAAAATGGTCAGTGACATCACTGATGACATTACTGATGACATTTCAAATGACATCACTGACAACATCACTGATGACATCATCCAGTGACTGAGTGTTTCTAAAAAGTTTAGGAATGTTATATATATATATATATATATATACGCCAAGGTGTATTGAAGAACGAGTGGGTGTATGAGTGTCTGAATGGATGCCTTAGTGGGTACATGACTGACTGTATAAGTGAGTGATTGAATGTGTCTTAGTGAATGCATGGGAGAATGACTAATCTATGTGAATGTCTGTATCAGTCTGTCCGTTGGTGTGTAAGTGGCTGCATAGGTTTATGAGTAGCTACATGAGTGTCTATATGGGTTAATGATTGGTTATCTGAGTTCCTGTATGGGTGCCTGAGTATCTGTATGGGTGGGTGGGGGATGTGCCACTCCCTGCATGGATGTGTGAGTGGGTGATTCACTGGGTTTATGGGTTCATGAGTGCATCTGTGAGGAGCTGTATGGGTGGGTGAGTGTGTGTATGGCTGTGTTGGTGAGTGAATAGATATCTCAATGGTACATGTATGAGTAACTACATATGTGAAAGGCAGTATATATGAGTGTTGGAGTATATAAGTGACTATATATGAGAGTGAGTGATTGTGAGAGCATCTGTATGGATGAGTGTGTGCTTGTGTCAATGATTGTATAAGAGAGTAAGTACGTGTTAGTATCTGAATGAATAAGTGAGGTGGTGTGTGTATAACTGTATAGTGAGTAAATGGCAGTATGATTGATTCTTTGGGTGACTGACTAGGTGTGTGAGTAACTCTATGGGTGAGTGATGGTGTGTATCTGTATAGGTGTATGAGTGCATATATCAATGGCTGTATTGATGAGTATCTGCATAGGTGAGTAACTGTATGGGTGAGTGGATGTGTGTGTAGACCTGTGAATCAGTGAGTGGGTATGTACTAACTGGAATTGGTGTATCTATGATTTCGAGAATGGTAGTTTGTATTTTAGAGTTGGTGTATGAAAGGTTATATTAGGGTGTGAGGAGGTGCATCAGATAGTAAGTGGATGATGTCATCAGTGATGTCATTTGAGATATCATCAGTGATGTCACTGACCATGTCATGAGTGATGTAATATGTGATGTCATCAGCAGTGCATTGCAGGGGCGTGAGTTATAGTTAGCTTAACTAACTATAATGGCCGAATTTCTCTGGTTTTGTACGAATGAAATGTCCAACTAACTATAACGTCCCTGAAACCTGTGGTTTTTTCAGTGAATTTCTAAGGTTTTTTAAATGCTACTTCCTAACTATAACGTCCCTGAAACCTATGGTTTTTTCACTGAATTTCTAAGGTTTTTTAAATGCTAATTCGTAAATATAACGTCCCTGAAACCTATGGTTTTTTCAGTGAATTTCTAAGGTTTTTTAAATGCTAATTCCTAACTATAATGTTCCTCAAACCTATGGTTTTTCCAGTGAATTTCTAAGGTTTTTTACTACAAATTCCTAAGTGTACCATCTCTCTAACCTTTGGTTTTATGTATGTTTTTTTAATGTTCCTTTAAAAAAAAATTCTTGGAAGATATTTTATCTTTTCTTTACTTTTCCGTTTATCATTGTTTAAATATCTTTAAAAAATTACAAATTTTAATATGCAGTTTTGAAAAAATATATAACATACCTGACGTAACATTTATATCCTTATTTGTGTCAATTAACATTTTTTTCTTGTGTGCAATTTTGTACAGTGTGATAATATATCACAGATTTTTCAAATGAAAAACAAATTTTAGGAAAAAATGTTTAACTTATTTTTTTACTATTATTTGATAAATCCAACTGTCCATAATTACTTTTAATAGTATGAAAGGCGGAGAGGCGTTATTGAATGGTTCCATAAGCTCTTTTATACTGTGTAAGGCATTCTCTGAGTATAAGTGAACTATGTAGCAGATTACATAAATACATGCATACTCCTGGAGTGAAAGAATGACTGTAACAGTGCTGCCTCACAGTTTCTATGAGTGCTAGTGTATTGCCAGAATAATTGGTGAAATGCTTGTGTTGTACCGCACTGAATGGATAAGTGCATATATTGTACTACAAGAAATTCATGAGTGCATACATAGTGTCTGAGCGAATGCTTGAGTGCAAGAGTAGTGCCTCGCTGTTTATATGACTGCATAAGTAATCCTTGATTGATTGAATTTGTGGAGAAGTAGTGCCTACTTCATTCTATGAGTGCATGGCTACTGCCTAAGTAAATATATGAGTGAAAAGATAATATCTAGCTGTTTAGAACAGTGCATGGAAACTGCCTGAGTAATAAGATGACTTCGAGAGTAACTCCTGGGTCATTGTGTGAGTGCATGGGTAGTACCTGAGGGAATCGATGAGTGCTTTGGTGCTTCCTGAGTGATTAATTAAGAGCAAGAATAGAAACTGGGTGATTGCATGATTGCGTTGGTAATGTCTGATTCATTGGATATGTGTATAGCACTGCGTCCTTGATTGCAGAAAACATTACCCCGTTCGTACATTTAACTCCCTTGAAACTACTTTTATTCATGAATTGGATTCGTTACTTTTGCATTTTGCTGTCAGAATGAAGATAAGTAAGATTTCCTAACACAAAACCACAGTGTTTGTTCCGTTCATCATTCTTTAGTTTGTAAACAAGTTAAAGTATACAGAGATTGTAACTTTCTGCCCATAATTTACACTGTTTTTTTAAACAAACTCCAGTAGCTGCTGTTATTCCCACGCTCCGTGTGCTTTTCAACACCAGTTATCTTATCCCAAATAACCACAAGTGCTGTAGCTTACGAGCAGCCATCCTGTACATACCAACTTTTTCACAACGTGTTACATGTTGCACCAATGTCTTTTGTCCTCTCCCACATGGGATTGCAGATAGTTTGGTATGGCCTTCCATTCCTACTTTGAAAACAGACTTTAATAACGTACACTAAGTAAAAGTGCTATTGTCTCAACAAGAAGTGGCTCTCACATCAGCTTGTGAGACCTTCAAATAGCAGGTGGCTAAACCACCAAGTGACATTGAGTCACTGCTCAATACCGATCTCCCACTACATTTTGCAGAATTAATACGCCAAATATTTAATGACTCTGAAACCGAAGGCCTACCAAATTTTTTTAAACTAGTCGACTCCCGCCTGGTTATCTCTTTTCAGACTATTTTTAGAGTAAAACCGGATTTTATTCATTCTAATTTTGCAAGCGCATTTGGCGGGTTTCCTTGGTGCTGTTGCTAGTTTGCGTAGTGCTCGTTGTTCAGCTCCTACTACGGAATGGCTGCCCGTCCTCTGCTTGAACCCAATCCAGGCCAATTGCAGCTGTTCCGTGAACGGATGCTACAACTTTTTGGATTCTTTGCCATTGGCGACTTTTGGCATTAGCTATAGGCTGAATTTCCACTAAGTGTATTTCACCTGCGTGCAACCTGTGTTCTACTGTCTCCGCAGCCCCTTTGAATGCGACCTGCATGTCTGCCTCTTCACTACTTCACACGCTCACCTGGATTATGAACTGTTGGTGAGACCATTGCTTGATGGATGCGTTTTATCATGCAATAAGGGGGAACTGGAGTACGTGCATTCATACACAGCGCCTCTTGCAGCAGAGTATCATCGAATATCATGCAGGTTGCTCTGACATGCTCCTGCTTGCACAAGATTATGATGACCATGTCTGTTCTTTCGACTTGCTAAATTGGATGGCGACCCTCTTTGCTTGGAGAGGTGCAGATGACCTTTTGGAGCTGATTGCATTTCACGGTGCTTGTGAGTTCTTGCATTTAGATGGATCTCCATAAGTGTGCAAGGTAACCAGATTTGATGGCCTCTTATTTCTACAATTCAAGAACACTGTGTTTTAAAAACTTTTTCTCATTTTGCTTTTCGTTCCTTGCGGACCTTGAGATATTGACTTTCTCTACGAATTCTCCTTTACAGGCTCGATTTCGCTCTCTTTATGTTTGCGCTCTGTTTGACTGGGTGTTACAGAGCTGGGCAACGAAACGGCCAACCTGGCTGTTGGGGACATTATCGACTTCACTAAGTTACCATCATCTGTGCAGCCATTATCCAGCTTTTGCGCTAGATAACACAAACGTATATTTTACTAAATACCTCGTTCGTACTTTTCACATGAAAACTATCTGCTGTGTTTCTGTTGATCATTTTTCGGAACTTTAAATTGAACATTGTGGGCAAAGTCGATAAACAGTGTCCCTTGTTATTTTGTTGTGGTCAGGCCCTAGCACTTCTATAAAAAAAAAACACTGAAATTCTTGTTGAACACCCATACTGTGATACAATTGGGATATACGAATAAGTGACACACACAGTTGGAGAGAAATGTTTCCAAGGAGAACAGCGAAACAGATTCTGTAATTTACATTTACCATCTATATTCAAAGTTATGTAGTCTGCAGACAAAGCTCTGAGATGTTCTATTATATAATAATACTTCTTTTTAGCAAGGAGAGGGAGGTTATGCAAGATAGTATTTTCTCCAGTCTCTGTTTATGATGACATCTCCCTTTATCAGATATCTTGTCAATGCTGTACTGATTATATTTATATAATACACTTTTATTGTTGTTGTAGTACATATACTGCACGTTACGCCATATTACTTAAAATACATTTTTTTTAAAGTTTCATGTCTCTGTCAGATGTTACAAATACAAGAGTGACAGTTAAAGGGTGTGTCTTGATACCAGAATTCCTGTGACATGTGGGAATGTTGTGTTCTGGTTTGTCTAATCATTTACTTCTCTGTAAGGGATTAGGACAGCAAATAACACAATATAACAAGTTGGTCCGGGCCTTATGGGCCCTCACGTAATAGGATGACTCAGTCCCTACCTAGTAAGGTCCCGTAATTGTACACATACTTGTCATCTTAGCTAGAATCCCTACAACAGCCTCAGTGAAAGGATTACTCCATAGGTAGTGTCACACTGAATGGCTGAATGCAACACTAGTGCCTGTGGTTGATTGTATGAGAACATGTGTACTCTGTTGGTGATTCCATAAGTGCAGGAATACTGTCTGGGTGATACCATCAGTGCATAGGTTGTGCCTCTGCAAATAAAAAAACAAAAATATAATGCCTGGATTATTGCTTTTAATGCTAAAGTTGTGCTACCGAGATTACATCAGAGCATACGTACTGTTTGTGTAAAAGAATAACTACCTAACAGATTACATCAGCTATACGACCAAAGTTACCCCATACTATAAAGATTAAAAAATTATTTTAATTTCAAATAAATAACATATAAATGTTCTTCAAACATTCTTTTACGTTATCATACATATTATGTTATGTAATCTTACCTGTTTATGTAATTTAGAAACATGACTCTCTTGAACTATTTTAGAGTATTATTGTCCTATTCATCATTAAAACTCTTTTCAAAGTTCACCACTATGTACAATGAAGAAGAAAAAGAAAACTGTTATGTAATGTAATGTATTACACAAATTATACTATTACTTTTTAAGACCACAACATAATTTAAGATTTACATAACGTTTTCATTTTCCCTTTTCTTGCTGTTCTCAGATTCCACTTAACTTCACTATACACAGTGATGTCAATGTAGTATCATCATGAAACAGCGGGGAAAAAAACAATCTACTAGATTGTTGAAAAAAAAAAAAATCAGCGTGCAACATTATTTTCAATATGCGCAGCTATATGTGTTCCTCATTACAATTTTTTCATTACATCCTTCTTGTACAGTACGTCTTTTATTTATCTCAAGAACATTTCCAAAATGTAAACTCATTTACATCTCCTACAATATAGAGAACAAATATGTAAACTATTTGCTTTTCAACTAAATATTTCCAAATGCAATACCAATAAGCACAAATAATAGTACAAAACACTAATTATAATTAGTAATTGTTTCCAGTGCTCTCTACTTTCTGTTCACATCTTCCCAAAAGGCCAAATAATGTATTAAAAACTTTGGGTTCCAAAATATCCAATATGAATTTGATAACGCGTGTTCACATCTTCCCAATAGGCCGAATGATGTATTCAAAACTTTGGCTTCAAAAATATCAAATATGAATTTGGTAATTCATAAGGTAATCTCGGTTTTAATTCCAAGTGGGCATCATTGCAATGTGTCCATCCTTTATTACACTTTAAATACACAGTATAGTGTCCAGATGTTGTAGTAGGTTCAGCCTTGTATAATAATAGCCACTGTAAAAGTTCTTCCAGAAATAGATATTTGACTTGCAACAAAATGTTTAATTTTGCTTTCCAGTTTTCTTCCAATTGCTCTACAATGTTGTAGCATTAAAATCAGATATTTTCCATATCTTTCTATGTGTAATGTAGATAACATCTCTGATTTACAATGGGAACATTTCATATCATGATTTGCCGCTTTTACTAATTTGTTAAAAGGTACTGATTTGCAGTCTGGTATCATTAAGTATATGAATCGTTCTGTGTCCATTTTAGTACTGGAAGTTAATGAACACTGTTCACATTTATGATCCCATTTGTAACTTAGTCCAAATAAGTTTTCAATCTGTATTCCTTCATTTTCTAATACTCCAAGCATAAGCATTAGAAATTCTTGTGCATCTTGTTGTATATTAAGAGTGAAGGCCAAAGAACCAGTACATATACCCAAGAGATGGGGAATACCAGAAGCAGTATGGATTTTACTTCTGTCAATTGTCAACTGTTGAAATACATGACGTAGTAAAGAACAGAATCTTTGTTCATGATTTCGAGATGAAGATCCTGTAGATAAAACACAACATTCAGAATCACATTAGCATAACAGTTGATACCTGAACTATTTTCCAACTGGTATCCCACAACATCATCAACACTTCATTTTCTGTTTCTTTACACCTTTAACTTCTCTTCCAATTTTTTTTCCAACCTCACTTGATTCTTTAACATATTTTGGACACACAACACGTTTCTCATAAATAGGATATTCACCTCAATCTGGTGTATAAAGTCTTCTTAAATGATTATATTCTCTTACACAATTTACATCAGCACTAACCTTTTTGTCATCAAAATCAATCAAATACAAACCAGACAATGTTCTTACTCGAGATAATGCAACATATGCCATTCCCTCTTTGAACACTGTACTTCCAATATTTACTTAAGCCTTGAGATTTATGAATAGTTACTGCATATGCTAAAGCCAGAGGAAACTGTTTTCTGCGAACATACAAGTCTTTTACGAGCAAAAAACGTACAGCACAACGCCCAATCTGTTTTACCTCTGTAATCTGATCAAATTTTAGTTTCAAGAATTCTATTCCATCTCTGTTCTGATATTTTACAAAATCAACAACTTTTCCCATTGCTCCATTTACTAAACCTTCTTCTACATTCAAATTATGCCGCAAAATTACCCGACAGTTTATACATACATCTAAAGTTTTTTCTAAGCCTGCAGTTTTAGATACAGGCGTTTCCAATTTAGTCTGTAGTTTCCCTGAAAGAAGAATAGTCACTCCCTGGTGCTCAATTTTATCAATAGCTTGAATTTGAACTATTTCTTGTTTTTCCAGTTTCAAAAGCTCTTGATTGAATGTACAACACTCTTGTAGTGTAGGCATTAGACAAACTATAGACTTGTTTTCTCCAATCTTCTTGTACATTAGCTGCTGTGTTTTCAGTTGTAAACAAGTTCCTTAGTAGCCGACTTTCTAAAGATTCTTTACCATGTTTCGTCAGCACACCAATTCTTATATCTTTAAGAATATTTCCATAATCTTCATCACTTGCTTGTCGCATATTCTTTATAAGTTCTTTATATTCAAAATGTAACCAAATGTTCAAATTTCCAATACTTCCCAAAGATTTCCTAGTGTCTTCATGCACAAGTGTTTTAAAAACTGGTTGTCCTGTTACAGGAGTTAGTTGTAGTAGATCTCCAAATACAATTAAATGTTTCCCTCCAAACAGAACATTGTAATCTGTTTTTAAAACCTGTTGCATTCTCACGTGTACAAAGGCAAGCATTAAGTTTGAAACCATGCTCAGTTTATCAATGATTAAAAGCTTAATTTTCTTCAGCACTCTTGACACGTTATAACAAGCATCTCCAGACAGCTTCTGATATTCCAATTTATTATCATGTTCAACTGGTAGCATAAGTAATCTAGGTAAAGTAATCCCTTTAATATTGTGTGCTGCTAATCCAGTTGGAGCTGTTACAACACAAGATAAATGTGAATCTGTAGTTTTCTGTAGATAACTGGTCCAAACTTTAATTAAAAAACTTTTATCTGTTCCAGCTTGACCACTGATGTACATAAGAATAGGTTTAAATGATGAACATTGACATTATTTTTTTCATGCAACAAACCATGTTGTATCTGTTCTGTCACTTGTAGATATATTTATTTTTGTTATATATTTCTTCTAAGTTTTCCAACGTAATATTATCCTGTTGTGCTTGTTGCATTACAATTTCTACTTCATTCATGGCTATTGCTGCTTCATTTTCGATTATTGGTTGTCCCAGTGGATCTTGACTCAGTGGACCAGAACTTTGACTATCTTGAGAACTGTCTTTAGCTATTTCAGCTGCAATAGTGTTTTCTTGTTCAATTTCATCATTTATCATTTGTAGATACATAGGGAAAATTGTGCATCCAATGCTATTTTTACATGCATTGAAAGAATTTTCGTAGCAGTCAAAATCTCCAAGTAATTCAGTTTTGCTACGCCTTGGCTTGAACAGTTGCAGAAGTGCTAAATAGAAAAATTCTCTCTTATCTGGAGTTTCACAACTGAGTTTTCTGTGGTTAATAAGATTTCCTTTGGCATGTTTTACTAAACATCTGTCACATCCAATTACTGCATATTTTCCTTTTTTATATTTTGTGTAGCATTTCTTTTAAACCTGTAACGTTGAAGTATTTCATACAGACATAGCTCTTCAAGATGTGGACTCATTTTGGGATAGTATGTATCCAACATGTTAGTTTTAATAATTTCGGAACTTTCTGGTTCATTCAGTGCTAAGTATTCATTTCTTCTAATGTTTTTAATACTCTATTTCATGTGCAGGCAAGACCTAAACTTACCCAAATGATTCCTCGTGACTTTGAATGTAAACTGGAAGAGCACAAGCGATCCGAACATTCATTGGATCCAATTTCTCGGTGCGAAAGCATTTTCAAGCTAAAGCTGTACAATTTTTTGCTAAGGCTCTTCTCTTATGAAATTTCTTCCCACATTTCTTTCATCTCTGTCTTTTCTAATTTCGTTACATAAGATGTAACATAGCGTGCAACAGCAATTGAGTTATCTGCAACACATTGAATGTCCATGTTTGCATTTCACATTTTCAAAATAACTGGATTGTAGTCATTAATATACTTTGACTTTTCTGTTCTTTTTAAGTTGTATGTATTCTTGGGAGATTTCCAAGTTATCGTATGCCTTACTGCTGACAAAAAAGAATGTACTCTTCCTTTAGAAATTACTAGGCATGGGAATCCAAACGGACACTTAGTATAAAATGTTCCTTTAGACTTGTATTTTCGTCGACAGTACTTTCCACAACGGTGACTTTGGAAATGTAAAACTTGTTGTCTCAAGCTCTTTTCTTCTCCTTCTCTTGGAATGTCACAGGTAACATACTGTTCGATAAAAGACAATACTGTTTCATCAGTATCTGTTCCAAATTTTGGAGCATTCTTTATCCATAATAGCATGTGTATATGTGGAGCACCTCTGGCTTGGTACTCTTTTCACCCCAAAAAATCAATAAGTTTTCCAAGAGGAAAATTATTTTTATTGCAGATAAAAGACATCATAGTTTGAAACCTATGGTTAAAATACCTGCACACATTTACAGAATCCAATGAACACAGTTCTCCAGGTGACTTCATTTCAATATTTTTTATATTTGGATTTGCTTCTCGTAGAAATTCAAGTAAATCTTCCCATGCATATTCAGCACAGCTAAGTTTTACAAACCATGTTGGTATACCTAAGTTTCTTAACATACACTTAAGTTCACCGTGACGACAAAACCAATATTCATTGGTACCACGTTGACATGCCATCAAATTAATTAACTGTGATTCTAAATTTTCATATCTTTGTTGAGCTTTGTCCATGAATTCTTTTGCAGAAACAAGTGATTGATGTACTCCCGTTTTAAGTATGTGGTTCACTGCATATGAAAGAGAAGACAAATCACTTTCAAACAGAAGATGAAATATCTATGGAATGCACTGTCGAAATCTAGGAGCTTCAGAGTATAATCTTGTTGAGCGGTATTCTGAAGCTGGAATCTGTAAAGGTTGTCATCAAATCGTCCACCCTGTCCAGTGGGGAACAGTTATGGAAAACAACAAGCTTCTAAGCTTTTTTCCCATACACTGATTGGAGTTCACTTAGCTTTTTCATTTGAAATAATTCAATGCTGTTTCCTATCACTTCTTTTGAATGTAGAGGATGTATTGTGTTATGTTCATAAATCTCTTCACTCCTCCACTTGTCCACTTTCTCTATTTGGCCACTTGAAATTTCTGATTCATCTTCTAAACATATTACCTGTTCATCAACATTTACAGTTTCATAATAAATATTGTTCTCTACAAGATATAATGTAGCCTTTTGTAGTTTATTAACATCTACAAACTCTTGCCATATTTTTTGACTCTTTGTTGGCACACCGTTTACTAGAATAACTACTGGTTCATTTTCCTCTTTGTCTCCACCAACAATTTCAAGATTTTTCTTAAAATCTAAAGGTAAGTACACAACTCTTCCTTTCAGACCTCTTTGTAAATCTGTTGGTGGCAGTCTACCTGATTTAGGCTCCATACGAATTATAGCTTGAAATGGGTGAACAGATTGAATAAGAACTGACTCATATGTATTCAAATCTGCCAGTTCCTCTGGATTAGCTACTAACTCTAAGTTGTTATGTACTGCTCTAGCTGGCATTTTGCTCTCTTCTAATTTGTTGTAACAATATTTACAAGTACGTTGATCAGTACCCAACTCAAATCAACCTTCTACCAACAAGTAAGCTCCAAATTGCTGCCAATTATCATTGTTCTCCTTTTCACTTTTTACATATAAATTAACATTCCTAGTTTGACTTTTATAATGGGTACGTCGTCAACAAATACAAACATAACTTGGTTTTTCAGAAGAAACTGTCTTAATCTTTGTAATTTCTTCTACAAACTCATCAATACTAATCTCTTTTCCATGTTTTTCAACATCTGCAGTTATCAAGCTCTCACTTTCTACACAATGCTGTTCTGAACCAAAAAAACAAAACTGTATATCATCACACATTTTTTGTACATCTGATAAACAACCGTGTAAAAGAGCTGTGTTCAGTTCACTTAAACATAATGCAGGAGTTTTTACATAGTACACGTTCCTTACTAACTTCCGCATTCCTGAGTGGTGTACTGCTAACATTCTTAAGTGACGAAAACTACTTTTACAAACTATTCTTGAAAGAAAAGTCAGAGAATGTCCGTGTAACTTACTATATTCTCTTACATTACATGGATCCAGTCCTTGTAACAACCTAATCTTCTGTTAACACTTTTTTTGCATACTGTCGTAAACAATTTTGCAATGTGTCAATAGACTCCTGTCGAATACTGCAAATACTGCTACAATCCCACTTATATACAGGAGCTTGTGTACACTTCCCTTGCACTTCTTCAACTATTACTTCTTCTGCACTCCTAACAACCATTTCTTCTTTTGGACTGGTACAACCATCTTTCATTTGATAACATCGACCACTAGTTTCAACTGAAAATGCTAATGTGTTCTGTTGAAAGTAGCTTTCTTCATTAAAGAAAGGCTCAGTAGTAGAAGTGTGCTTCCATTCACCAGTGAAAGTTTTACAAAAGTTACTTCTATTAACAAGTCTTTTTCTTTTGTTTTTGTCTTTCAGAAACGTCATTATTTTATCCAATGTTTTCATTCTCTTCAATATCAAAATAAATAATTTTCGTTTCAAATCAAAAGCAGTATCTACTACAGTTTCAATCTGTTGCTTCTTCTTATACGCTAGTAATCTTCTTTTATACTTATTACAATCTTTTAATAAATTTTGAATTAATCTACTTCAAAGAGTCGTTGTCGAATCTCTTGAAATTGTTTTTGTCTTCATGTAACATCTATTGTTTTCCCAAAAGCTAATGTTTTTTTACCATTTGAAATGTCATTCTCCTTCTGCTTTGTTGAAAAACTCTTCTTTTCCTTTCATTCCTATTGTGTTCGTGTAATTTCTCGACAACTCTTTTAAGAAAGTGTTTAGTGCTCTTACCAGAACAAACTTTATCCTTAGTAACATTGTCATCTGTGTTTAACGCAGTCTTTTTACTTTTTTCTGTAAGTAGATCTGTCTTTTTTGTTTTTTCTCCTTTTATTTTTTCTTGCCATCTTGAATTTGTGATCCAAACAAAATAATTTTTTGAAAAACAAACAACAGTTTCAATAGTTTCTTACATCAATTCAATATTTTAAAATAATTACATATGATTACTGATATTAACTATTAAGCAATTATTTACATTGCTATTCTCTTTATTTCAAATATCAAAACACTACTCATTTCACTTAAATATATACGGCATACTTCAACAATACCTTCCCAAACAGTCATACGAAGTACCATAATCACTAATCCCTTTGCCAGCATGTCTTTGACCTCATTTGTCTTTTGCATCTTCACTACTCAGCAACTACTAACAGTGTTGGGCCTAGCCAAATGCAAAGCAGAAACCCTTTCCATGTCACAGTTGAAAGTCTCACCATATTACTGAAAGCATGCATGCATCTGTCTGTGCCTTTTCCTAGTGGCATCATACTTAAAAGAAACATACAAATAGATGTATACCTGTGTTTTATAGGTTTCGGATCTTCCGATGCATAACACGTGTGAAAATACATGTAGAAGCATAGACATACCGCAGCAAAGTCAAACTGTTAAGACAAACACTTGAGCAATGTAAATTGGGCCGGTATGTAGGTTGCAACTGTGTGCTGCTTGTTTGTGTAGCATAAAAGCTGATTGGGACTTTCTCTGTGCTGGTCAGATGCCGCCAGCAGCCCAGTGCGGGTCTAAGTGTGATTTTTCAGTGCAGATGGGCCTCTGTTACCTTCCTTTTACAAACGGGGGGACAGGAAGCGTTAGGGAGGGGGAGGAGGGGGGTCAAGGGACATGTCATTCCCAGTCTTTCGATCTGCCGGCCCTCTAATGTACGCAGATTCAGCATGAGCAGGTAGCCTGACAATTACCTTCACTTATATTCACGTGTGCTTCACGAATGTGAGCCAACCCGTGCACCAAGTGTGCAGGCAACATTTTTTTTTTATCTACCTCAAGTTAATAAAACATGTGTCTTGTAAAGCCCCCCCAGTATTTTCTGACAAGGTACAATCTGCAAACGTGGGCCATTTCTTTTACGTTCTCCGGGCCGATTTTGGACCCCAATTCATCCCTGTACCCAGACCAAGTACTCCTTTCAACATGTCACACTGCACTCGTGTAGCATTGAAACCGATTGCGACTTTCTCTGTGCTGTACAGATACCGCCAACAGGCCATTGAAGGTCTAAGTGGTATTTTTCAAGGCATATGGGCCTCTGTTACCTTCCTTTTACAAACAGGAGAGGAAGAAAGCATTGGGGGAGGGACAAGGGGGGGAGTCGAGGGACGTGCCATTCCCAATCTCTTGATCTGCCGGCCCTGTAATATACACAGATTCAGCACGGGCAGGGAGCCTCACAATTACCTTCATTCATATTCAGATGTACTTCACCACTGTGAACAAATCCATACACAAAATGTGCAGGGAACATTTCCATTTCTATTTTATCTCCCAGACATTAATAAAACATATCTCTTGTAAAGCCCCCCCCCTGTATTTTCTGCAAGCCACAATCTGCAAAAGTGGCCATTTCTCTTACGTTCACTGGGCCGATTTTGGGACTTAATTCAACCCTGTACCTCAGTCACAACACCATGCAGTCCTTTCAACATGAGAGACTGCACTCCTCATTTCAAGAAGACACTTAAATATATACGGCGCACTTCAACAATACCTTCCCAAAGACTCATACCAAGTACACTAATCCCTTTGCCATAATATATTTAACTTCACTTTTGTTTTGCAGCTTCACTACTCAGCAACTACTGAGAGTGTTCGGTCTACCATATATAAAGCAGAAACCCTTCAGATGTCACAGTTGTAAGTCTCACCATATTACTCAATGCATGCATACATCTGTCTGCGCCTTTTGGTAGTTGTATCAAACATAAAAGAAACATACAAATAAATGTATACCTGTGTTTTATAGGTATCGCTTCTTCCGATGCATAACACGTGTGAAAATACAAGTAGAAATATACACATACCTCAACAAAGTCACACCGCTAAGACAAACACTCGGGCAATGTACAATGGGCCGGTATGTAAGTTGCAAATGTGTGACGCTTTTTTGTGTAGCATGGAAGGTGATTGGAACTTTCTCTCTCCTATTCAGGTGGTACCAGCAGCCCAGTGAGGGTTAAACTGGTATTTTTCAAAGCAGATACGCCTCTGTTACCTTCCTTTAACAAACGGGAAAGAAGGAAGCGTTGGGGGGGAGGAGGATGGAGGGGGTCAAGGGACGTGTCATTCCCAGTCTCTCGATCTGCATGACCCTCTACTGTACACAGATACTGCACGGCCGCAGAGACTGACAATTACCTTCACTTATATTCACGTATAGTTCACCAGTATAAACAAATCAGGGCACACGGGCAATGTACAATGCACCGGTATATAAGCTGAAACTGTGTGCCGCTTTTTTGTGTAGCCTAGAAGGAGATTGGGACTTTCTCTGTGCTGTTCAGGTAGTGCCAGCAGCCCAGTGAGGGTCTAAGTGGTATTTCTCGAAGCATATACGCCTCTGTTACCTTCCTTTTACAAACGGGGAGGGGGAGGAAGCGTTGGGGGGAGGAGGAGGAGAGGGGGTCAAGGGACGTGTCATTCCCAGTCTCTCGATCTGCCGGCCCTCTAATATACGCACATTCTGCACGGGCAGGGGGTCTGACAGTTACCTTCACTAATATTCAGATGTAGCTCACCAGTGTGAAAAGTCCATACACAAAGTCTGCAGACAACATTTCCATTTCTTTTTCATCTCCCTCAAGTTAATAAAACATATCTCTTGTAAAGCCCCCGTGTATTTTCCGACAAGCCATAATCTGCAAACGTGCGCCATTTCCTTTACGTTACCCGGGCTGATTTTGGAACCCAATTCAACCCTGTACCTCACTCAAAAAATCATGCACTCCTTTCAACATGACAAACTGCACTCCTTCTTTCTCGAAGACACCTAAGTGTATACGGGGTACTTCAACCGTACCTTTCCACAGAGTCATACAAAGTACCCTAATCAATAATGCCTCTACCAGCATGTCTTAAACCTCACTTTTGTCTTGCACCTTGACTATTCTGCAACTACTCACAGTCTATGTGCATTTCGTAACAAATGTCAAACAGCACACTTCTGTAATAATGTTATTTTTTTAAATAAATTCTTTTCAAACTTAAAAATATCACTCCAAAGACTTAACCACTGCTACACAATACATAACACACCTTATAAATTTGTAACTCACCTCTGTAGTAGTTTTGCAGATTTTCACATTTCAGAAAAGCATGCAGTATATTCTTTCTCACACAATAAATGTAATGCAGCACTATCAACAACGTAAAACCAGTAATGGCAAACTTTCCCTCTCTTTCCACACAGAAATAGATGTAAGTAACAAATCAAAATCGTTCCCTCATTATTTCAAATTGCAAAACACATTTCTATTGGTTACTCATATTAACCCTCTCTAACTGTCTTCTAAAACTCCCCAAACTGGTTCTGAAATTTTGTGGAGTAGAGACTCCCCCACACTGCTGCATCGCCATGGAGCCCTGAACCCTTACAACAGTTTAGAAACCGATTTCCAATAATACTACTGCAAATTTTGAACGACACACTTCTTACAGACATACTTCTGATTTTGAAAAACTAACTTTAATAGCTTATCAGTTGTAATTAAATGCATTTCATATTTTAATACCACAGTTGTTTCAACTCCTCCCCCACTCTCCTTAATGCCAGTTTCCATACCAACAGTTTCTGCAACATTCAACGGTAGGTGCAGGTAACAGGTTCACCATGTTTCATACCAACACTTTCTGCAACATTCAACGGCAGGTGCAGGTCACAAGTTCACAATATTTTTAAATTCAGAACAGTAGCTTCCAAATGCAAGTAGCAGGTGTGGTTGACTTCTGCACGTATTATCGTATCCTATGTAGTGTACCTTTCAAACATTTTTATTAACCAATCACAAACATGCTTTTTCACGAAAGTAACATGCACCCTATTTTTCTGTGCACAATGTTGTTCATCAGCCAAACAATTGTTGTTTTCTGAAAAAAAGCTTCTTCTCCACCTTTTGACATATCTCTCATTCTACCAACAGACTACATCAGCTACAGACATCTTTTGATTCCTTCCACCAATCCCTTCAAGATGCTTACAGTATGGATCGTAGGGCACAGCTATGTATTCTGGTGCAAAAGGTTTGCTGAACACAGAAGTATTGACAAAGACCTAGGTTTGCAAAATGTGGATATTAAATGGTTTGCACAGAGAGGATTAAAGTGGCACCAATTGTTGCCTTTGGTTAGAACCTTTTTGCATCTCCAACCCCCTGACCTCATGATTGTGCACTGTGGTGGCAATGACCTTGGCTCATTGACTGGGGTAGGTTTGGAAATGCTAATGAAGGATACCTTTGCACAATTGATGTTGCTTTTCCCTCACACTGTCTTTATATACTCTAATATATGCCAAAGACAAACATGGAAGTGGTTAAATCAATTCTGTCCACAGATTGAGAAAGCTAGGAAGAAGGTCAATAAAACTGTTTCTGCTTACCTCAGAGATCATAGGATGGGCGCCATCTATAACAACAATCTAAGTTTTGATATGGATGACATCTACAGAAGTGACAGAGTTCATCTCACAGATCAAGGAAACAGAGTTTTTCTCAACAACCTCAAGGTGTGCATCTGCACTTACATGTAGCTCCAACAAACTCATAATGAAAACAAGGGCTCTTTTTAAAGCCACCCTATAACGCAGAACTCAGCCAAGCCATTTTAGGCCCCGGGGACCCCATCCCCAGGGCCTAGCCACAATGTTTGGGGACCGCGGGGGGAGCCCCAATGCCTACGCGGTACCTCCCGGCTCCCCGCCTCCTGCGGGAACCAGCTTTCCTTTTGGGCAAAGGCAGCTGCTCACATGCAGCTCCCTTTGCCCAAAAGCAAATCTGCTTTGCTTCATAGAAGCGAGAGCAAATTTCCTCCTCACGCTTCCATAAAGCAAAGCAGAAGTTTGCTATGGCAGGGCAGGAGCAGAGCTCCCGCCCTGCCATAGCAAACTGCAATGTCCTGGGGGTAGACACCACGGGTCATTGTTGGAACCAGCCCTCGGAGATGGCGATACCAAGGGCCATGCAAAGCTTCTCAAGACACATCGTGTGATGCGCCTCCATCAAATTTAAAGGCCCGGGAACATCGTGCTCCCCGGGGCCGGCATTCAGCAACAGACCCCCGCATTTTAATTGATAAATGCCCCGGGGAAGTAGTGGTCCCTGGGACAATGTGGTGGAAGCTTCACCTCTCCACACTTGCATTTTACGTATAGCTCCGGGGAGGTGCTGCTCTGCGGAGGGGGGACGCGTCCCCCCATATCATTATATTTGCCCCAGGAAGTGGCGTCCCCATGACAGAAGTAGCCCCCGCATTATAACTAAACATTGCTCCTGGGAAGTGGCCCACCCCGGGGCTTAATTAAACAAAGCGTGCAACACCGGGCTTTGTTTTTTTTTTCCACCGTGATTTGCTGAGCCTACGCGAATCCCGCCGATAATATATAAAAACATGTTTTTTTTTACCTTTGGTGTCCCTGTGGCACCCCCTGACCACACTAGGGAGTCACAGTGTTCCTACCCTGCCCCTTTTCTTCAATGTTCACCCTTTTTTCTTCCTACTAGCTTCAACCGAGTCACAAGCTGGCCGCCAACACTTCCTGGTTTGAAGTGTTCGCAGCCAATCAGAAACAAGCTCCTGCTCGTGAGGATTCAGCCAATCAAATCTCACAACTCTCAAATATTGAAATCTGTAAATGTTTAAATTTCTCAAAAAGTACTGAACGGATTTACACCATTTAAATGAAAGCGTGCTTTCTGGACCAAAAGCTAACTTTTTGCCAAATTTGGTATAATTCCGTTCAGCAGTTCAGGCTCTGGCCGTGCCTAAAGTTTCCTATGGAAATGAACATGGAGAAAACACATTTTGGGTCCCCCCTTTTTTCTCTGCCCCCGCTTGACGAATCACCCCGAAACTTTCAAGCAGCAACTGACCTGAGCGGGCCAAAAGTTTTGAAAATTTCGTGAGGATTCGTCAAACAGCGCCAAAGTTATTGCCAAATCAAAAAACCCTTTTCCTATGGAAACTAGGTCCTAACTATAACTACCTACTGGCGACCGCCAGTAGGTAGTTATAGTTAGGACCTCGTTTCTATCCAAAAAGCATTTTTTCTTTTGCCAATATCTTTGGCGCCGGTTGACGAATCTTCGCGAAAGTTTTAAAACTAATGGGACGGACCGGTCAGCTCCTGTGTTGAAAGTTTCGGGGTGATTCGTCAAGGGGGGGCCGAGAAAAAAGGGGGGTCCCAAAGCACGTTTTCCCCATGTTAATTTCCGTAGGAATTTTGAAACAGGTTACAGCCCGAACTGCTGAACGGAATTACACCAAATTTGGCAAAAAGGTAGGTCTTGGTCTAGAAAGTGTGCTTTTTTTTTAAATGGTGTAAATCCGTTCAGTAGTTTCTAAGAAATTCAAAACTAAATAAATATCGATATCTGGGCAGAGCCTAACCACACATCTCATCGTGAGATCTGATTGGCTGTCAGCACTTCATCCTGGAATTGCTGGCAGCCATCTTGGGACCAATATACATGATAGCACCCCATTGAAATGTATTGTAGTGAATAGAAGGTTTTGAGGGTCACCAAAAGGAGAACTATAAAGGGTGATAACAGACTTTAGTTACATTAGAATTCATTTGTTGATGGTACCATACTAATTTTAGGAATTGTGGTGTTTTTTAAAAAAAGGTGATTTTACCCTGTGAAAAACCTTCTGCTGGGATATCATGAATCATGTTTGAGAGAAAAATATTTTCTCATGCTTGTCCCATAGAGGTTTGGAAGGTGCTCCAGAAGCTAAAATGAGAGCATATTTTCTGTAAATTCACATTATCTTTCTCAGTCATGTGAGAATGAAGTCTGACATTCTCAGTTAAACATGTACATCCAACAAGGGCAGAGACTGTCAGTTGATTCCTTTGTGTTCTACTGCAGCTTCCCAGAGTGTTCTAAAGAACAACTAGAGAGCTAACAGTCCTACTTATGACAAAAGTATGGCACACCTGAAGCCATCTTGATTGGAATAAACTGATAACACTTAAAACATTTAATTTAAAAAGGAACAAAATGAGGGGGTTCATTTTGTCATAGAAATTATGGTTAGTGCTGTAGAAAGAAAAAGTAGGACATGTTTTAAGTGAGATCTCAAATATCTTCCTGTTATACTTCAACAGGAGCAGCCTGTCAGTTGATTCCTTTGTGTTCTACTGCAGCCTCCCAAAGTGTTCTAAAGAACAACTAGAGCGCTAACAGTCTTACTTATGAAAAAATTATGGGGTTCATTTTGCCATAGAAATTATGGTTAGTGCTGCAGAAAGAAAAATTAGGGCACATTTTGAGTGACTTCTCAAATCCTCTTCTATTTCATTAAAGAATTCTGACATGCAGACTGAAACATGCACTTTCAATACGAGCAGCAGACTTCCAGTTAACTCCCTTTTGAGCAGTAGCTTTACTACAGTGATCTAATGAGCAACTAGAGTGCTAACATTCTGAATTTATGGCAAATGTGTGACACATCTGAATGTCTTCTTGATGGATTCAAAGTAAAAAACTGAAAGCATTTCCTACTGACGAGACTGTAGTAAATGAGGAAATTAGGAAACTGCATAACAAATAAGTCTCCCAAGATGGCCACCGGAGAAAAAAGAGCCCAAATGTAGCACAAATATCACTCAGATGTAGCCCACATATAGCCCAATGACAGTAGTGTGCAAAACACTTTTTATTTTTTGTTTTTTTGCAGTTTTATATAGTGCAGACTGGCCAGGTATTGGAGCGTTGCATCTTACTTGGACCCCGTATTGCGTATTTTGCACAAAGTACTTCAGATTGATCTTGCGAAACATTGAACTTTACTATTCTGTTAACCTGAAGTTGCTCTGAGCTTTGTAACACCCGTTTTTACATACTGGTTTTAATTAATTCTCATTGTACTGTATTAAGAAAGAGGATTTACTGTTTTTATGTACACTTTTATGATCTATGTTTCTAAATCAGATCGAAAAATGTTCATTGAATTGAATTGAAGTCTCCCAAGATGGCCACCAGTGAAAAAGGAGCCCAAATGTAGCACAAATATATCCCAGATGTAGCCCACGTATAACCCAATGACAGAAGTGTGGAAAATTCCAGAATCAGTTTGGGCACTTTTAGAAGTCAGTTGGTAAGGGTTCATATGTCTAACCAATAGAAATGTGTTTTATAATTTGAAATAATGTAGGAAGGAATGTGATTTGTTACTTACATGTATTTGTGTGGAGAAAGACGCACTTGAAGAAAGACAGTCACATCGCTAGACATAGCAATTAGGAGCGCATGGCAAAGGGCTCCCGAGATTCGCGCTGCTTTTTAAACTTTATTGGTTTATTTTCAACGCACTTAGACCTGAGCGCTTTTTAAACATTATTGGGTATTTTAAGGCACTTAAAACTGATTCTGATCTGCTCACCTCTTAATTGTTCCTTTGGCGTTTTTTCCCCGGTCCACCGCTGATCCTTCAGTTTGAGTGGAGGGAAATTCAAACGCATATACCGGAAGTGAGTAATCTTCCGTTATCGCACGCAGGTCAGCAGACTAGCAGCTGATACTCGCCTACATAAATTCTGATGCCTGTCACAACGCGCAGCGGACGCGCTTGAAGAAAAAACATGGCTCTTTAACCAATAGTTATCAGCTCCAGGTTGTCTTTGCCGTCCGCAGCGCCGAGACACCCAAGGGTATTTGTGCGCTTTATAAATTGCATAAAATAAATTACTGGTTTTGCCTTGCTGAGAGCAGTGCATTACATTTATTGTGTGCATAAGAAAATCTTTTCTGAGTTTCTGATATTTTATATTCTACAAATCAATTTGGAAGGTGAGTTATACATTTGTGAGGTGTATTATGTGTAAGCTTTATTTTTCAAGCTAAATAATTAATCAAGAACTTTGATGTTTGAAATATATTATTAAATGTAGAGATGTTTATTGTAGTTTGTTTTATTGTAGTTAAATGTTGTTTGAAATAGATTCTGTATAGTATTATGTGTATATTGGAATATGGATTAGTGATTATGGTAGTTTGTTTTAGTGTGTGGATATGTATATTTGTAGTATACCGCATAATTTTAGCTGTTGCTTTAAATTTGGAGGTGGAGTTTGTCAAATTTGAAGGTGTGCATGGACTTCTGTCTCAAGTATGTTTCTACTTGTATATGTATTTTCATATGTCTTATACATTTGGAGGTGCATGATGTATAACAAAGAGGTGTTGTTGCTTTTTATGTGGTAGGCTCAAGACGGTGAGTACTAGTAGAATGGTGAAGATGCAGCACAAAAGTGTGGTGTAAAAGATGGTGACATAAGGATGTTATTAATTAGGCTTCTTTTTTTAAGTTTCTAGAGAGGTACAGTTGAAGTATGCTGCATAAATTTTGATGTTTGTTTGAAATTGGAAGTTTGTTCTGTGTTTTTTTTTAGTTTGGATAGTGTTATGGTACAGACATATTCATGTATGGTTTTAGTAATATGGTGAGACTTTTACTAAAGATATGTGAAGGGTTCCTACTTTCTATTTGGGTAGGTCTAATATTATAAGTAGTTGTAAAATGGTTAAGCAGTAGCCTAAAAGTGAAGTTTGAGATGTTTGTAGAGATGTTATTTATTAGAGTAATTTGTATGATGTGAAAAAAGTTATATTTCATATATACCGCATAATTTTCAGTGTCTGTTTGAAAATTGAAGTGTACTCTGTGAAGTTTTGAGCTGTGCATGGTGTTGTGATTGAGATATGTGTCTACTTGCTCATACACTTATAGAATCACCCAGGCACTACCTTTGCACTCCTGTAATCACTCAGTACTTCTGTAATTACCCAGGCAGTACTCATGCACTTTTAAAATCACCTACTCACTTTTTATGTATTCCAGTAATCCCCCAGATATTACCCCTGCAGTCATGCAATCACCCAGGCACTAGTTATGTACTACCCCTACAGTTATGCAATCATGCAGGCTGTACCTATGTAGTCATATAATAACCCACACACTATCCTTGCAGTCATAGAATCACCCAGGCCCTTCTGTTGCATTCATCTATTCACCTAGTGATTACTCAAAAACTCATCTATGCCTTCAGGTGCTATTTATACATTTATCTATGCACTCAACGTGTATGTTTGCACTCATGCAATTAGCCAGTCACTATCAATCTTTTCCTGCAATTATCCAGTGACTACCCTTCAACTCATTCAATCACCCAAGCACTACCCATGCAGTTTTGGAATCACTCTGGCAGATCTATTACATGTCTCAGTTTCTAGGTTTTACTATATTCCAGAAATATTGTATACCTACTTGTTTTAGATTTGAAAAGGTAGAGACGTATGTATGCACACTTTTAACAATATGGAGAGATTTATGGTTGAATCATGTAATAGTGTGCTGCTTTATATTTGGCTAGGCCCAACACTCATGCAGTTATAAAAACACTCAAGTACTACCCATGTAGTCTTCAAATAATCCAGGCACTACATATGCACTACTGTAATCACTCAGGCATTACTGCTGCACTCATGCAATCATCTAGGCACTAAATATGCAGTCATGCAATGACCAAGGTATTACTCATGCACTCTTTCAATCATGTAGTCAGTACTCATGCACTTATATAATCACCCAGGCACTACCTAGGCACTCATGCAATCACCCAGGTATTACTCATGCACTCTTTCAATCACCCAGCCACTACTCATGCACTTATATAATCACCCAGGCACTACCGTTGCACTCCTTCAATCACTGAGGCACTACCCTTGTACTTATGTAATCACTCAGCCAGTAGTCATGCTGTTATGAAATCACCCAGGCACTACCTTTGCACTACTTTATTCACTCAGACTCTACCTCAGTAGTCCTGCAATCACCCAAGAAGTACCCATGCAGTTATAAAATCACCCAGTCACTTCCTATGTAGTCATGTAAATTCCCAGATATTATCCCTGTAGTCATGCAATCACCCAGGTGTTACCTATGTACTCCTTTAATCCCCCAGACGTTACTGCTGTACTCATGCAATCACCAATGCATTAGCTATACAGTGCTTCATATCACCCAGGCACTATCCTTGCAGTCTTTCAATCATGCACACACTACTCTTGTACTTATGTAATCACTCAGCTAGTACTCATGCACTTATAAAATCACCCAGGCACTATCTTTGCAGTCATGTAATCACTTAGGCAGTACCTTAGTACTTCTGTAATCACCCAGGCAGTACTCATGGACTTATAAAATCACTCACTCACTTTTTATGTATTCCAGTAATCTCCCAGATATTACCCCTGCAGTCATGCAATCACCCAGGCACTAGTTATGTACTACCTGTACAGTCAGGTAGTCATGCAGGCTGTACCTATGCAGTCATGTAATAACCCACACACTACCTTTGCAGTCATAGAATCACCCAGGCCCTACTGTTGCAGTCATCTATTCACTTAGGCACTACTCCATGACTCATCTATGTCTTCAGGTGCTATTTATACACTTATCCATGCACTCAAACTCTATGTGTACACTTATGCAATTAGCCAGTCACTATCCATCTTATTCTGCAATTACCCAGTGACTACCCTTGCAGTCATACAATCACCCAAGCACTACCCATGGAGTTATGCAATCACTCAGGCAGATCTATTACATGTCTCAGTTTCTAGGTTTCACTATATTCCAGAAATATAGTATACATATTATTTTTAGGTATGATGATGATTTGAAAAGGTAGATTCATATGTATGTGTGCTTGTAACAATATGGAGAGACTTATAGTTGAGTCATGTAATAGTCTGCTGCTTTATATTTGGCTAGGCCCAACATTCATGCAGTTATAAAAACACCCAAGTACTCGCCATGCAGTCTTCCAATGATGCAGGCACTATATATGCAGTGTTGTAATCACTCAGGCATTACTGCTGCACTGATGCAATCATCTAGGCACTATCTATGCACTCATGCAATCATTAAGGTATTACCCATGCACTCTTTCAAACATGTAGCCACTACTCATGCACTTATATAATCACCCAGGCACTATCGTTGCAGTCCTTCAATCACGGAGGCACTACCCTTGTACTCATGTAATCACTCAGCCAGTAGTCATGGTGTTATGAAATCACCCAGGCACTACCTTTGCACTCCTTTATTCACTCAGGCAGTACCTCAGTAGTCCTGCAATCAGCCAAGAAGTACTCATGCACATAGAAAATCACCCAGTCACTTCCTATGTAGTCATGTAAATCCCCAGATATTACCCCTGTAGTCATGCAATCACCCAGGTGTTAGCTATGTACTCCTTTAATCCCCCAGACGTTACCCCTGTACTCATGCAATCATGAATGCATTAGATATACAGTACTTCTATCAGTCAGCCACTATCTTTCCACTCTTTCAATCACGCAGGCACTACTCTTGTACTTATGTAATCACTCAACCAGTACTCATGCACTTTTGAAATCACCCAGCCACTACCTTTGCACTCCTGTAATCACTCAGGCAGTATCTTAGTACTTCTGTAATCACCCAGGTAGTACTCATGAACTTATGAAATCACCCACTCATTTCCTATGTATTCCAGTAATCCTCCAGATATTACCCCTGTAGTCATGTAATCACCCAGGCACTAGTTATGTACTACCTCTGCAGTCATGTAATCATGCAGTGTGTATCTATGCACTCATGTAATAACCCACACAGTACTCTTGCAGTCATAGAATCATGCAGGCTCTACTGTTGCACTCATCTATTCACATACGCAGTACATAATGACTCATCTATGCCTTCAGTTGCTATTTATACACTTATCCGTGCTCTCAACGTCTATATCTGCACTCATGCAATTAGTCAGTCACTTTTCATATTCTCCTGCAATTACCTAGTGACTACCCTTGCACTCATATAATCACCCAAGCACTACCCATGGAGTTATGCAATCACTCAAGCAGATCTATTACATGTCTCAGTTTCTAGGTTTCACTATATTCCAGAAATATTGTATACATATTTCTTTTAGCTATGATGATGATTTGAAAAGGTAGAGTCATATGTATGTGTGCTTGTAACAATATGGAGAGACTTATAGTTGAGTCATGTAATAGTCTGCTGCTTTATATTTGGCTAGGCCCAACACTCATGCAGTTATAAAAACATCCAAGTACTCGCCATGCAGTCTTCCAATGATGCAGGCACTACATATGCAGTGCTGTAATCACTCGGGCACTACTGCTGCACTGATGCAATCATCTAGGCACTATCTATGCACTCATGCAATCAGCAAGGTATTACCCATGCACTCTTTCAAACATGTAGCCACTACTCATGCACTTATATAATCACCCAGGCACTATTGTTGCAGTCCTTCAATCACAGAGGCACTACCCTTGTACTCATGTATTCACTCAGCCAGTAGTCATGGTGTCATGAAATCACCCAGGCACTACCTTTGCACTCCTTTATTCACTTAGGCAGTACCTCAGTAGTCCTGTAATCAGACAAGAAGTACCCATGCACTTATAAAATCACCTAGTCACTTCCTATGTAGTCATGTGAATCCCCAGATATTACCCCTGTGGTCATGCAATCACCCAGGTGTTACCTATGTACTCCTTTAATTTCCCAGACGTTACCCCTGTACTCATGCAATCACCAACGCATTAGGTATACAGTGCTTCAATCAGCCAGCCACTATCTTTCCACTCTTTCAATCATGCAGGCACTACTCTTGTACTTATGTAATCACTCAGCCAGTACTCATGTACTTTTAAAATCACCCAGTCACTATCTTTGCACTCCTGTAACCACTCAGGTAGTATCTTAGTAGTTCACTAATCACCCAGGCAGTTCTATTATATGTTTTAGTTTCTAAGTTTCACTATATTCCAGAAATATTGTATACATATTTCTTTTAGATATGATGATGGTTTGAAAACATAGATACATATGTATGCATGCTTCTAACAATATGCAGAGACTTGTATTTCAGTGATGTAATAGTCTGCTGCTATATATTTTGCTAGGCCCAACACTTATGCAGTTATAAAAACAGCCAAGTACTACCCATGCACTCTTCTAATGATCCAGACACTACATATGCACTGTTGTAATCACTCAGGCATTAGTGCTACATTCATGCAATCACCCACGCAATACCTATACACTCATACAATCACCATGGTATTACCCATGCACTCATTCAATCATGTAGCTACTACTCATGCACTTATATAATCACCCAGCCACTACCGTTGCACTATATCAATCACAGAGGTACTACCCTTAAACTTATGTAATCACTCAGCCAGTAGTCATGCTGTTAAGAAATCACTCAGGCACTACCTTTGTACTCCTTTATTCATTCAGGCACTATCTGAGTAGTCCTGCAATCACCCAAGAAGCACCCATGTACTTATAAAATCACCCAGACACTTCCTATGTAGTCATGTAAATCTCCAGATATTACCCCTGTAGTAATGCAATCACCCAGGCGTTACCTATGTACTTCTTTAATCCCCCAGATGTTACTTCTGTACTCATGCACTCACCAATGCATTAGGTATACAGTGCTTCATTCAGCCAGCCACTATCTTTCCACTCTTTCAATCACGCAGGCACTACTCTTGTACTTATGTAATCACTCAGCCAGTACTCACACACTTATAAAACTACCCAGGCACTACCTTGGCACTCCTGTAATCACTCGGGTAGTACCTTAGTACTTTTGTAAACACCCAGGCAGTACTCATGGACTTATAAAGTCACCCATTCACTTTCTATGTATTCCAGTAATCCCTCAGATATTACCGCTGCAGTTATGCAATCACCGAGGCACTACTTATGTACTATCCCTGCAGTCATGCAATCATGCAGGCTGTACCTACGTTGATAAGAATTCACCCAGGCAGTATGTTAACACTCCTTTATTCACTCAGGCACTAACTCAGTAGTCGTGCAATCACCCAAGAAGTACTCATGCACATAGAAAATCACCCAGTCACTTCCTTTGTAGTCATGCAAATCCCCAGATATTACCCCTGTAGTCATGCAATCACCCAGGTGTTAGCTATGTACTCCTTTAATCCCCCAGACGTTACCCCTGTACTCATGCAATCATGAATGCATTAGATATACAGTACTTCTATCAGTCAGCCACTATCTTTCCACTCTTTCAATCACGCAGGCACTACTCTTGTACTTATGTAATCACTCAACCAGTACTCATGCACTTTTGAAATCACCCAGCCACTACCTTTGCACTCCCGTAATCACTCAGGCAGTATCTTAGTACTTCTGTAATCACCCAGGTAGTACTCATGAACTTATGAAATCACCCACTCATTTCCTATGTATTCCAGTAATCCTCCAGATATTACCCCTGTAGTCATGTAATCACCCAGGCACTTGTTATGTACTACCTCTGCAGTCATGTAATCATGCAGTGTGTATCTATGTACTCATGTAATAATCCACACAGTACTATTGCAGTCATAGAATCATGCAGGCTCTACTGTTGCACTCCATCTATTCACATACGCAGTACATAATGACTCATCTATGCCTTCAGTTGCTATTTATACACTTATCCGTGCTCTCAACGTCTATATCTACACTCATGCAATTAGTCAGTCACTTTTCATATTCTCCTGCAATTACCTAGTAACTACCCTTGCACTCATATAATCACCCAAGCACTACCCATGGAGTTATGCAATCACTCAAGCAGATCTATTACATGTCTCAGTTTCTAGGTTTCACTATATTCCAGAAATATTGTATACATATTTCTTTTGCTATGATGATGATTTGAAAAGGTAGAGTCATATGTATGTGTGCTTGTAACAATATGGAGAGACTTATAGTTGAGTCATGTAATAGTCTGCTGCTTTATATTTGGCTAGGCCCAACACTCATGCAGTTATAAAAACATCCAAGTACTCGCCATGCAGTCTTCCAATGATGCAGGCACTACATATGCAGTGCTGTAATCACTCGGGCACTACTGCTGCACTGATGCAATCATCTAGGCACTATCTATGCACTCATGCAATCAGCAAGGTATTACCCATGCACTCTTTCAAACATGTAGCCACTACTCATGCACTTATATAATCACCCAGGCACTATCGTTGCAGTCCTTCAATCACAGAGGCACTACCCTTGTACTCATGTATTCACTCAGCCAGTAGTCATGGTGTCATGAAATCACCCAGGCACTACCTTTGCACTCCTTTATTCACTTAGGCAGTACCTCAGTAGTCCTGTAATCAGACAAGAAGTACCCATGCACTTATAAAATCACCTAGTCACTTCCTATGTAGTCATGTGAATCCCCAGATATTACCCCTGTGGTCATGCAATCACCCAGGTGTTACCTATGTACTCCTTTAATCCCCCAGACGTTACTGCTGTACTCATGCAATCACCAATGCATTAGCTATACAGTGCTTCATATCACCCAGGCACTATCCTTGCAGTCTTTCAATCATGCACACACTACTCTTGTAATCACTCAGCTAGTACTCATGCACTTATAAAATCACCCAGGCACTATCTTTGCAGTCATGTAATCATTTAGGCAGTACCTTAGTATTTCTGTAATCACCCAGGCAGTTCTCATGGACTTATAAAATCACTCACTCACTTTTTATGTACTCCAGTAATCTCCCAGATATTACCCCTGCAGTCATGCAATCACCCAGGCACTAGTTATGTACTACCTGTACAGTCAGGTAGTCATGCAGGCTGTACCTATGCAGTCATGTAATAACCCACACACTACCTTTGCAGTCATAGAATCACCCAGGCCCTACTGTTGCAGTCATCTATTCACTTAGGCACTACTCCATGACTCATCTATGTCTTCAGGTGCTATTTATACACTTATCCATGCACTCAAACTCTATGTGTACACTTATGCAATTAGCCAGTCACTATCCATCTTATTCTGCAATTACCCAGTGACTACCCTTGCAGTCATACAATCACCAAGCACTACCCATGGAGTTATGCAATCACTTAGGCAGATCTATCACATGTCTCAGTTTCTAGGTTTCACTATATTCCAGAAATATAGTATACATATTATTTTTAGGTATGATGATGATTTGAAAAGGTAGATTCATATGTATGTGTGCTTGTAACAATATGGAGAGACTTAGAGTTGAGTCATGTAATAGTCTGCTGCTTTATATTTGGCTAGGCCCAACATTCATGCAGTTATAAAAACACCCAAGTACTCGCCATGCAGTCTTCCAATGATGCAGGCACTATATATGCAGTGTTGTAATCACTCAGGCATTACTGCTGCACTGATGGAATCATCAAGGCACTATCTATGCACTCATGCAATCATTAAGGTATTACCCAAGCACTCTTTCAAACATGTAGCCACTACTCATGCACTTATATAATCACCCAGGCACTATCGTTGCAGTCCTTCAATCACGGAGGCATTACCCTTGTACTCATGTAATCACTCAGCCAGTAGTCATGGTGTTATGAAATCACCCAGGCACTACCTTTGCACTCCTTTATTCACTCAGGCAGTACCTCAGTAGTCCTGCAATCAGCCAAGAAGTACTCATGCACATAGAAAATCACCCAGTCACTTCCTTTGTAGTCATGCAAATCCCCAGATATTACCCCTGTAGTCATGCAATCACCCAGGTGTTAGCTATGTACTCCTTTAATCCCCCAGACGTTACCCCTGTACTCATGCAATCATGAATGCATTAGATATACAGTACTTCTATCAGTCAGCCACTATCTTTCCACTCTTTCAATCACGCAGGCACTACTCTTGTACTTATGTAATCACTCAACCAGTACTCATGCACTTTTGAAATCACCCAGCCACTACCTTTGCACTCCTGTAATCACTCAGGCAGTATCTTAGTACTTCTGTAATCACCCAGGTAGTACTCATGAACTTATGAAATCACCCACTCATTTCCTATGTATTCCAGTAATCCTCCAGATATTACCCCTGTAGTCATGTAATCACCCAGGCACTTGTTATGTACTACCTCTGCAGTCATGTAATCATGCAGTGTGTATCTATGTACTCATGTAATAATCCACACAGTACTATTGCAGTCATAGAATCATGCAGGCTCTACTGTTGCACTCATCTATTCAGATACGCAGTACATAATGACTCATCTATGCCTTCAGTTGCTATTTATACACTTATCCGTGCTCTCAACGTCTATATCTACACTCATGCAATTAGTCAGTCACTTTTCATATTCTCCTGCAATTACCTAGTAACTACCCTTGCACTCATATAATCACCCAAGCACTACCCATGGAGTTATGCAATCACTCAAGCAGATCTATTACATGTCTCAGTTTCTAGGTTTCACTATATTCCAGAAATATTGTATACATATTTCTTTTTGCTATGATGATGATTTGAAAAGGTAGAGTCATATGTATGTGTGCTTGTAACAATATGGAGAGACTTATAGTTGAGTCATGTAATAGTCTGCTGCTTTATATTTGGCTAGGCCCAACACTCATGCAGTTATAAAAACATCCAAGTACTCGCCATGCAGTCTTCCAATGATGCAGGCACTACATATGCAGTGCTGTAATCACTCGGGCACTACTGCTGCACTGATGCAATCATCTAGGCACTATCTATGCACTCATGCAATCAGCAAGGTATTACCCATGCACTCTTTCAAACATGTAGCCACTACTCATGCACTTATATAATCACCCAGGCACTATTGTTGCAGTCCTTCAATCACAGAGGCACTACCCTTGTACTCATGTATTCACTCAGCCAGTAGTCATGGTGTCATGAAATCACCCAGGCACTACCTTTGCACTCCTTTATTCACTTAGGCAGTACCTCAGTAGTCCTGTAATCAGACAAGAAGTACCCATGCACTTATAAAATCACCTAGTCACTTCCTATGTAGTCATGTGAATCCCCAGATATTACCCCTGTGGTCATGCAATCACCCAGGTGTTACCTATGTACTCCTTTAATTTCCCAGACGTTACCCCTGTACTCATGCAATCACCAACGCATTAGGTATACAGTGCTTCAATCAGCCAGCCACTATCTTTCCACTCTTTCAATCATGCAGGCACTACTCTTGTACTTATGTAATCACTCAGCCAGTACTCATGTACTTTTAAAATCACCCAGTCACTATCTTTGCACTCCTGTAACCACTCAGGTAGTATCTTAGTAGTTCACTAATCACCCAGGCAGTTCTATTATATGTTTTAGTTTCTAAGTTTCACTATATTCCAGAAATATTGTATACATATTTCTTTTAGATATGATGATGGTTTGAAAACATAGATACATATGTATGCATGCTTCTAACAATATGCAGAGACTTGTATTTCAGTGATGTAATAGTCTGCTGCTATATATTTTGCTAGGCCCAACACTTATGCAGTTATAAAAACAGCCAAGTACTACCCATGCACTCTTCTAATGATCCAGACACTACATATGCACTGTTGTAATCACTCAGGCATTAGTGCTACATTCATGCAATCACCCACGCAATACCTATACACTCATACAATCACCATGGTATTACCCATGCACTCATTCAATCATGTAGCTACTACTCATGCACTTATATAATCACCCAGCCACTACCGTTGCACTATATCAATCACAGAGGTACTACCCTTAAACTTATGTAATCACTCAGCCAGTAGTCATGCTGTTAAGAAATCACTCAGGCACTACCTTTGTACTCCTTTATTCATTCAGGCACTATCTGAGTAGTCCTGCAATCACCCAAGAAGCACCCATGTACTTATAAAATCACCCAGACACTTCCTATGTAGTCATGTAAATCTCCAGATATTACCCCTGTAGTAATGCAATCACCCAGGCGTTACCTATGTACTTCTTTAATCCCCCAGATGTTACTTCTGTACTCATGCACTCACCAATGCATTAGGTATACAGTGCTTCATTCAGCCAGCCACTATCTTTCCACTCTTTCAATCACGCAGGCACTACTCTTGTACTTATGTAATCACTCAGCCAGTACTCACACACTTATAAAACTACCCAGGCACTACCTTGGCACTCCTGTAATCACTCGGGTAGTACCTTAGTACTTTTGTAAACACCCAGGCAGTACTCATGGACTTATAAAGTCACCCATTCACTTTCTATGTATTCCAGTAATCCCTCAGATATTACCGCTGCAGTTATGCAATCACCGAGGCACTACTTATGTACTATCCCTGCAGTCATGCAATCATGCAGGCTGTACCTACGTTGATAAGAATTCACCCAGGCAGTATGTTAGCACTCCTTTATTCACTCAGGCACTAACTCAGTAGTCGTGCAATCACCCAAGAAGTACTCATGCCCTTATAAAATCACCCAGGCACTACCTTTGCACTCCTGTAATTACTCAGGTAGTACTTTAGTACTTCTGTAATCACCCAGGCAGTACTCATAGAGTTATAAAATATTGTATACATATTTCTTTTAGATATGATGTTGGTTTTAAAACGTAGAGACATATGTATGCATGCTTCTAAGAATATGGAGAGACTTGTATTTCAGTGATGCAATAGTCTGCTGCTTTATATTTCGCTAGGCCCAACACTTATGCAGTTATAAAAACAGCCAAGTACTACCCATGCAGTCTTCTAATGATCCAGGCAGTACATATGCACTGTTGTAATCACTCAGGCATTACTGCTACACTCACACACTCACCTAGGCACTACCTATGCACTCATGCAATCGCCAAGGTATTACCCATGCACTCTTTCAATCATGTAGCCACTACTCATGCACTTATATAATCATCCAGCTACTACCGTTGCTTTATTTCAATCACGGAGGTACTACCCTTGTACATATGTAATCACTCAGCCAGTAGTCATGCTGTTAAGAAATCACTCAGGCACTACCATTGCACTCCTTTATTCTATCAGGCAGTACCTGAGTATTTCTGCAATCATCCAAGAAGTACCCATGCAGTTATAAAATCACCCAGTCACTTCCTATGTAGTCATGTAAATCCCCAGATATTACCCCTGTAGTCATGCAATCACCCAGGCGTTACCTATGTACTTCTTTAATCCCCTAGACATTACCACTGTACTCATGCAATCACCAATGCATTAACTATACAATGCTTCATTCAGCCAGCCACTATCTTTCCACTCTTTCAATCATGCAGGCACTACTCTTGTACTTATGTAATCACTCAGCCAGTACTCATGCACTTATAAAATGACCTAGGCACTACCTTTGCACTCCTGTAATCACTCATGTAGTACCTTAGTACTTTTGTAATCACCCAGGCAGTACTCATGGACTTATAAAGTCACCCATTCACTTTCTATGTATTCCAGTAATCCCTCAGATATTACCCCTGCAGTTATGCAATCACCCAGGCACTACTTATGTACTATCCCTGCAGTCATGCAATCATGCAGGCTGTACCTATGTTGATAAGAATTCACCCAGGCAGTATGTTAACACTCCTTTATTCACTCAGGCACTAACTCAGTAGTCGTGCAATCACCCAAGAAGTACTCATGCCCTTATAAAATCACCCAGGCACTACCTTTGCACTCCTGTAATTACTCAGGTAGTACTTTAGTACTTCTGTAATCACCCAGGCAGTACTCATAGAGTTATAAAATATTGTATACATATTTCTTTTAGATATGATGTTGGTTTGAAAACGTAGAGACATATGTATGCATGCTTCTTAGAATATGGAGAGACTTGTATTTGAGTGATGTAATAGTCTGCTGCTTTATATTTTGCTAGTCCCAACAGTTATGCATTTATAAAAACACTCAAGTACTTCCCATGCAGTCTTCTAATAATCCAGGCAGTACATATGCACTGTTGTAATCACCCAGGCATTACTGCTACACTCATGCAATCACCCAAGCAATACCTATACACTCATACAATCACCAAGGTATTACCCATGTACTCTTTCAATCATGTAGCCACTACTCATGCACTTATATAATCACCCAGCCACTACTGTTGCACTATTTCAATCACAGAGGTACTACCCTTGTACTTATGTAATCACTCAGCCAGTAGTCATGCTGTTAAGAAATCACTCAGGCACTACCTTTGCTCTCCTGTATTCACTCAGGAACTACCTGAGTAGTCCTGCAATCATCCAAGAAGTACCCATGCAGTTATAAAATCACCCACTCACTTCCTATGTAGTCATGTAAATCCCCAGATATTACTCCCGTAGTCATGCAATCACCCAGGCGTTACCTATGTACTTCTTTAATCCCCCAGATGTTACCCCTGTACTCATGCAATCACCAACGCATTAGGTATACAGTGCTTCATTCAGCCAGCTACTATCTTTCCACTCTTTCAATCATGCAGGCACTACTCTTGTACTTATGTAATCACTCAGCCAGTACTCGTGCACTTATGAAAACGCCCAACTACTATCCATGCAGTCTTCCAATGATGTAGGCACTACATATGAACTACTGTAATCACTCAGGCATTTCTGCTGCACTCATGCAATCACCAAGGTATTAACGATGCAGTCTTTCAATCATGTATCCACTGCTCATGTATTTATATAATCACCCAGCCACTACCGTTGCACTCATGCAATTACCCAGGCATTATCCCTGTAGTCCTGGAATCACCTAGGCATTATTGCTGTAGTATACAATTACACAGCCATTACCAAAGCACTTCTTATATCATCCAGCTAGTACATATGCACTTATGTAATGACCCAGGCACTACCGTTGCACTCTTCAAATCACCCAGGCACTAGGCCTGTACTCTTTGAATCACCCAACCAGTATCTACGCACTTATAAAATCACCCATGCACTATCTCTGCACTCCTCCAATCACCCAGGCACTACTACTACACTCATACAACCTCACACACATTACTCCTGCACTCATGCAATCACCTATACTTTACTTATGCACTCCGCCAATCTCCTAGACATTGCCCCTGCACTTACGCAATCACCCTGGCATTACCCATGCACTCCTTCAATTACTTAGACAGAACACATGGACTGTGTACCTCTGTTCTTTCTTTGCACTTCTTTTGGGTCTTTCTGCTTGTGTTGCTTCTTTCTGTACTCCTTTTAGGTCTTTCTGCAGCCATGTTTCCTCTTTCTGCATCCGTGTTACCTCTTTCTACACCTCTGTTCATTCATTCTGCACTTTTTTGTTTTTTTCTGTACATGTCTTGTTTCTTTCTGCGCCTTTTATGCCTCTTTCTGCACCTCTCCTCTCTTTTTTCACCCCTCTTGCCTCTTTCTACACCTCTGTTGCTTCTTTCTGCATTCCTCTTGCTTCTTTGTACACATCTGTTGCTTCTTTTTGCACCCCTCATGTATCTTTCACACCATCTTCGGTCTTTCTGCACCCCTCTTGCCTCTTTCTGGACCTTTGTCTGCAGTGTCTGACATACTTTTGGAATGCAATTAAAAATATTTTTTTATTTCTATATGAGAATATTTGTATATAATTATTTTATTAATATTAAATGATTTAATGAAAGTATTTAAACTTTTCTTTCTTTTCAGATACTCAACATTATTATTAATAAAGATTGAGTATGGCAAGAAAAGATCAAAAGAAAAGAAAAGAAAGAAAAGAGTACTATTTAAAGGAAACAGAAAAGGAGAAATCAGACAAAGTACAACATGTGACATTGAAGAAAAAGGCTTCTGGTAAGAGAACTAAAGAATTTGTTAAAAGCGTTTTAAAGAACATTACGAATTTAGAAAATGGAGAAAAGAAAAAGAAAAGTAGTACAGCCATTCAGAAGGAAACAAAAAAAGGAGATATTAATAGAAAATCATGTTTTGGGAAAATAATCTATGATGAAAGAAGGATGAAACAGTATAAGGATATTAGGAAACGAATGTTTAAAAGTAGAGTACTGCAAAATTTAATGAAAGATTGCAAGAAATATAAAAGAAGATGTGCATTTTACAAAAAAAAGCAACAGATTGAAAGTGTAGTCGAAAATGCTTTTGAATTGAAAAGAAGATTGTTTATATTAGTTTTGAAAAGAATGACAACATTGAATAAAACAATGCATTTTATGAAGGAGAAAAGTAAAAGAAAAAGACTGGTCAATAGAACTAACTTTTGCAAACAATTTTTGGGTAAATGGAAGCACACTTCTAGTACTGAACCTTTTTTTAATGAAGAAAGCAGTTTTCAACAAAATACATTAGTTCACACAGCTGATACCAATGGTCGTTCTTATGAGGTTAAAAATGGTTGTCCAATTGAAAAGAAAAGATGGTTCCTAGAAATGTAGAAGAAGTAATAGCTGAAGAAGTTCAAGGGAGACGTTCACAAGCTCCAGTGTATAGGTGGGATTGTAGTAGTATTTTTGTAGTGTACGACAGGAATCTATTGATATTTTATGAAATTTCTTACGAGAGTATGGTAAAAAAAAAGTGTTAAACAGAAGGTTAAGATGATGCAAGGACTAGATCCTTGTAAAGTGAGAAAATATACTGGCTTGCAGGGTCATTCTCTGGCTTGTCTTTCTAGAAAAGTGTGTCAAAGTACTTTTCATCATTTGAGAATGTTAGCAGTACATCACTCAGAAATGCAGAAGTTAGTAAGAAGATTGTACTATGTAAAGAGTCCTGCATTATGTTTAAGTGAAATAAACACTGCTCTTTTGAATGGTTCAGTATTGGATGTAAAAAAAGTTTGTGATGGTATACAGTTTAGTTTCTTTGGTCCTGAAGAGGAGTGTGGAGAAAGTGAGAGTTTCATAAGTGTAGGTGTTGAAGAAGAGGTGGAAGATAGTAGTACTCAGAAGTTTGCAGAAGAAATTACAAAGTTTAAGGTAGTTTGTTGTGAAAAACCAAACTATGGGCCTCATTAGGATGGTGGGCGGACTTTAGTTTGCCCGCCACCCTAGCGGTGTTGGGACCGGCCGCCAGCGGTGCGGCGGTCCTGCACCGCAAATTAGGATGTGACCGCCACCCTGGCGGTCGCATTCGCATCTTTAACATTGCGGCGGACGGTGCTGTAGGCAGCACCCGCCTCAATGTTCAAGAGGCATGTCGTGCATTGTCATGCACAACGTGGCAGGCACCGCGCGGTGCCTGCCACCTAGGGCAAGGCAATGTAGGGGGGTACCATAGGTACCCCCCAAGTGCAGCCCCCCAATGGGGGCCCGCAGCGGGCCCTGTGGCAAAAGACCGTATGCCTTTCTATGGCGGCATCGCCGCCATGGAAAGGCCGGTCAATGCTGGCATCCTAATCTGGTGGAAGGTGCCTGCTAGGCACCGCCACCATTTTGGCCTCCCTGGAACGTCCGCCAGGCAATCGGGTCGATTGCTGGCGGCGGACGGTCTTTGCGTCCGCTGCGGACACATTCCTGTTCCCACCGCCATCCTAATCTGGCGGTAGGAAATATCCATGCGATGGCGGAAGGACCGCCACTGCAGGGCCGGCGGTTGCCACCGCCGGCCCTGCGGTGGCGGTCCTTCCGCCATCATAATCGGGCCCTATGTTTGTATCTCTTGTCGACGTACTCACTATAGAAGTCAAACTAGGAATGTTGATGTGTATTTAAAAAGTGAAAAGGAAAACAATGATAAGTGGGAGCAATTTGGTGCTTATTTGTTGGTGGAAGGCCGTTTTGAGTTGGGTAGGGATCAACGTATTTATAAATATTGTTACAGCAAACTAGAAGAGAATAAAAAGCCAGCTAGAGCTGTATATAATAACCTAGAGTTGGTAGGTAATCCTTCAGAACTAGTAGATTTAAATACATATGAATCTATTCTTATTCAATCTGTGCACCCGTTTCAGGCTATTGTTCGTATGGAGCCTAAAACAGGTAAGCTGCCTCCAACAGATTTACAAAGAGGTTTAAAAGGAAGAGTTGTGTATTTACCTTTAGATTTTAAGAAACATATTGAAACTGTTGGTGTAGAGAGAGAGGAAAGTGAACCTGTAGTTATTCTAGTTAATGGTGTACCAACAAAGAGTCGGAAAATATGGCAAGAGTTAGTAGATGTCACCAAACTTCAAAAAGCTACATTATATCTTATACAAAACAATATTTATTATAAAAATATACATGCGGACGAAGAAGAAATATCTTTAGGAGATGATAGAGAAAATTCAACTGGCCAAATCGAAAAAATGGATGTCTCCAGGAGTGAAGAAATTTATGAACATTATAGTATACATCCTTTACATTCAAAAGAAGTGATTAGAAATACTATTGAATTATTCCAATTGAAGAAAGCAAAGGGAACTCCTATGAGTGTTTGGGAAAGAAGTCCGTTGTTTTCCATAGCTCTTCCCCACTGGAAAAGGTGGACGATATGATGAACGACCCGTGCAGATTCCAGCTTCAGAATATCGTACAACAAGATTGTACTCAGAAGATCCAAGATTTCGACAATGTATTACATATATATTTCATCTCTTGTTTGAAAGTGACTTGTCTGGACTTTCATATGCAGTGAACCACATATTAAAAACAGGAGTTCATCTTACACATGTTTCTGCAAAGGAATTCATGGACAAAGTACAACAAAGAGACGATCATTTAGAATCTCAGTTGATTAATTTGATGGCGTGTCAACGGGGTACTAATGAGTATTGGTATCGTCGTCACGGAGAACTTAAATGTATGTTAAGGAACTTAGGAACCCCTACGTGGTTTGTTACGCTAAGCTGTGCTGCATACGCATGGGATGATTTACTTGAATTTCTACGAGAAGCAAGTTCAAATATTAAAAACATTGAATTGAAGACAGCTGGAGAACTGTGTTCCTTGGATCCTGTAAATGTGTGCAGATATTTTAATCATAGGTTTCAAGCTATGATGTCTTTTAACTGCAATAAAAATAGCCCACCTCTTGGAGAAGTTATTGATTTCTTTTGGAGAAAGGAGTACCAAGCCATAGGTGCTCCTCATATACATATGCTATTATGGATCAAGGATGCACCTAAATTTGGAACCGATTCTGATGAGACTGTTTAATCTTTCATTGAAGAATATGTTACCTGTGCTATTCCAAAAACAGGAGGAGAAAATACCTTAAGACAACAAGTTTTACGATTTCAAAGTCATCAAAATTTTATACAAAATGTCGTTTTGGATTCCCACGTCCAGTAATTTCCAAAGGAGGAGTCAACAGTTTCATGTCAGCAGTGAGGCATACTATAACTCGAAAATCTCCAAAGAATACTTACAATATAAAAAGAAGTGAAGATTCAAAGTATATTAATGATTACAATCCAGTGATTTTGATGATGTGGAATGCAAATATGGATATCCAGTATGTTGCAGATAATTCAATTGATGTTGCACGCTATGTTACATCATATATAACAAAATCTGAAAAGACAGAGTTGAAAGAAATGTGGGAAGAAATTTCACAAGAGAAGACTCTTAGTAACAAATTGTACAGCTTTAGTTTGAAGATGCTTTCCCATCGAGAGATTGGATCGTATGTATGTTCGGATCGGTTGACATCTGCAAGTTTATATTCAAAGTCAAGAGGAATCATTTGGGTAAGTCTAGGTCTTGCTGCAACACGAAATCGAGTAATGAAATCTGCACAAGAAATTGAATACTTAGCATTAAATGAACCGGAAAGTACAGATATTGTTAAAACAAACATGTTGGATACGTACTATCCTAAAAGAAGTCCACATCTGGAAAACATATGTCTCTATGAAGTACTGCAATATTACAGCTTTAAGAGAAATGTTACAGTGAATATAAATGAAGAAAAATATGCAGTAATTGGATGTGATGGATGTATGGTAAAACATACCAAAGGAAATCTTATTAATCACAGGAAACTCAGTTGGGATTCTGTAGATAAAAGGGAATTTTTCTATTTAGCACTTCTGCAACTCTTCAAGCCTTGGCGTACTGAAATGGAATTACTTGGAGGTTTTGAGTGCTATGAAGATTCTTTTAATGCATGTAAAGATAGCATTGAATGCACAGTTTTTCCAAATTATCTACAAATGTTGAATGAAGAGATTGAACAAGAAACTAGTATTGCAGCTGAAATTGCTAGAGACAGTTCTCAAGATAGTCAAAGTTCTGCTCCACTAAGTCAAGATCCACTAGGATGCAATGCAACAGCAATGCAACAAGCACAACAGGATATTATGGAGTTGGGAAACTTGGAAGAACAACTAAATATTGAACAGAAAGAAATATATCAGCAAGTTACACAACAGATAGAGCATAGTTTACTTCATGAAAAAAAGAATGCAACTGCACATCATTTAAACCTATTCGAATGTATATCAGTGGTCAAGCTGGTACAGGAAAAAGTTTCTTAATTAAAGTTTTGACCAGTTATCTACAGAAAACCACTGAATCACATGTATCTTGTGTTGTAACCGCTCCAACTGGGTTAGCAGCACACAACATTAAAGGGATTACATTACATCATTTCTGATGCTACCAGTTGAACATGAAAATAAGTTGGAATATCACAAGCTATCTGGAGAAGCTTGTTATGAAGTTTCAAGAGGACTAAAGAAATTCAAACTTCTGATAATTGATGAGGTGAGCATGGTCTCAAACGTAATGCTTGCCTTTGTACATTTAAGAATGCAACAGATTTTAAAAACAGATTATGATGTTTTATTTGGAGGAAAACATGTAATTGTATTCGGCGATCTATTACAACTTACTCCTGTGAAAGGGCAACCAGTTAATAAAACACTTGTCCATGAAGACACGAGGAAATCTTTGGGAAGTATTGGAAATGTGAACATTTGGTCTCTTTTTGAATATAAAGAACTTATTAAGAATACGCGACAAGCAAGTGATGAACATTATGGAAACATTCTTCAAGATATTAGAATTGGTGTCTTGACAAAAGATGGTAAAGAAGCTTTACAAGTCGACTACTAACAAACTTGTTTCCAAATGAAAATATTGCACCTGAAATAATGTACAAAAAAATTGGAGAAAAGAAGTCTATAGTTTGTCTAATGCCAACACTGCAAAAGTGCTCTACGTTCAATCAAGAACTTTTGAAACTGGAGAAACAACCAATAGTGCAAATGGAAGCCATTGATAAAATGGAACACGAAAGAGTTACTATTCTTCTGTCAGAGAAATTACAGTCAAAATTAGATTCTTTGGAAAAATCTGTAACTAAGACTGCTGGTTTGGAAAAGACTTTATATGTATGTGTAAACTGTCGGGTAATATTACGGCATAATTTAGATGTTGAAAAAGGTTTAGTGAATGGAGCAATGGGAAAAGTTGTTGATTATGTAAATTTTCAGAACAGAGATGGAATTGAATTTTTGAAGATTAAATTTGTTCAGATTGAAGAGGTAAAACAGATTGGACGTTGTGCTGTTCGTTTTTTGCTTGTTAAAGATTTGTATGTTCGTAGAAAACAGCTTCCTCTTTCTTTAGCATATGCAGTGACCATTCATAAATCTCAAGGTTTAAGTGTAGACAGTGCTTTGGTAAATATTGGAAGTACAGTTTTTAAAGAGGGTGGCATATGTTGCATTGTCTCGAGTAAGAACATTATCTAGATTGTATTTGATTGATTTTGATGAGAAAAAGGTTAGTGCAGATTCAAATTGTGTAAGGGAGTATAATCAGTTAAGAAGACTGTATGCTCCTAACTCAGGTGAATGTCCTCTATATGAAAAACGTGTAGTATGTCCAAAACGAAAATATGAGAAACACTCTAGTGAGGTTGGAAAGAAGAAAACATTTCAAGAGAATGTTCAGGCTGTAAAGAAAATGAAAATGGACACTGTTGATGATATTGTAGGATACCAGTTAGAAAATAGTGCAGGTATCAACTGCTATGCTAATGTAATTGTGAACGTTGTGTTTTTTCTAGAAACTCTTCATCATCAAATTATGGAAAATTGAGAAAAAAGATTCTGTTCTTTGTTACATTATATTTTTGAAAAGTTGAAAACTGATAAAACTAAAATCCATACTGCTTCTGGCATTCGGCATCTTTTGGATATATGTTCTGGTTCTTCACAATTTACACCTAATGTACAACAAGATGCTCAAGAATTTTTTATGTTTATGCTTGCAGTATTGGAAGAAGAAGGAATACAAATTGAAAATCTGTTTGGACTACGTTACAGATGGCATCATAAATGTGAAGACTGTTCATTTTCTTCTACCACTGAAATAGACACTGAACGATTCATATATTTGACAATACCAGATTGCAAAACAGTGTCTTTTAACAAATTAGTAAAATCAGCTAATCAAGATATGAAATGTACTCACTGCAAATCAGAAATGTTGTCAACATTATTTAAAGAAAAATTTGGACAATATGTCATTTTAATGCTACAACGTTGTACAGCAGATGGAAGAAAATTGGAAACCAAAATAAATTTTTTTGTGGCAAGTTAAGTGTCAATTTCAGGAAGAACTTTTAAAACAGTGGCTATTATTTTCCATGATGGACCTAGTACAACATCTGGACACTATACTGTGTTTTTAAGATGCAATAAAGGATGGACACATTGTAATGATGCCCATTTGGAATTCAAATGTCGGTTGCCTTACGAATTACCAAATTCATATCTGATATTTTTGATGCCAAAGTTTTGAAAACATCATTCGGCCTATTGGGAAGATGTAAACATGAATTAACGAGTATATTTTGGATATTTTCAATGCAAATGATTTCGGAAACATCATTCGGCCTTTGGGAAGATGTGAACAATTAGTGTTTGAATTATCGTTTCTGTTCTTTGATATTGCATTTGGAAAATTGTGTTTGAAAGAAGTAGTTAATATATTTGATCTTTGTATTATATGCAATGTAAATGAGAGTGTTTATTTTTGAAAATGTAAACAGATAGTTGAACTTGTAAATATTTTGAAAAGAGATTTGTTTTTTTTACAATCTTATTGATTGTATTTTTTTGCCCGCTGTTATATGATGATCAACATTGAAATCACTGTGTATGGTGAAATTCAATAGAATCTGAAAACAGCAAAAAAGAGAACCTGAATATGTTATGTAATTCTAAAATTATGTTGTGTTCTTAAACCTATAATATTATTTGCAATAACAGTATTTTTTCTTCACTTTTACAGAAAGTAAAACTAAAGTTTGAAAATATTTTACATTTACTTTACAATGAAACAATTGTAAAATGGTTTCAATGAGTTTGATATATACTTCAATACAGAAGGCAAGATGAAATAATGTAATAAGCATATAATATGAATTAATGTTTACAGTCACTTTTATTGCAGTTATTCATTTTTTCAAACTCAATCATCTCACTCCTCAAATCACCTCAGCAGTACTCATGCACTCCTTCAATCAACGAAGCATAACCTATGTACTTACAAAATCACCCAGGCATTACTAATCCACCCCTTTAATCAATTTGGCAGTACCCATACACTCCTGCAATCACCCAGACATTACTTCTACAGTCTTGCAATCACTTAAGTATTACCTATGCAGTCCTTCAATCATCCAGACATTACTCTTCCACTGATAGAATCACCCAAGCAGTAACCATGCACTCATGCAATCACCCAGGTATTACCTGTGCACTTACAAAATCATCCAAACAATACCTATCCACTTACAAAATCACCCAGGCACTACCGATGCACTCCTGCAATCACCCAGGCACTACTCATCCACTCATGCAATAACCCAGGCAGTACCCATGCACTGCTCCAGTCACCCAGCCAGTACCTATGCACTTATCCAGTCACTCCACCAATATCCAAGCACTTATAAAATTACCACGCACTACCCTTGCACTCTTACAATCACCCAGGTACTACCGATGCACTCATGCAATCATCCAGGCATTACCCATAAACTAATGTAATCAGTCAAGCATTACCCATGCACTCTTCAATCACCCATACATTACCTGTTCACTCATGCAATCACCCAGTCAGTAACCAAGCACTTACAAAATCAGCCAGGCACTACCCATGCACTCCTCCAATCACCCAGGCACTACTCATCCACTCATGCAATAACCCAGGCACTACCCATGCACTCCTCCTATCACCCAGCCAGTACCCATGCACTTATCCAATCACTCCGCCAATACCCAAGCACTTATAAAATCACCATGCACTACCCTTGCACTCTTATAATCACCCAGGAACTACCCATACACACATGCAATCATCCAGGTATTACCCATAAACTAATGCAATCAGTCAGACATTACCCATGCACTCTTCCAATCACCCATACATTACCTTTGCACTCATGCAATCACCCAGGCATTAACCAAGAACTTACAAAATCACCTAGGAACTACCCATGCACTCCTCCAATCACCCAGGCACTACTCATCCACTCATGCAATAACCCAGGCACTACCCGTGCACTGCTCGAATCACCTATGCACTACCCATGCACTCCTCTAATCACCCAGACCCTACTTACTCACTCCTTCAATTACCCAGCCAGTAGCCATGCACTACTCCAATCACCCAGTCACTACCCATGCACTTATAAAATCACCATGCACTATCCTTGCACTCCTCCAATCACGCAGGCAGTACCCATGCACTCATGCAATCATCCAGGCACTACTCTTGTACTCATGCAACCATCCAGGCATTACCCATAAACTCATGCAATAACCCAGGCAGTACCCATGCACTGCTCCAATCACCCGTGCACTACCCATGCACTCCTCCAAGCACCCAGCCAGTACCTATGCACTTATCCAGTCACTCCACCAATACCCAAGCACTTATAAAATTACCACGCACTACCCTTGCACTCTTACAATCACCCAGGTACTACCGATGCACTCATACAATCATCCAGGCATTACCCATAAACTAAGGCAATCAGTCAAGCATTACCCATGCACTCTTCAATCACCCATATATTACCTGTGCACTCATGCAATCACCCAGGCAGTAACCAAGCACTTACAAAATCAGCCAGGCACTACCAATGCACTCCTCCTATCACCTAGCCAGTACCCATGCACTTATCCAATCACTCCGCCAATACCCAAGCACTTATAGAAATCACCATGCACTACCCTTACACTCTTACAATCACCCAGGCACTACCCATACACTCATGCAATCATCCAGGTATTACCCATAAACTCATGCAATCAGTCAGACATTACCCATGCACTCTTCCAATCACCCATACATTACCTCTGCACTCATGCAATCACCCAGGCATTAACCAAGAACTTACAAAATCACCTAGGCACTACCCATGCACTCCTCCAATCACCCAGGCACTACTCATCAACTCATGCAATAACCCAGGCACTACCCATGCACTGTTCCAATCACTTATGCACTACCCATGCACTCTTAGATCACCCAGACACTACTTATTCACTCCTTCGATTACCCAGTCAGTAGCCATGCACTCCTCCAATCACCCAGTCACTACCCATGCACTTATAAAATCACCATGCACTATCCTTACACTCCTCCAATTACGCAGGCAGTACCCATGCACTCATGCAATCATCCAGGCACTACCCTTGCACTCATGCAATCATCCAGGCATTACCCATAAACTCATGCAATCACTCAGGCAAAACCTATGCACTTACAAAATCATCCAAACAATACCTATCCACTTACAAAATCACCCATTCCCTACCGATGCACTCCTGCAATCACCCAGGCACTACTCATCCACTCATGCAATAACCCAGGCACTACTCATGCACTGCTCCAATCACCCATACACTACCCATGCACTCCTCCAATCATCCAGCCAGTACCTATGCACTTATCCAATCACTCCACCAATACCCAAGCACTTATAAAATCACCATGCACTATCCTTGCACTCTTACAATCACCCAGGTACTACCGATGCACTCATGCAATCATCCAGGTATTACCCATAAACTAATGTAATCAGTCAAGCATTACCCATGCACTCTTCAATCACCCATACATTACCTGTGCACTCATGCAATCACCCAGGCAGTAACCAAGCACTTACAAAATCAGCCAGGCACTACCCATACACTCCTCCAATCAACCAGACACTACCATTGCAGTTATACAATGACTCAGCCATTATGCATGCACTCCTTCAATTAGTCACGCACCATAGGTTTCAGGGACGTTATACTTAGAAATTAGCATTTAAAAAACCTTAAAAATTCACTGAAAAAACCATAGGTTTCAGGAACGTTATAGTTAGAAATTAGCATTTAAAAAACCTTAGAAATTCACTGAAAAAACCACAGGTTTCAGGGACGTTATAGTTAGAAATTAGCATTTAAAAAACCATAGAAATTCACTGAAAAAACCACAGGTTTCAGGGACGTTATAGTAAGTTGGACATTTTACTCATACAAAACCAGAGAAATACGGCCGTTATAGTTAGTTGAGCTAACTATAACTCGCGCCCCCACAATGCACTGCTGATGACGTCACATGTTACATCATTCATGACATGGTCAGTGACATCACTGATGACATCATCCACGTGATAATCTGATGTACCTCATCACACCCTAATTTAACCTTTGATACACCCACTCTAAAATACAGATTACCATTTTTGAAACCATAGAAACACCAATACCAGTTACTACGTACCCACTCACTGATTCCTAGGTCTACACACACATCCACTCATTCACCCATACAGTCACTCATACATGCAGTCACTCATCAATACACCACTATCATATTCACTCATACACCTATACAGACACTTACATACCACCACTCACCCATAGAGTTAGTCACATAGGTAGTCAGTCATGCAAAGAATCAATCACACTCCCATTTACTCACCTATACAGTTATACACACACCACCTCACTTATTCATACAGATACCAACACATACTTACTCTCTGGTACAATCACTGATACAAGCACACACTCATCCATACAGCCATTCTCACAATCACTCACTCTCACATATAGTCATTTATATACTCCAATACTCACATATACTGCGTTTCACATATGTAGTTATTCACACATGTACCACTGAGACATCCATTCGCTCACCAACACACCCATACACACACTCACCCACCCATACAGTCCTTCACAGATGCACTCTTGAACCCATACACCCAGTGAATCACCCACTCACACATCTATGCACAGAGTCACACACCCCCCACTCACCCACACAGATACTCAGACACCCATAGAGATGCTCAGACAACCAATCAATAACCCATATAGACACTCATGTAGCTACTCACCAACCCATGCAGCCGCTTACACACCAACTGACAGACTGATAGAGAGATTCACACAGTTTAGTCACTAACCAATGCATTCAGTAAGACATGTTTAATCATTCACTTATACAGTCAGTCATGCACCTACTAAATCATCCATTCAGACACTTATACACCCACTCATTCTTCAATACACCTTGTCATATATATATAAAACAAATTTAAACTTTACAGAAACACATAGTCACTGGATGATGTCATCAGTGATGTCATTTGAGATGTCATCAGTGATGTCATCAGTGATGTCACTGACCATGTCATGAATGATGTAATATGTGACGTCATCAGCAGTGCATTGTGGGGGCGCGAGTTATAGTTAGCTCAACTAACTATAACGGCCGAATTTCTCTGGTTTTGTATGAGTAAAATGTCCAACTAACTATAACGTCCCTGAAACCTGTGGTTTTTTCAGTGAATATATATATATATATATTCACTGGTAAAAACAACAGTTACAGGGACGTTTACAGGTACGTTATAGTTAGGCTGACATTTCACTTGTACAAATCTGAGCTAACTATAACTCAAGCCCAGCAATGCGGTGCTTATGACTTCACATATTACATCACTCATGAAATGGTCAATTATATCACTGATGACATCTCTGATGACATCTCAAATGACATCACTCATGACATCTGAAATTACATAACACATGACATCATCCAGTGATTGTGAGCATTTTCTAAAAATTACTGAGTGTTAAACATGTATACTAAAGCAAATCGCTGTGGAAGTGCCTGTATGTGTAAGTGAGTGGGTGTGTAAGTGGTGTATATAAGATAGACTGGGTATATAAGAGACTGTATACATGAAACAGTGGGTGTGTGAGTTTTTGTATAGGTAAGTGAGTGGGTGTGTCAGTGCATGTATGAGTAAGTGAGTGGCTGTGTGATTATCTGAATAGTTGACTGAGCTGGTGTATGAGTGGTTGTAAATGAGAATCAGAGAGTGTATGAGTGGCTGAATGGGTGTGTAAGCAGATACATAAGTGTGTATGTGCAAGTGACAGGGCACTTGAGTGGCTGTCTCAGTGCATTAATGGGTGTGTAAGTGGGTGTATAGGTGAGTGAGTGGGTGTATGAGTGGCTGTATGTGTGAGCAAATGGGTGTGTGAGTGGTTGTATAGGTCAGTAAGTGAGTATGAGAGAGGTTTTATGGGAAAGTATGTGGTTCTCTCAGTTACTGTACAGATGAGTGAGTATGTATTAGTATATATATATATAAGTTACAGAGTGGCTATGTGAGTAATTGTATGGGTGAGTTTTGTGGCTGTGTGAGTGACTGTATGTGTGAGTAAGTAGGTGTGTGAGCAGGTATATGGTTAACTTGTTATATGGCCATTAGTGTAATTGTCGACATTGCTAAGTTAGCTAGAGCAAGGCTGCCATGATGCTGCTTTTGCACACGTTACTGCATGACTTTGTTGTGCAAGACTCTGTTTGTGCCTTTCACATGAGAACTGTCTGCTTTCTGCGTTCTCTGCCTGCTCTTGTGGTTTAGTCTGAACACGATGTGCAAGGTCGATAAATCAATCAATCAATCAATCAATCACAGAATTTGTAGAGCGCACTACTTACCCGCGAGGGTCTCAAGGCGCTAGGGAAAAAAAGGGGGGGTGCCGCTACTGGTCGAACAGCCAGGTCTTGAGTAGCCTCCTCAAGGTCAGCAGGTCTTGGGTCTGTCATAGGCTGAGTGGAAGGGTGTTCCAGGTCTTGGCGGCGAGGTGGGAGAAGGATCTGCCACCGGTGGTTGTTCTTTGAATGCGAGGGACGGTGGCGAGGGAGAGGTCGGCGGAGCGGAGCTGGCGGTTGGGGACGTAGAAGAAGAGTCGTCTGTTGAGGTAGGCTGGGCCGGTCTTGTGGAGTGCCTTGTGAGCGTGGATGAGGAGTTTGAAGGAGATTCTCCTGTCGACGGGGAGCCAGTGCAGGTTCCTCAGGTGGGGGTGATGTGACTGTGACGTGGTACGTCAAGGATCAGGCGTGCAGAGGCGTTTTGTAAGCGTTGCAGTCGCTTGATGAGCTTGGCCGGGTCGCCCGCGTAGAGGGCGTTCCCATAGTCGAGTCTGCTACTGACGAGGGCCTGGGTGACTGTTCTTCTTGTATCTGTCGGGATCCACCTGTAGATCTTGCGAAGCATGCGGAGGGTGCTGAAGCAGGAGGAGGAGACCGCGTTGACTTGTTTGGCCATGGAGAGCGTTGAGTCGAGGATGACTCCCAGGTTGCGTGCGTGGTCGGTGGGTGTCGGGGCTGCCCCCAGTGTCGTTGGCCACCAGGAGTCGTCCCAGGCTGAGGGGTTGGAGCCGAGGATGAGGACCTCCGTCTTGTCCGTGTTCAGCTTTAGTCGGCTGTTCTTCATCCAGTTGGCGACGGCCTTCATTCCTTTGTGGAGGTTGGATTTGGCGGTGAGGGGGTCCTTGGTGAGGGAGAGGATCAGTTAAGTGTCGTCGGCGTAGGAGATTATGTTGAGGTCGTGCTGTCTGGTGATGCGTGCGAGCGGGGCCATGTAGATGTTGAACAGTGTCGGGCTGAGGGATGATCCCTGGGGTACGCCGCAGATGATCTCGGAGGCTTCGGATCGGAATGGTGGGAGGTGGACTCTCTGGGTTCTGCCGGCGAGGAAGGAGGTGGTCCATTCCAGGGCCTTGTCTCGGATCCCTGCGTCGTGGAGGCGTGCGCGTAGAGTGCGGTGGCAGACAGTGTCGAAGGCGGCGGAGAGGTCCAGCAGGATGAGGGCTGCGGTCTCACCGTTGTCCAGCAGGGTCCTGATGTCGTCGGTGGCGGCGATGAGGGCAGTATCAGTGCTGTGGTTGCTGCGGAACCCTGACTGGGATGGGTCCAGGATGCTGTTTTCTTCGAGGTATGGGGTTAGCTGTCTGTTGACGATCTTCTCGATGACCTTGGCTGGGAACGGGAGCAGGGAGATGGGCCGGAAGTTCTTGAGGTCTCTTGGGTCCGCCTTGGGTTTTTTGAGTAGGGCGTTGATCTTGGCATGTTTCCAGCTCTCTGGGAAGGTCGCGGTCTCGAAGGAGAGATTGATGACGTTGCGCAGGTGGGGTGCGATGGAGCTGCTGGCTTTGTTGAAGATGTGGTGCGGGAAAGGGTCTGACGGGGAGCCGGAGTGTATCGTGCTCATGGTCTTGATGGTGTCAATGATGTTCACGCTGGCCCAGGCTGGCAGGGGGTCGTGGTCGATGGTGTGCGGCGGGTCTGGTGCATCGGTCTCAGTTGGGGCTGTCTGGGTGTTGAAGCTGTCGTGGATGTCGGCAATATTGCGGTGGAAGAAGGTGGCAAGGGAGTCGCACAGGGCTTGCGACGGCGGGATGTCGTTGGTGTTGGAGCTGGGGTTGGAGAGTTCCTTCACGATGTTGAAGAGCTCCTTGCTGTTGTGTGCGTTGTTGTCGAGGCGGTCTTTGAAGGAGATCCTCTTGGCGGACCTGATGAGGTGGTGGTGGTTACGGATGGCGTCTTTGTGGGCTGCGTGGCTGTCCGGTGTCTTTTCACTGTGCCATTTCTTCTCTAGTTTCCGGCAGGTACACTTGGAAGCTAGGAGTTCCGGGCTGAACCAGCTGGCTCTTTTGGTGGTGTCACTGTAGGTGATTTTTTTCAGCGGGGCAAGGGTGTTGGCACAGTCGTCTATCCATCGTCTGAGGTTGCAGGCAGCGTCGTTGGTGTCGGATGGGTCGGGGGTGGGCTGAGAGCGAGGTTTGCCCGTAGTTGGTCTTCGGTGACTTTGCTCCAGCAGCGGCGTGGGATCTGTTGGGTGCGGTGGTGTTTGGTGGGTTTCTGCAAGGTGAAGTGGATGCAGCGGTGGTCGGTCCAGAGGAGTTCGGTGGTGTGGCTGAAGGAGACGTGGGAGCTTGAGGAGAAGATGGGGTCGAGCGTATGGCCGGCGGAATGGGTCGGTGTTGTGATGAGCTGTCTCAGTCCAAGGTTGGCGAGGTTGTCGATCAGGGTGGTGGAGTTGCTGTCGTTGTTGTTCTTCAGGTGAAAGTTCAGGTCTCCGAGGAGGATGTAGTCAGTGGAGGTCAGGGCGTGCGTGCTGATGAAGTCGGCGATGGAGTCGCTGAACTGGGGTCGGGGTCCAGGGGGTCTGTAGACGAGGGTGCCTCTAAGGGTGGTGTTGGGGTCCGGGTGGATCTGGAAGTGCATGTGTTCGGCGGTGCAGAGAGTGTCGTCGGTGCTGGTCGAGACCCTGATGGTGTTCTTGTGGATGATGGCGATTCCTCCTCCTACTCCGTTGATGCGGTCTCTGCGGGTGATCTTATAGCCGTCTGGGATGGCTATGGCGATGTCGGGTGCGGAGGAGTCGTTCATCCAGGTCTCTGTCAGGAAGGCGACGTCTGGTGCTGATGTGTCAAGCAGGTCCCAGAGCTCGACGGCGTGTTTGTGTGCGGAGCGGGTGTTCAGTAGGATGCATCGGAGGTGGTTGAGGTCCTTCTTGGCGGGCGCTTCGGCGGCTCTGAGGCTGGTGTAGCTGCAGTTCCGGCAGGTGAAGGGACCATGAGTGCGTTTCGGGGCGGCCTTGATGCAGTTGTGTATCCGTCCGGGGTTGAGAGCGTGGAGTGTGGTGGCGTCGCATCGGCGTCGGTCGTCGAGGCTTGAGGGGGGGCGCGAGGACCAGGGGTTCTGGCACTGGGCGCGGTCCAGGTGGGGACAGGCGCAGACGGGCTTGCCTTAGGCGCGCCTTCGGCGCGCCAGCGGCGCACGTCCGCTGCGCGGCCGCGCAGTGGCCGCCATATATGGGGAGGTGGGAGGGAGGAGCAGCTGGGAGGCGGGAGGCAGGGGCAGCGAATGGTCAGTCAGGGGGGCGGGGCCGCAGGGGACGCAGCGGCTGGAGCGGGAGCGGAGAGAGGCAACGAGGGGTACAGAAGGCAAAAAAGGACACAGAAAAACGGGGGCAAACGAGGGGTACAGAAGGCAAAAAAGGACACAGAGAATCAGGGGCAGCGAGGGGTACAGAAGGCAAAAAGGACACAGAGAATCAGGGGCAAACGAGGGGTACAGAAGGCAAAAAGGACACAGAAAAATGGGGGCAAACGAGGGGTTCAGAAGGCAAAAAAGGACACAGAGAATCAGGGGCAGCGAGGGGTACAGAAGGCAAAAAAGGACACAGAGAATCAGGGGCGAACGAGGGGTACAGAAGGCAAAAAGGACACAGAAAAACGGGGGCAAACGAGGGGTACAGAAGGCAAAAAGGACACAGAGAATCAGGGGCAGCGAGGGGTACAGAAGGCAAAAAAGGACACAGAGAATCAGGGGCAAACGAGGGGTACAGAAGACAAAAAAGGACACAGAAAAACGGGGGCAAACGAGGGGTACAGAAGGCAAAAAAGGACACAGAGAATCGGGCAAACGAGGGGTACAGAAGGCAAAAAAGGACACGGAAAAATGGGGGCAACGAGGGGAAGCAAAAAGGCAAAACGGGCACAGAGGGAGCAAGCAGGGGGGTGAGCTTACCAGCAGCAGCAGCAGGCAGGGCACCACAGGCGGAGCTGTGTGGTGGGGGAGCGACCTACCTGGCAAGGTCAAGGGTCGCTCTCCTCACTGCGCAGCGGCCGCCATATATGGGGAGGTGGGAGGGAGGAGCAGCTGGGAGGCGGGAGGCAGGGGCAGCGAATGGTCAGTCAGGGGGGCGGGGTCGTAGGGGACGCAGCGGCTGGAGCGGGAGCGGAGAGAGGCAACGAGGGGTACAGAAGGCAAAAAAGGACACAGAAAAACAGGGGCAAACGAGGGGTACAGAAGGCAAAAAAGGACACAGAGAATCAGGGGCAGCGAGGGGTACAGAAGGCAAAAAAGGACACAGAGAATCAGGGGCAAACGAGGGGTACAGAAGGCAAAAAAGGACACAGAAAAACGGGGGCAAACGAGGGGTACAGAAGGCAAAAAAGGACACAGAGAATCAGGGGCAGCGAGGGGTACAGAAGGCAAAAAGGACACAGAGAATCAGGGGCAAATGAGGGGTACAGAAGTCAAAAAAGGACACAGAAAAATGGGGGCAAGCGAGGGGTACAGAAGGCAAAAAGGACACAGAGAATCAGGGGCAGCGAGGGGTACAGAAGGCAAAAAGGACACAGAGAATCAGGGGCAAACGAGGGGTATAGAAGGCATAAAGGACACAGAAAAACGGGGGCAAACGAGGGGTACAGAAGGCAATAAAGGACACAGAGAATCAGGGGCAAACGAGGGGTACAGAAGGCAAAAAAGGACACGGAAAAACGGGGGCAACGTGGGGAAGCAAAAAGGCAAAACGGGCACAGAGGCAGCAAGCAGGGGGGCGAGCTTACCAGCAGCAGCAGCGGGCAGGGCACCACAGGCAGAGCTGTGTGGTGGGGGAGCGACCTACCTGGCAAGGTCAAGGGTCGCTCTCCTCACCACGCAGCGGCCGCCATATATGGGGAGGTGGGAGGGAGGAGCAGCTGGGAGGCGGGAGGCAGGGGCAGCGAATGGTCAGTCAGGGGGGCGGGCCGCAGGGGACACAGCAGCTGGAGCGGGAGCGGAGAGAGGCAACGAGGGGTACAGAAGGCAAAAAAGGACACAGAAAAACGGGGGCAAACGAGGGGTACAGAAGGCAAAAAAGGACACAGAGAATCAGGGGCAGCGAGGGGTACAGAAGGCAAAAAAGGACACAGAGAATCAGGGGCAAACGAGGGGTACAGAAGGCAAAAAAGGACACAGAAAAATGGGGGCAAACAAGGGGTACAGAAGGCAAAAAAGGACACAGAGAATCAGGGGCAGCGAGGGGTACAGAAGGCAAAAAAGGACACAGAGAATCAGGGGCAAACAAGGGGTACAGAAGGCAAAAAAGGACACAGAAAAACGGGGCCAACGAGGGGTACAGAAGGCAAAAAAGGACACAGAGAATCAGGGGCAAACAAAGGGTACAGAAGGCAAAAAAGGACACAGAAAAACGGGGGCAAACGAGGGGTACAGAAGGCAAAAAAGGACACAGAGAATCAGGGGCAGCGAGGGGTACAGAAGGCAAAAAAGGACACAGAGAATCAGGGGCAAACGAGGGGTACAGAAGGCAAAAAAGGACACAGAAAAATGGGGGCAAACGAGGGGTACAGAAGGCAAAAAAGGACACAGAGAATCAGGGGCAGCGAGGGGTACAGAAGGCAAAAAAGGACACAGAGAATCAGGGGTAAACGAGGGGTACAGACAGCAAAAAAGGACACAAAAAAACGGGGGCAAACGAGGGGTACAGAAGGCAAAAAAGGACACAGAGAATCTGGGGCAAACGAGGGGTACAGAAGGCAAAAAAGGACACGGAAAAACGGGGGCAACGAGGGGAAGCAAAAAGGCAAAACGGGCACAGAGGCAGCAAGCAGGGGGGCGAGCTTACCAGCAGCAGCAGCGGGCAGGGCACCACAGGCGGAGCTGTGTGGTGGGGGAGCAACCTACCTGGCAAGGTCAAGGGTCGATAAACAATGCTCCTTGTTATTCTGTTCTGGTCAGTTCCTACCATCTAGACAAAACATGCTAACACAGCTGCGCTGCTGAAAGCTCGTGCTTTGATATTATGGGGATGCATGTTGTTCTGAAACACACTTGGAGAGGGTCCTTTTCAGGGAGAAGAGCTATGCGGTTCCTATGATGTAAAGCTTCCATCTAGGCATTAAGGTAGGGGGTCGGCTGACAAAGCCCAGAGATCTTCTATTATATGCTAAACATCACTTTACCAAGGGGAGGGTGGTTAGGCTTATAGTCCTTTTTCCACTGTCTATATAATGACTTTCCCCTTCATATTCTATGGAATTGTAACAATGCTAATTGTTCTTGGTTTATTCATTTTGCTGCTGGTAGTGGCTCGTATACTGCATTATAGAGCACGATAGTTAAAATAAACATTTTTAACTATAACAGTGACTCTGACCATTCTTATTGTGGACAAGTACAAGTGAGTGAGCGAAAGGGCATGTCTTGCTACCGCGATTCCTGAGAGAGTCGGAAGTGTTGTGTTATGGGTTGTCTAATCATTTGTAGCTTCATGATTTTGGAGGAAAACGAATGAGACACCATAGCTAGTCAGTTTGGGGATTTTGGGTACTAAGGTGGTAGGTTGGTAAACCCCTATACACTGAGGTCCTGTTTTCCTGTGCATAGTTCTGTGTAGGTGCAGAATCCCCGCAACAAACTGATTACTCTGTCAGTAACGGTATGAGTATATGAGTGGGTGTGCAAGTGTGTCTATGTCTTTATGACTGGATATGTGACTGGCTGTATTGGTAAGTGAGTGGGTACATGAGTGGCTGTATATGTGAGTTAGTGGTTCTGTTAGTGGCTGTATTGGGGAGTTGATGTGTTACTGGCTGTATAGATGTGTGACGAGATGTGTGAGTGTTTGTATGGGTTCTGTAAATGAGTTTGTTAGTTATTGTGTGGGAGTGGGTGTATGTCATGTTTTATGTGGTGTAAGTGGGTGTGTCAGAGTTTCTCTGGATGATTTCATCAGTGATGTCATTTCAGATGTCACCAGTGATGTCATCAGTGATGTCATTGACCATGTCATGCGTGATGCAATATGTGAGGTCATAAGCAGTGCATTGCAGGGGCACGAGTTATAGTTAGCTAAGCTAACTATAACTGCTGAATTTCTCAGTTTTTTTATGAGAGAAATGTCAGCCTAACAATAATATCCCTGTAACCTTTGATTTTTTCAGTGAATTTCTAAGGTTTTTTAAAATTCTATTTCCTAACTATAACGTCCCTCTAACCTTTGTTTTTTTCAGTGAAATTCTAACGTTTTTATAATTCTATTTCATAGCTATAACGTCTCTAATTTTTGTTTTCTATAATTAGATATTCAACATTACATCTGCATGGTGCTCCACTTATTGTTATATTTCTCATCTATTTATTTAAAAAGTACATTAATCATCTTATTTCAAGATATTTTTGATTCACACGATGATGTTGCAATTGCCAAGGACACTCCACAAATACTGCTTGTTTTTCACAAAGTGTAAAACACATATATAGACATATTTTACATAAAGTTTCAGTGTAGCTATTTAGTAGAATACCAATTTAACTTTTCCCTTTGTATTCATTTGTCGAAATAACTACATCAGAAATGCATTTTCCTTCTTCACAGCAACACCGGAGGTCGCAATGACTTCAGCAGTCATGAATACAAGTGACAAAGTGTAAAACAGATATATAGACATATTTTACACAAAGATGGAGTCTAGCTGTTTAGTAGCATAATGGTTTAACTTTATTTTAACAATGCATTTGACAAAAATAACAGTTTCAAAAAATAACTTTCAACATCGGAACTCACATATAGAGCCTGACTACAAAACAACGAAATTTCATTTACCCATCATACTACCCATTGTCACCCAAACTCATTTTGAAAATTGTGCTGGTTTGTAACTTTTTTTCCCTATTTCTACAAAAATAAAATGGAATCAGAAGAACCAAATTAAGACCTATAACTGGTTGAAGTTCTTGAACAATAGCAGGACTCAGCTGCACATGAACAGTCTTGTGATGAAGAACCACTAATGAAAAAACAAAACATAGCTTGAGATTTTGTCACTATTCCATCTGGTAAAACAAAGACCACAACTAAATTGGTGAGGTGTAGCATATGTGAGGAGACATTATCTTGGGGCACAGCAAACAAATATTCATGTGGTACAACAAGCATGTTGTACCACTTGAAAACATACCAGAAGAAGCAACTTAAAATTACACAGAGAAAAAAAGGAGAGGAGCGATCGGTCTCCAGACCTCCAGCCCCTGCTCCTGAAAACAAAGTTCCAGCTGAAGTGCAGCAAAGATGCAGTGAAATGTCACCAGAACTAAAGTGTTTTACTAACACCACCGTAACAGCTGAGAAGCAGTCTGTGGATGTAATTTTGCACAATGTGAAAAGCCATACTTGTTAATTCTTCTTCTTCTTTTATTGCAGTAGTTCAATCACTGTGAAAAATGTAAACAAAGAAAATGTATTAGGATTTAATTTTGAACATTAGGCAACCAAAAAAAGATACAATGGTGACATGGAGAAGAGACTTCTTAGATGCAACTTAAGGCTGCTAGAATTATAGTACCTCTGTTTAGTTTTTATCTGTAGTAACAGAATATAGGGGCACATGCATCAATGTAAAATTTTGCGAATCCTTAATTGCGAATTTTAACGATTCGCAAATAACGAATCGCAAAAACAGATGCAACAAAAAAATTGCGAAAAAATAAAGAATCGCTAAAAATCGCAAACGCTACTGCGAATCAAAATTTGCGAATTCGCTAATAGCGATTTCGCAAATAGCGACTTTCGCTATCTGCGAATTCGCAAATAGCGAAGTCGCATTTGTGATGCATCTTGATGACATCAGAACCAGGAAGTGAGCAGCACAAGCCCCATTCCCAGTGCACAGTCAGAGGGAGAGGAGGGAGCTGGCTCTGGGAGCTAACTAGCAGTGGCATTGAGAAATTGGAATAACCTGGTAACTGCAAGAAAATGGAAAGCACACAAACAGCAGAGGACAGCCAATCAGGCAGGAAGCGGAAAATGAAATTCTCAGAAAAAGAAAGTGACACACTCATTGAGGGAGTTGTCCACAGCCATGATAAGCTGTTTGGGAAACAATCATTGAAAGTGGCAGAGCAGGAGAAAAGGAAAATATGGATCCGGATCCAGAACCGGGTGAATGCCAGTGGGGTGACACACCGCACCATCGATGACCTGAAGAAAAGATGGTACGACATGCGCAGTCGGGCCAAGGAGCGCATAGCTGCCCGTCTGAAGGAAGCAAGGAAGACAGGAGGGGAACACCGATAGACACTGGGAACACTACCATGGAGGAAATGGTTGAATCCACTATCCAGCCTGAAGCTGTTGTCGGTGTGACACAGCTAGACACGTCAGGAGCAGCAAACACATCTGAAGGTAAGATGACTGCATGTTACCATTGACCTAAATAATAAAGGTAGTACACCACCCCAGTACAACACAAGTGCACACTCAGAACATCCAGTACACAATGTATCCATGAAGGGAAGTGCATTATGGGAGATGTAGGCAGGTCAAGCATATACAATGTCAAACACACAAATAGGCTAAGAACAACTCAGAACAGTGAACATATTCCCAATTTAATGCCAAAGTAAAAATATGATCACTGTGACATGACATCCCATACTTAAATTAAGGCTGGTTTTGCACTGTTAAATCTCACAGATGCAGAACGTGTAGAAGCTGAGGATAGTGACAACCAGGACATACAGGACATCAGCGCAGTTGAGGATATGGACACACCGGTGTTGCCAACAAATCCATCCAGTGCCCCAAACACACGCAGGGCAACTGTCCCACCACTGGTCACCATGGAGTCTGACGATGAGACAAATGCACCACATGAGTCCAGGCATGGCCCAGACACATCCATCCCAAATCCACAAACACAGGTCCGCAGAAGTAATGTCAGTGTCCGGCGTAGAAGAGCCAGATCACGCAGAACACAGCAGGAGGAGCAACCAAATGATGTCTGGGGTGGTCTTGAGGGACAGATGCTCCGCATGCAGCGCCTGCAGACCAAGAACACACGTTTAGTGCAGTTACAAATTGGGAAGATGGCAGACAACATTGCAGTACTGTGCGATAGTGTGCAGCAAATGACCAAGGTTATGCAGGAGTGACATGCATCACAGAGAAGAAACCATCGGCAACTAATGCAGCACCTCAAAAGCTATGCCAAATCCAACAATAGGCTGGCCACATCAACTGCACTGCTGGCACGTAGGTCTGTGACCTTGCAAACAGAAATGTGCCATTGGAGCGGGGATGTGGCGAAGGCACTGGACCAGGTAACCAATGCAGTGGAACTGCTGAATGCTACCACATTGGGGCCAACATGTCCACGCAGGAAGAGGGTAGTGAGGGGGCCTCAAGCTTGAGTAGCATAGCTATGCCAGTTGCCACTGCAGGAAGACGCAACACACGCAGCAGTACCCCCTCAGCTTCCAACATGAGGGATGAGGATGCTGTCTCTGACAGGCGTCTGGGTGTTCGTGGGAGAAAGCGCTAGCCTGCTATATACAATTGCATACCGATATGGTGACGTAACCATGGATGTGATCGGACCTTTTGACTGATTGACAAGTCATTATTTATTTTTAATACACTTATGTCCATTACTTAAGAATCCTGTGCCACTGGCCACATTGAAAGTGTGCTCCGACACTCATGCCATATTTCCTTTGAATAAACCGTTCTGTGATTGTAATATACACTGTTTGTGTCATCATTACTCACCTCAGAAATAGTTTTGTGTGATGTCCAATCTTCTCCTGCGCCCTTCTGCTGCGCTTGCCCCTTGGAGTGCTCCACCAGTCTTATGGAGGCATCTGAATCGGCTCTTCAGCAGCCCAAATGTGCGCTCTATGATGTTCCTTGTTGATATATGTGCAGCATTGTACCTCTGTTGGTTGGCAGTTGTGGGATTGAGGTAAGGCGTCAGAAGGTAATTACACAAGGCATATGCGCTGTCACCTGCATGTGGGTAAGCAAAGGGTCAGTGGCAGTTTGACATTGGCATACGTACAATGACTGTGAGTATCACCTACACATATTTACCAAGCAGATGTGCCTCTCCAAATTCTCCCCTGACCAGACGGGTGTGAATGCCACTTTGCCTGAAAATATATGAATCATGTGCACTCCCAGGAAATTGAGCCACTATATCAGTGATTATGTATTTGGCATTGCAAACAACCTGAATATTAAGGGAGTGATAGCATTTTCTATTTCTGTATATGTATTCCTGTGCTGCAGGGGGACATATTGCCACATGTGTGCAATCGATGCAACCTATGACATGTGGGAAGCGAGCTATCTGGTAAAACTCCTGTTTTGTTTTCGCACGGTCATGCGCGGTGGTGGGGAAATTGATGTGTGAGCCGATCCTGGCCATCATGGCATCAAGGAATGCTTTGAATATTCTTGAAAGTGCGCTTGCGACACACCTCCAGCTACTGCAATGACCCCCTGGAAGCTGCCTGACGCCAGTAGGTGTAGGCAACATAGGACCTGCACATGCGTTGGGATAGCATTGGTCCTACATGTCTGTCGTTGCAGTATGGGATCCAATCCATTGATCAGGTCATGGATCATTGCTGCATTGAGCCTATACTTATCGTATATCTCATCCTCTTGCTGTCCTAGCAAAGTTATGCGGACTCTGAAGATGCGCTCATTAATTCGCCTCCGTCTGTGTCCAGCAGCCAGCAGCCTCATCCTCCTCGCCATCAGGTACATCCCTGCCATTGTGAGATGTGGTAGCTAATTCTGGGTGTGTTTCAATGGGTTTAAGTAGAATTTCAGCTGTATCTGATTTGCACTCATGATTACCACCTGGTTGTGATCCTTCTTATTTTGCACTCGCAAAATTGCGAATTTCAGGTAATTCGCAATTTGCGATTTTCATGCATCTATTTTGCGATTCCTTATTTGCGAATCGCTATTTGGAGGCGCTAATAGCGATTCGCTAATACTATTCGCAGAATGTTTTGCGATTCTTTAAATTAGCGAATTGTTGAGTTTTCGCTATTTTGCAGTTGATGCATTGCGAAACGGTATTTTGCGGTCGCAAACGCCATAATTTAGCGATTCGCTAATTTTGCGATTTTTTTTAGGCTTGATGCATGTGCCCCTAAGTCCTGTAATGTTTTGTAAATTCCTTTCCTCCAGTTAAAAAGAGTCTTTCATTTCTAACAACTTGCTGTAGACAATACCCCTAATAGGCCGAATAATGTCTCAGAAACTCAAAATTCATATAGACCTTAACACAATACCACATTTTGTTAACTTAAATTGTCATTAGAACTTCAGTTCTAGAAATAGCAGATATAAGTTTGATAGCTTTTTACATAGTCTTGATCTGAATCACATCTCTATATCATTGCACTCTGTCCATCCTCTTTGACATCTTTAATATATTGTGTATCTTGTAGAGGTTATATTAACTCCTTCATGAAATAGGTTTGGTATAGTTGTGAAACTTCTTTTTGAAATGGAAATTTGTTCAGCTACAAAGTTTGTAATTTCAGTTTCTAATTTACTGACCATCCACTCTGCATCATTGTAGCATGACTATGATATATTTTCCATACATTTGTACTAACAACATACACCTAAGTTCTAATCTGTGGCTTGGAGAGGTCATATTTTGATTGGTGCTTTTGGTTACATTTTCAAACAGCACAGCTTTATAATCTGGTAATGTCAAGTAGAGGAATAGCTCAGAATTAATTTCAGTGCTAGAGGTGAATTCACAAAGTTCACAATTATTGTTCTATTTATAACTCAAACAAAATAATTCATTGATATTTACATCCTCTTCCTCTAATAGCCCTAGCATTACTGTTTGAAATTCTTGAGCATCCTGCTGAACATTTTGAGAAAACACTACTAATCCAGTACAGTACTCTACCTTTTAGACCTTTCTGCAGCTCTGTTGGTGGTAACTTGCCTGTCTCTGGCTCCATCCGGACTATAGCCTGAAATGGATGCATACGTTGGATAAGAATTGACTCATAAACATTTAAAACCTTGAAGTGGTTTTGGAATGGGAACCAGTACTGACTTGTTATGCACAGTTCTAGCTGGCATTTTATTATCCTCTAATTTATTGTAACAGTACTTACATATAACTTGCTGTGTGGACAAGACAAAGCGTTCCTCTACAAATAAGTACATAGCAAACTTTTGCCAGTTATCATTATTTTCTTTTTCACTTTTTAAATACAAGTCAACAGTCCATGTTTGAATCTTGTAGTGAGTTTGTCGACAAGATATACAAACATACTCTGTTTTTTCAAAGCACACTGTGTTAAATTTTGTAATCTCTTCTTCAAAACTGTCAACTATAATATCTGTGTCCTGTTCTGCAATTCCTCCTGTTATCAACTCTTCAATTTCCGTAGAGTCCTGTTCTGGACATTAGAAATGAAGCTGCACATCATCACACACCTTTACTACCTCTGCCACAGTACAAAAGTGTTCTATTCATTTTTCCTAAACATAAAGCAGGAATTTTCACATAGTACAATATCCTAACTAAAGTTTGCATTGTTGAGAGGTGTACAGCGTATATCCTGAAAATGATGGAAGGTGCTTTGCCACATTATCTTTGATTACCAAGGTACTGAGTGTCCCTCCAAATTTGTATGCTTTCTAAGTACCTTGCAAGGATCTAATCCTTGTAAAGTACTTATTTTGTGTTTTAAACTTTGCCTTGGGAAGATATGTAGAAATGTTCTTAGTATATAAATAGATTGCTGTCAAATACTACAAACACTACTATAATTCCATTTGTATACAGGGCCTGACTAAGCCTTCCCTGTACCTCTTCTGCAATAACTTGTTCTACATTTCTAGATACCATCACTTCTTTTGCTATAGGAGTGCCATTCTTCATTTCATAACATTGTCCTCTTTCATCAATAGCATAAACTAATGGGTTATCCTGGAGATAGCTTTCTTCATTAAAGAAAGGCTCTGTAGTAGATTGTATCCATTCACCGCTAAAAACTGTACTAAAGTTAGTTCTATTGACTAATCTTTTCTTCTGGTCTTGTCTCCTCATGTACAACACTATTTTGTCAAGAGTCTTTATTCTATTTATAATCAAAATGAAAGGTTTCCTCTACAAAGCATAGGCCTTATCAACTACTCCCTCAACGTGTTCTTTCTGTTTCAGTGCCTCTCTCCTTCATCTATACTTCTTCATATTTCTCAGTAGATTTACAACCACTCTACTATGAAACATCCTGGCTCTGATTTCCTTCAACTGCTTCTGTTTCCTGGTTAAGGTATGTCCATCTTTGTTACATTCTTTCCTGTTCTTGTAATATAGATTTTGTCCACTCTCATTCTTTCTCATAGTTTGCGTTTTTATTTCATTATTTTCTAATCTTTACAGGTGTCCACATATATTTTTGAAAAATGATGTTGTCCTCTTACTAGTAGCTGTATTTTCTTTCACCAATTTGTCTGCATTTTTCCCCTTTGTGTCTCAGTTCTACACAGATACTGTAGCTGCTTCTGTTGCTTTTTCATCCGAACTTTTGTATGCATTCTAACTGTCTGTAGTTATGTAGCTATTATTCTGTAAAACAAAATAAGTATATTTAAATTTTTACTCTAGCCAACGAACCAACTACTTTACTACTGACTTACACATAATACAAAAACAGTTTTTATGTTATGTTGCAGTTTTAAATCTACAGATGAACCTAGCTATTGAACTACATGCACATACTTCAATATACCAAACCCAAAGCAAAACACAAAACGTTATTTATCAGTTACCGTTTAACATTATAGAACCCTCTCCTAGAACACAGCTGCACCATATGTCAGTTCTCACTCATACATGGTGAAAGACCAGTTTAGACCTTATGTCGTAAATTTTAAAACTGAACATCAACACAAAGTGTAGAAGTAGGTATAGTGTCTTAACACTGTAAATCCAAAAATACAACATAATAGCTATGTGTGTACTTCTCTACCACTGTGTCAGTGGTGTATTTAGTATCTCAGTCTTTTTCTACTTAAATGTATCACTTTTAAATTTTGGGAAACAGTGCATATAAAACTCTGCACTATTAATCTCTATCAGAGTATATAGCTCCACTAATTCTTCCGAGTACATGCAAAGAGTGTGTCACAGCTTCAATATATAATTCAAAAGATGGCTCTAAAAGAATACATATTCCTCACTAAAACTTGTAAATACATGTGTTTGTGGTTGAATACATGAATACTCCCTGGATGATTGAATGAGTGCATAGGTAGTGCCTAGGTGATTCCCTGAGGATACAGGTAGTGCCTGGATGATTCCCTGAGTATATGAGAACTCCATGGGTTGTTCCATATCTGCATAGTTACTGCCTGCGTGTTTGCATGAGTATATCACTACTATCTGGGTGTTTGGATGAGTGCATGAGTAGTGCCTGAATGATTAGATTAGTGCATGACTAATGCCATAATAATTCAATACATGCCTAGATAGTAGTTGGATGATTAAATTAGTACAACTCTAGTGCCTGCTTTGATGAGTGCAGGAGTGCATTAATAGTATATAGGTTATTTATAGAGAGCATGGATAGTGTATACGTGATTTTTAAGTACATTCATAGCACCTAGCAGGTTGAATGAGTGCATCAGTAGTGTTTCAGTGATTGAACGACTACATGGCTGCTGCTGATGTGTTTTTGGTTCAGTGAACAGATAGTGCCTGGGTGTTTAGATAAGTACATAGGTAGTGCCTGAATATTTGAATGGGTGCATCAGTAGTGCCTGGCTGATTAGATGACTGCATAACTAGTGTCTGAGTGAATGCCTGAGTCCATTGTTAAAGCTCGAGTGATTGTATGAAAGCAAGTGTACGGCTGTGGTGATTGTATTAGTGTAAGAGTATTGCCTCAGTAATTGAATGAGTGCATAGGTACTGGATGGGTGATACGTTCACTGCAATGGTACTCCCTGTGTAATTAGATGAGTGCATGAGTAGTGCCTGGTGTTTGGATTAGTGCATGGGTTGTGCCTCAGTATTTCGATGAGTACATGGGTTGTAAATGGGAGTTTAGATGAGTGCATGGATTGAGCCCGGGTGCTTGAATGACTGCATAGGTGCAGCCTTAGTGATTGTATAAGTGAATGGTTAGTGCCTGAGTGATTGGATGAATGCATGGGTAGTGCCTGCATAGTTCAATGACTACATAATTAGTGCCGGTGTGATTGCAAGAGTGCATGTGCAGTGACTGGGTGATTGAATAAGTGCATGGATAGTGCGTGAGTGATTCGATGACTGCCTGAGTAGTGGCTGAGTGATTGGGCGAGTGCCTTAGTAGTGCCTGGCTGACTGTGAAAGTACCTTCATTGCTGTTAGATACATAACAGTTGTGACTTTATCTGTGACTCATTGTTTAAGTCATTCTATCAGTATCAAACGGACTATTTTAGTGTATCTATCCTTTTCTACTGAGCTATGTGTGAGTGAAGCCTACAAATCACACTTGATATATAATTGCATACATGGCTGTCTAGGAGCATACACTGCTCTGTTACTCAGCGTGCACATGCATCAGTAACTTTCTAAAACTGAAAACAATTCTCACTTTTTCAAAGCACAAAACCTTTCCTTAATGGTATACCTATATAATTTCTCAAATATTTCTTTTGCCTTTAAAACATATATTCAGCATTTCTCACAGAAATGTTACACACCAAGTGAAGCTAGCACAAGAATTCTCAAGAGATATTCTGCACTATTAACCCTCCTCAATTTTGAATAGAGCATGTTTAAAGAAATGCACCATCCTCACCATATACATGATATTTTCAACAGCCTTAAAGAATATAGATGATCATGTAAACATATACGAGATTTCATAATAGACATACACCTTCAGACCATCTTTCTAAAAATATATAGTTCTCTATATCTTTCAGTAAACTCAAGAGTCTCATCGTACATATAACTATCTGAAACAAGAAATACCATATCTCATCATCTAAACATATGCAAACCGGTCATATAAGTTAAAAACCACATTGACAAACACTTCCTAATACATACTGAACAAGTATTACTACTTTATAATTCATATACAAGCGCAGCAAATTTTCTTATGTTTTATTCATGACTACACTACTCCTGTTTAATATTGTGACTGAAAGTAGTACAATTCCCAGAATACAAATAACATAGGTCTGTCTGTTCTGCACATGATGCTTGGGCATTTAAAACATTGTCATTTTCAAGCTCATTGTAACTTTCAACAGTACTAACATCTTAAACACATACCCTGTGCCAGATACAGTTCATCTGATATATATTTTTTCATATCACTGTCATACTTTTTTTTTTATCTAGCTCCCATATACTTCTTCATTTGAAATGTACATTTTTTAAATAATTAAAAAGTTATGAACATACCAGTGAATTGAGTTCGAAGATTATACTGTTGTTTTAGCTCTTTCGGGATAGTTTTGACGCTCCTAAGATTTGTAAAAACTAAGCAAAAGAATGGTACACCACTCTAATACAAAGCAACTATAAAATCGCAACCTCTTCAACTTTTCACTCTATGATCATGGGAAAGGCAGCAAATGAAATCATGTCTTTCATTTTAGACTACTCTATCTCCACTTGTGAATGGTTAGCATCTGTTAACCCTTTTCCTCTCTTTCAAAATGAGGTTCCTGTGTCCGCGTGCTCGTGATGTTTTCGCGATGACGGCAGAGAAATCGCAAAAAAAACGAGAGTCCAAACCGATATTTAGCTTCAGTTGTTTTAATTTAAATACTGCATAATAATTTATTACATAGTCCTGAGTTGGAAATTAAAATTTACCATTACTTAAATTGTGTCATAACTCCTCAACTTTTTAAAAACAATTCTATCTCTTTAACACCCTTCCCCCCAATACACTCTTAGCTCTGTGTACCTAGCAACCCAGTGGAGCCAGTAGGTCACAAGTTCACAGCACATTCTAGAAGGACCATGGTACTTCCAAATGATATACAACAGGTGTGGTTCACTCCACAGATTCAAAAGCATATCCATGTCTGTAGTAGCATGTCTTTTTTAAACAACAGCCAATAATAGGACTTCTAGCAATTGCATCCAACACACTACCTGTTTTTATTCACTTACATACTGACAGCATCCAATAAAATATATAATTTTTTTTTTTTAAAAGAACCCACCTCCATTTTAACTGCTTTTCATTTGGAAAACTACTTCATTTCAGCTCCATCCTTCTCCTGACTGCTATTGCTCCTTCACTTTAAAATGCTTAGAGTGTGGATTGTTGGCCACAGCTATGTCTATTTGGCTAAAGAGGCTGCAAAAAAGAGAGGTATTGACAGGTACTTGGGTTTGCCAAATATGAAGATTACTTGGTTTGGCCAGAGAGGGTTAAAGTTTCATCAGTTGCTGGCTTTGGTTAAAACAATTGTGGATTGTGGAGCTCCTCACCTCATGATTGTGCACTGTGGTGGCAAGGACCTCAGCACATTGCCTGGGGTAGGGCTGGAAATCTATATGAAGGATACCTCTGCAGAACTGATGCCGCTTTTCCCTCACGCTGTCTTTGTGTACACTAATATATTCCAAAGACAGAAATTGAAGTGGTCAAATCAGTTCTGTCTACAGATTGACAAAGCCAGGAAACATGTTAATAACACTGTTTGTGCTTTCCTCAGAGACCGTAACATGGGCTCTATCTACAACAACAATCTGCATTTTAACATGCATGGAATCTATAGAAGTGATGGAGTTCATTTTACAAAAGAAGGGAAAGGGTGTTTCTAAGTAACCTGAATCTCTGCATACAATCTTATCTGTAGCGTCTTATACACAATCTAAACACAAAGGCTCTTGTCAGAGCCACCCAAGAGCACACAATTTTGTTAATTTTCCTGCTAAATAATTCTTTTTTTAGAATTTTGGAAATTCATGATGAAGTCGCGATGATCACGATCACGTCGCGAAATCATAAAAACAAAAGCAGACATTCAACGATCACAACCACATTAAAACATTTTAAGTAAAAAAAATAATTCTAAGTATTACAATACACACATTACTAACTACATCACTGCTTAAAAAACATGTTTGTACAAATATTTTTCTAGTAAGTTTTTTAATAAACTGTGTTTGAGCCCTACTTTCGATCTTCGCGATCACGCCTATAGTCGCAATGACTTTGGCAACCGGGATGATTGAGCAGTTTTTAAGAGGTGTAAAACACATATATGCACACATTTTACAGTATTTCTGACACTAAGGGTTTATTACTGCACTGTCTAAAGTCATATTTGTATAGGAAGTTTGTATAAAAACAATCTTTTAAACCAATTTTCCATTTTCGCCATTACTCTCAGAGTTGCGATGACATCGGCAACCTGTTGGCGCGCTTTCGAGATTTACCTCAAACAAGTCGTGATTTAACTGCGATCACCACGAAACTGCAGCAACTTTCTGCTCAGGTTGCGTCCAGACAATCAGAGCATTCCCGCTGGCGCGCACATTCGCGATTTACCTCAACATCATTGTGATTTAACTGTGATCGCTGCAAAATAGCCATGAAATATACACGACCCGAGATATCACTATATTGTTTGGCTTTAATTTCACAAATTCCCCAAAAAAGAAAAAAAATGTATGTAAAGGTATTGTTAGACCTGGGGTCTTTTGGCATGGTCGCCCCTTACCTTTTTGGCATAACATGGCTCCTGTATGGACTTTGTTTTGCTGGTGTAGGACTTTGAGCGCTTTGACACTGCTATTCAGTGACTAAGCGCTGTGCTTGTCATATACATACTGGTGATTGGAGTATATATGATAGGCTGATTTGAGTTAGCTGCAAGTCCCTTGTCTAGGGGTAAGACATACACTTAGGGCATGTAACTCAAATGCTCCTCCATTGTCCTGTAGCACTGGTTGTGCCATCCACGGAGGTAGCTCTTCAAACATGCCACAGGTTTGCCCTGGCCAGGTTTGTATGTGCAGGTTACTGCTACTCGGCTTGCAATTTTAAAAGCTACTTGCCAAGATTCTGCATATCTCTCGCTACATCAGAGTACTCCCTGGGGGCAGGGTGCGGTGTCAGAAAGAGGCAGGGCATGGGTGTGGGGGCATTACATGTACTGGTAATGAATGGCACTGGATGGTGTGCTTAGTACTGTGGGGCCTGTATCTCGCATTGATTAGCATGGGGGACCAGTGCAAAGGCACTTGAGCAGCATTTCCTATGTGTAGAAGAGTAGCAGTATAGCGCTTGATATTGATGAGTTAGGAATGGAAAATCCTCTCAGGTCGTGCGAGTCAATTCGACATTACTAATGTGGAAAAGCCACTTTCAGAAAGTGGGTATTTCTGTGCTTGAGGCTCTGTGTGGCTGTCAGCCTGTCTACAATCCACATCTGGGTGCTGGGGGCAAAGCTTCATCTGTGCATTCCTGATAGAAAGCCATAAACTAAGGGACTCAAGGGAATCTGCAGACCTATGCCTCTGAGTTCCCTTTCTGGGACAGATACGAGGGGGGGAAATTGGCACCTGCATTCAAAGGGGCAGGGTTTTGGTCCTACTAAATATACTGATCAAGCCATCCAGGGTAGGATGGCAGACAGAACAAATTTTAGAGAGGGTCTGTGCATTCCAAAGGAAGCCTTTTGAACTGATCTAATCTTCAAAGGACATTGTGAGTATAACTTCTGGGGCTCTGCCTTCAGGATTTAGAGACGCTTTTGGGATTGGAATCATACTACGCTGGTTCGATGCTGGGACATCGACAAGAAGAACCATTGAAGCAGGAGGGACTGCAACAGGATTATCCATAGACTTGTGGAGGCCTGGGGCTTGTTTTGCTTCAAGAAGGGGACTATCACTTGGTGGATTTTGCCTGGATGTTGTTGGCCTGTAGCTAATTGCCCACTGCCATGGCCCGGGTCATTAAGTACTCTGGAAGGGCCATTTGGCTGGCCCCCTGCCCATGAGATCCCATGGACAGAATGTATATCCCCACTTCCATGAGATTGTAAGGACTGCACAGGGTATGGTGGAACTGGGTGGAAGTGATCGTCGGTTGGGGCAAGGACTGTCCTGATGTACATAGTAATCACACTGTGCAGCGGAGTATGTTCATAATGATCAGCAGCCCATCTGGGGTGCCGGAATGTGAGGAGTTCAAGGAGTGCTGGTGAAGTGTGCCGAGTACAAGGGACCCGTGCTTGCAACCGGAAACATATGCTAGCTGGCACTCCATGGCGTGTGTGTGGTATCCGAGGGGTGTTGGGGGATGTTTGACGAGTCTGCAGGATCCAAGCTGAAAGCCTAGATCATCTCCAACCTCCAGATCGAGAGGACAACAGTGGCTGACATTGCGGCCTCCATCCGAGGTCCCCGGCTCCCTCTCCTCGGACCCACGCCACAAGGTACTCTGTTGTTGCGAATATCATGACTGGACCCGAGGGGTGTCATTGTGCCTTGTGTGCACCCATGGCTGGCTGCCTGGAGCAACTGCAGCTTGCACCTTAGCCTGAGCGGAGACATTTCTCCAATTTGGAAGTGCGCCAGTTTCCGGTGTCACAGTCTTTTGTCTACGGGGGATAGTGATCCTGCACTTGTGAAGGTGTCGCTGGGTGCCTCAAGGCCTAATCTGGAGGGTTGAAACCAAGTAACTCTTTCCTTCCGCTTTAGGTGGTCCCGACAATTGAATCAAAGTGATGCCAGCAGGTGCAACATGTATCATTGGCTGGTGTAGTTTGAGTGGCTGAGGGGCTGGGTCATGAGACATAGTCAAAACCTGTGATTTCTTGACCATTACAGCTGTACGGGGTATGCAATATTAGGACTGCCATGTTCTATGCTAATGGTTTAGCGGGAAAGTGGAATACCTCTGAACAACCTGCATATATGTTTCTGTCGCTTCTGATGTGTGATGGATTGCTTGGATCGTGAACACCTCGGGGAAGTACGCATATGGGTTTATGTTGCTTTCGAGGCTGAGGGGATAACCGGGCAGGTGAATAGCTGTGACTAGTACATATATATTCATACTGTTCTGCTGCTAATGGGCGAGTTCGACAATTGCATGGAACTGTAAAGCATATATCCTTTGTGTATGTCATTTTATTATGTGTGTAAAAAAAAACCCAGAGTTTTATAGATGGGGTGTGGAGTCTTTTTGGAGTGTACTCAGAGTGATGCAAGGGTGGTGTTGTGCCAATACTTTACCCTTTTACCCTGACGATAAGCCTGACTGCTCTGTGCAAAGCTACCCAAAGGTGAGCACAGGTTATCGGACAAGTGTATCATACTTATCCTATCTAGAACAGTGGATTCTGTCTGGTTTCGATGCGTCCCATTCAGTCAGAAACCACTGGGTCTAAAAGTTATACATTCATACAAATGTCACTTCTAGGATTAACATTAATATTATGAAATTTTCCTTTTGCTGGACATGACTTCAACCTATTAATATTTAATACTTTTTGGACTGTTTCAGTCCATAGTAAAAAACAATACTTACTTTGGGCTCATTTTGTTTTGTAGTAGACTCTGTGATCTTTTATAACTTGAAAAGTGTTTCCCACTTAAAATTGAAAAATGCAGTTGTTTAATATGTTAGGGAACTTACTGGCAATACACCTTTAACATCTCCATCTTTTTATGAAGTCTTTAGATATATCTGTTTTATACTGAACCTTTGCTCATTGGTATGTCAAAATATTAGCTGTTTAAAGACAAATTGTATTTATCGCCCACGAATGAATCAGAAAGAGTTAACAACGGTAAAATGAAGGACTCAGGTGAAAGACTCTGGTATTTAATTTTTTCGTGACCTCAGGTGATATCAGAAGGGTCATAATTTAAAAATATAATTATTTTCAGGAAGTTTATGAAAATAATTATCTATTCTTGCTTCACTGGGTACTTATGATCAATACTCTGCTTGGACGCTTAACACAGTGGTTGTTTCTATTATCAGACTTCTAATTTAGTTCATTAGATTTTATTGAATCAGCTGCAATAAAGTCTGAGGGATTTAATCAGAGCGCCGGAGTTCTTTTGAGACTTTGTCTGATACATTTCAGAGATGTTAATAGTTGTTGATCTTGCCTCCTCTCCTGGAAACACTGACTTTGACAACTGACAATGTCACTATCTCAAGAGAATTACACAGTAGTACAAGTTAAATAAAAAGTTAAAACAGGGATACAATTAAATATTTAATTTACTAATCAATGCGAGGAGCAGACGAAAGGATGGAGCTCGGTCAAGATATCGTTAGGTCAGTTTTCAAGGAGTGCTAATACAGGCCTAGATGGTACATATGTCAGAAACAAAACAGTGCCCCTTCATGAAAAACAAGGGATGTATGATGTTACAACACAAACTATTACAATGCATACTTTTACAATGTGGTTTTTACAATGCAACTTCCATTACAAGGCATGCTATTACAACTCAAGCCATTACAACGCATGCACTTTTAGAATGTAATTTACTATTCTAACACCGCCGGGTGCTTACCTCAGGGAAGGTGCTGGTCAGCGTTGTGAACGCATGCGTTGTAATAGCATGCATCATAATGGAACTTGCATTGTATTGGCTGCGTTGTAAAGGCATTGCGCTGTAATGCCTGCGTTGTAATAGATGTTTCACAAAAACAAGAATCCCAGCTGAACAAAACTTCACCAGACTTAAATCATCCAAATTTGTTGGTGATTAGACATTCACTGACCTCTCTAACACTTTTATACTTTAAAATAGAGATAGTATGACCCGAAAATCTGCTAAGTTTGCATTTAACCCATAAAGTATGTTGGGAAGACTGTCTTTGAGATGAAACTGCCTCAAATCACAGTGAATAGAATTATATGTAAAACTCACAATCAATTTCATTATATGTAATGAAGCATATTGCATATACCAGTATTGTAATTTCCATTTGTACAGTGCATTGACACCTTTGATATGGCCTATAAGCAGTGTGCATTCCTTATCCCTTTTGAGGTTTGCCGGGTGCTGGTTGCATAGTAGGTAGACTGTATTGTTGTTTGAGAAGCATTAGATGTTGTAAATGAGGACATGAGAAGTGCTCCTGTCTTGTCTTAGAGAAATAGTGCTGAAGATAATCATGTTAAATCTTTGAGAAAAGTAAGGTTAATGGAATTGTTCTTCAATATTATATACATCAGCTAGGTTGGTCGTTAGGGGGAGTAGAAGTTTTCACATACACTCCCTCTTATGTATTTTACTGTTGCATTAAATTAGTTTGCATTCCTTCCAAAAAATCTTTCTTTTACAGCAAGGGCTGCCTGGTAGGTGAATGAAGGGGTGCTATATTTAATCTCTTTGATGCTCTTCAGAATTCAAGGTGGCTTTTGAGGTTCTTATTCAAGCCACAATCGATTGTAAGAGCTTGTTCCAAAAGCGTAAAACTGCCTGTACAAGATGAATGCTTAAGTTACAGAAATATCGAGCCTGCACTGTGGACTACCCAAAGCAAAATATAGATTTGATTGCTCACGTGAGCCAAAAAAACAGTCCAGGACTAAACATGAAAGAGAAAATGATTCTCCATACAGTGGTATAATCCAAGCAAAGATCCACATTAGGGGCCTGATTCTGAGTTTGGCCGCGCGGCAGCAGGACACCCCTGCTGCCGCACCGCCAAACCCATGTGCGATCCACCCACCAGATTACAAGTTTTCTTGTGTCTGGTCGGGCAGTTCTTTGGCATGTCCAGGGCAGTGCATATAAAATAGGCACCGCAATGGGAACGTCAAAGTCAGTACCTGCACGGCATGAACTGCTGAAGTCCATGCCGGGCAGATACTGGGGTGCATGCACACAGGGGGCACACCATACGCCCCCCTGCATGCATCCCCAGACCTTGATGCAACAGGCCCCCTTTGTTTCCTCTACATCACGGTTTTCATGGAGGAGGAACCACCATGAAAAACGTGGTGGAGAGGATACTCGGAATATGCTTGGCGGGACCGTAGCGGTCCCGTCAAGCATATTGCGGCCTCAAGACCGCTGCGCCACCGCCAGGGATCTCTGTTCCCTGGGGTTGCGGCGGTTCCAGGGCGGTCCGGCTGCCCGAGTCCTAATGGGGCGGTCAGAAGACTGCCGGACTCGCAATAAGCACGCAAGTCAAAACCATAAATCAATTTTTAAAGTGCCACCTGCAGTGGGAATGGCCCGAGAACTGCAAACTTGCAAATTAAACCTCGCAGAACAAATGACCAAACAGCTTTTGGAAGTTAAATAATTAGTGATAGAATCCAAAGATGGATACAATATGTCATAAATAATTATTGTGTGAATGCGAAATCTATAAGATCTTTTATGGTGCGTTTGAGAGGAATGATTCATAAAATGCTTAACCATTGAGTGCCTAAGTTTGGCAGATTAATCCTTTACCGGAGGGATGGATATCCCTTCCACCGTATTAAAAGTGATATAGGATATAATGCACCTGAGATAGTGCAGAAAGGATATCCATCATGTTTTTGACGGAGCGTCCTGTCTGGCAAACTCCTTATCGGGCTCCAAGTCTGGTCTCACTGAACATAAGTACTTGCCTAAACTCTTAAAGTCTGATGTATGTCAGATTCAGGACTAACATAACCATAAAGGAATAGACAGGATGAAAACAATTGATAGACATAAAGAAAGTGTGGGGCCACCAAGGCTAAACCACTAGGGGTGCCCACCTTTGGTTGATAATAGTTTAATCAACATGTATGTTTTGGGGTTCATTCCAATAAAATAAACAGTATACATATAGAGTGCATTAAAATAACAAGAATAACATGCAAATTTACAACACTGTGTTAAAATGTATACAAATTTGAAATAGTAAAAATAACAGAAACAAGTAATAATATCTTTCAATAGAAAATCCGTCTGGGTTCCAGGCAAAAAGCGCTTCCACAACCTCTATGCTAGGTACAGAAAACCTGAGACGAAAAACAGTAAGATTGTTGGTATCTGATTTAAAGACTCTTAAAGAATCTTCATACAGTTAAAGCCCATTCTTTTATATAAAGGGGCAATCCATTTTCTTTGCAATTTACAATAAAATGAGCACAAAAAGAGAACATGACTTTCACATTCAGTTGCTATTGCACAGACTGGACATTTCTTGTTATTCATTACATCATTGGACCACCTAGACTTAAACCTGAAGCACATCTATACGGGGTTTTTGGACATAGTCTATTGACTACGCTCTTTAACGACTAGCGTCCACTCTGTACAAGCTAACATTAAGGGGTCGATTCCGATTCGGGCCGGAAAACGTACCGAACGACTCGGTACGGGAATTTAGTCCGACCGACTCGGACCGGCGCCGCACGACCCGGGTAGTACGATGAAATGCATGTGAAATCCGACAGACTCGGATGGAATACCAAACGACCGACCGAGCCGCACGGAAACACGGCATCCGGCCGGGAAATCACGCGAAACGAACCGACCGACACGCACTCGGATTGAACCTGAACGAAACGTACCCGCGAACTCCGACCCACGTAGTACGATGCTGTGCGTGCAAAACACGACCGACTCGCCCGGAGCACAAGCCGTACGACCGACACGCATACAAAACCCAGCCGAAGCAATCCAATACTACGCGACCGACTCGTACGCCGCATATGAAACCTAGCTGACACACAGCGGGAACGAGTCGGACAAGATCGCACCACACAACTGCAGCGTCCTACTCGGACACAAGAACGACTCGTACATGCACCAAAAACACCAAGGAAAAATTAGAAAAAAAAGGGCCAAACAAGCAACCACCAAGCCAATAAATACAGGGAGGGAAAAAAATGGAACAAGGACACACCTCCAACTCCACCTACATAAAGGCCACAAATCCCTACCATGATCCTTTGCAAATTCCACTGACCTGCCAGCACACAACACCATCACACAGCAACCACAGACACACTCACAGCTCATACATCACACAAACCACATACCATTACCACACCTACAAATAGCACCCTCACACACACCCAGCTAAACCTACACTCACACCCCCCCACCTGCACACACACACACACACATCAATCAACACCACCACCCATCACCATGCCCCCAAAGAAGAACCATAAGTTCCTAGATTGTGAATTGGAAGTCCTGGTAGACGAGATACTCAGGGTAGAGCCACAGTTGTTTGGTACATTGGTACAACAGACCCCCATGTCGCAGAAAACCAAGATGTGGGCGAGGATTGTCAACAGGGTCAACGCACAATCACCATGTTTGCGCACAAAGGAACAGGTGGTATGATGTGTGCAGGAGGGTCAGAGACCTACTCAGGAAGGATTACTTCCTGAGCCAGCACACCAGCAGTGGCCCTCCTGCAAAACCAGTATACCTCAGGCCCTGGGAGGAGAAGGTGCGGGCCATCCTACCACCAGTGAGCGTATACGGACTAACAGACATCCCAGAGCCTGGTGAGTACACAACTAATATATACAATATGGTGTGACAACACACACACTTCACAGTCAAGGGGATAGGCAAAACATGCACACTTAGCAAATACACAGCAACCAAAAGATATTCATCTCAAGATGTGAATGCTAGTCAGACAAACACAATACCTGCCATCTCATAGTGATATGTAACTGTGTCATGAGATCTACAAACCTAACAACAAATACAGCAAGGCAGTGGCACAAATAGAACCAACAAACACTCACAGATATGTACCCACCACTAGAACACCACCTCACAGGAAGCTCACTCAAAGGAAGGAATTCTGTGTATGCTGGTCAAGTCAGTATAGCCAATAGCATGATGGGAGTGGTAGTCACAGATATTGGTCACACCCACAATTGGCCCATCAACACCACTCTCAACCATGCTCACATCACAGGGAGTGGATAAGGACTCACAAGATGGCTGACACTGGGTACTGCTGTGGGGAGCACAAGGCCCTGCTGGGAACTGTGCACCAACAAACAGCACAACACCACTGCCTGACATCCTGAAAGCCAACTTGCACTCCCTGCAATGCAAGCACGTTGCATGGTGGGATATCAGGCTGGGTGGGAAGGAGGACTCACAGCACTGACCATAGTTACAAGCATCTCTCCTCACACCCCCCCTCAACACTAACTCCACATAACCCACCTGGGAGAATGCAATGCCTCACAGCCTAACTGAAGATCCCACAAAGAACCACCACCCTGGGTTATGCTGTGTGAACCACAGGGACACTCTTGGGACTTGTAGCCAAACAACTGCCAGGACAACACTCCCAGCCATGCTGTCAGCACAGGCACCCCACCCCACAGGGAAGCAGAGTCAAAAGGAAGGAAGGATGGGCATGCTGGGAAGGGGGGTGGAGGCAATAGCATGATGGGAGTTGTAGGCACAGATATTGCTCACCCTCACAATTGGCCCATCAACATCACTCTCAACCATGCTCACATCACAGGGAGTGGATAAGGACTCACAAGATGGCTGACACTGGGTACTGCTGTGGGGAGCACAAGGCCCTGCTGGGAACTGTGCACCAACAAACAGCACAACACCACTGCCTGACATCCTGAAAGCCAACTTGCACTCCCTGCAATGCAAGCACGTTGCATGGTGGGATATCTGGCTGGGTGGGAAGGAGGACTCACAGCACTGACCATAGTTACAAGCATCTCTCCTCACACCCCCCTCAACACTAACTCCACATAACCCACCTGGGAGAATGCAATGCCTCACAGCCTAACTGAAGATCCCACAAAGAACCACCACCCTGGGTCATGCTGTGTGAAGCACAGGGACACTCTTCGGACTTGTAGCCAAACAACTGCCAGGACAACACTCCCAGCCATCCTGTCAGCACAGGCACCCCACCCCACAGGGAAGCAGAGTCAAAAGGAAGGAAGGATGGGCATGCTGGGAAGGGGGGTGGAGGCAATAGCATGATGGGAGTTGTAGGCACAGATATTGCTCACCCTCACAATTGGCCCATCAACATCACTCTCAACCATGCTCACATAACAGGGAGTGGATAAGGACTCACAAGATGGCTGACACTGGGTACTGCTGTGGGGAGCACAAGGCCCTGCTGGGAACTGTGCACCAACAAACAGCACAACACCACTGCCTGACATCCTGAAAGCCAACTTGCACTCCCTGCAATGCAAGCATGTTGCATGGTGGGATATCTGGCTGGGTGGGAAGGAGGACTCACATCACTGACCATAGTTACAAGCAGCTCTCCTCACACCCCCCTCAACACTAACTCCACATAACCCACCTGGGAGAATGCAATGCCTCACAGCCTAACTGAAGATCCCACAAAGAACCACAACCCTGGGTCATGCTGTGTGAAGCACAGGGACACTCTTGGGACTTGTAGCCAAACAACTGCCAGGACAACACTCCCAGCCATCCTGTCAGCACAGGCACCCCACCCCACAGGGAAGCAGAGTCAAAAGGAAGGAAGGATGGGCATGCTGGGAAGGGGGTGGAGGCAATAGCATGATGGGAGTTGTAGGCACAGATATTGCTCACCCTCACAATTGGCCCATCAACACCACTCTCAACCATGCTCACATCACAGGGATTGGATAAGGACTCACAAGATGGCTGACACTGGGTACTGCTGGGGGGACCACAAGGCCCTGCTGGGAACTGTGCAACAACAAACAGCACAACACCACTGCCTGACATCCTGCAAGCAAACTTGCACTCCCTGCAATGCAAGCACATTGCATGGTGGGATAACTGGGCTGGGGGGAGAAGGAGGCCTGGATGGTAACCAAATACCACCAATGCTGGTTGGCACACACCTCAACATTCACATTGACATGCCACAGGTTGGCAGGACAATGTGCTACACCAATATCACTCACTGACTGTCACTATTTAGGAGAATCCAATGTCCTGGCCCACATCCAGAGGTACAGTGAGGACAGTCACAACTGTCAGGTGTTTGAACAATTGATGCCAGTAGAAACATAACATACAATCTGTGTCTCTCCCCAAAACAGGAGATGATGGGGACACAGCAGCAGACCAGGAGAACTCCCTGTCCCAGGCTCCGGGGAACACTGAGCTCACTGGTGTGGATCAGCCTCTGCACTCCTCGGATGGCGAAGAACCAGCTGGACCCTCCGGTGTGAGTCATCATGCAGCACCAGCAGGACCAACATCTGCACCCTCTGCACCCACCCCTCCAACAACTGCCAACACACAGGCCACCCCTGCCAACACGGACACACCAAGGACCACAGATGACAACAGCGCACGGACCCAGGCCCAAACTGGAGCTGCTGGCAACGAGCCCAGGAACAACACCCAAGTGGGCCCACAGTCACCTGTGCGTGCCACTGCAGGTCCTGCACGTGTCGCCAGGGGTGGTGGGAGGGGTGGGAGACATAGGTCTCTCTTTGCAGAGGGGTCTGGACTGTATGATGACCCACAACAGGCACGCATCGCGGATGCGTACCAGACTAGCACCGGAGAGGTCAGCCAGGTAGTGGGGATCCTCAAGGACATACAACAGCAGCAGGCTGCCCATCATGCCCGCTTGGACTCCCACATGTCCCGTGTCGAGACACACATGTCACGTGTCGAGACACACATGTGTGGCATGGAGTCCAAATGGGACACATTGGAACAACTGACAGCGGTGCATAGGGACATACTGACATGCCTCCGCCAGATCAGCACCAACATGGCCTCACCTCCCTGTGTGCCCACAACATCTGCTGCTGAAACAACTGCAAATGCCACAGGGAGGGAGGAGGACTCTGGCAGAGAGTCCCCTGCACCGCCGCAGCCTGCACCTGAGGGTCCCCCCCAAGAAGAGGGGCCGTCCGAGGAGGCCAAACTGAGAGGCCGATGGCCATCTACATCCCCCAGGAAGCCAACACCTGTTCTGGAACTTTTCCTCTGTGTGCATACTGCACGCCCTGTTGAAGCCAAGCCAACTCTCCCACATGACATGGGGAGCTCTAGTTGACCAAATGTATCAGATGACTGTGGACTTTACTCTGGACTTTTCAGCTACCAAGACTTCCAATTCACATGGGAACTTTGGATCCAAATTTCTATGTACAGCACCCACCATCCTGTGCACCATCCTCACACCTGTATGTAAATAAACTCACCAATACACCATATCTGCCTCTGTTGTGATTCCAACGTAGTTTTTGTCATGTAGATGTTGATCTTCTAAATTACACTGTGCATGCTAACTGCTACAGCAAGTCCAACACTGTCATGTCAGTCAAGGCGACGTGACACATATGAGGGAGACACACCACTAGGGCCACAAAACACAGACACACCAGGGCCATCAGACTCATCACCTATACTGATGTTGCAACGAAGTACAGTGGAATGTACAGACACGCCACCTATTCACAGTCACTGTCAACTAGACAACAGGTGCAGTAAACAAATGTCAGTCAGATGTGTGACTACAGACAACGCACATCCCAAAGTCAAGCACAGGTTTATTACACATTTCCAACATGTAGTTTCCACTACAAATGCAAGCTAATCCAACCTGGCTGTGGCCACGAAGTCAAAAAGTGCAGAGGATAGAAAGTCCATGGGTGTGTGGCACATCACCTGTAGGGAAACGACTGCTTCCACCTTGGAAGTTGAATCATGGATTCGGGGGATCCAAGTTGATCAGACAACTCCAGCAGCACCCTGTGAAGAACAGACATGACACACAGTCAAAACCACTGAAGAACAGCACAGAACGGCAATACTCATGTCTAATACATGTCACGAGATAACTACACAAAACCAAGTTAGCATGTCAACACTGTTGGGCAGTACAGACCACCTGCAAGGACACATCGCTGCACGCATCCAGTCAAGTAGCACATGGCCACACTCAAACAGCACCAGAGCACCACACACACATATCATGCAAACTCAAATCATTGACATCACAACCCTCTGGAGACTCACATTCAGCTGAAGAAGTTGGTGATGAGCTGTGTGCAGACATCACCATCATCATCATCATCATCTTCACTGGCATCGTGACCCAGGCCAGGATCTTCCACAGGTGGCGGACGTTGGTCATCGTCATCCAGGATGAGAGGCAACTCCTTCCGCACTGCCAGGTTGTGTAGCATGCAGCAGACGATGACAATCTTGCACACCTTTGCTGGGGCATATGGGAGGGCCCCTCCTGTCTTGTCCAGGCAGCGGAAGCGGCTCTTCAGGAGACCAAAGGTCCGCTCAATCACCCTCCTCGTCCGACCATGTACCTCATTGTAGCGCATCTGGGCAGGTGTCACAGGGTTCCTGAGGGGTGTCAGCAACCACGGCATGTTGGGGTATCCCGAGTCACCTACAGACAGACAATTGCACATTAGCCGATTTGAAAATGTGTGCGGAAAACAACATAGCAGAACACACACAATGGTACAAAGTCAGTACACACCAACAAGCCAGGCACGCTGGTTCGGCATCTGTGACATCATCCTCGGGATGCGACTACTCCTCATCACGTATGTATCGTGTGCCGAACCGGGGAAACGGGCACACACATGTGTGATGGTCATATCTGCAAGACATACCCCCAGAGCATTGATCGAATGGTAATGTTTACGGTTCCGGTATGCCTGCTCATGTGCCTGTGGTGGTATCAAAGCCACATGTGTCCCATCAATGGAGCCAATTACATGTGGCATCCTCCCCAGGGCATAGAAGTCACTCTTGACGTCAGTGAGTCATTGACATGTTGGGAAATAGATGTACTGGTTGAGGTATCTCAACATTGCCCCCAAAACATCGCGTAGCACACGGCTGAACATAGTCTGTGACATCCCACCAGCAGTCGCCACAGTGTGTTGAAAGGTACCGGTGGCAAAGAAGTGTAGGGCTGCCATCACCTTCACCTTGGGGGTCAGCGCTGTAGGATACGGCCGGCCAGGCTGCAAATGTGGGGCCAACCGCACTGCCAAATCCTCAATCAGCTGCCTGGTGAAGCGGTACCGTTGGATGCTGTCACGTTCCACCATCGTTGCCAGGTCTGGGAATGGTCGATGGACAGCAGGAGCCCTGCAGTGCATAGGTGAAGAAAGCAAGATTGTTAGTTACCCCACCAATGTGCCGTTCACCATACTCAATTTCACATGACACATCATCAACATACACAAGTACTTGATGTGTGTGTCGTCCCGTTTGGACACATATGGCACCTACATGGACATCATCTAACATCTCTCTGTTCAACAAGTGTTGACAACTGGTTCCAGGGTGTGCTATGGGACACCATTAGGCTGTGTCACAGTACACATTAACTGCTCTCACGTTCCACACACATACCACAGTGACATGTCTGGACAGATGCTCCACAGGCATCACAGCTCATTGACAGGTAGATTCCCAGGGAGCCTGTCTTGCCACATGGGCACTGGCATGACATGGTGTAACATGTACACGTGGTGGCCCCTGTAGCCTCTGCAGGACAGACATGGATGTCTGTGACACACACACACACACCATCAAAGTTCATGCACAAACCACGTGGATGTGGAGACTGTCTCCCATTGTGCACATGGAGTCAGAGACATGTGATACACAACATGCACACAGACTGTGGAGGGACATCACTATTGTGGCAATGGGTCACCCTGTGACGTACATGCCTTCCCACATGTGAGCCTGGGGGTATGTGACATGTCATACACATACACAACCTGGAAATGTGACCATGACACATGCTCAGAAATGAAAAGGTGCACACCACAGTGGTCATGTGCACAACACACAAAGGACCCTGTCTCCATTAACACGTGCACAGCCTGGGTGTGTCTGCCCCCAAGTGCCACCCCAAAATCCACATGTTCACCCTCATACACAGATAAGGTTACGCTGCCACACATACCTCATAGACAGTGTGGACTGGGTGTGGTGTTGTAGGTGTGCCCCTGAGTCCCTGGATAGTAAATGTGGCTGGCATAGGTTCACCAGTGACCAGCATGGTGACATATGCGTGTGACCTGTCCTGGTACGCGTTGTAGAGCAATGGACCGATCGGTGTGCCCGGCCGGCCCATTGCATTCAATGTGAGCGGGTACGCGTTGTATGCCTGGTACGCGTTGTACAGCAATGGACCGATCGGTGTTCCCGGCCGGCCCATTGCATTCAATGTGAGCGGGTACGCGCTGTATGCCTGGTACGTGTTGAACAGCAATGGAACGATCGGTGTGCCCGGCCGGCCCATTGCATTCAATGTGAGCGGGTACGCGTTGTATCGTGGGTACGCGTTGTACAGCAATGGTCCGATCGGTGTGCCCGGCCGGCCCATTGCATTGAATGTGAGCGGGTATGCGTTGTATGCCTGGTACGCGTTGTACAGCAATGGACCGATCGGTGTTCCCGGCCGGCCCATTGCATTCAATGTGAGCGGGTACGCATTGTATGCCTGGTACGTGTTGAACAGCAATGGACCGATCGGTGTGCCCGGCCGGCCCATTGCATTCAATGTGAGCGGGTACGCGTTGTATCGTGGGTACGCGTTGTAGCAGCAATGGACCGATCGGTGTGCCCGGCCGGCCCATTGCATTGAATGTGAGCGGGTACGCGTTGTATGCCTGGTACGCGTTGTACAGCAATGGACCGATCGGTGTGCCCGGCCGGCCCATTGCATTGAATGTGAGCGGGTACGCGTTGTATGCCTGGTATGCGTTGTACAGCAATGGACCGATCGGTGTGCCCGGCCGGCCCATTGCATTGAATGTGAGCGGGTACGCGTTGTATGCCTGGTACGCGTTGTACAGCAATGGACCGATCGGTGTTCCCGGCCGGCCCATTGCATTGAATGTGAGCGGGTACGCGTTGTATGCCTGGTACGTGTTGAACAGCAATGGACCGATCGGTGCACACGCATTGGCTGGGGCCTGGCATAGCAACGGACGCGTTTCTGAAGCTTCAACAAGTCTGATGCAGTGAATTCAGTTGGCCAGCCACAACAATGTTGCAAAATCATGGGTGTCATGAAGTTGAAATTTTTGAAGGATGCTGTGGGCGTGTCTTGGTGCTGCAATTCCATGGATTGGTCAGATTCATAAGATGCATACGACTTGGACCTATCACTTTGGACACATGGCACAGTATCTGCCTCTGCAGCACACATATAATGCTGGCTGTTCCCCTGAGGGCTCACTTGCCTGCACTACATGCTCCAGGACAACATCTGCCACTACACTGCTGCTGTCTCTGCATCCTCTGGCTACTGCAATGGCACGTACTGTGGAGAGAGCCCCAGCATTCACCCATGAGGAGAACCAGGCCCTGCTGGACAACCTCCTTCCACAGTACAGCAAGCTGTATGGGACACCAGGGGAGCAGGTGAGTGTGCTGTCCACTGCCTCACTAATTGTGCATGTTGTCTGACTAGCAGGATTTACAGTGTGCACACCACTGGCTAGCATGCTCACTGAGTAGTACTCACCGCCCAAAGTGTGTAGTCACATGCACTGAACAGGTACAGTGGAGTAACAGTGCATTCAAACAAGGTTCACTTCCCATGCAATGATACCATGTAGTAACTGCTGGCAAACTGTCCATAGCCCTCGTTGCACTGCCTGTGTACATCATATGCCCCTGTGATTGAGACATGTATTTCCAACTGTGTGATGCACGGATATGTTGCATGTGTAGTAATGGCCTTTACACTTTGTCATCCTCACAGGTTGATGCCCATCAGAAGCAGGATATCTGGCTGGCCATCGTCCGGGCTGTCAGATCCGTGGGGGTCTACAAGCGCCGGATCCGCAACTGCCAGAAGAGGTGGCAGGACCTTTGGGGCTGGACCCGGAGGATTGCAAGGGTCCAGCTGAAGCTGTCGCCTCCTCACAGGAGGGGCGGACACCGGACCCTGACCCCCCACATGCTCCAGATCCTGGCGGTGGTCTTCCCGGAGCTGGATGGGCAGCTGAAGGGCAGACAGCAGCAAGGAGGGGGTGAGTCAAAGACTGCACTGTAAACTCTGTCTGACATTCTATGTGCCCTCCTGTGGCGTGGCTAAACTTCCCCAGTACATCAGTCTTGTTGTCCAGTACCCATGTCCCTCTATTGTGACATGGCCACTACCCATCTGATAGGCCGGTGTGCTCATTCCGCTCAGGATAATTGTGTCACTTGGGTACAGGGTCCTTGCATTTTGCTTTGCTCAAGGTGGGTGACAGCTTTTGTTCCCGTGATATTGTGTTAGCCTTCATGGGTGGGTCAATTGCTCACACAATGCCTGAGTCGTGCAATGTAGTCTGGGTGTAACTTTGATATGTGATCCACTTGCAGATCAGAATCACCACATGTCCCTGGGGTATTTGCCACACCCCCATGCTGTGGGTGGGTAAAATGTTTGGGCCTCAGGAGTATGTATGTCAAGTGTGTCACACATGCCTAGCCACCTGCCTACTGACCAGGGCTCATCCATCTTGCAGGTGGAGCCGGACAGTCATGCCTACTCCAGGGCATACAATACACTCTGTACTCCCACTCCAGTGTATCAGCTGATATGCTGTGCTCAGTGAAATGTTCCCTCAGGTGTCTGCCTCTGTGTCGTTGTGCTGTGTCTACGTTGTCGGGACTCCTGTGATGTTTATCGGTTAGGGGTCAGCATGCCATCTGCTATTGGACCATGTGAGACAAGACTTCTGTGACTTATAGGTGTTTGATCACATGACTGTGCAGACAGGTGTATGCCACTGTGACTTTCAGGCAGCTGTTTTTCATTCTCAGCACACTGTGAGGTGCTCATGTTCAGAGAGTTGTGTTTCATGTCCCCCATATGTCCAATTGGTATGACGTGGACAAATAGTAGTTCAGATGATGTGGTTTTTGGGGGATGGACAGGTGCACATGTCAGTTACATTACTTGCCTTCCCCATGTCCTAGGATTGTGACACAGTGCAGACTGTTGTTGGCTGGCTGCCATGGCCATGTGACTGGAGACAGTGATGTATGACTTTGCAGGCATGCCTGTGTCATGGCATTAAACTTCCTAAGAGTGATCCTGCAGGGGAGTGACATGTGCAAAATGCACCCCATTGTGCCATTGACTATCCGGACATGGGTGCTTCATGGGGTCTGGTGCTGGTATGCATCACATGCATTTCTATTTAGACTCTGGCCGTCCATTTATACAGACACCTGCACTGACTCAGTGGCAAGAGATGTGACGTGGGCATGTTCACATACTTCACCGTGTTCTCAGCAATGTCCAACTACTGTGTAGGTGGTGCATGTGTCCACACTGGGGTCTTACCATCAGACAGGCACCAGACAGATGGGTGCAAGGGCAGGAGGGGTGTCTGTTCCATGGTTGACCATCAGACTGACAATTGGCTTCTCCTAATCTGTGTGATGACTTTTGGCAATGTTCTACTAGAGTTGCCAGGGCTTGCTCTGTGATGTGCTGTACTTACTGTGGTGTGTGCGGTCAGTGCAGGTGACTGATGTTTGTCTGTTTCCCTAATTGTTTGCAGATACATCCACAGCCACAGGAGGGGACAGCTCCACGGACCAGGAGGAGCAGCGGAGCCAGACTGGGTCAGCGTCCGATGAGTGGTCAGAGGGACCCAGTGGCACGGAGGGCGAGGGGAGCCACACCGAGGAGTCCTCAGCACCATCCACCTCAGCTGGGGACCACAGCAGCTCGGAGGATGACTCCCTTGTGGATGCGGGTGTCAGCAGCCACAACACCCCAGCTAGTCTGTCTGACCCCGCCACCACCACCACCGCCCTCCCATTGGCTCCCATTCCTGAGGTCCGTGGAGGCTCCCGGGCTCGGGAGCGTGTCTCCTTCAAGCCAGGCACCGCACCCCCTTCCCCTGTGTCCCCTGCTGCCCTGAGTGAGGAGTCTGTGTACCTCCTTCGGCAGCTCCATGTAGGGCAGACAGCAATGCTGACTGTCCTCCATGCACACACCACTCTGTTGACACAGCTGGTGTCGTTCATGGAGGGCATCTCAACGGGTATGTCTGCCCTACAGAGGAGCAATAGGTCCATGGACTCCTCCCTGACGGCAGCAGTGTCCCTCCTCCAACAGTCCCTCACCCCTCCCACCTCTGCCCCATCCACACTTCCTACCACCCTACCTGTCCAAAGCACATGCACACCTGCACAATCACCCAAACACACAGACACGAGCAGCACACACACACCCAAAACCAAGGCAAGACGTGCACACAAGCATCCTCAGGGGACTGATTCCACACACACAGGGGATGGGGAACTGACACACACACAGGCAACCACAGTCACTCCGCAATCCTCAAGATCCTCTCCCTCCAAGACCCCTTCCCTTGCCTCACCTGCAACCCCACATACACAGCAGCTCTTCCTCTCTGATCTCGGCCTCTTCCCCTCCAATCCCGCTGATCCAGCATACCAGGGGAAGAGGAAGTCCACACACAGAGAGGGGAGTGCCCCTCGCCCCCGGACACCCTCCCCCAGGCGCAGGCAGAGTGAGCCCCCCACCCGCAAGTCCCCCGGACCCGGAAGAGCAAGACCCCGCCACCGCCCTGCAAGTCACCCACCCAGTCTCTCACCTCCACCCCCCAGGCCACCACTCCACAGGTTCCACCACCACACCCTGCCCCAGGTTCCCCCACACACCGATACCGCATCCCCAAACTGCTCAGGCCCTCCCCCCCTGCCACTTGCTCTTCCACCCCCAAACCAGACGCTCTGCCTGTATGTGCCACTGGTGTGGAGACTGTGTCCCCCCTCTGTTCTGCCCAGCTCTTCTGCCCCCCTTCCACTCCCTTGGAGTCATGCACTGCAGTGGAGTCCACAACAACCCCGTCTGACTTGGGCACTGCATTGGGGACCCAGTCCACTACATTTGACCAGCCCACTGCAGTGGTTGCAGCACCAACACCATCGGACTTGAGCCCTGCGGTGTTGCCGGCCCCTCCTGAGTCAGACACCTCCACTGCAGTTGCCGGTGACACTCCTGCACCCACCTCACCTTCCCTGCCTCCTTCTGGCATCCCCTGATCCTGTCCCTGCGGTGCCTGGCCTGCCCCTCGTATGCCCCTCCAAGGGGGATGTCCCCTGTCGGTACCTGTGCAGGCAAGCAATTGGTGACAAGGTGTCACACATCACCCTGTTGGGACTGTGTATTTGGACTGGACATTGGCCGTAGTTAATTTTGGACTTTTGATTTCAGTTGCACATTTGCTGAATAAAGCCTCTTTTTGTTTACTTGTGGTTAATCTTTGGTGGTACATGATGTAGATGTGTAGAATCATGCATTTGCTGTTGTAATTGTGTTCAGATCAGGTAAATGAAGTTTTGCTGTGATGGGCTCCATGTGATCCATGGGATATGTGTCCTAATCTAGTCTGGATATATAGCATCCCTTGCTGCAGTCTGAGGGTGTAATGTTCAGCATTTGACACAGGGATGTACGTTTAGCATTTGTAGATTACCATCTTTGTCCTACACTGTTGCACATCTGTTGGGCTTACCACTGTCCAATGTTCCTAGTACCCTGACTGTGTGCCCGTCTCCACTGGACATGCAGTTTTGCACATCAATTTTGGAGGACTCATCTGTGTATACAGTACAACTGGATTGCCACGTGTTTTGGGTGTATGCAGATGACTGACGTGACACTCCCGTACCCAGGCTGATGTGAGCAGAGGCTTCTGTGTGTTGTAGTTGTTGATTCACTGACGGAGTGTCCTGCTGATATGTTTGAGTCGTGCACGGACAAGGTTTGGCACAGTGGACCTTCCACAGGAGTGGAGTGCCCTCATGGCTGTGTGTAATCTGGTGACATTGCGTGTGCCCGTGTTGTGTGTTGTGTGAGCATGTCTGTGCATGTTCCCTTCCCTTTTCATACACAGGCTGTGTCCCTAGGGATGTTCCTGTTTGTGATGCTTGCAGAGTTGGTATGTGTTCATCCAGCATCTTGGACCTGGTTTCTCCGTGATGTGGGTGCATGGCAAACTGATGTTCATGAGGTTGTCATCCCAGGTTGTCTTTGTTGTCAGGGCTGGGGATGTGGGCAAACGCTGATGGGACACATTCAGGATTCCCCTTGGCACTTGTTGTTTACACAAGTAATGTGATTTTGAGTTTGTGGTAGCTTTCAGTGATTGTGACGCGTTGTGTGTGTGACTGCTGCCACTCCTCAGGGTCAGAGCTGCAATGTTGGAAGTTGTGTACGTGTGTTCTTTGTGTCTCACCTTGGCTTCCTCGTTGGTGTGTGACTATGGCCAGGATCCCATTGTTTGTGGTGGATTTCACATCATGCGCATGTACGGCGTACTGTGCTGTGTGTCATACATAGACGAGTCATGTTGAGTGGGCATGTGTGATGGGTTTCTGCACCTTAGTTCCCCCCACCACCCCTGGGATTGTCATGGGTGCATGTGCAATGTCACCAGTCCATGTGAGCTTCACTGCTGCACATTGGTGGAGATCAGGGTGTGTGGTGTTGAGTGTGCAAATGTGAGTTGTTGCACGGCTAGACCACTACCTCCATATTGGCCTTGGCTGGCAGGCCCTGCTGATTGATTGGAGCTTGTGTAGGTGTGATGGTAGTTTGTAGCTGAGGACACATGGCTGTGGTTCACAGTGTGATCAACATCTACCTTTGTCATCACAGTGGAATTGTCATGCAGGCTAGTGTCTGCACAATGTGGGGTCCCTGGGGGTAGTGCTGTGGTGGGTGTGTCTCTTGCTGTGTTAGTTGCTGTTCCCACAAGCTTGTGTGACATGTGTAATTTGGGCTCCCTCTCATCTAACAATGCCAGATTGCCCACATAGGGGAATCCAATCCATGAGTTACTTGTGTGTGGCACTGTATACACATCTGTGTAATTGGGATTCAGGCCTCCTCATGTGTTGTGTGGTTGCCTGGGGACACTGGCACACACCCCCATCACCGGTTGTGTTTGATATGCAGTGTGAGTCTGCCTGTTTGTGTTAGTGCATTTGCATCACTGCATTGGCATTTCTGTAGTGTGCCATTGGCTGTATGTTGTTTGTTGATTTTCCCCTGCTCTCCCTGGGACTACTGGGTCATCAGTCAGCACAATGATCATGGTTTGTATGTCCCATTGCTGCCACGGTATGGTATTTGTTCACCTGACATCGACAGTCTCCACAGGTTTTATACATTTGTGTGTCCATAGGTGCAGATATGTGGGTCAGCATCATGATGGTCACTTCTGTCATTGTGTACTTGGCTGATTGTTGGCAATGTGGTCCCCCATGTGTGATGTTTGTATGCACATGGCCAAAATGATGTTTCTGTGTCACTGCACTGTTAGCCTCGCCCAATCTATGTTGCAATGGGACACAAGCACTACTATGCCACAGATGTTTTAGTTGTTGTGTGACCAGGATTCATCCATACAGTTTGTCTTTGGCAGCTTTTACCATGCCTACACTTACCTTATGATCACCGTGGTGATGGTGGTTTGGGCCCCATTGCCACACTGATCAAAAGGTGCATCAGCCTTGGAACCCACACTTACATTTTGGTGACTGTGGTGATGGGGCTTTGGGCCCCATTACCACACTGATCAAAAGGTGCATCAGCCATGGACCCCACACTTACCTTTTGGTGACTGTGGTGATGGGGCTTTGGGCCCCATTACCACACTGATCAAAAGGTGCATCAGCCATGGACCCCACACTTACCTTTTGGTGACTGTGGTGATGGTGCTTTAGGCCCCATTGCCACACTGATCAAAAGGTGCATCAGCCTTGGACCCCACACTTATATTTTGGTGACTGTGGTGATGGGGCTTTGGGCCCCATTACCACACTGATCAAAAGGTGCATCAGCCATGGACCCCACACTTACCTTTTGGTGACTGTGGTGATGGGGCTTTAGGCCCCATTGCCACTCTGATCAAAAGGTGCATCAGCCTTGGACCCCACACTTACCTTTTGGTGACTGTGGTGATGGGGCTTTGGGCCCCATTACCACACTGATCAAAAGGTGCATCAGCCATGGACCCCACACTTACCTTTTGGTGACTGTGGTGATGGTGCTTTAGGCCCCATTGCCACACTGATCAAAAGGTGCATCAGCCTTGGACCCCACACTTACCTTTTGGTGACTGTGGTGATGGTGCTTTAGGCCCCATTGCCACACTGATCAAAAGGTGCATCAGCCTTGGACCCCACACTTACATTTTGGTGACTGTGGTGATGGGGCTTTGGCCCCATTACCACACTGATCAAAAGGTGCATCAGCCATGGACCACACACTTACCTTTTGGTGACTGTGGTGATGGGGCTTTGGGCCCCATTATCACACTGATCAAAAGGTGCATCAGCCATGGACCCCACACTTACCTTTTGGTGACTGTGGTGATGGTGCTTTAGGCCCCATTGCCACACTGATCAAAAGGTGCATCAGCCTTGGACCCCACACTTACCTTTTGGTGACTGTGGTGATGGTGCTTTAGGCCCCATTGCCACACTGATCAAATGGTGCATCAGCCTTGGACCCCACACTTACCTTTTGGTGACTGTGGTGATGGGGCTTTGGGCCCCATTGCCACAGTGGCCATGGTCGGCTTGTATTGTGGAGGCCACACACTTTTATGTGTCACACTTGTGATAGTGGGTCACATTGTATGTTCATTGTCATGTTTTGTGTTGTTGGCATTTGACATGGACTACACACGCTTGTCATGTTGTTTGGGTGGATGTAATTTTCTGTAATTCCTTATGTGGGAGTATGCTGGTTGTGTCATGCATTACCCGTCCTATGAGTAGGGGTGGTGGTAGTGGCAGGCATCCAGCCCCCCATGAGTGGGGATGGTAGTAGTGATAGGCATCCAGCCCCCCATGAGTGAGGATGGTAGTAGTGATAGGCATCCAGGCCCCCATGAGTGGGGATGGTAGTAGTGATAGGCATCCAGCCCCCCATGAGTGGGGATGGTAGTAGTGATAGGCATCCAGCCCCCCATGAGTGGGGATGGTAGTAGTGATAGGCATGCTGCCCCCCATGAGTGGGGATGGTAGTAGTGATAGGCATCCTACCCCCCATGAGTGGGGATGGTAGTAGTGATAGGCATCCAGCCCCCCATGAGTGAGGATGGTAGTAGTGATAGGCATCCAGGCCCCCATGAGTGGGGATGGTAGTAGTGATAGGCATCCAGCCCCCATGAGTGGGGATGGTAGTAGTGATAGGCATCCAGCCCCCATGAGTGGGGATGGTAGTAGTGATAGGCATGCTGCCCCCCATGAGTGGGGATGGTAGTAGTGATAGGCATCCTACCCCCCATGAGTGGGGATGGTAGTAGTGATAGGCATCCAGGCCCCCATGAGTGGGGATGGTAGTAGTGATGGGCATCCAGGACCACATGAGTAGGGGTAGTGGTGGTGGCAGGCATCCATCACACCAAGGGTGGGGATGGTAGTAGTGGCAGGCATCCAGCACCCCATGAGTGGGGATGGTAGTAGTGGCAGGCATCCAGCCCCCCATGAGTGGGGATGGTAGTAGTGATAGGCATCCAGGCCCCCATGAGTGGGGATGGTAGTAGTGATGGGCATCCAGGCCCACATGAGTAGGGGTAGTGGTGGTGGCAGGCATCCATCACACCAAGGGTGGGGATGGTAGTAGTGGCAGGCATCCAGCACCCCATGAGTGGGGATGGTAGTAGTGGCAGGCATCCAGCCCCCCATGAGTGGGGATGGTAGTAGTGGCAGGCATCCAGCCTCCCATGAGTGGGGATGGTAGTAGTGATAGGCATCCAGCCCCCCATGAGTGAGGATGGTAGTAGTGATAGGCATCCAGCCCCCCATGAGTGAGGATGGTAGTAGTGATAAGCATCCAGGCCCCCATGAGTGGGGATGGTAGTGGTGGCAGGCATCCTGCCCCCCATGAGTGGGGATGGTAGTAGTGATAGGCATCCAGCCCCCCATGAGTGAGGATGGTAGTAGTGATAGGCATCCAGCCCCCCATGAGTGGGGATGGTAGTAGTGATAGGCATCCAGGCCCCCATGCGTGGGGATGGTAGTAGTGGCAGGCATCCAGGCCCCCATGAGTGGGGATGGTAGTAGTGATAGGCATCCAGCCCCCCATGAGTGGGGATGGTAGTAGTGATAGGCATCCAGGCCCCCATGAGTGGGGATGGTAGTAGTGGCAGGCATCCAGGCCCCCATGAGGGGGGATGGTAGTAGTGTTAGGCATCCAGCCCCCCATGAGTGGGGATGGTAGTAGTGATAGGCATCCTGCCCCCCATGAGTGGGGATGGTAGTAGTGATAGACATCCTGCCCCCCATGAGTGAGGATGGTAGTAGTGATAGGCATCCAGCCCCCCATGAGTGGGGATGGTAGTAGTGATAGGCATCCTGCCCCCCATGAGTGGGGATGGTAGTAGTGATAGGCATCCTGCCCCCCATGAGTGAGGATGGTAGTAGTGATAGGCATCCAGCCCCCCATGAGTGGGGATGGTAGTAGTGATAGGCATCCTGCCCCCCATGAGTGAGGATGGTAGTAGTGATAGGCATCCAGCCCCCCATGAGTGGGGATGGTAGTTGTGATAGGCATCCAGGCCCCCATGAGTGGGGATGGTAGTAGTGATAGGCATCCAGGCCCCCATGAGTGGGGATGGTAGTGGTGGCAGGCATCCTGCCCCCCATGAGTGGGGATGGTAGTAATGATAGGCATCCTGCCCCCCATGAGTGGGGATGGTAGTAGTGATAGGCATCCTGCCCCCATGAGTGAGGATGGTAGTAGTGATAGGCATCCAGCCCCCATGAGTGGGGATGGTAGTAGTGATAGGCATCCTGCCCCCCATGAGTGAGGATGGTAGTAGTGATAGGCATCCAGCCCCCCATGAGTGGGGATGGTAGTAGTGATAGGCATCCAGGCCCCCATGAGTGGGGATGGTAGTGGTGGCAGGCATCCTGCCCCCCATGAGTGGGGATGGTAGTAGTGATGGGCATCCAGGGCCCCATGAGTAGGGGTGGTGGTGGTGGCAGGCATCCAGGCCCCTATGGGTGTGTATGGCATTGGTGATGCCCATCCCACCCCTATGATTGTGCTGTTGCTAGTGTACGTCATTTGTGCATCCCTATGTGTCTGTGACATATTTCGGGTACGTGTCGTTTGTTTGTGTTGTGGGTGTTTGACTTACCGTCTGCGCCGTACGCGTCCGAACCGGTCCCGGTAATAGATGTAGAATATAGGTAGGACCTGGGCGATGGGATTCAAGGTTGGGTCGTATCTTTCCGGTTTCGCGTGTCTTCGACTCGTACTCGTCGCTGGCTTGTTCGTCTCGTAGCCGTGGATCTTCTTGTGGCGCGAATCGGAGCTTATGTGCGGCTATCCCGGATGCTGAAACGTGCCGGACGTAGCGACGGGGTTGGCGCGTACGGAGCGCGCATCGTACTAGTCCGGCCGGAAGGTGCTGTGTATTTGGTTCCGTGCGGCTCGAATCGGCGTTTGAGGATCCGGCTCGGGCGGGGAACAGGAGCTGGATTGGGTAAGTACGGCTCGCTCGGAATCTGGGCTGTTGTGCGCATCGTACTTGTTCGTTCGGTGGGGTATTCGAATCGGTCGGAGAACACGCGTTCGGCTTGGTTTTTTTCCGGACAAATAGTGTTAGGTGTGCTTCCGGACGACATCGGAATCGGCCCCTAAGTAGGAAGCAACACTTCTAACATGTACAGCGCTAGAAAGCGGCCCCCGTCAGTACAAATTTTAATGATCACCACTGATTTTTCCAAAATTTGGACAAATTACTTTACACCAGCATTTTGAATAAGGGAATAAAAAGCATGTAAAACCTCTCGAACATCATTGCTTTCCTTGAACCTATTTCTTGGGACATCTTCAGCGCAATCAGCCTCCTCCTCCTGACTCTCTTTTGTTTATTTGGATTATTTGGAAAATATGTTTTATCATTTGCAGCCAGAAAGTACACACTCTGCCTTAGTAGAAACTGTAATTTGTATAGACCTAGGCACTATCAACCCCCCTCTTTTTTATAAACACAACTAAGGCCCGATCAGCCTGGTCACTTTCAATGATTTTTGTAAAAAAATGCTGATTCCATCATTGCCTTAAATCTCTTTTTAAAGGGTGCCCGTTTTTATTAATTTCTTCTTAACACTCAAATTAATGAGTGTTAACCCCTGCCAGCCAGCAGGCACAAACCGGCGTAGTGGAAATGCACACAGAACACAGGAAGTTGTGCCATTAACTGGCGTCTAGTTACCGCTGACACGAGGACGCAAGCACGAGACCGCCTGACATTTAACAGGATGGTCTCTGCTCATGCATTCATCTTCGGAGCCACGGGCAGGCAGAGTATGCAGGGCAAGGGTGCAGCTTTGAAGACGTGAGTACGGGATAGCCGATCCCCTTGACAACGAGCATTAGCCATCGGATTTGCAATAAATATTTCTTTAAAAGTCTAATCAATTTCTCTATCATTTTGAAACTTTTTTTGCTTTCAGTGTATGACTACAAGCGCCCCTCCCTTCCCGTGCAGAGGTCATGGGGCTAAAATTAGGCATGTATGTTGAACCAATACTAACTTATTTTTCCACAAACTCACTATTTATGTAAATTGATAATTTACTCACTACCAGTCAGAAAAGTTCAGCCTATCGATGCACATATGCAAGGAGCAGCTACTCAAGTTTCTCCTTTAGCATATAGAAAACTACCTCATAGAGTGTGTGATTTATGTTACATGTCTTATATTGTTTTGTTTCTTTTTCTAAATTGGCAGCACAACACTAACAATTTGATGACAAGGATTACTCGTGCACAAGTGAAAAATATATCACTTTTGTTCCACAAGTTGGTGATGTGTTTTCTCAATATAACTTTATTGACAAGTTAACAATGTCATAATATCCTATCTTTCCAGATCTTATTCAAGAAATATACCTACTAGGTATTGTATTTGAATGAAAATATCTCTACTTCACCTTAATATTAATTAAGAAGACCACAAATAAGCAAGGAATGGTTGGGAAAGTGTCACGCTGTGTTGTGTGTCGTAGTACACAATCAATTATAATGCTCAAAGGATATAGATGAAGGCCATTCACCAACACCAAATATGCGGACAATGCCCACACATATAAACTCAAAAACCAAAATTATATCCTGAGCAAATCAAATTCACAGTAATTCATAATGTCCATAAAGTCAAAGATCAGAAAATGTTCTTCTTATTCTGTAAGTGTTCTTCTTTATTTCATTTGTATGTTGCTTCAACATAGGTAAGAGCCAGGTACTAGCCAAGCCAAACAAAAGCCCATCAATATGACACAAAGGAAAGGACCTGATATAAAACACCTCATGTGTGTATCATCAATCCATGAGAATATAAAAACATTAAAACGTCACAGAATAAGTAAATTCTGTAGTCAACTTAGTGCACCTACAACCCAAGTGAAGAAGATAAAGAGAGACCCAAAACCACAAAATTTGCTGAGTGAAATTGAATAATAAACATCCAAAATACGTAAACAAGAAAAGGAGCCTAAAGAAAGCACACAAGCACCTCTAGTAAGCCTATAATAACAATTGCTGAGCTGAAAAACTCACCAAAAGTAAAGTACAACTGGGTAAGAAGTACCAATAAAATTTCAAAGTATAACTGGCAACGTGTAAGCACCAAAAGGACAGATTCTGAAAATACAAAGAAAACATAATACATAAGCCATATTCCCCTCAGTTATCATCCCACCAATATCAGAATGAGTCATAAGCCTTATTTAAAAAACCCCAATCATACTCACATAAATGTCGACAAAGTGGTCAAAACTAGAGAAAGTAGTCAGTAGGCGATCTGCGTCCAGATCCGAGTTTGTTATCCTAGTATAAAATTATATCACGCAATAAGAATATATAAATCATGATTTAATATAAAACCAAACAAACAAATCTCACAAGACATACTCTATATTTGTCCAGAGACCAGGTACACAGACCTGTAACCAGTATTAAAAAGAGCAAAGGGTATCCGCATCATATTTACAGAAAAGGCAAACGTGTACGTTCCTCAGTACAAATACATTAAGAATACTTATAATCAAAAGGGCATCTAAGTCTGCTCTATATAGGTTCTTGACTAATCCCTTAAACCAGACTCACATAATAATTCAATGAGCCAAAGTGCGTAAAGCATACACACCACTTATACGAACATCATCAATAATCGCAGTCACAAGGCTCCCGTTATAATTAATTAGCCCAGAGTACATACGGGCATGTCCAAGAACTAATAAATACATATCCCTTATCAGAGCACTACGTGAAAATTACCTAAGTAGGGCACACAACCGACCAAACAGCAACCTGCTCTCACGCATGGCGTCTAGCAGAATCGCCATCATCGCTACCAAAGTTAACGCGTTGTATAGAAACAAGAGTAGGACTACAGACAATAGAAAACCTCCTAAATTCAAGAAAACGGTCGCCATCTTTAAGAAGCACATATGCAAACGAAATCAACTGAACAAACACTATGTTTATATTCGTAGTAACAAACCACGACTGAAGAGTAAATATAAACACAGCAAAAAGTAAAAATGAAAAGAAGAGACGAGGGAAAAATATATAAAGTAAAAAGTAAAAGGGCATAAGTAGTGTGAGTATACACCACGAGTGACAATCATCATGGGCTTTAAAGAAACGACACCATATTACGTAATAATTGTTGTATATAACACAAACCCTACATCACACACTATTAGTTACCAATTTAGAATTCAATAAAATTACAGGTCATTAGATCGAAATGTCACCTACAAATCACATTCATCAGCGACATATTAACATGTACTAAAATTCAGCCTGTCATAGTAATTTAAACACAATTATCATTTTTAAAAACCCACTCATAAATCCATTAGTCGCTACGCACATTATACAAAGGACATAATAGGTATATTGTATGGAAAAATACATCATGTCAGTTCTCAAATGCAAAAAGACATCTTATCACTCAGAATAAGCACACAGACAATATACATCAGTACCATGTGCATTACATGCCATATCATAGAATATTGAGCAAATTCGATAGAAGTCAGGTTATATTAGAAATGGTAACAGCTTAAGACTGAGCTCAGTTTCCAAGAAAATACTGTAGCTCATTATCAATGTTTAAACCTAGGTCCACCGCCCGTAACTGCAAAATCCAACGAGCTTCTTTCTGTCGCAGTTTAAGCTCCCGATTGCCCCCTCTAACATCCGGCCGGACAGTTTCAATCCCATGAAAGGAAAAGGTAAGGTGTGAACCCTGTGCTGTACATTCTAATGCGTGTAAGGCAATTGGATAACTGTTGACCCTGTTCTTCGGAGCCCTGAAGTGTTCAGATATCCGTTCTTTAAGTTTTCTGATTGTACTACCTATGTAGATCTTGTTACATTTACAGATTATGGCATAAATCACATATGTTGAATTACAATCAATATGTGTGGAAATATATTGAGTTCTAGATCCATTATAACTAAATTCCTGTATGCCATGAATGGTCATTCTGCACATGCTACAGTTTCCACATCTGAAAGACCCTTTATTATGTTTATGTAACCAAGTAGTTCCCTGTATCCGAGTCCTCGGATAACTAGAGCTGATCATATTCCTAATCGTCTTACCCTTACGATACGTAATGGTGGGATTGCGCCTAACATAAGGTTTAAGACAAGGGTCAGATTCCAGTAAAAACCAGTATTTTTTAGAATTTGGTAGACCTTAGAGGAATGTGGATGAAAACTAGTAATTAATCTTACTGGGGTAGTCGACCCATCCATTGGTTTCTTCTTAGACTGAAGTGTTAGATTTCTTACTAACTTGGATGCTCTTTTTTTATGCTTTACCGATGATATCTCTGTTATATCCCCTGGCAAGGAATCTATGTTCAATATCATTTGCACACAGTGTATACTCAGAGTCCTCACTACAATTGCGACGAGCCCTATATAGTTCTCCATAGGGAATTGAGTTGACTTGGGACCTAGGATGAGCACTATTTGCATGCAATACTGCATTGCACGAAGTGGCCTTTCTATGCATTCTGCTACAGATTTTACCTTGCTCAATGTATAATTCCACATCAAGAAACACAATACTTTTTTTACTGTAGGCAATTGTAAAAGTCATATTAAACAGATTGGTGTTCATATGGTCAAATTTTTTTAGCAATTCTGTTTCCCCACCTGTCCAAATTAAGAAGCAATCATCAATATATCTCCCATAATAGCAGATGTAATCATGCCAACTAGAGCCACCAGGGCCCCAGAGATGCATCGCCTCGAACCACCCCATAAAGAGGCAGGCAAAGGACGGCGCAAATCTGGAACCCATGGCAGTCCCACACACTTGCTTATACCAACAATCATTAAACAGAAAGACGTTGTGTTCCAAGACAAGTTTGGACATAATGATGAGCATCTCCGTATGTTCCAACATTTCCACAGGTCTTCTATGTAAAAAGTATTGCAATGCATTCAGCCCATGATGGTGCATGATATTAGTATATAATGAGACAACATCCATAGTCACTAGCAACATTTCTTCCTCCCATGTATAGTCATTAAGAACATTTAAGATATGTTTTGTATCTCTGATGTTAGATGGCAAATTACCTACATAGGGTCGCAAAAACACATCCACAAATTCCGTGATTCTTTCTGTGGGCCCACCGATCCCGGACACAATAGGTCGACCTGGTGGTGCTATCAGGCTCTTCTGGATTTTGGGTAAGGCATAGAGGCAAGGATAACGCGGTCGATCTACTGTAAGATATTTATATTCATCATCATTAATAATGCCTACCAAATGCCACTCCTTAAGATGTTTATTGATGATCTTTGAGATATCCAATATAGGATTGCGACTTAATGCTTCATACCATTCAGTATTGCTCAGTTGTCCCATAATTTCAGTGTCATAGTATGTCTTATCCATCACCACAATGTTACCCCCTTTATCTGCTTCCTTAATGATAAGAGTACCATCATTACTCAATACTTTGAGGGCCGCACATTCTTTAGGTGTCAGATTGTTCCCATAGTGTGATAGTCTCGTATGTTTAATTCTATCTTCCCATCTGTCAAGTTCACCCATAACACTTTTATAGAATGCATCTATGTTATTCCCACTTGACAGTTGCGGTGTCCACCTAGACTTATCTCTTAGGCCGCTGTCAATACTCCTATTAGTGCAACACTCAAGATCTTGTAAAACCTGATGAAGTGTAATAGGATCACCTTCATTCTCAGTTATAGAGAGCAACAGTTTGGTATCATATATGTCTTGTATTGACAGATCACTACACAGTGCAACTGGTTCTGATACTTTATTGTTAACATTGCTAGTGGCAAAGAACTTTTTGAGTTTGAGTAGTCTTACAAATTTGTAAAAATCAATTTTAATATCATTTACATCACAAATTAGAGTAGGACAAAAATTCATGCCCTTACTAAGGGCTGACACCATATCATCTGTAAGGCCCTTACTGGATAAATTAATTACCTCAATATCATTATTGGTCTCTATCTCTTCTGATTGGTTTTGCCCCAAGAGCGTGTGTGCATGCCCTCCCTTTCGCCTTGATTTGTGTCCTCCCCTTTTCCCTCTCTTTGTCCTCCTCTTACATCTTCCCTCTGATCCCTCTGTCTTAGATTGAAATCCTTGTTTCCCATACGAATTCTCAAGACCTCCTTTAAAAAAGAGTGATTACCTGTTTGTTCAGTAACTCCATCAGCAGCACTTTCATCCCCACTGCTGGAAATATTACTAGATGATGTGGTGCTGTAAATATGATGCGGATACCCTTTGCTCTTTTTAATACTGGTTACAGGTCTGTGTACCTGGTCTCTGGACAAATATAGAGTATGTCTTGTGAGATTTGTTTGTTTGGTTTTATATTAAATCATGATTTATATATTCTTATTGCGTGATATAATTTTATACTAGGATAACAAACTCGGATCTGGACGCAGATCGCCTACTGACTACTTTCTCTAGTTTTGACCACTCTGTCGACATTTATGTGAGTATGATTGTTGTTTTTTAAATAAGGCTTATGACTCATTCTGATATTGGTGGGATGATAACTGAGGGGAATATGGCTTATGTATTATGTTTTCTTTGTATTTTCAGAATCTGTCCTTTTGGTGCTTACACGTTGCCAGTTATACTTTGAAATTTTATTGGTACTTCTTACCCAGTTGTACTTTACTTTTGGTGAGTTTTTCAGCTCAGCAATTGTTATTATAGGCTTACTAGAGGTGCTTGTGTGCTTTCTTTAGGCTCCTTTTCTTGTTTACGTATTTTGGATGTTTATTATTCAATTTCACTCAGCAAATTTTGTGGTTTTGGGTCTCTCTTTATCTTCTTCACTTGGGTTGTAGGTGCACTAAGTTGACTACAGAATTTACTTATTCTGTGACGTTTTAATGTTTTTATATTCTCATGGATTGATGATACACACATGAGGTGTTTTATATCAGGTCCTTTCCTTTGTGTCGTATTTATGGGCTTTTGTTTGGCTTGGCTAGTACCTGGCTCTTACCTATGTTGAAGCAACATACAAATGAAATAAAGAAGAACACTTACAGAATAAGAAGAACATTTTCTGATCTTTGACTTTATGGACATTATGAATTACTGTGAATTTGATTTGCTCAGGATATAATTTTGGTTTTTAATTAAGAAGACCGTGGCTATTCTCCACTTACTAACTCTCTTGCACTGTCTGCCTCTTCTGGCTTTAGCGCTGGGACGCCCTGTTGCCGGGGCAGCCATGCGCTCTATAAATCCGGATAACATGACATAACATAACATAGGGTTTTTCTAGGAGTGGTACAAAGGATCATTTAGTCTGGTCCTGAAGAAAAGCCTTAGGGATAGGCTTGAAACATGTAGACCGGGAGACACACACCCATCACAGTGTGTTTCTCCCACTCCCCCCTTTTTAACAATACCAGCTGCAGGATTTGATAAAGCTTAGGTTCCATGTAGCCAGGTATTTTTTAATTCACATGTTTTGACCCTTCCATTCTCGCATCACTTTATAGCCCACACCTTACAAAGTGCTCCCACGTCTCTGTCGGTCTTAGCACGCCCGTCCCGCAGCGGAGCAGGAAGAACCCGATGATGAAGCATGTCATCAAGGGACTTTTTGGTGGGTGATGGTTATTTTAAGAAAATTTAACGTTTTCGTTAAATATTACTAAGACCACTGGAAGGATTGTTATTTTCAAATACAGGTGGACTTTTCTTTGGTTATTCATGTAAGACAAGAGGCTGAGTCCACAGCGAACCTGACCTCTCTCTCGCCCCTTTTTTTTAAATTCGTAATTTAGACAGTGCACAGCTGTGGGAGTAATACATTTCATTGTAAGGGGTAGCCCTCGTCTGGAAATCTCTTCCTCCTTATTTTTTATATATAAGCATCAGATCACACACTCTACCACTATGACTGAGATCACAGCCCTTACTTTTTCGAATGCAGAAGTGGAAAAAATTCTGCCCACAATCACCCCCTTTGAAGGCCTGAGTAACCCTGAACCCAACACAGACAGCACTGATTGGGATGAATTGACTGCACTAAGGAGAACCCAGATAAAAACAGCTCTACATGGACTAATGATTACGGAATATCTGAGGGTGAATGCGGCCCCACAAGGTCTCATAGTTAGGAATGAACCATTCATTTTCCAGCATGATAAAACCTTTAAAAAAGATTGGTCACTAATTTCTTGGCACTGCGCACGGACTGGCTTATTTTAATAATGAAAACAGCCACTCGCATCTCTCAGGAACTGAAAACTGAAATACAGACGATAGAAGTACGTCTGAAAAGCTACCAGTCGGTTAGCTCACTGAAGAAAAGATTAGAAGAACTGAACCAAACGATGAACGACTTTAAAGCGACTCTGAAGCAGAGTAAATTTACAAAATTGAAGAAGGACACCAGTAGGTTCAGCCACGAACGAGTATATCCCTATATTTGAGATGATTATGTTCCAGCAGGCAGACATCAGGACTTCAACACTGACAGTGACACATTGGACACGGTTCAAACAGCTCTGGCTCCAGCAGAGATGGTGGAGCAGGCTATCAAGGCAGAAGAGGCCAGGGAAGAAGGATGAACTATCGAAGGACAAGGGGATGGGGTCCCAATCCAGGCCCCCCCAATATACCCTGTACCTTTTTTCTATGGCTCCCCCAACAGCACAAGGCCCACCGGTACCTTTCAACCATTGGAACACGAACCACCAGGATTATCAATACTACACACAGAATCCATTTTTAGGATCACGTCAGGGTCCCAGGAGGGGGCGAACTCGGAAGAGGAGCCAAGTACATTGGGCAGCAGACGAGTAACAAACCGGAGCTGCGACCAGGAGCATGACAGGTGCTCAGAACAACTAGGCCAGGACCAGCAGATGAGTAGTCTAGTTGTAAACCTGACTGACTATGTACTATCTCATGCACAGATGGAAATCCTGGAAAAGGGATTAGGCTTTGTACCCAAGGAGAAAATGGACAAATTCAAACTGTGCACGGAAGTGAATGGATTTATCAGAAAATTGAAACTGAGGGTGTATTTTGCCAATAAGGAACCCAGTACAGCAGTACAAGATGACACAGGGTTGAGGTTGAAGTCCACTTTCACCCCACCTAATGCTACCTTACCAGTGGAGATTATGGCTTTCGAAAAGGCAGTGCTGAAAGATCTAGAAAAAATCAACCCAGAAGGCACTGAGTGTTCCACAACACTACAAAGGAGCAAAAACAAACAATAAAGGAGCTAGCTAACAGAGACTTGATCATAAAACTAGCTGACAAAGGCGGAGCTATAGTAATCCAGACAGCAGAAGCATACCGCCAAGAGTGTATGAGACTCCTACATGATGACGGAATTACGAGGCACGGACAGAAGCCCCGACAGAAGCCCCACGAGTGCACATCACAAGCATGGTAGAAGAAGAACTTGCCCATGACTGGATCTCACAAAAGGAAGGAGAATTCCTAATAAACAAATTCCCTGTGACACCGTACTTCTACACAATACCAAAAATCCACAAGAACCTTACACATCCACCAGGACGACCGATTGTATCGGGCATAGGGTCCATACTGGAACCACTGTCAAAAGTTGCTGATGCCTTCCTAAGACCTAGAATCCAGAAAACAGACACCTACCTGAAGGACACCAAGGATGTCTTCAGACTTCTACAAGACAGACCATTTGACCCTGAGACTAAATTTCTGATGGGTTTGGGTGTGGAAAGCTTGTACACCAGTCTCCCACATGATGAAACATTACACATCATTGAGGATGTACTGTTTGAAATCAAATGGGAATATCAAACCCCACGGAAAATTGTGATGGAATGCTGCAAGTGGGCACTAACCAGGATTTTTTCTCCAGTTTGAAGACACCCTCTACCTCCAGAAACATGGGACCAGCATGGGGAGCACATTCACCCCAAGTATAGCGGGACTATATGTACACCACTTAGAGAAACACAAGATTGTCAGTCCTGGCAACCCTTTACTGTGTCACATCCGTTTGTGGAAACGTTACATTGATGACGTCCTGGTCATTTGGAACGGCAATGAGGAGGCAGCACATCTGTTCTTAACATGGCTGAACTACCAAACGAATTCCTGAAGTTCACCAACACAATATCAAACAAGGAACTAGTATTACTGGATCTCAACATCTTCTCTCAAGGGGGTGAACTAAAACCAACAACACACATTAAACCAACCGCAAAGAATTGCCTCCTGGTTTATGACAGTTTCCACCCCAGACATCTAAGGGACAATCTCCCGTTTGGCCCATTCCTGCGATTAAGCAGGAACTGCTCTGACCTTAAGGATTTCAAACAACAAGCTGAGGATATACGTCACAAACTGGTGAAAAGGAGTTACCCCACTCAAGTCATTGACAAGGCAATAAAATGAGCCAGAAATAACAACAGGGATGCCCTCCTGGAAGAAAGACCACCGAAGCCAAAAGAGGAAAGACCTCTCTGTATAACCACTTACAACACAGCCTCTAACCAGTTGAGCAAGATAATCAACAGACACTGGCGAATTTTGAACTGCAGAATGTTGGAATTCTCTAAGCCAATGTTCTCTCACAAAAGGGGTAGGAGTTTAAGGGACATGATAATACATACCAGACCATGCAAGAACAAGGATGGCGGAAACATCACTGGGATTCCTCTCCCCCCTCATAGGTCACCACCCATGCAGAAACTGCAGTGTTTGACAACCAGGAGCAAGAGTATCACATTCAACAATAACACCAATTGGGAACAACGCCAGTTCACAAATTGCAACTTAAAAAATGTAATTTGCATGATCACTTGTCCATGTCAATTCCACTACATCGGTATGACGAAACGCATGGTCTAAACACGCATTTGTGAACATCGCAGCAATCTGAGATGTGACGGGCAACAACAAAAATGTCTGCAGATTATATTGAGAAGAGACACATGGTACAGGACCTGCAGTGGACTATTATAGAACAAATCCCCAAGGAATCCCAACTATTTGAAAAAGAACAACACTGGGTTTTCCGCCTGGGAACTCATACAAATAGACTGAACAATGGCAAACCATGGAGCCATTTTGCTTAAACCTATGATTATACCTTAGCAACCTGAAGCACATCTATACAGGTTTTTTGGACATAGTCTATTGACTACGCTCTTTAACGACTAGCATCCACTCTGTACAAGCTAATATTAAGTAGGGAGAAATACTTCTAGCATGTATAGCGCTAGAAAGTGCCCCCGTCAGTACAAATTTTAATGATCACCACTGATTTTTCCAAAACTTGAACAAATTACCTTACACCAACATTTTGAATAAGGGAATAAAAAGCATATAAAACCTCCCGAGCATCATTGGTTCACTTGAACCTTTTCTTGGGACATCATCAGAGCAATCAGCTACCTCCTCCTGACTCTCTTTTGTTTATTTTTATTATTTGGAATATATGTTTTATCGTTTGCAGCCAGAAAGTACACCCTCTGCCTCAGTAGAAACTGGAATTTGAATAGACCTAGGCACTATCAACCCCCCTCTTTTTTGTAAACACAACGGAGGCACGATCGGCCTCATCACTTTCAATGATTTTTGTAAAAAATGATGATTCCATCATTGCCTTAAATCTCTTTTGAAAGGGTGCCCATTTTTATTAATTTCTTCTAAGCACTCAGATTAATGAGTGTTCCCCCGCCTGCCAGCAGGCACAAACCGGCGAACCGGCGTTGCGGAAATGTACAAAGAACACAATAAGTTGTGCCATTAACGGGCGGCCATCTTGTTGAGTTAGTGGTCTAGTTACGGCTGACACGGGGACGCGAGCACCAGACCGCCTGACATTTAACAGGATAGTCTCTGCTGGCGTATTCATCTTCGGAGGCACGGGCAGGCAGAGTATGCAGGGCGAGGGTGCAGCTTTGAAGACGTGAGTACGGCATAGCTGATCCTCTTGACTACGAGCATTCTCAATTGGATTTGCAATGAATATTTTTTTTAAAGTCTAACCAATTTCTTAATCATTTTGAAACAGTTTTTTCACTTTCAGTGTGTGTCTACAAGTGCTCTCCCCTCCCGTGCAGAGCTCATGGGGCTAAAATTAGGCATAAAGCATGTATGCTGAACCAATATGTAACGTATTTTTTCACAATCTCACTATTTATGTAAATTGACAATTTTCTCACTACCAGTCAGAAAAGTTCAGCTTATCTATGCACATATGCAAGGAGCAGCTACTCAAGTTTCTCCTTTAGCATATAGAAAACTACCTCATAGAGTGTGTGATTTATGTTACATGTCTTGTATTGTTTTGTTTGTTTTCTAAAAGGGCAGCATGACACTAACAGTTTGATGACAAGGATTAGTCATGCATGAGTCAAAAATATATCACTTTGTGTTCCGCAAGTTGGTGATGTATTTTCTCAATATAACTTTATTGACAAGTTAACAATGTCATAATAGCCTATCTTTCCAGATCTTATTCAAGAAAAATACCTACTAGGTATTGTATTTGCATGAACATATCTGTAATTCACCTTAATATTAATTAAGAAGATCAATAGGGTTTTTCTAGGAGTGGTACAAAGGATCATTTAGTCTGGTCCTGAAGAAAAGCCTTAGGGGATAGGCTTCAAACATGTAGACTGGGAGACACACACCCATCACAGTGTGTTTCTCCCACTCCCCACTTTTTAACAATATCCACTACAGGATTTAATAAAGCTTAGGTTCCACATAGCCAGGTATTTTTGAATTCACAAGTGTTGACCCTTCCACTCTCGCATCACTTTATAGCCCACACCTCACAAAGTGCTCCCATGTCTCCATCGGTTGTAGCATGCCCTGTCCCGCAGCGGGAAGAACCCGATGATAAACCATGCCACCAAGGGACTTTTGGTGGGTGAGGGTTATTTTAAGAAAACTTATCGTTTTCCTTAAATACTACCAAGACCACTCTAATGATAGTTATTTTGAAATACGGGTGGACTTTTCTTTGGTTCTTCTTAAACTTTTTCAGTCAATATCTGCAGCTTGAATTGTAAATACAAAGCCTTTTCGATAAATGTGCTGTCCAAGTACTTTATAAGCTTCAATGAGCATTCGAAAGACAAGAAATTGTCAATTAATCCCCCTCCCTTGGCTTCTGGAAACTGTCTGTCACATATGTCCTGTTAGACCTTTCATCCTTAGGGTGGTTTTCCTCAAACTATTTGCCTGCTTACCTCCTCTTTTTGCTGTATCTTTTTGTTGGCCTTAGGTCTCTGAGCACTTTATCACTGATAACCAGTGCTAAAATGCATGTGCTTCTCCCCTAATAATGGTGAAATTGGTGTATACATGCTTGCCATATTTAGTTTATTTATAAGTCCCTTGTAAAGTGGTGTATTATATACCTAGGGCCTGTCATCTAAAGGCTAGTAGTGAACATGCAGCACTGGTAGTGCCAACCACACAAGTAGCCTTTCAAACCTGTCTCAGGCCTGCCATTGCCAGGCCTGTGTGTGCAGTTTGCCGCCACTTCGACTTGGCATTTAAAACCACTTACCAAGCCTTAAACTCCCCTTTAATTACACAGAGGTCACCCCGAAGGTAGTCCCTAGGTTGCCCTAAGGGCAGGGTGCTGTGTAAATAAAAGGTAGGACATGTACTTTTAAGTTTTACATGCCCTGGTAGTGACAAACAGCTAAATTCGTTTTTCACTACTGTGAGGCCTTTTTGCTCTCATAGGCTAGCATTGGGAATTCCTTAAAATCCTTGTAAGCTGAAATTCCTGACTAGAAAGGAGTAGCTGCATCATGTTTCATATCTTTGGAATAGTAAGGAGAAATCCTTTTTAGTGGTAAAGATGGATTTAACATTACTATTTTAGAAATGCCACTTTTAGAAAGTGGACATTTCTTCCCTTACTGCTCTGTGTGCCTTGCAGCCTGTCCCGAATACATGTCTGGGATGGGTGACAGCTACACTTTGAGCATAATCTATAGACAGCCACAAATACAGGAAGAGTGGGTGTTCACAGAGAACTCATCTGCATTCATCTACATTCTAATAGCTCTTCCTGCGTCGGAAGTGGGCGGGGGAACTGACACACCTGAATAGGCAGTGTCCGGTGTCCCACACAAAGGGCTGATTACCCCTTATAGATAGCCTGGCAGACAGGGCTGGGATGAAAGTGTAACTGTGCACTTCAAGGGCCTGCTTTGAAGTCATCCCCACTTCAAAGGCACATTTGAGTATAAGTACTGTGGCTTTGTCCCTACCAAGAGTGTACAGTACTGGACCTGTGAAGAACTCTGCCAGGATTAAAGACTGCTGTGCTACAAGGATTGCCACTCTGCTTGACTGCTGCTCTAGAAGAACTGCTTTTCTCCTTTGCTGTGCTGCCCTGCTGCCTGCTGATGTCTGCCCTGCTGAGGACAAGGACTGGACCCATCTCACTTGAACCCAGAGTGACGCCAAGGGCTTGCTAGCTTGCCTCCCGTTCTGAAGTCTCAGGGCCATTAAAGACTTTTTTACAACTCTGCAGCACCACCTGGACTCTACCATGTGTGATTCCTGTCCTGCCAATTGGCGCCAATCCAGTCTTGAGCCCTTGAAAGGTGATTTCTGCTGTCCAGGACGATCAAAATCAACACATTGATGACTTTGTGCCGATCGGAACTGACGCATTGCGCTTCGACATCCACGCAGGAGCTGATTGACACATCACCTCGATGGACTGCATGGCTCAATGATGACAGACAGCATGGCTCGACGATGACACAGTGCTTGCATCGTAATGGGGTTCTGCGTCAAAGCATTCTTCGCCTGCGTGGATCAGAACCGACACAGCGAGTCTTCGCCATCTGCTCTTGCTTCATCCAAGGTACTTTTTCAATGGGCGCTACGTGACTTCTATAGCTGGCCTGCCCTCCATCGCAGTAGGCCTCTACTTTGGATCTACCCCGGTCGAGTGTGACCTTAAGTAACCCCTAAGTACTATTTGACTCTAAGCACTAGATTCTAATGTAATCTTAAAAAATTCATGACTCTGGTTCACCTTATTGGATTTTTGTCATTTTGGTCTTGCTTTACTCATAAAATTATGGTCTATTTTTCTAAACCTGTGTGGAGTCCATTTGTGGTGTTTACATTGTGTTACTGTGTATATGTTTTGCACAAATACTTTATACATTGCCTCTTAAGATAAGTCTGACTGCTCTGTGCCAAGCTACCGGAGAGTGGGCACAGGTTATCTTTTAGTGTGTATCTAGCTTACTCTGACTAGGATTGTAGTGCCTACTTGGACAGGGTGCATACCTCTGCCAACTAGAGACCTCATTTCTAACCGGTTCTGTGTCTACTTTTTAACTGGCCTTTGGCTGTCCCAAAGATTGTTGACTCCTGACAGATACAACCACATTTTGACAAACACAAACCAAGGTGTAGCACAAGCCTTGTCAAACTTTACCAGTTAATCCATTGTCTGTCTGTAAACCTCATGTTCCAGTACAGACCAAATATGTAACTGTAGGAAAGTCGAGTATTATGCAGTGAGGCTGGTTAGGCTTCACTATGTAATACTCTCACAATACCCCAAAGATGGTCCTTGGATTCATAATAATAAATCCTTAGCTCAATCCTGGTAGTGTGGCAAAGAGCAGTCAGGCTTTACTAGAGGAACATGTGTTAGACATTTCAGGATACCAACATGGACGATAAGTAATTGACACGACTTGAAAGAAATCCAATACCAATTTATACATTTAAAGCAGCTTTTTATATAAATTTAGACACAATACAAAGACAATCGAATAAGTATAACTAGAGTTATGGATTTTAGGAGGAAAAATAAATCAGTGCAAATCAGTACTGCAAAACAATAGCATTGCGGCCAATGGTAAAAAGCACTATTGACAATCGGTTACTTGCAGGTTGAGTTGTGTGGAATCCACTGGGGGTTAAGGTGATGGGGGTCTAAGGACCAGACCATGACAGTCAGTTGAATTTTACCCGGCTCGTAGGGCCTGGGTGTAGAGTTGCTCCGGCTGTCCTTGATGCTGAAGCAGGAGCAGCGGGGGAGCTGGTTTTACTGCTTAGACGGTACTGGTGAGAAAACTGGTGCAAAAAGTAGACAACGGGGCCATTGCAGTGGTCGGTTGAAGGTGCTGCAGAGTTGCCTTGTGTTGCAGCGTTGAGTAAAAGTAGTGGTAGCTGGACTGGCCACAAACACGTCTTGGCAATCAGGGTAAGGTCAGCGAGAAGTTGTTTCAATCTCCAGAGGTCCGGCAGAAAATGGTAGCCACCTGAAACTTGCTGGAGGTCAGGTCCTGGAGCGTTGTTTTCACCTGCAGACTGCAGGAAACTAGTGCCACTAGTCCAAGGGAGTCTGGAGTTGCCTTTGGCTGTTAAAGGGGTCCCTCTGTCTGGGGGAATTGGTGTTTGGTCCTGGACGTGTCACAGTCGTGCAGTATCAGGATGGTTGCTACAGGTGCAGAGTATCATGCCTTTGTTTTGTGCAGGTCCTGTAGTTGCAGACTTAGGTCTCTTCTTTGTCCTCTGTTGCAATTTGAATCAGAACTGAGGTTCGGGTGCCAAGGTTGCCCCTTAAATCCTAGATTTAGGGGTGTTAGGGGTGTGGGTGCAAGTGGCTAATGACCTACTGGCCCCATCGGCATCTGCCCCTGAGGGGATCACATTCAGGGGTCTGTGTCACCTTTCCTGCCCAGAACTCTCTATTGTGCCACTTTTAAAAATGGCAGAAACCTTCTTTGGCAGTACAGACCAGGTATCCCACCCTAGGGGTGTGGCTAGCCTTCTGGGGGTATACACCTCTTGATTACATAAATTTCAAACCTGCCTGGGTGCATGGGGACGTCTGTGTCCTCTTCTTGGAGGCAGCCTGGATGCATATCAGAGGTGGTGAAAGCTTTGAAGTTCACCGCCTTGATGTGCCACTTTACTAGCCATCCTGTCAGGGAGGGAGGTGTTACTCCTTCCCGTCCAGGCCATTGTTTTTGACTCCTGGGAAAGCATACACCTCTTGGTAAGTGGTCAGATTCCTGTCTTGGCTGCAGCAGCTGCGGGCTGTCAGCCAGGCCACAGGAAAGGCTGGTGAAACCAGGTGGGCAACCTCTAATAGGCACCTGGGTGCATTCCACATCAACTCTGACATAAGAATTATGTCAGGGGTGATGAGGCAAGTAGTTGGATAGCAAACATGACATATTTCAGCATACCATAATAGAGCTGGCATTTTCAGGGTTGCCCGGGTGCAAGCCCATGTTATCCTAAGGCCAGCTGATCATGAATAGTAGCCCTTAATGGAAAGAGCCTACTAAAGGGATATATACGCATGCACTCATATTTCCAAACCTTTAATATAATGCACACTGCCTCCTGGGCTCAGAATGCCCTCCTTAGGGGTGACTGGCAAATATTAAAAATAGTGCTTTGACCTTGCTACACCTAGTGATGGCAACGTTGAGTTGGAGCAGTTTGCGCTGCTCCTGATGTCTACAGTGGTAGACCTGCTGTCATCTATTTTACTTAGATCACTCAGGGTGGCACAAACAATGCTTCAGGACCTGGGGACCCCTTTAACTTGCATGCCCAGCGTACCACTGGTACCAATTACCAGGGACTTATAAGGCGGTTAAAATCCTTGCCAATTGGGGTTACAAAGTTACATTTATCAGTTTCAGGGAGAGAGCACTGGCACTGGGGCCTGGCTAGCAAGCCTTAGTGCACTTTAAGAGTCGAAAACCAGCATCTAGTAGTCCAAATGGGGACAAAAGTAGGGGGACACCCGCAAAAATCATATTTTTTGGTGTCTTACAGAAACCTAAATAGGCCTTAGGTAGACAATGTGAGAGAATCTATGAAGAGCCATTTCAAATATAATGGATTAAGGGGTGAACTGTGCAGAAAATTAATTAATGATCTCAGAAATTTAATCTCCTTTTTTACAAGTTGGGATGCTTTACCATATCCCTATGTTTCTGCTCTGAAAAGCAGGAGCCCAAACCTGTAGAGCAATAAACCTTGAGTGCAGGTGACGCAGCCCTAGACCTGGCCACTTTATACTTTTTCAATATAGATGCTGCTCTATGTGTTAGTACTATCTGACTTTAAGTTTTATGGGGTGCCCAAGATAGCAACCCAGATATCATCAAACAAAGGTAGTCAAAGGTTTTTACCCTATCTATAACTCCCTGTCCTTGTCTCAGGCCTCCCTTAAACATTATGTGGGGATTAAAACGCATACATTGTGTTTTTCCTGGGCTGATCTCCAGTCCACGATCAACACAAAAGGCATTACATTTTGACATTAGTGATTGAAGACCCATTGGTGTTCTGGAGATCTAAAGAGTCTAAATCTGAGGGCAGGTATTGAATAGCCTATAGCTTAGGGGGAATCATTAACACAAGCTAGCAAAGATATAACAACTCTATTCCTGTATAAGGAGTATAGAGTAGAGGCAAGGACACAGCCGTGTCTTACACCTCTTAGAAATAGAATATGCTTAGTTAATTCTCTGCAACTAACCCATCTACCCAGGACATAGTTGTCCTCATGCAAGCGTATTATGGCAGGCAAGACGTTATCAGGTACCCCCAGCGAGTTTAAATCTTTCCACAGAGAGGCTATCAGTACCAAGTCAAAGACCACTTTCATGTCTACCAATTCAACATAAAGATGTTCATCTTTTACTGTCAAATAATTTCAATATAATACTGTAAAATCAAACAACTGATCTATAGTACTGATCTTCTGGCGGAACTCTGCTTGATGCTCCTCAATCAAGCCCTGTAATAGTCTACTGAAAATATTTTGTAGGTTATCCAACAGACTTATAGGTCCATAATTTACGGGCCCTTTTTACGGATCGGAATTATTTATTTCCCTTTCAATACATCTGGAATATTTGCACCGTCCACACTAGGATTTAACAAGCAATTAATATAAGGTGCACAAACCAATGGTTCAGATCTAAATAAGTCGCCAGGGATTTTATCCTGGCCCGGGGCCTGGTTTCAAGCTCAATATAGCTATTTTAATCTCTCAGATAGACAACTTCAGCATGGGTTTATTATTGATAGAGCTTAGGTCCCCAGGAAAAAACAGATATACTGATTGAAACCCATAATATTAGGTCTTTATATACTGAGTGCTGATGAGAGAAATGTTTCTCCCAAGCCTCTGGCGGTATATGAAACTCAGCTGAAGTGGTAGTCTGCAGACTACCAAGCGCAATTACATGCCAGAAGGAGCAGCTGTCTTTGTTATTGGGTGCTTCTAATAGATCGTGCCAGTTTGCATTGTCCCATGCTCTTTCACTTGTGGCTAACTGTTTTTATATTCCCTCCTTGCCTCTTGTGTAGCATCCCCAGTGTGGCTTTTGACTGCAGATATTAAACTTGTTTTGGCCCTTTGGCGGTGTACCAAGGATTTTGATTTATTTTCTTGATTCAAGGTTTACAAGATTTAACAAAGAACGCTTAGAGAGAATGATAAAGGGCAGTGTTAATCTGTAGAATTGGAATCTCACTTTCTGATATAGAGTCATACGGTTTGAGTATACTTTAGACCGAAGCATGGACATTAGCCCAATATTTTGGGTTAATAGCAATCATTGGCCACTTGACACACTTGCATTTGTTAGTTGACTTTATTGGAATATGTCTTTCAGCATGATGGGCCAATGTAGATATATGGGTCCCCAACATAGTTAGTTAGGGAGCATGATAGTCACTGTTAGACTTTTCTGCAATCTCCATATCCCTTAGTGTCGACCACAGCTGAAGGTCTAACAGGATGTAGTCTATTCTGCTCTCTAAATTGCACTTCTGAATATGCTTGCACCTTTGGTATCTGAATGAGTGTGACGAGTACAGGCTTGTAGCCCTCATCTAAGGGTCAAAGCGGTCAGTTGTACTACCACCGAGATCCATGATGTAATAGGAAGAACCTCACTTTCGAGTGGTTCAAAATAGTGTTAAAATTGTCCATCAGAAGGAGCGCCTAGTTATGTACTGGCTGATCTAAAACAGTCTGAAGGAAGTGAAGAATCTGAGATTCTTTATTTGGTGCTTCTTATCTATTGTATTTATTTACTAACAAAAATGCAACACCCAATGCTGGTGTAATAAGAATTCCTAGAAGATCTTGAAGGGGATTTCTAGGATCTTTATTTTAAAGCCCAAATCTATTTTAATCCAAATTAGAAGAGCTCCCAAAGGTCTTCCTGCACTGATGGTGAGGCATTAATATTGTTATAAAACGCTTCTATAAATTGGTTGTTGTGCCCACATCTATTGAAAGACACATATGTAGTGTTTATCGACACATTTCCCCCATAATAGGTCACTTATCTTAGTGTTTATCTCTGCAATATTCCAGGAAAGAACAGGAAGCAATGCTCTTCTCTAGTAAGATCCACCCTGATCATAGAGTGGCATTGGCATGTGTACCTTAACTAATAAATTACTTTATTCTTGAGGGAGTTTGTATCCTCGTAGGTATGACCTCTCAGTTTAGGAATTTTGGTCATGTATAGAACCATCTTGTGGTCATTTGCTGGGTCAACCAATTTGTTGGACCTATAGGAATCTAATCTAATCCTATAACCTCTACAGAGTCCTCTAATGTATTCACCATTTTATTATAAATGTTCAAAGACTGCCCTTCCCCCAGCAGTGGTGTAATGTGGGATCAATGAAGATGTTGGTTAGATGGTACTAGCCAATTTACCTGCTAGTAGTACACCACCATATTTATTGCCAGAATCCCCCACCATCTCGTTTAATTTGTCTATCTCTTCTCTCAGACACTCCACCATGTTGACCTGTGATTCAACCATGGGCAGGGTTGTAGTTTCCCAATGTGAAGTTTGGTTGTTTTTATCATCCTTTACACATAGCGGTGACACCTCAAGAGATGTTAGGGGGAAGAACCGATTTTGGCAAATAACTGTAGGTCCATGTGTTCAAAATTAGCAATTCTTTGCTATTCAGGAGTTGCACATTGTGATGTTATTCCATGTGATCTGTTTCAACGATGCCTACCAGTGATGTATTCCTCTTTTTTATGTTTTTGGAAGGGGGAGTTGGGAACCTTCTGCATTAGACTGGATTCCTGTGAGTTACAAGTGCAATCCACATTCCTAATTCTTAATTAATAGGCTTATGGGGATGCAGGTGTCCTCACTGGCGGAGATGCTCCATGACCATTAGTTGTCAGACATATCAACTTAGGCTATTTAATTATATGTTTTTTAAATAAAATTTCAGGATAATAGGATTTACATAAAAACCTATACCTCATTCTTTAAAAGGTATCTACTGAGGATCGCTACACATTGTGGTTCCTGGGATTAAAAATGGTAACTGCCCATTGCTCAAAAGTGAGGTATGACATTCCTTTGCAGTAAATATTGTAGGTTAACTGAATAAGCCTGCCTCTTGAATTCATGCCTCTATCATCTTGGTTTGGATGTGAAGTGACTTGTGAGACTTTATTGACAACATGATTCACAAGTGCATTAAATATCTCAGGATTTGAATGCTGCAAAAGAGGAATGGGCAATGTTTTAAAAAATATATATTTGTTTATTGATTTTCACAGTTAATGAACATAAGAAAGAAAACAGAATGTACATAGCAGTACAGTGTAGCCATACAGTAATAATTATGTGATAACATCCTATGCAGCAGTGTATCATATACAGACATGGCTAAAAGACTCGTGCGGTACCAGATATAGTTCACACGTGGGTCTTCTCTACAGAAGAACTAGTTGTGAGTGCATTAATCCTGAGACAAGAGTGCACAGTGCAAAACACCTGTACCTTTACAAGTTTGCAGGCCCAGGAGGGTCAGCCGGTTCCTGAGTGGGAGGGTCATTACTGCCCTGCGCTGCCAAGAGATAAATTTGGAGCGGCTGCCAGATGTCCACAGGCCGAGAAGCTGGCGGTTGCTGCTGCGCATATGTATCACTAGTAGTGTTACAAAATGGCATTCTATGAAGCCATGCAGCGAAAGTAGGGGGGCACAAACTGGCCCACTTGATAGCTATTTCACGTTTGGCGAGAAGATGCGCTATGGCAACAAAACGGCATTTGGATTTAGGGAGATCATGAACATATCCTAATAATGCCAATAGAGGCGATGGCGCAATCTCAACCTCCACCATACGGGACAACTCCCTAAAAATCGACCTCCAATAGTCCTCAAGACTAGGGCAGGTCCACGTCACGTGCGCAAAATCAGAGGAACGGGCAATGTTAATAACTGCTATATATTTTCACAGAGGCTCCAACCAATGATGCTCTAGTCAGAGAGCCTTAAACATGAATGCTAGCCTCACTGATGGTGACAATAACTCTGAAAAAAGTGACAGAGGAATCCCTCAGTTCACCTTCTGAAAGAAATACAAGATAAACTCGACTTCAGTATCTTCCTAAAAGAACTTGTTACTGGACTGTTGAAAACAGCCTAATGAAAAGACTTGCATGACAATTGTACTGTCTGTTCTTTTGTTGCATTGATCCTGCTGTGAAGACTACCTTCTGATCATGAAAGTGCCTGAAGCCCAGAATAGAGGTGCTCCAGTCCACTGGGAAGAACTCCTTTTCAATTCTTGCTTTCAGGACAGGCAACAGTTTGCAACCTGTGCCACAGTTTGGGGATTTTACTGAGGCTATAAGAAAGTGGACTGGGTTTTTAACTTGTTATGAAAAATGGCAAGAAACAGTGAGTTGGCATGGATGTCTGACATAATATTGGAATGACAAATATCGTGACACACAAATATTGAGTCAAAAATATCAATGACAAAAATATAGTTTTCCTATGCCTACAATGGCAAGTAGAAAAATATCGGAACAAAAATATTGTTAACACTAATACCATTAAAAACAAGACAAAAATATTGATTTTCATTTTATATATATATATATATATATATAGTATAATATAGTAAATCATATATAAGGTAACACGATTAATAAAAAAATTATATTTTAATTTAAATCAGCATGTTAAATAATTGGCTTTTAATTCACTATTATAAAAAGCATAAATATATGTTTATATATTTAAATAAAATATTAAAAATATTAAAAACACAAGTACAAAACATTGAACTAAATTAACAAATTAATTAAATATAATAACATATATCTTTATGTAAATAAATAAATAATATACAATTCAACAAACAAACAAATAATGCTAATATATATATTTCAACAATTGTAAAAATAAGTGTTTAAAATTTAATAATTTGCAATTATAAATGTTTTTTCATATAATTATTGTGGGTACCTTCTTTTTCGGTTACATGTATGTATTGTGCTATGATAAGAATCTTTGGTTTTACAAAGCTTTTCCCCCTGAACCATTGTCGCTTTAATACTTTTAGAAAATGAACATTTCTCTGCACTTACTTCTCTGCGTGCCTGATAGCCTGTCTACAAAATATGTCTAGGGTGGGTGACAGTTACACTTTGTGCATTCCCCCTAGACAGCTACAACACAGGATGGATAGGTGTGTCTTCGTAACTATCTGCATACATCTGCATTCTGATGGCCTTGCCTGGGCAGGATGGAAGGAAGGGCTAACACTTCACTTTATTAGGCTGTGTCCTGTCCCCACACAAAAGACTGATTACTCCCCAAAGATAGCCTGGCAGACAGGGCTGGTTTGAAAGGGGTCATTGTGCACTTGAGATAGTTGCTTTGAAGTCACCACCCACATCAAAGGCACTTTTGGGTATAAGTACTGGATCTCTGATGCCCTAAAATCAGACACAACTGGACTTGTAACTGAAGCTTTGACAGAAGAACATGTGTGCTGCCTAAAGGACTCAACTGGACTGCTTTTCTGAAGGGGCTGCTTTTCTGCTTGTTGGCCTGCTGCCTGCTGCTCTTTGAGACTCTGTTGGAGGAGACCTGGACTCTGCCTTCTGCCAGGTGATCTCCAAGGGCTTGTTGGCTTGCCGCCTGTTCAGGAAGTCTCAGGAACAACAAAGACTTAATTTTTCCATACCAAGTGGCTGTGCGCTGCCCTGCATGCCCGAGTGACTGAGGAGCTTGTCTACAAACAGCGCTTCGTGCCTGAGTGACAGCAGAGTTTGTCTATGATCAACGCTTCGTGACCGAGTGACAATGGAGTTTCTCTACAATCATGGAATTAATGTCTGAGTGACAGCGGAGTTTGTCTACGATCAGCGCTTCATGTCCGAGTGACAGGAGAGTTCATCTACGATCAGCAGCGGAGTGAGTCCAGGAGCAGTGCTTCATAGCTGCACATGTACTAAAGTTGCTGCACTCCTTCATAACACCGCCACAGCCCACCCACGTAAGGAGAATCCAAGCTGTGTGCCAGCAGCCCTCCTCTTGTCCTAGAGACTCACTGACGCAGGCTCCACCGGCAAGGTATTGTGTGCCACGGGACCTGTGGGTGCCTGTAGCCAGTCTCTGCTCCCTCATGGGTGGCCATACTTGTGAAAGTACCTCGGTCTCAGTGACCAGAATTAACTATTGAACCACTAGCGACTTTTTGGGGCATGGTTGCATAGCAATTGTGATCAAGCCTCTCTGGTGATCCTTTAAGGGATTTGTGTCACATTACAACAGTCTGCATGACCGAAACTTACCTTATTGAAAACATTAGTGACCTTTAAGCACTGTTTCACAAATATATTTTAAGGAAGCCTATCATGAGATCCACTGATTGTATTTTTGTCATTTTGGTCTTGTTATGTTCAGAATATAATAATCTATATTTCTAAACCTGTGTGGAGTCTTTTTGTTGTGTATTCATTGTGTTACTGTGTGTGTTGAGCAAATACTTTACACATTGCCTTTGCAGATAAGCCTGACTGCTCTGAGCCAAGCTACCACAGGATGAACACAGGTTCTTTTATTTTGTATCTAGCTTACCCTAACTAGAGTGGTGGTTCCTGCCTGTTCTGGGTGCATTCCTCAGCCAACAATATTAAAAATGTTAATAAATAATTTTGAATATTTTTTTTAATTTAATTTATTATTTAAGTTCACACACTGTACTCCCACAAGCCTAGCATCCCACACTTAAAATATAACTAAAAGAAAGAAGTATAACAAAAAAATAAAAATATTTAAAAATCATTTAAATAATTATTCATAAATGAATAATTAATTGTTAATTAATTATAACTTAACTTCCCACCCTATGCTCCTAGAAATACAGCAGCCCACACCTAATATATAATTTTAAAAATATAATTGCTACACAATGTACATAATTACTCTTCAATTAAATAGTTAAGAATAAATTAATAATTATTTGTTAATTACCGTTTCCACTACAATTTATACCAAACTACGCAAACTATTAAAATTAATATATAAAAAATGTACTACTCCCACATCACACAAAGCAAAAATAATAAAACTGGTTAAAATTTACAAATCTCCTTCCAATAAATGCAACAGTAGTAAAAGTGATGGATTGCGTGTAAGTAATATTTAACGTACCCAGTCTAGTCAGTACAACAGTAGCAAAACTGTTGGAGTGCGAAAAGATAAATGTACTACTCCCACCCCAATCACTACAACAGTAGGGAAAGTGTTAGATTGCGGAGGGGTACAATTGACTATTCCCACCCTAGTGAGTGTAACAGTAGGCAGAGTGTTGGATAGTGGAGGGGTAAAATGGACCATTCCCACTCCATTCAGTCTAACAGTAGGGAAAGTGTTGGATAGTAGAGGGGTAAAATTTACTATTCCCGCTCCAGTCAGTACACCAGTAGGGAAAGTGTTGGATTGCGGAGTGGTAAAATTTAGTATTCCCATCCCAATGAGTGCAACAGTAGGGAAAGTGTTGGATAGCGGAGGGGTAAAATTTACTATTACCACTCCAGTCAGTACAACAGTAGGGAAAGTGTTGGATTGTGGAGGGGTAAAATTTACTTTTCCCACTCCAATAAGTGCAACAGTAGGGAAAGTGTTGGATAGCAGGGGGGTAAAATGTACTATTCCCACTCCAATCAATAGAACAGAAGGGAAAGTGTTGGAATGCTGAGGGGTAAAATTTGCTATTCCTACTCCAGTCTGTTCAACATTAAAAACAAACAAAATATCTTCAATAAAATACAATTATTTTAAAAACAAAGTTAATAAAAAAATATATAAATATGTTGAAAAATAAAATAAAAAATATTTAATATTAAAAATAAAAAATATAAAAACATATCACAATCTTAAATACATATCACAGATACCTACAAATATTATTATAAATAAAATACAAAAATAATTGTCATACAAATAAATATTTTTACTTAAAAATTATTCATTAACAAAAAATTAGTTATTACATACATTTAGTTGAGTTACTTTCCACCCTATAACACCACAAAACTCACAATCTGCACCTAAAACATTCTTTATACAATTAATATAAATATTCTTCAATAAACTAATTTTCATTATGTAAATATTAATTCTTAATTAATTATAATTAATAGACTTCTCACAATAAATCCCCACAAAGCACACAACACACTCATAACATGCAACAAAAAATTATTTACACAATTAACATAATTCATTATCAAATTAATAATTATTATTAATTACAAAATAATTATTAATTGCTTACAATTAATTTACTTCCCACCCCATACACCTACAAAACCCACTACCCGCATCTAAAATCTAGAAAAAAGATTATTTGCACAATTAACATAATTAATTATTAATTAAACAAGTAATATTAATTAGAAACCAAATTATAATCATTAAACTTAATTAACCTCCCACCCTTTACCCCTATAATCCCCACAACCCGCACCTAACATTAAACTTAAAAAAAGTTAATTGCACAATTAAATTTAATTTTCAAATACATAACGAATAGTATTTAACAACTAATTATAAAGTAATTACAAATAATTTACTCCTCACCCTTTACCCCTATAAACCCAAAACCCACACCTAAGAAAATTTAAAAAGCAATTAACATAATTAATTATCAATTAATCAATTAATAATAATTGTCAAATAATTATTAATTATAAATAAATAAATTACTTCCCACCCATTACCCCTATAACCCCACAATCCACACCTAATTGTTTTCCTCTCACAATTAACATAATTAATGATCAATTAATTTATTAATATTAATTAACAACTAATTATTAATTAATTTAAAAATATTACTTCCCACCCTTTACTCCTATAACCCTACGAACCAAACCTAAACAAATTACACAATTAACATAATTAATTATCAATTAATTAATTAATATTATTTATCAACTATTAATTTAAAATAAATTACTTCTCCCCCTTTAACCCTATAACCCCACAACCCACACCTAAACAAAATGATACAATTAACATAATTAAATATCAATTAATTGACAATAATTAACAACTAATTATTAATTAATTAAAAATATATTACTTCCCACCCTTTACCCCTATAAACCTCACAACCCACACATAAAATGTACCCAAAAAAATTAAAAGCACAATTAACACAATTAAATTAATATTATTAAATAAAAAATAGTCATTCATTTATCATAATTAAATTACTTCCCACCCTATTCCCCTATAAACCCACAACCCGCTGTGGAACTAAAAAAAATAACATTTATTTAAGTTGAATTCAATAACAACTAAAAATTTAACACATATATCAAAAAACTTAAACAACACTTATACAAAAAAATACATTACATACATTTAAAATAAATACTAGAATACATAACATTAATTAAATAATTATATTTTAAACAACTATATTTTTAAAAACGATATTAATGACTTCTGTATTTTAAAAATCAATATTACTTACCTTCAATTTGATATTCTTGACTTCGAAATTCTTGACATCGATATTTCCATGTCACGATATTTTAAACCTGATATTCATGTACATCGATATTTGCAACTCGATATTTTGTCTAAACACTGAAAAAGCCATCACCAACTTAGGCAGAGAAGGAGCGGGCGGCGGCACTGCTCACTGTGGCTGAAATTGCAACGACTCAAACACAACATGAGGAACTTGGGACTCCATCTTAACATGACTCGATGGCTTAGGACTCTGAAGCCTCCATAATTAATAGTGAGGCTTTACCCCAGTTTCTCCTCAGACAGTGGAGGATTTGATCTGCTGGGTTTTGGGTAGAGGGTATGGCCACTGTCTTTTTGTCTCCAAACAAAGGGGTCTGTTACGATGGCGGTCAGATGTCCACCACCGGGCCGGCGGTGGTGCCCACCGGACCGGCGGTGGACATCCACCCGCGATCGCAACCAAGAAAACCGCCGGTCAAATTAGGATGGCGGTGGTGACCGCGGCGGTTGGAAATTCCGACCGCCGCTTTACCGCTGGTTGCCATCCGCACCCCTGCCTGGCAGACGGAGCAGGACCGGGATAATGGTGGCGGTGCAGAGCAGGCTCCGCCGGCAGGATTATGATGCCGGCGGTAGCCAGCCTTTCCTCAGCGGTCAAACCGCCATGGAAAGGCATTCGGAGATTGTGTTCCGGGGGCCCGTTGCGGGCCCCCAATGTGTTGGGGGGTGCACTGGTGGGGTACCCATGGTCCCCCCCTACATTTCCCTGTACCAGTGCCTGCCACGCAGTGCAGGGAAATGCAGGACATGCTCCTTTCGGCATTGCGGCGGTGCTGCGGGCAGCAGCAACCGCCGCAATGTTAAGGCCCGCGATCAGACCGCCGCGGTCGGGTTTTGAGCGCGGGTCATCGTAATTCGACCGGCGGTGATGTCACGGTCCATACGGGCGGTCTTTTCCCACTACTATGGCGGTCGGGGAGGTTTTCCGACCGCCATCGTAATAGGCCCCAAAGCTCTTATTTGCAGTTGGCATACTATTAACAATGTTTTTTCTTCACAGGTTTTGGTGGTCGGCTGTTGCTGGACTGCTCTTGGGTTTGAGTCTTTGTAGTTTGGGATTGTTTAATTATGTCTCTGGGGATGTCATGCTTGCTCTTTTTTCTGTTTATTTGTTCCAACAGACTTAGCCACTGGGTAACGCACACTTGGGACGTATGGTGTCTGACCACAGCCCACTCCTCCTGAAGTTCAGGCCAGTCAAGGACCGCCTGCAGATTCCCACATGGAGATTTAACCCCCAATTCCTCGAGGATGCATGCTTTAGGGAAACTTTGGCTACCACCATTACAGATTATTTTGCTCATAATCGGGGCTCTGCCTCCACAGAGGCAGTTGAATAGGAGGCGTTTAAGGTGGTAGTGAGAGGACATTTTATGGGTCAGTCAATTAGGGTGCAGAGGGAGCTTAATAACATGCTTCTTGGTCTGGATGTCTGGCTCCATGAGTTAGACAACGCTTGGGGACTGAAGAACACTCACAGACCCGACTCTGGGAGGCCAAGGAACTTTATAATGAAACGCTGGAACTCCTATGCTATCACAACTAAAAGGATTATAGAGCAAGGGCGCACAACGAAGAGGGCAGGCATGGTAGATTACTGGCCTAGCTTACCAGACCTGAGTCCCGAGGGGCACCTATCACTCAGGTCCCATCAGGAGAAGCTACACCACTCTTTTCCACCCAGTGAGATAAATATGGCATTACGGGAATATTATGATCCCTATATGGGTGTACAGAGCTGATGGACATGGAAGGCTTGTCGGCCTCTCGTTACAGGGTGCTCCTGCGGGAGCTGGACTCCATGACCCGAGAAGATCTTGAAGGCCCAGTGTCGGTCCAGGAAATTAGAGCCACTATTAAAGATGTGTCTAACGGTAATACCCCGGGGTCCGATGGCTTCCCAGTGGAAATTTAGGCTGCTTTTGCTGGACCTTTGGCTCCCCTGGTTGGAAGCCCTGCATGCCAAGCCATTACGCAAGGGTTCTCTGCCTGAATCTACCAGGGAAGCTATAGTAATTCCCCTCCCTAAGACCAGAGAACAGAATAACCCCGTCTTGGGTTCCGCCCATTATCCATGTTAAATATAGACTTCAAGGTCCTCAGTAAAGTCCTGGCACTCCGGTTACTACCTTATATGCTGACATTGGTACATGGTGACTAAAACGGTTTTATTCCAGCGAGGAGTACATCCCTTAACCTCTGTCGATTGTACAACGTCTAGTATCACCCGGACGTGCTGGCCCACCCCATACTAGTATTATGTCAATTGATCTAGAGAAGGCCTTCAACTCGGTTTGATGGGATTACCTTTACAATATAATGCTTCAGGTGAAATTAGGGGAACAGTGGGTGAAATGGATCTGATTATTGTACTCGTCTCACACGACACGGGTTAAGACAGGCCATAGTATCTCTGCACAGTAGATTGTTTATAAAGGCACGAGATAAGGATGCCCGCGGTCGCCTCTCTTGTTTGCTCTCACTATAGAACCATTGGCTGAGCTATTTCGACGGGAGGGCACAGGCTATGGCATGACAGTGGAAAGTAGAAAACATATTATATCATTATATGCAGATGACCTACTACTCTGTTTGGACGATGGCTCAGTAGGGGCACAATACTCGATTGACCTATTGGAAGAATTCGCACTGAATTCGGGTCTCCAAATAAATAAGGCTGAGACCTGCTTGTTCCCTGTGGTGGCTGGCAGCCAGAGGCCTGACCTCATGCCGTACGGTCTGAGTTGGTCCCTGAAAACGTTTAAGTAATTAGGAATACAGATGTTTCACTCCCTGGAGGGTTTGCAGGAAGGGAGCTTCTGGGGCACCCTTAGATCTCTTAAATCCTGTATACCTTTCTGGCAGTCCCTGAAGCTGCCCATCATGGCAAGTATTTCACTGTCCAAAAAGGTCATGTTACCACGACTGTTATATTTCTTTACTAATCTCCCGGTTAAAATCCCTGGATCCTGGTTTAAACATTTAGATACCCTACTTATGAAGCGGGTATGGGATGGTGGCCGACACAGGATGTCATTGGAGACTCGTAGATATCCCATTGGCGACGTTGGCTTGGGAGTCCTTGACTTTGAACTTTATTATTTATCGGCTCAGTTACAGTGGGTGACACAATGGCTAGCTGGTTACAGCAGGGAGGAGATGGGCCAGATGGGAAAATCTGCTCAACATGGGGCAATGCTGGCAAAACTCTTATCCCAGAAGGTTGAGCTCCCACAGCTGGGGGTGCTGCTGTCTGTGGCACTAGAGTGTTGGAGGCAATTTTTGCGACAAACAGTTGAAAATCCGCTGTACACCCCAGAGTTGCCATCAGTGGGGTTACCCCATGGAGACCCGATTACATTTTACCCAGCAGCTGGTGGCGTGGACGAAAGTCGGACTACATACAGTGGGCGACTGTTTTCAGTTGGGCACATTGATCCCACAGGAAGATTTATTGACGCGTTAAGAGCTACCCCCGGGCCAATTCCTGACTTATGAAGCACTAACGCTATCGTTCAGGTACATGTGGTCCGGTGGTAGAGAGGATCCCAAAACTCATGCAGTACTCCAGCTTTTGTTGACCATGGGTGCTGCGCAGCATTTAGTGAAATGGTTCTATAGAGCATTGCTTGAAATGACACATTGACCCCTTACGGTTCCAAGGGCTTTTCTGGGGTGTGCATTGCCAGACAGAGAGTGGAGTAGGGTTCTGGCGTACCCCAAACAGATATCTAGGAATATGAGGCTGAAATTTACCCAATTTAATTATGTGTTCATGACTTATTTAACACCTCATAGATTCAGGCCATCTATGTCGGAGAACTGAGACCATGCTCTAGATGTGCAGTTCTAGATGCAGACTTTGAACACATGATCTGGAGCTGCCCCAAGCTGTGCCCTTTTTGGGAAGAGGTAGTGCATAGGCTGACCTGTACATTGAGCTTCCCACTTGACTGTTCATTAGACGCCTACCTGCTGGGATTATTCCCGAGGCCTAAGACGAAGAAGGTGGGCTCCAGGTTTTTGGACATAGCCTTGGCCCTGGCAAAAAGACGCATAGTGCTAGTATGGAAATTGGAAATGGGCCCTAAGTTAGAGGCATAAGTATGAGATATTACGACCTGGGCCAGGGCAGAGGAGAGAGCCCTCATTCAAGAAGATGTCAGGGGTGTGTGTAAGCGACCCATTGCAGGGTTGTAGTCAGAGGTAATTGGGAATTGGGAAAGACCAGCTGATGACACAGAGAGTACCACTGATGATGAAGGAGGTGGTTTTGGGGAGGAGAGGAGTGGCCCCTTGCAGTACACAGCGAATACAGGAACCACAAATTAGTAGAAATTCTGCATTAAATATTCCGAAGCCCGCACCTGGGTCTGGGTGGGATCTTCCTCTATTTTGGAACCCATACCCACAGACAGGGGTAGTAAGCCATGATATACCATAATACCTTAAATGCACCCCCTCCCCCCACCATCAACGTCCCTCTCCTCTTAAGGTGGCCTATGGCTGTGGAACAAAGTGCCCCTTCAACGGCCCCCAATATAGTGTAGGGAAGACTCCCCTGAAGGCAATTGGGTTAGTTATAGTTGTTATTTTATGTTTTTCTTGAATGGCCACTACAAATGGTCCTTTCCTTTTAAAGGCTCTTATGGAACACTACAAATTGAATGAGGGCCTTGCACAGTATCCTGATACACCAAAGGGTATACCTGGTGTGCATTATTGGAGAGGGGAGCAGATAATAGACGGCAAGGCACTAGAGTAGGTAAAGCAAACAGGTAGACATGTGCAGTGGCAGAAATACATGGACCCCTGTAGTACTGGAAATATGCTTAGACATCATATACTGGTAGCTTGAAGTATAGAGAAATGTAATGTTTCTCCTTTACATGTATGTTGGTGGCTACTGTGGGATAGCTTCCTCCACTTTTAACAGAGTCAAGACCTGGTTGAACTTATCCTTGTAAAGTGCAAAGACCATATTATTGCAATGTATATTATAAAATGCCAATAAAGATATGTTTTAAAAAATAAATTACTAAACAGTTATCACTTAACTTACTTCCCACCTTATACTCGTGTAAACCCAACTACTCCCACCTAAAATATAACTGAAAAAGATAAATAAATAATTAATTGCCAATTAAATAATTAATAATACATTAAAAATGAATTGTTAATTAATTATACTTGATTTACTTCCCTCCCTGTACCCCTACAAAACTCTACAACACTATAAATTACTTTTAACAATTAAATTGCAAATTATAAATCATTTACAATTACACACTATGTTTTAAAATATTGCCAACAATTATACAAAGAACATTTAATATATGAACTTAATATATGAACTAAAACGAATAAAGATAATTTGAAAATGATATTTTTTGCAACCATATTGAAAACGACATTAAAAGCACAGATATTCTAGAAAACGATATTACTTACCTAAAAAATCACTATTCTTGTCAATGATATTTCCGCATCACGATATTTATGTGTCATAATATTTAAAACTCAATATTTCTGTATCTCAATATTTCTAAATCGATATTATGTCCAAATATCATTGGCACTACCCCAACAACACCGTTGACTGCTTTTTTTTTACCACCAATGGAAAAGCTTTAACTTAACTGGAGGATCATGGAGCTCCTGTGGCGCTTTTCTAGAAAATATCTTAGTGGCTGATTATGATTCCAGTTGACCGACCGTCCGACCACCATGGCCGCGGTCCGATTACCCCTGCCGTATTACGTTGCATGCTGGACGAACTGCTAACCGCAGCGGTCGGAGTGCTCTCTGTATGGGCCGCGGCAGTCGGAAATGTTGCCGATAGGGACTCCAATGGCATCAGGGCTGCGGTACCACTGCCAAACAGATTACAATTAAACAGGTGTGCTGGCAGTCCCTTGTTGACTGTTTCACGACGGTGCTAGACTGCCACGCTACTGCTACTGCCAAGCAGCATAACAGTGCAAATTGGATGCAGAAAAAATCAACGCAGCTAATGGCCATTGCTAAAGTGGATACATCTACAACTCACACTATAAAACACGCCCCATCCCAGACCAGGATCCTTTGCCTCTCCACTTCAGCACAGTAGGTCAGAGCAACAATATTGGCCAGATAAGGCAGACCTTTTCACACAATCCCAACACACACTCCCCACACTTTTTTTGCATATTTTTCTACATAATTTCTTGTTGTTAAGCCATTTTCCATTTTATTCACTCACTTTATTTAATTAACATGTCACCTGCCAAAAATCCACATTTCTCTGACACCGGTTTGTTACTGATGGTGGATGTAATCATTAGAGTAGAGTCACAATTGTTTGGAACCAAAGTCCAACAAACTTCTAGCGCTAGGAAGAATGAAATGTGGGACAGGATAGTCAACAAAGTGAATGCTGTAGGTACCACCCTGCACACAAAGGAGGACATCAGGGAGAGGTGGCATGGCCTGAGGGCGACGGTGCAGAACCTGGCCTCCAGGCACCACCTTGCGACCCCGAAGACTGGCGGGGGTCTTCCCGGCCCACCATTAGCACCCTGGGAGGAGAAAGTGCATTCCATCCTGTATTCTGAGGGCTTGACAGGAATACCTGGGGGAATGGAGTCTGATAAGTAGCACCTCACCAACTATCACAGCATAACATTGTTCTGCTTGCACACATCTCAGCTGTTGATAAGGTGTTTCTCCTCTACCTTTCCTGTATGCAGTAGCCAAGGTATCAGAGATGTGTCATTGGCAGTTACAATCAATAGCCCTGCCCATAAGATCGTGTGTGTCATTCTCCATTACATCCCTCTTATGGCAATGCTGTCTGTAAGTGCATTACCATCAAATCATCATCCCAGGACCCATAATATGTGCAAATGTCTAGTAGTATGGCCCAGCACAACTGCATTTTCCAAGCAGGTATGTAACACAAACCAGTTTTGCTATGGTCGGCAAGGTGAAATTTAACTGCCTACAACTACCATGAGGCCCTGCACCTCTAACTCTAAACAAGAGCCACCAGTGTTGTTTGTCTGTAATCACTTGTAAACAATGTCACCACTGAGGTACATCTCACATGCTTTTAGCCATTGGTTAAGTGTGGGGTAGGAGAGAATGAAATGACTACAACTACCATGAGGCCATATTGCTTGAACACTTAACAGGAGGCACCATTGTTGTTTGTCCATACTCAATTGTCAGCCATGTGACTACTGAGGTTCACCTCACAGGCCTGAACTCACTGTGTACTAAATGATGTGGATGAACATACCACACTTACAACAATAATGATCTACTCTTTGTCTGAACAGGTCGATCCGGCACAACATCTGGCCAGAGTCAGGACACCGGCTAGACTCCACCTCCCTCCCGGATCAAGCCTCCAGTGATGCAGAATCTCCTGGACACATGGACATGGAGGATCTACCTGGTCCATCTGGACAGCCTGACCAGAAGGCAACAGTGAGTCTCACTGTGCCCACAACCACACCTCCCACCCCAGTTGCAACATCTCAGCTGACCTCTGCCCCAAACACTGGTGGACCTAGCATGGGCAGCCACATCTCATGCACCCCAGTCCCACTTCCAGAGGTGAGGATTGACAACACTCTCACTGAGGATGGAGGAGCCAGTGGGAGGGGGCAGACTGGCCCAATGTCACAGGCCCGTGGGGACACGGGTAGTGGGAGAGTAACTGTGGGCCCACAAAGTGAGGCCACTGGTGTCACTGATGCCCAGGGAGCCTATCAGATCTCCCAAGGAGTGATGGGCCTGGTAATTGAGGAACTCCGGGTGATGAAGCAGTTGCAGAGATCCATAGCCCAGAGGCTGGACACCCAAAATGATAACATGGGCCAGCTCATAGGGATGCTGAGGGACATTAAGCTCACATTCTGCAGGGCTTTTCCCCACCACCTACCCCTTCCTGTGGTCCATCTACATCTGGCCCTTCTACATCTGCAGCAGCCACAGGAAGGGAGGACCTTTCAGCAGATGAATCCTCAGACACCCCAGACCCTGCAGCAGTAGATCTCTCCCCATCATGGGCTGGGACATCAAAGAAAACATCCAGGAGGGTCGGTTGGCAAGGCACCCACCACCGCCAGGAAGAAACATCACACCTGATGTCCTCCTTTGTGTGCAACACGTTCACTATGTTGACTACTCCTGTACACTTTTCCCTTTCTGATGGGAGGAATATTTTGGACTTTGGACTTCAGGCAATGTGGCTCCTACAACAATGGTTTCATCCACAAACACTGACTACTACACTCCTGTGTTGTCACTATTTGTCCATCTATTGTTTTTTTGTTTTGTTCACATTGTGAACTACAATAAATAAGTTATGAAGTTATCCCCTACCAAACGTAAGTAGAAGCTACTTGTGTACGCATGGACATGTGGAATGTCAACAATGTCAACAATGTGCAACTGAGTATCACAACCATGACACCCCAACACAGACATACAAGTGTACAGTCTCATGACATATTTTTTCCATAGTTCCAACCTTAGGCAGGCATAAGGTCAAAAACAGAGCTAAATAATACATCACTGAAATGATCTATGTCAGTGACCACAAATGTCATGTGCAGACCTCAACAACATGGGGGCCGATTCCGATCTGGGTCGGAAAGCTCTCCAACCGATCCGGATCCGGATTGTTTTCCGACCGAGCCGGACCCCTGCAGTCCGACCGAGCGAGTACGATGCGGCCGTATGCTGCCGGACTCGTTTCGGTCGGACTCCCATTGAAGTCAATGGGAGCCGGTCGTATGACGTGTAGCATGGGCTCCCATTGACTCAATGGGTACGTTGCACACAAGGGGGCCCCCTGTAGTGGGTACGCGTTGGTGCCATCCGCACTATACACGCATGTATAGGGGGGACCCAAGGGTCCCCCCTGTGTCCGACTCGTACGGCTACGGGTGAAGGGGGGTCCGGCACGGACCCCCGAAGTCCGCGTCTGAGAGCTGTTTCGTGTCGGAGGCTCCGACTCGATCCGGCTGTCCGGATTGTGCATCGTACTGGCTCGGTCGTAAAACGTCTCCATTGCGCGCCACGAATCGAGTGCGAACGAGTCGGACGGAGCGGTTCGGACCCGTAAACGAGTCGGTCGGCGTTTTCGCGTTCACTCGCATCGTACTTGCTCGCTCGGATGACTGTACGAATCGGTCGGAAACAAAGCCTCCGACTCAGATCCGGTAAAGCCGAATCCGATTCGGAGCCCGACCGACCGAGATCGGAATCGACCCCCATGGTCGGAGGGGATACATCAGACAATGCCACATAGAATTGTCAAATGACAGTTGGTTCATGGAATCAGCAGGAGCCACATCAACAACCTCATAAAAGGTATGCCACATCATTGAATAAGGAAACCAAACATGGCAGTACAATAGTTTCTGAGCACAGGTTCATTCCAATCCAGTGTTGGTGCATCTGGTGGAATGTTACAAACATATGTCAGTGGTCTGCCATAAGCACTGTGGCATACACTGATGAGACACATCAACAGCTACATCCCTTTCATACACATCGAGGACTTAACGAATGTGAAGGGAGACTAGCATGATTTGGCCTAAAAACTACATTGTGTTGGAGAACATGATGGCACACATATTACAATATGACCATCACACAACAGGGAACAAGTCCAATGGAGTCTTAGCACCTTCCATCCTATTGCTGTGCAAGCTGGCTTGGTACCGGAGTAGTACACCCAAAGTCTGTGCCGGACATTCCCGGGAACAATCCATGTCCACTTTGTACTTAAAAACAGCATCATATACCTACTGATGTCACAATTCTAAAATGTCCAAATGAAGATACCTACAACAGACTAATACAAAGATATTAACTAGGAGGTCATACATATGACACAAATCACTGTCAACTTCTGGAGTACATAGTACATGGGTAAATGTCACCTGCTCTAAGCCACATCAACAATGTGTGTATGTGTCAAGACCTTCCTCTACAAACAGCCATGCACAGAGTTTCCCACAGCTGTACATACCTAACATATATCCATGAACATTCTTCTCACAGTATTACAATAACAGTCACTGTAACAGTCAAAGCCATGACATCTCACAGCATACTTACACTCATGAGAAGAAGTTGTTGATGAGCTCTTGACGCATGTCAACTCCTTCTTCTTCACCACTATCATCATCATTTGGCATTTCAGGATCCTCACCCAGTGGCACCTGCTGGTCTCCATCCTCTGTGATGAGAGGGATAGTCCGTCGCAGTGCCAGGTTGTGGTGCATGCAGTGGGGTAAGGTGATCTGAAACACCTTCCCAGGTGGGTACAGGAGGGCTCCACCAGTCCTGTCCAGACATCTGAATCTTGCTTTCAGGAGCCCAAAAGCCCGCTCCACTGGCTGCCAAGTTCTTCCATGGGCCTTATTGAAGTGGACTTCCCCTGGCGTTGTTGGATTCAAGGCAATATGTGTGCCATCTATAGCTCCAACCACATGTGGGATGGGACCATATCCATAAAAGTCACCCTTCACATTGGCCAAATCTTCACATCAGCGGAACTGGATGTAGCTGTCCATGTGTCTCATCATTTATAAAAGCACGTCACATAATGCGCCACTGAACATAGATTGTGACATTCCACCAGATATAGCGACAGTGTACTAAAAGAAACCTGCGGCCAGGAAATGCAGTGCTGCCATGACTTTCACCATTGGTGTCAGAGATGTGGAATAGTTTCTTCGAGGATGTAAATGAGGCTCCAACTGCTCACATAAATCTTGTATTGTCTTCATATTGAGACGAAACTTCCTGACGACGTCTCTTTCTTATATAGTTTGATGGTCTGGAAATGGCCGGTATACTGGAGGCTGTCGTCTCCTGCCTCTGCCAGGGTACCTATGTGTGGAGTGAACAGATATGTGGATATTGGTCACAGTGTCCACACTTACATTTACCAAGACACACCCAAAAGTCATGTGACCACACATACCAGCATATGTTATCAGTACACAGCAATTCACATCATAATTGTATGATATACAATAGCATACATAGCAACTTCTTCGATAAGGAAAGTGGAAGAGATGCCTGATAATGATCTGGATGATACATTTCCCCCATTGACCACTGTTGTAGGAGAGGCCATTCCAGTGCTGGAGACAGCCTAAATAATTACATTGACTTTCCAGTTAAATACGGGAGTCACCCAGATAAATCGGATCAATTGCCATTACTGCAAGTTCCACCTATCATCCCCAATCTGGACTCACCATGTGTCTGTAACAGCACTGTGTGCATCATACAAACTTCTATTGTATGGTAGACATCGTCATGTTGTTGAGTCTGCGTTGCACACATAACTATCATCATCGCCAGTGTACAGTGCACCATGGTAATCATGTGTACATGCACAGTAATGTACAACACTGATGTTTGAGCATTGGTATAGGCAGAGGAAGGGCGTTGTACATCAGGTGACATGTTCCGACATATTTGTACTGGTGGAGATGCACTTAGAAGTTTGTTTTCTATGTGGTTTTCAACACTGATATGGCGGATGCCTGACCTCACTCACTCACTAATAGGACATGCTGAATCACCGACTGCTGGCAGATTTAAACCGCGCAGTAGGTGGCTTCCTCCACGGCGGTCACAGCCATAGGCTAATGCTGGATAATGTGACCACTGCAGTCCAAGGGCTGTGTCTGTCTACAAATAAAACCGCTTATGTGGAGGCCTGACCTAGTTAATGGGACATGCTGATTCACCGACTGCCGGCTGATTTAAACCACGCGTTAGGCGGCTTCCTCCATGACGGTCTCAGCCATAGGCTAACGTTGGATAATGTGACTGCCGCAATCCAATGGCTGTGGCTGTCTACACAGAAGACTGCGTATGTGACGTACATGTTTGTTGCGGTTTGAACATCAAATCACTTCCCTCCAGACACTGCTGCTTACACCACCTCCTCAATGTCAGCTGCTGTTTGCCATCTCTGGGAGCTGTCATGGCATGCTATAGAGGGAGCAGTGCCCTTGCCTTCACTCCAGAGGAGCTGGAGACCCTGGTGAATGAGGTCCTTCCACTGTATCACCAGCTCTATGGCTCACCAGAGAAACAGGTGAGTACTGCTTATACAGTCTATATTCTGTAACAAAAATCCTATCCAATCCCATAGGCCATAATATGGCTCAGAATCCCAGACTGACATCAGAGTTTTGTAAGTCAGATAGTGTGGCCCCTACATAGGACATTCATATAATGGTTCTTGTGGCACTGAACTCTGTGGATTTCACATCACCATACTGATGTGTAATCAGCCTAATTCCTACACCAATTGCATGCACATATCTATGCATGTATACATTTTATGTTACTTATGATTAATTTGCCATTTAGTTAATGGTATATGTGCTAACAAATGTATAGGCCTTACACACTAGCTTGTGTATGCTTCCTGTAAGTAGCATGTGAGGATGATGTGATATATGTGTACAGTCCCACATATCACTCAACATTCCTGAGGCCTCAACAAACTGTTGTCTGGAGAATACCAACACCTCACAGACCCCGTCCGAGTGACCCACAACAGTCATGTCATATATAGGAAAGCAACAAGATGTACTGTTAGGTATGGACAATGTGGACATATGATGGTCATGTGGGAACAGTATGTTCATCCTGCAGATAGCAAACCCCGACAATGAGTTGTGCTCTGATTGGTGTATGGCCCAGGCTGAAGCTGAGATAATGTGGCTATGGAACTGAGTTACAGCGTACTCTCCAGTAGATCTGCTGATCCTCGGGTGTGGCCTAAATTAGTGTCACAGGACAATTACAGTTGATATGGTGCATGATGAGATCCCCAGACCCGAGACTACGGCACTATGACAGGCCCCTTACTCCCACATGTCCGGGATTTTAATGTCCTATGAGTGATGCTAGCATTGTATAGGAACATTGCTCACGAAAAACATGTACGCTGCATATTGTTGGTTACATCTGCAGTGCAGTGTAGAAGTGCATCACCAGCTGTATAAGAATGAGCAATCATGCAGTATGTACAATGGTATGTTGTTGTTGTTCCTATACACTGCCACATATGGCATACAGTGTGTCCAGGATTTTGCACCCAAACACATGCTGACGTAGTACGATGTCCAAATGAGTAAATCACATGTCCACTGGTCCTAAGAGTGAGATCTCTCAGTGACACACGTCAGCCCTTTCATTGTGACCCAAATCTTGGAATGTAGTCAATGTAATGGTAGGAGTGATGTATTGGGTTATTTGAATTAAGTAATTTGTCCAGACTGTTCAGGTGTCTTTCCAGTGATGGACTAGTACTGTACCCTTCACGAGGACACAATGGTGTGCTGTGTTACATGATAACTCATTTCAGATCACATGCTGTGAGGCCCAGGGCTACGTAATGTCAGTGGGCTGGACTAGTCAGTATAGGCATAATCTGGATTGAGGGTAGTCCTCAGATGACTTAAAGAGTATGTAGTAATGCTTTTTGTGGTGCTCAGGATGTGCGCCTTATGCATGGAGTGTGTGTAATATTGATTGATGGTTATGCTGGCTGTCTACAACCTCTGTGTCACCCTAGCAGATAACCTATATCTTGCATGTCTACCCAGTCTCTTCATCTATTGCATCCATACAGGTCAATCTCCATCAGAAGGTGTCCATGTGGAAAGCTATCGTTCGGAAAGTGCGGACCCTGGAGATTGCTCTTTGGTGCAGTGCTCACTACAGGAAAAGGTGGGAGGACCTGAGATGCTGGACCCGGAAGAATGTGGAGGTCCAGCTGGGGCTGTCCTCTCAAGGCAGAAGGGGCACGCACCGGACCCTGATCCCCCTAATGGCCTGCATGCTGGCAGTGGCATACCTGGACCTTGGTGGGCAGTTGAAAGCTCAACAGCAGCTATGAGGGGGTGAGTATTGGCCTGAGTGAAACATTATGCATGAAAATCTATATTTTGTGACAGGCAGCTATTTCACCATCAAGCTTGAAGGAGACTCATGTCCCACACAATGGGAGAGTTGTTGCATGTGTAGGTCTGGTAGTAGGTGCATGGTGTTAACCGTAAGCTATTGTCCATGTGACCTGGAACTAAGCAGGGTCCAGTCATATGTGAGTTACCAGAGTTGAACAGCCACATGGCTGCCTAATGTCTCAGATAACCTACATTATCTTTTGATTAGGCCTGGGTGGTGAACTCCGCTCCATTCGTGAAGTTAGCAGAGTTTTTTCCTCACTCGCGCTCACCAACGTCAAGTTGGCGAGCGCGTGCGAGAAAAATCCACCTCCTGGCGAGATTTCTCAAAGCGGGCAGTCAGATTTTTCAAGGCGGCCAGACGGAGATGGCCGCAGCCATTCGCATTGAGAAAACTTCTGTTCGCGTTAAGAAAGCTGCAGCTCGGGTAGAAAATCTACTCGAGCGACAAGAAAAGAAGCAGTACCCTCTTGCGCTATGCATGGCTCTGTTTGCGCTGATTATACAGTGCAGGAACAATACTTGGCGCTGAAAAGGAGATTGCGAAGCGTCTTTTAAAACTACCGGTCAAGGATGCCCCCCTCGAGGGGTCTCCTGCACGGTGCGATGAACTTGCAGAGTTTTTCTCTAATAAAATTCAGGATATCTACAATTCCTCCCCCGGCCTCCTCTGTTAATCCGCCGTTCATGGAGGACTCCGTGCCCGGGGAGCATTCTCTCAAGGAAATTCCCTTGATGGATATGGGCACTCTATTAAACATCTCTGCCTCGGTTAAATCCGGCTCTCCCAGTGACCCGGCACCCCCTCTATTTCTAAGTAAGGCTGGGGAAGTAGTCCTCCCGGTGTTACTGAAGCTGATTAACTTCTCTATCTCGACCGGGCTAGTACCGCCACTGTGGAAACACGCCATGGTGAAGGCACTATTGAAGAAACCCAGCCTTAATCCCGACATTCTTGGAAACTACCGCCCTATCTCTCTTCTCCCAGGGATCAGTAAAATGCTAGAAAAACACGTAAATTCAGCCATTTCAACCTTTCTCGAATCTCACAATATACTTCACCCCTCGCAGACTGGATTCCGCCCCCAACATGGGACCGAAACTGCTTTACTTGCAGTGGTAGAAAAGTCCAAAAAGATTATCGACCAAGGTGGATCGACAGCTATCATCCTTTTGGACCTCAGTGCCACCTTCCATACTGTCAATTATGACATCCTGATCCACAGGCTGAGGAATGTTGGATTATCAGGCGGTGTTATCACCTGGCTGCAGTCCATCCTTGTGGATAGGACCTTCCAAGTCTTTGAAGGAGTCAACATTTCAAAACGTATCCTACTTAGCTGTGGGGTCCCTCAGGGCTCGTCCCTGAGCCCGACCCTGTTTAATGTCTATATGAGCCCCCTGGCACAGATCGTCCTCCCTTTCAGGATTGAAATTGTCACCTACGCCGATGACACCCAATTAGTAGTGGCCTTAAATCACACAGAAGACTCCTCGCCCTGTCTAGGCCCCTGCCTGGAAAGAGTCACCAAATGGATGGAATCCTCCTTTCTCAAATTGAATGGAGACAAGATGGAGCTTATGCTGCTGGGTAATTCACCCATCTTTGACATTGGTTCAGCATGACCTAGCTGTCTTGGCTCCCCGCCCTCATCCAAAGACCAGATCAAAAGTCTGGGCATGTGGTTAGATCGGTCACTCACATTTGATCATCAGGCGACAGAACTGGCTGCTTCCTGCTATGGCATCCTACGAATGCTCCGCAAAGTCCTCCTGCTCCATCCCTTTTCAGCAAGGAGACTCATGGTCCAGGCCTTGATCCTCTCTCGCCTCGACTACGGGAACGCTCTGTACCTAGGAGCCCCAGGGTCCACCACAAACAAATTGCAAGTCATTCAGAACTGCGCAGTACGTACGCTCCTTAAGATTCCCAACAACCACTCTGCAAGACCTGCCCTGAAGACCCTGCACTGGCTCCTGATTATGGAAAGAATAAAATTCAAGTCCTTATGTATTGCTCATAAGTCCCTCTGGAAGAAAGGCCCTTCCATCATCCGCTCCCCCTATCGTCCTAACAGATGCCTCCGATCAACCAACCTCCACTTAGCCTCGGACCCCAAAATCAAAAGGATGAGAAGCGGTGGCCGGTCCTTCCACTACACTGCTGCCAAGCTGTGGAACGCCCTCCCCCTACATCTACGTTCAGAACTTAACCTTCTGTCCTTCCGTAAACATTTGAAAACATGGCTCTTTCAAAACCCCACCTACTAAGCTGCTGTGATCTGTCTGGTACCTCTGCCAACGCTGGGACGCCTTCGGGTAGCCATGCGCTCTACAAATACACCTAACAATAACAAAATAAATGCAAACGGCATGACCAAATGCACTCCGCCGCTTGCAGGACTCCGTGTAGTGCGGCAGAATTTTTTGGTCACTTTGCGGAGTTCCCCATAGCAGAACTCCGCAAACTCCACCCAGGCCTACTGTTGATGCCATGTGTGACAGTGGTCCCAAACAGCCCATGTCATCCTTGTGTCTGGAGTGATGCTCCCTCACTACTGTGTCTCATTTGATGGTGGACCACTTACTGGTGGCTTGGAATACAATGCACTCTGGATGCAGACACTGAGCACTACTTTCCCTTGGTAAGTAGGAAATGTACAGTATCATGAGGTAGTTAAAACCACTGGTGCCATCTGCTTTCATGCCTAAAAGCTGGCATATCTACCTTTACATGTTTTACTGTCACATGTACAACTGTTCCATACATGATCTGAGGGTATACAAGGGTTTCATTCAGATTCCATCATATGTGTATGTGTTTGCCAATGAGTACATGAAATTAAATGAAGAATTTGTATAGCGCAACATGTACCCGAAGGTGTCTCGGCGCTTAAATGGGCATGTAAGCATAGGTAGTGCTGAAAAGGTGCGCTAGTAGAGCCAGGTTTTTAAGCGCTTCCTGAATTTGAACAGATTGGATTCTTTTTTTAGAGAAGTAGGCAGGGAGTTCCAGAGTTTGGCCGTGGTGTAAGCAAAGCTTTTACCTCCCCATTTTATTTTGTGTACCTTGGGGATGATCAGATTGCCGCTGTCTGATGATCTAAGTGATCTAGCTGGGCTGTAGGGTTCGAAAAATTGCGACAGTTGCCAAGGACTGAGGCCATGTCTGGCCTTGAACGCAATACATAATGCTTTGAAATGAATACGCTTGCTGATGGGCAACCAGTGTAGCTCTGTGAGAGCCTTAGAGGCCGAGTCATAGAGAGTGAGCCCAAACAGGACTCTAGCTGCAGCATTCAGGGTCATCTGGAGTTTATGTGTGCTGCGCTTACTCGTACTGGTGAGAAGGGCATTGCAGTAGTCCAGCCTGGATGCAATTAGCGCTGTGACTACTGTTTTTCTTAGCTCAAATGGAATAAACGGAAGTACTTTTTTCAAGATTTTAAGAATATAAAAGCAAGCCGCTGTGGTTTGATTAATCTGGGTTTCAAAAAACAGCATGGTGTCGAAGAAGACACCTAGATTTTTTACTTTGTTTGCAGGTGTCGGGAGAGGACCCATATGACTCGGCAACCAACTGACAGTCCAGATTACTGACGTGTTGCCAAAAAGCATGACTTACGTTTTTGAAGAGTTGAGCTTTAAACAGTTATCCTGCATCCACTTTCCTATGTGGCTCATGCAGTCTTTAAATCGGGATGCAGTATCAGCGGACGAGCTGTTTATGGACACTGTTATCTGCATGTCATCCGCGTAAGACACCAGCGTGAAGCCGTAGCTTCTTATTAGCTTGGCCAGGGGAGTGACATACAAGTTAAAAAGGGTGGGGCTCAACGATGAGCCCTGTGGGACTCCACAAGGTAGTGAAAAAGCCGGGGAAACAAATGCGTCCTGTGCCACTAATTGTGATCTACATGAAAATATTATTCCGTGATGGGTATACAGAGTAGGTGTAACCACATACAGGGGTGTGAAGACATGGGTGGGTGAGTCATACATACCCAATGAAATTGATGGATGTCATTAGCCAGGTCAAATTGTTGAGGCAATGAACCACATGGTAGAAAGACTTCCAGTACTTTCTGGCAATGTGAGTTTGCATCCCATTGAGAAGGGTTTATTCAGTTAGGTGTGATGCACATGTGCATTTGTGGAGGATCATTCACTGGCTGGTGAAATGCATCAGGAAGTGTCATGCTGACATGATGGGGGTCATATGTGTGTGTCAGGACTCAGTAGTACATTGGTATTTGTGCTTGCGAGACAAGGAAGGTGCAGTGAATTCCCTTCCCTTCTGGACACGATTAAGACCTCTTTATGGACTGGATATCTCCTAAGCCTCTAGTACTTTCAGTGTTCTTGCACTGTGAAAAAGGTGTGCTCAGATTAACCAATCTTGACTTCTTGACTGGGGATGTTCCTAGGCACACTCATGTACAATGGTTCTTTGTGCTGAAATCTCACACCAATTGGAGCCACATTGTCTCCATTCTACTGTTCTGTACTACATGTGACACCTAGCTAAGCTACTCATATGCAGCTTTCAACTGAGTCATCTGGCACTGGACAGATACGAAAGTGCCACTTGGGAAGTATGAACTGTGTGGAATGGGCACTTCCATGTCACCTTCTTCTTGGTAGTCACACATTGCTGCACCTCAGCTGTAGCAGCTTCCATGCAGTTCTACACCTGACCATTTGCTGATTGCATGGCCTTGCGTGGATAGGTAGTAATGCATTCCATGTGGACGTCCCATTTGATGATATCAGGTAACTAAGGTATGCTACAAAGGCCTAGGTTGACAGGGTGATGATATCTCCTGCTACACAGATGAGGGTGGATTTGGGGCAAGGTCAAACATGCAGTTGGAGCAGACTGTGGTTATGACACCATTATGTATGACTGTGCACATTTCATGTAACATTCACGCATGTGCTCATGCCAATGTAGTCATCCATGTACGTGTTGTGATCTGTGTAATTGTGTAATGTGTTGTGTTAGGATCTGTTTGCCAAGTGTGTCACACAATTACAATGAACCTATTTCTACTATTATTTCAGCATCAACCCAGGGCAGCGGAGGAGACAGGGCCTTGACCATTGGGCAAGCAGCTGGCCACAATGGTTCCCGTTGTGCCAGTGACACAGAGGGAACAAGTGGCCCAGAGGGAGATGGGAGTGTCATGGAGGAGCCAGATGACACATCATCATCGTCAACATCTTAGTCAAGCTACAGTGGCCGCTCCCTGGTGGTGGTGGACCCTCCTGGACCTGCATCCACAACATCCATGTCCGCCACCCCCAGTTTCATCCCCACCCTCCCTGCTGCTCCCCAGCCAGCTGTCCAGGCCAGCTCACCTAAGAAGGGAAAAGTCTCCTTTGCACCAGGCATCTCACCCCCTGCTTCTGTCTCCCTTGCTGCACTGACTGTGGATGCAAATAACATCCTGAGACAGTTCTCTGTGGGTCACACTGCAGTGCTGAATGCCAACCAGGCGTAAAGCCTCCAGCTTACACAGATGGTATTATACCTTGAAGGCATTCACGCTGACATGTCTGGCCTACAGAGATCTTTTCAGGCCCTGGTTTCCACACTCACGGCAGCCATCCACCAATTCCAGCTTTCCTCTTCACTACATGCCTCTTTCCCATTAATAATCCCTATTCGTGTACCTGCCCAAAGCACACGCATATATCAGCACGCATCTACTTCAACATCCACATGCAGCACACAACAACAGAAACATAAGAAAAAAGACAGGCACACAATCACTCACCAGGTACTAGACACCCTCACCACCGCAACCAGTGACATACACCCAGACACCACACCCACTGTACCACACACATCCACTACACACATAGATCCAGACACACATCAGCAGGCACAGCCACTACAAACATACAACCAATCACCGCACCAGCAGACACAGCCACTACACACATACAGCCAGACACCACACCACCAGACACAGCCACTAAACACAAACACCCAGACACCACAACACCAGACACAGCCACTACACACATACAGCCAGACACCACCAGACACAGCCACTACCAACATCACACACCCAGACACCACACCCAGACACCACCAGTCACAGACACATCACACATTGGGCAAGGGACTGAAACATTAATTGACCAAACACACACAGAGACGTGCACAAACAGCACGCAGATTCACACCTCAGACTTCACATCCCTCTACCTCCAACACCCAACACCTTGGCTTACCTCCTCCCCAGTCTCCCAATGAACCATGTTTGCCCTTGCCCTCTTCCCTGCTACAGCTGCCCCCCACAAAGTCAAAAGGTCTTCTTTCCCATCCCTACCCTTCCCTTCCACTTCCAAGTCCACCCCAAAAACACCAGCCCCCCTAATAAACCCCTCCCTACTCCCCGAAAGGCCATAAAAAAAAGGAAAACCACCCGTCCAGCAACAAACCCATCCCCTCCCAAAACCCAAAGGACCTCTTCCCCACCCCACCCCACCGCAGATCTTCTAAGGCAAAACAAGAAACTCCTAAACTTGTTCCCCCCTCCCAATACCCATCACTAACCTTCATGCTTACCGAATACCCCATATGTTCAAACCCAGCCCTCCCCACAGACCAACCTAACCCTCCCAATCCCGAGCCTAGCCCTCCCAAGGACCAACCTAGCTCTCCCAATCCCAACCCCAGCCCACCCAAATAACATAATTCAGGTGCCTGGACTGCTCATTAGATGCCCCTTCCTGGGGAGGTTTCCCTGGTAGTGTTCTGGTAGGTGGCACAGCAGTGTGCTGGACCACATGCTGTATTTTGAACTGGCCATTGGCCTTTGTTTTTGGATCCAAATTTCTATTCCATAATAAACAACTTGCTTTTTCTAGAACACCTTTGTCCGGGCCATTGCTATTGATGCTACTTGGTGTTATTGGCTAATTTGGGATGTGTGACTAAAGTTGTGTTTGTGTGACTATGATAGTGGATTCATATGAAGTGGTAAGTATGGTCAGACCTTGGGACAAGTTATGGTGTTACAGAGGACGAGGGTCAATGTTTAATGGATGTATATGTGGAATGAGTTTCAATTGGGCCTGACATTGCATTGGGTGGGTTCTGCTATAGTAAGTATTGCAGCTTGATTTGGCCAATGTCCACGTCTTTTGGCCTGCTGTACTACCTGAGATGTAGGGTGGATATGTGTTTTATGTGTGAAAAGTAGGTATTTGTTTCTCCACACATGGGAGGTGTTGTATTGTCATACCTAATTGGTAATTTGGATGCACATGTACCCTTTTTCATGTGTGTTCTTTCCACCTACGTTTGAAAGATGGCTGAAAACTGCTGTTGCTGCAGTATTTTTTTCAGGACTTGCACTTACACATTTGCCACATGTGCATGCCACTTTGTGACAATATTGGTTGTCCCTGATATATCTCATGCCACAGGTCCTGTGCACATGGAAACATTGAAGCAGGTGCGATATTGACTGTGGCCTTGGCCCATTGCCTTTCAGGAGCCCCCCTGGTTTGGGTAACCCAAATCTGCAGGGAGTCTTTACATTGCGGCCTTTAAATGTATGAGACTGTGGTTTGTGAAAATCCCATTTACCTGACTTTCCTTTTTCATGTGGGTAATGTGTGAAGGCCCATTACAGTACTTTAGCAGTGTAGGTACATTTTATTTTCCTGAGACATCCATAATGACATATATTGGATGTCACAACAGGACCTAGCTTATGAGCAATGTGAGGGTGTCACAGAAGAAGATTGCTATGTTATTCATGGAGAGGTGCTGTTTTATAACACTGTTTATTGCACACATCAGTACACCAGCTTCTGAGATGTGCACACAGGTAGAGTTTGCGCCTTAACATTGTAACTGACCTGGACATAGAGGGCATCATTCAGATGTGATATGAACATACATTCTGTGATGTTGCATAAAGGGACCCACAAAACATGTTTGGACCAGGGATACAATGCCACCAGCCTTATCCACAGTGTTGTGGCTTCAGGTGGGGTGTATGTAGTGTCACAACCCCATGATTGATGTATCTTGTGGGACAAAGTTGGCTAGAAATGCTTTCAGTCAGGTGATGTGCAGTGTCTGCAGATTTTCACCAGGGATGTTTGAGCTGCCCACACTGACACATACACATGCTCTCTGTCTTCTATGTTGTGGTGGACTTGTACACTATTGTGAATTTTGTGTTTCATTGTGTTTTTGGTGTTCTCCACAAGAGGACTTTGAGTGGGATGGCTGTACTAGGGGTCTCTCACAGGGGCGTGGCTTATGTACATGATGGCGTGGCTTACAAGCATGTAAGCTGTACATCTGTGATTGGCATATTGTCCTGCACAAAAAATATATTCCTACTTCTGTCATTGCCCAACATCAAGTTATCTGATACAACGAGTTACATTGCACCTACAAGAAGCCAGGACTATTGGATTTGCCAATGGTTGTTAGTATCATTAGTTATTGGAGAAACAACTGTGACTTCAGTGCATAATATTATGATAATGCTTCAGTTCTGACCTGACAACACTGGGAATTAAGTTTTACGAGTCCCTTTGCAGTTACATCTGCGGCAGTGGAAGATGGTACTGCTGCAGTGTTGAATTTATTTCACATCCCTAGGGTGAGGGCAAATATGCAGAGTCTGATGGGACCCATCTCTGCATCTGCTTTTTTGACCTGCCAATGCTAACCACCGACAGACCCCGGACCACTTCAAGTCCTGCTACACAACTCTCACTACTCACTCTTTCCACTGTCCATGCAGGCCCCCTCATGTTCTGTGTTTCATGAAATATGTATTGGCAAGATGTCCCGGCGTGATGACTTGGAAACATTTTGCACACACACCCCCAATCATACTGAGCAAGCTACACCCCTGCTTTTCCATAGTGGTGCATTGATTTGCTTAAGACTCCATGTACATGGGTAGGTGTGACACTTACCGGCAGTTGCGTCCATGATGGTGTTGATTTGGGCGTCATTGAGCAGGTGCAGCAGTGGCAGGACGTGTGTGATATGCTCCATGTCGGCACAGGTAGTGAGAAACTGTGTACAGGTGAGTATCGGCCTTATATCCCTCCCTTACCGCCAGCTCAGATGAGGTGGTTGGACCGCCACGGTCGGCTCGTCAGAAAAGCGCATTGTAATTGGGCAGGCGGCTCGTAAGGCTGTCCGCTCTCCGACTGCCTCCATTGGTCCTTTCCGACACCACCATGGACAACATTTTGGAGTCGGAGGGACCGCGGTGGTCGGAATTCTATCTATACGAATGCATCGTAATACGGCGGCCTGAGCGACTGCTTACGACAGGACTGCGGTGGCCCGACCTCCTCCGACAGGACTGCAGAAGTCGGTCCTACTGGCATCGTAATCAGGCCCTTAGTTTGGCAAAAAGGGAAGGTTCCTTGTTTTACCACTGTGGGGGATACGAACCTGTCCACTGCATCATTTTGAAACCACAATATATCCTAGTGTAATGCAAATTGGATTAATCTTATCTTCAATGAGAGGTTCAGGAATCTCGTAAAGGAGAACCAATTCAGTCACGCTTCAAACAGAATCCAACTTCCTTTCATTGAACCTTGAACGTCAAAAGGCACCTTCTCCTAGTTGGAGCTTTTATAGTTTCGTGTCTGGTTCACCAAGACTTAAAAGGTGATATATCTGACTTTGAAGCCGCCTTATAAGGGTCAACTGCGGGTGCAACAGCTTGACAGATAATTTTCTCCATAATACACCCTAAGTCAATTAAGCATTTTCATCAAAACATATAACATTGTAACCTGATCACATGCCATACGGTTAACGTCATTTGCTCCCGGAATCCCGCTGAAGACCCAGGAGCTTCGCCATGTTTGGAGGATTCCTTTTCTTTTGACAGATTTGCATGTAATAGTTAATTTTCATTATTTCTTTTGGGAAAAGTTTTTTAACTTTAATATCTTCTGTTGGCACTTAACTGATTCTCTTTCATATTTGCACTTTTGCGATTATATTTTATCTTTTTAATAGTATTTTTTGTGGGCCTTTAACCTCTTTATTTCTTTAACTGCTTTCTAGTTTGCTTATTCTGTCACACCACTAAACATACATCTTTCTCTGAACTTTTGCCTGATGTCTGCGTTGCCGCTTATTACAAGCTCTTCCAGCTAAGAGAAAGAAAGCCCTACAGAAAATCGCACTTTCTTCAAGGGTTCTTTTCAGCCACATATCACATCAATACTGTGATCATTCTCTCTTCCAGTCTGCTAGTTGGATGCCGAGCAGCTTTTGTAAGCAAGTAGGCTTCACACAGTAGTTCATCTGCATTTCGCAACTTAAATTGCCATCTTCATGCTTGCTTTTCTTTGCTCAAATTGAACAAGTTAGAATTACACAGGATGATGATCTGAGGAGGATATTAGTTGCGAGGCACAGACAGTAAAGAGATGAATCATGCAAAGGCCCCATTAAGACAATAATAGGATGCGGAGAGAAAATGTTACACGCTCCCCCAGCCTCATAACGCAGGATCACAAACAATCAGAAAGGAGTGACCATGTACACAGTCAATATACCATGCACTGTTTATCAGTAATTCACACATTGCAGTGACAGACCAGGCTAAGAGGCTTCTAGTTTGATGACTATGTTTCAGGCACTAGAAGGGTCAAAATCTAGAGGAGCAGAAAGGAAGAATATCAACATGGAATCATGAGATGTAATTCAACAGTCATGAGTGCTCAGGTGAGGTCTAAAATGAAGCGTCGAAAAAAGTCTGGAGCTTTACATTAAGGAGCTATATTGCACATATATTGTACTTTATTTTCTCCTACATGTTTCACGTAAAAGGAGATTGCAATATGACATTGATATAAGTGACCTGTGCAACAAAACAAAGGGAAAAAAACCATGCCCCAGGCCGGCTTCTTGGTATAATAAATCGTGTAGAGCGGCATATAAGTTATTGTCGAGAGCCATCAGATCTAGAGTTATGGATGATATCAAAAAAGCCAGAGTTGGGTACAAGAAAGCTCAATATCAAGCTAAGAAGTACTGGGATGAGCAACACTGGCAGGATTTGCTCATAGCTAGCAAAGAGAAAAACATGTTCAATTTCTGGCAGCTCGTCAAATGGGGGAGCGGTGTATTAAGTCAAACACCAGTTAACTACGTAACCCCGGAGATGTGGGTCTCGCATTTTGAGGCTCAGTTTACTGCTCCTAACTGCGGCGATGATATTTTTCAAATGCCCCTTCCAAACACCACTTTGTCTTTACCAGCTCAGAGGTTGCTTCTGTCCTCAAATCAATCCCGAGAGGCAGGGCCCCAGGACCAGATTGTATACCGGCGGACTTGTTTTTGCACCATAAAGGAACATGGGTGACCTACATTCAGATGCTTGCCAACTCAATAGCCACTGGTGCACCACTCCCAAATACTTGGGCCGGCGCAGAAATCCTCCCGATATATAAAAGGGTGACCGTTCCCTACCAGGCAACTACAGGCCGATAAGCCTTATCGACTCCATCCAAAAAATTGTTGCTAGATTAGTGTTGTGTAGAATCAAGGCCTGGATTGATGAAATGAATATCTTATCCCCCTTACAGGCGGGGTTCCGTTCACACACTAGTACCATAGATCAAGTCTTTAGATTTATGTTAATCTACTGGAGGGTAGTTATTATCGGAGGGGTACTATCTATGCGGCGTTTATTGACCTTAAATCCGCTTTTGATTTGGTCCCTCGATTTAAAATGTGGAGGGCTTTTGTGGATATGGGAATGCCACTGGAATTATTGACAATATTAGTTAAATTACACAATTGTAATTATGCACAGGTTCGCTGGGGTATGCAGGGGAAGGTTACGGACAGGTTTCCGGTTTTAAAGGGGGTAAGACAAGGGTGTGTGCTGGCCCCCACCCTGTTTTCCCTATTTATTAACAGGGCATTTCAGTATTTTTCTACTTACCATACAGATGCCCCCACAATGGCTGGTATGAAGATATCTCTGCTCATGTTTGCGGACGATACATTGATATTGTCAAAAACCCAAATAGGGCTACAGCGTGCCCTGTCTCGTTTCGAGGTATTCTGCCGCGAGTATGAGCTAGAGGTAAATGTGGAGAAAACTAAGTTTATGGTTCTCCACAAACATAAAGCCATTAAAGGGAGAGTTTTTTTGAACAATGTTCTTCTTGAGCAGACAGAAATCTTTACATACCTGGGGATTACACTAGGCCGGAGACTAAACTGGAAGCCCCAGATAGATATGTTGGTTCTTAAACACGCACAATTAGCAGGTGTCCTTATTAAAGAACAGAGTCTATCTCAGACCAAGCCCATTGCCCCCGCTTTAAAGATTTATAATTCTAAAATTTGCTCCTCTGTATTGTATGGTGCTGAGCTTTGGGGTTTTGAGGATTTGTCATCCCTCACGGTAGCACAAAATAAATTTATGAGATCTTTAATTGGTCTTCCGCAATCGACGCCACTTCTGCCCTTATATGGATTTAGGATGTAAAGCAATTGAGGATATTGCGCGCTTTCGGCCAATCGCATTTTGGCGTAGGCTTTGGACTACCCCTGAGTTGTCCCTGTATGCTAAAGCTGTGTACGAAGTAAGGGAGGCTGAACGCCCATGCAGAATTACATGGTTAAATAAGATTAAAATCACATTGCATAATATGGGGATGAGCAGTCTGTGGAAGGACCCAGTTTATAATCCATTTCCATCAAAAAAAGTGTATAAGGCAGCATATTGGAATATGGTTAAGATAAAGCACTTTTCATCCATAACAAGGTCCATCATGTCTAGGCGATTCATGGAGCTCAAACACGAAGCAAAGTTTGAAGCTTATTGGGAAGTTATCACCAAACCACATGACAGGAAGCTGTACCACCAATTTAGGGTGGGGTCTCTCCCCATAAAAGCATTAACAATAAGTTGGGATACAGCGTTGGATGATAAGTGCTCTACTTGCCCAGCACAGATTGAAACTATAGCCCATATATTGTTTGTATGTCCAGCCTACAAGCATCCTAGGTCAAAATGGCTTACACCTGTTTGCCTTAATATGGGCACCAGATCAAGTGTGGAGGCATTAAGGATTCTGGAGACTAATACGCAGGATTCAATAGTAGTCGCAGTCGCCAAATTTTTTAGTTGGATGTGGGTGATTCGCGCCAAGAAAATGAGGGTTTTTAATTCCAGTTAGTTTACTTTTAAACTAAATATTAATATCTTTAGGCATAAGATCAGTTCAGTAGCTCCATGTTTGTTTAGATATACATTTTTTTTGTTTAAATTGTGTGATTTTTAGTCTGTAAAGTTTTTCGATGTTGATTTTGTGGATGCCTTATGGCAAATTTTGTTTTGTGTATTATATATTATTATTTTATAACATATCTTTTATATGCTAATGTGTTTTATCCTATGAGACCTACACAGGTTACTGTTGGCCTTCGGTCTTATATATATATATATATTTAGGGAATTATGGAATTTTAATATGACCTTTTTTTAAACTGTAGTCACTCCTGTCTTTTATGATTGTTACAATCAAAATAAAGACTGAATGAACCGAACTGAACTGAACTGACCTGTGCAATAGTTGGCTTGTTTCTTAGAAAAAAAACCTTAAGTCAATATTCTGTCTGTCATACTATGTGGGTGAGCTGCAGTGAGAGAATGTTATTGACCTTTTCGAATTCTGCCAAGATTTTTTTTTATCGATATAGCTGATGAAAAAGTAACATTTTATTTTTGAAGTTTTACATTGTAAAATATTGGCTCAAGGGCAATAGATCTTTTAACATGAGAACCAAATTCCCTTACTCTTTTTTAGGCACAGAGAGATTAAGTGATTTGCCAAAAGTCACAGGACGTTGAGCAAAGGCAGGGTCCCCAACCTGGTACCCCAACAGCAAGTAAGGTTGCCAGCTGTAGCCCTTATTCCAAAACCTATATGTGCATTTGGAACTCCTTTAAGATGATAATAGAGACAAATAAAAAGACTGTGCCCTGAACCCTTGAAAACTGTCTGGCTTCCAAAAAAAGGGGCAAAATATTTTGCGGCATTAACAGGACAGCCAGAATTTCGAACACCAGCATTTATCCTCCAACCTTTGGTGTACGATATTTTAATTTACTTCTGTCTGCAATTCGATTGTCCTCTCAGCCAGAGGCCTGTCGTGCCTCTAATATTTAGTTTTCTAGAACAAAGACTCATTTTACACCGGTATTTCTTCGTCCTCTTCTTTGGTTTAGCTTCAATGTATATTTTATTGCTTTGCAAAGGCCCATAAATGTTGCTTTTGCTGTCAGTGAATGTCACCAAGTGGCGGCTCCTCCGCTAAGGCAGAGGAGCGTCGCCCAACTGCTGCGAAGCAGTGAAAGAAAGAACAAAAACAATGAAAATAACTCAAGGTTATTATCATTGTATTTGTTCCAGCTGCGCAGCTTTTTGGGGCGGGTGGGGTTACTCTGCTCCCAGAGCAGCGGAGTAGTGGTTTGCCCACTCCTACGTTCTCCAGGCAGGCTGCTTTACATCCTGCATGGAGAACATGCCTAGGCCCCCATTCCCTGGCTGAGCGCCGAACCACGGTGCTCAGACCAATCACAACGCTGCACTGTAGCGTTGTGATTGACTTAGGGGAGGGAGCCTGGCTGCTTCCTGTTCTGGCCCCGGAGAGGCGAGACTGAGGCGACATGGGAAAGAGCGGGAGAGCAGCGAGAAGGTAAGTTTTTTTCTTTTTTCTTTTTACATCCCCCCCGGCCCGCACCGCCACTTCCGATTCATGCAGGCCGCTACTGATGTCACCTTGCTTAAACAAGCACTAGCAAAGCAAATTCATCTGGCCATGGCAAACATGGAATGCTATATATATATACCACAAAGATGGCGGTCCAGCATTACCTCAGAAAAAGATCCGACCCACATGAGCAGCACAGCAAAATGCTCATTAATATGATTGAATTTTGCTTGAATAACAATATCTTCTTATTCCAGAGTACCTTATACCAACAGTTACGTGGTGTAGCAATGGGGGCCAGCTTCTCCCCCAGCTATGCCTGCCTCCACATGGGTTGGTGGGAGGAGCTGGTCCTACAAAAAACCTATGAGACAGCATTACCAAAAAATGTAAAATTTTGGTTAAGATTTATAGATGATCTGTTTCTAATCTGGCACGGGACCGTGTCAGATGCACAAAAATTCATAGATGGTCTGAACAATAATGATATTAATTTGGAATTCACAGCCAACATCAGCGCAGACACCGTAATCTTTCTTGACATTCAGGTATACATTAAAGAGTGCAGAATAGAGACCAGGGCACACAGAAAACCCACGGCTGGCAACTCAGTGTTGCATGCAGCCAGTGCCCACCCACAACATCTTATACATAGCATCCCCTACGGGGAAATGATTAGACTGAAAAGAATCTGCAGTAATAATGAGGATCTAAGGACCCAACAATAAGCTAGCAAAGCCAGATTTTTAGAGAGGGGTACACAAGGAAATGCATTGATGCAGCTATTACCAAAAGCCAGGTGTTGCATAGGGCAGATCTACTCAACCTCACCCAACCCCAGGCACCAACTTCGACACCTGTGGCAGTTCCAGACAGGCCCAGTACACCAGGGGACACATTCAGAATGATAATAGGGTTCAGTAGACAAGAGAAAGCAATCAACCGTATAATTCGGAGAAATTGGCCAATAGTGTTAAACGACCCAACGATAGGCCACTTGCTACCAACCAAACTAGCTATCACTTACAGCAGAGCCCCCTCCATGATGGATGAGTTGGTGCAGAACAACCCAGTCAATAAAACTTCTGTGACTTGGTTGGCCCAAAGAAAAGGGTTTTTTAAATGCAACTCATGCAAAGCCTGCCAACACGGCATCACTAGATCAACATACAAAACACCATTCAGCAAACAGGAATATACCATCGACAAAGCCCTGACTTGCAAAACCGACTGTTGTATATGTGCTCGAGTATCCCTGTGGTTTGAGGTATGTGGGAAGTACCAAACTACAGGGCCACAAGAGGATATTGCAACATATTAGAGCCATAAAAAACCAAGACCAAACATACCCAGTGGCTCGCTATTTCGGTGAAATGCATCAATCTGATCCCAAGGATCTGAAATATTTTCTAATTGATGCCGTACAAGCCAGTAAAAGAGGCGGGAACAGAGAAAAAGCCCTGCGCAGGTTAGAAACGCGATATATTTTGGAGCTAGACTCCAAGCACCCTGGGGCATTAAACATTACTGAGGACCTTTATACATGTCTATAATATACATTAGGGATGCCTACATTATACACATCTTTGAAGTCAAGGTATTTACACCATGACTATCTTTAACCCAACACAAATACTGGGAAGATGCTGCTATACCACTCGATAAGACAGTCAAAACAATATGTTTTTTATCGTTTTAGCTCTTTTAGCATTTTAGACACTAAGGAGGTTTTTTAGCACTTGCACTTTAATCTATAAGCTAAGCACTTGCGCACTTTTGTAGCTGATGTTTACATAGTACAACCGTTTGAGGAAACTGTTGAGGCAAGCACCTTTTTTTGGAATTCAGAATGGGTTCATCCTGATTGTCCGATGAATTTAGTACTGTATTTGGCATAATTTGCACATATTGTATTTTACAATGATGTTTCCTTTATCACAGTTTTTAGCAAGCAATTTTAATGATATAATTGTTTTTATTGTGAAGCTAGTTAATCTGTTGATGGGCCAAATATATAGTTAGCAAATGGTATTTAAACCATGAGTTATTCACGTAGTCATGCCGATTATATAATGACAAGAAAAAGAGTATGTCCAGAAGGACTAGTTTACATACTTTAAAAGAATGCCCTAGACCATCAATTCTAGGGTTCTTATTGCTTTATTTAGCTTATTTTAAATTATTTAGAATAGCAAAGCAAATAAATATTTTTTCATGTCTCAGAAAAGAAACCTTCCATTTACAGAACACCACACTTACAAAAACACATTTATACACAGTGTTATATTCCACTTAAAAACGAAAAAATTCAAAGACAAAAATGACAGGTGAAACAAACTTAGACAATCGTGTGAAATAACATTTACATTGAGAGTACAACATTATATAATGACAGCGTACAACAATTACTGAATGTGTATAGATGGCATTAGTTAAGACACACATCGGGTGGTGCTCGCCATGGCAGAAAAACAAGCAGTATGTTGTTTATGTTCACAGCTACATTTCCTTTTTTCAAGCACTTGTCACTTTAAATCAGGGTAAAAAAACGAGATAAAAATCACGTGTTGACTGGTTTGCGCGTCATGTGATCAAGGCCCTCCGGGGCTGAAACGCGTTATGGCTGCTATGTAACCTAATGGAATAAAAGAAACTTTAAGCACTTACTCCGTGGTCCGTGCTCCATTTTTCAGCAAAAGAATCGCCAGCGGCGGGTGGAGTGCTCCTGATATAATTATATATATATATATATATATATTATCTACTGGCGGTCGCCAGTAGATAGTTATAGTTAGGACCTATTTTCCATAGGAAATCCGCAACATTCTATTTGCAATAACGTTGGCGCCGGTTGACGAATCTTCGCGAAAGCTTCCAACTTGTTGGGGCGCTCCGGTCCGCTCCTATCCTGAAAGTCTCGGGGTGATTCGTCAAGCAGGGGCCGAGATAAAAGGGGGGTCCCAAAACGTGTTTTCCCCATTCATTTTTCCATAGGAACCTTTAGTCGCAGCTACAGCCCGAACTGCTGAACGGAATTACACCAAATTTGGCAAAGAGGTAGCCCTTGGTTCAGTGTTGTGCCTTTTGCTTAAATGGTGTAAATCCATTCAGTAGTTCCTGAGAAAATCAAAAGTAAAGTCACATATATATCTATGGCCGAGTAGGGTCCGCGTACCCTCCCGATCACGAGCTGCATGCTAATTGGCTGTCAAGTGGCTGTCAACACTCCAAATCAGGAAGTGTTGGCAGCCATTTTGTCCCTCGGTAGAACCGAGGGACAGAAACAAGTGCGCAAAGCGCAAAAGGGGGCAGGGTAGAAACACCCTGACCCCTAGGTCTGCTCAGGGGTCCCACAAGGACCCCCTGGGCAGAAAAAGGCATTTTTTGTTTTTTTAAAACTGCGGGATGCGCTTAGGGTGCGCGGATCCCGCCGATTAAAAAGAAAGCACAAGAAACAAGTGCGCAAAACGCACAAAGGGGGCAGGGTAGAAACACCCTGACCCCCTAGGTCTGCTCAGGGGGTCCCACAAGGACCCCCTGGGCAGAAAAAAGCATTTAAAAAAAAAAAAAATTGGCGGGATGCGCTTTGGGTGCGCGGATAATTTGCCCCCGGGTGGCCCAAATCCCGGGGGCATGCAGGGGTAGGTTTAGATTTTATGGGGGGGCCTCTAAGGCCCCCCAAGCCCCGGGGACCGTCACCCCCGGGGCTTTAAATACAAAATGGTGCGGGAGGGCTCTCCGCCCTCCCGCAGCCCCGGGGACCGCCACCCCCCGGGGCTTCTTTTTTTTAATTTAATGACCTGTGTGGGGGGGCTCCAGTCCCCCCACACGCCCCGGGGACCGCCACCTCCCCGGGGCACTAACAAATTTAAAATGGGGGTCCGTTTTGGACCCCCGAAGCCCCGGGGACCACCACCTCCCCAGGGCTTTGCAGATGTGGGGAGGGGGGGCCGCGCGGCCTCCCTCCTGGAGCCAGTGATGGCCCTGGGGACCACCACCCCCCAGGGCCGACTCCTGCAGTGTCCCGGTGTGCCTACCCCCGGGACACTGTAGTTTGCTATGGCAGGGCGGGAGCCTCGCGGCTCCCGTCCTGTCATAGCAAACTGCTTTGAATTTTGGAAGAGATAGCAGGAAACCTGCTCTCTCTTCCAAAATTCAAAGCAGATTACTTTTCCACATGGGGAGCTGCATCTTAGCAGCTCCCCATGTGGAAAAGCAATGCCGGCTCCCGAGGGACGCGGGGAGCCGGCGGGACCGTGGGGGATTGGGGACCCCCACAGTCCCCAACGGAGAGGGCCAGCCCCGGGGATGGGGTCCCGGGGCAAGTAGTGGCCCGGGAGGGGGCCACGCGGCCCCCTCCACCCAAAAAAATAATAATTAAACAAAAAAATAAAATAGAGGCCTACCCCGGGGGATGGGGTCCCGGGGCAAAAGGAGGCCTGAGGAGGGGGCCACGCAGCCCCCTCCTTAAAAATCAAAAAGTGTGGCCATGCCCCGGGGGATTGGGTCCCCGGGGCTGGAATCGGCCACGGGAGGGGGGCCACGCGGCCCCCTTCCCATTTCCTTTTAAAAAAAAAGGGGTAAGGCCCTGGGGGATGGGGTCCCCAGGGCCCAAAAAAAGGAAAAAGGAAGGGGGGCCACACAGTCCCCCTTCGGGAAAAAAAAAACAACAAAAAAAAACGATTGTGCCGCAGGCCCCGCCCCCTTCCTTTACCACTCTGCAAACGCGCCCCCTGGCGCGTTTGCAGGGGGGAACAAATTCCCCTTGAATACTGGGGGTCCCTGGGGGCCAACTAGCCCACCAGGAACCTCCAGTATGCGCCAGGGGCTGCGTTGCAGAGAGGTGTACAGAGGCCACGCCCCTTTTACACCTCTCTGCAACGCAGCTCTGTGGCGCTTTTTGGAGGTACATGGTGGGCTAGTTGGACTCCAGGGACCCTCAGGATTCAAGGGGACTTAATCCCCCAACTTAAAACGCGCCACGGGGCGCGTTTGCACAGTGGTGAAGGGTGGGGGCGGGGCTTCAGGTGACATGTGTGCAAACAGGCCCGTGGCGCGTTTTAAGATGGGGAATTAAATCCCTTTAATCCTGAGGGTCCCTGGGGGCCAACTAGCCCACCAGGTACGTCCAGAAAGCGCCACAGAGCTGCGTTGCAGAGAGGTGCAAAAAGGGGCGTGGCCTCTGAACACCTCCCTGCAACGCAGCTCTCTGGCGCATACTGCAGGTATCTGGTGGGCTACTTGGCCCCTAGGGACCCTCGGGATTGAGGAGGAATTAATTCTCCAACTTAAAACGCACCACAGGGCGTGTTTGCAGACATGTCACCTCAGGCCCCACCCCCTTCCTTCACCATTGTGCAAATATTCCTCTAAAATCAGCCGAACTACGAATTCTGATTTACTCACCTGTTATCAGGAGAGACCTCAGTGCTGCATCTTTGAGCCCAGTACTGATCCTGAAAAGTAATTTTAACCGTACTTACCAGTAACTTGAATTTCCTTCCTTGGGTTTCATTGCCTGCTTTTTGCTGAAAAAGTTTCTAAGTGTCGATTTTTGAAACATACAAATATTCCTCTAAAATCAGCAGAACTACGAATTCTGATTTACTCACCTGTTATCAGGAGAGACCTCAGTGCTGCATCTTTGAGCCCAGTACTGATCCTGAAAAGTAATTCTAACCGTACTTACCAGTAACTTGAATTTCCTTCCATAGGCTAACATTGACTGGTTTCACTTGGAAATTCTTCTAAGTGTGGAGTTTTGGAACTTTATAATATTCCTCTAAAATCAGCCGAACTACGAATTCCGATTTACTCACCTGTTATCAGGAGAGACCACAGTGCTGCATCTTTGAGCCCAGTACTGATCCTGAAAAGTAATTCTAACCGTATTTACCAGTAACTTGTATTTCCTTCCATAGGAATCCATTGTCTGGTTTTCAGCAGAAAAGTTTCAAAGCGTCGATTTTCACAAACTACAAATATTCCTTAAAAATCGCCTGTATGACTTAAACGCATTCTTTCAACTGTTTACAGGAGATGCACCAGTGCTGGATCCAGGATCCACCACTGAGTAAGAAAAAGTAACGATAACACTACTTACCTGCTAAGTGAATTTCCTCCCATAGGATAACATTGGTAATTCTATGTGAAAAAGTTTCTAAGTGTCAACTTTTAAAATACAATAATATTCCTTAAAAATCACTACTGTAACCAAAACGCTTTTACTCAACTGTTTACAGGAGATTCCAAGGACTGAATCTAGGATCCAGTCCTGTGGTTAGAAAAGTAATCCATAAAGTAACTAATTGCATTTAACTTGAAATTCACATTGAGCTCAATGTTGCATTGTGTTTGAAATTGTGTTGCCCATTGCAACAACTGTAACTACTGTACTTAAACGTTTTTTTGCCTATTTGCAAAGTATTTAAACTAAAGTAATTCATTCTGAGAAAGTATATTTTGTAATGTAATGTATAATGTAATTACAATGTATTTTAAAAAATAAAATATCTAATAATAAATAGTTTAAAAAAATGTAGTAAATCAGTATCAAAAAAATAAATATAACAATTAATACATTTAAAAATTGTCATTTACAAAACCTTTGAAATTCACTGAAAAAAACCATAGGTTTCAGACATGTTATAGTTAGGAATTAGCATTTAAAAAACCTTTGAAATTCACTGAAAAAACCATAGGTTTCAGGCACGTTATAGTTAGAAATTAGCATTTAAAAAACCTTACATATATATTACTTGATATGTTTAGTAAGAAATCTGAGCCTAACTAACAACCTAACTCAGTGATGAAAAAAAAATATATATATATGTATATATATATATATATACATATATATATATATATATATTCACTGAAAAAACCATAGGTTTTAGGGACAGTTATAGTTAGTTGGACATTGCACTCGTACAAAACCCATGAAATTCCCCCGTTATAGTTAGTTCAGGTAACTATAACTCGCGCCCCGCAATGCACTGCTGATGACGTCACATATTACATCACTCATGACATGGTCAGTGACATCACTGATGACATCACTGATGACATCTCAAATGACATCACTGATGACATTACTGATGACATCATCCATGTGATAATTTGATGCATCTTCTCACACCCTAATATAACTTTTGATACACCCACTGTAAATTACAGACTGCCATTGTCAAAACCATAGACACTCCAACACCAATTACTATATACACACTCACTGATTCTTAGGTCTACACACACACATCTACTCACTTACCCGTACAGTCACTCATACTTATAGTCACTCAGTACAGGACTATTATATGCAGTCATACACCTATATAAACACTCACACACCGCCACTCATCCATAGAGGTACTCACACACCTAGTCAGTCATGCAAAAAATTAAGCACACACCCATTTACTCACCTATACAGTTATACACACACCAGCTCACTTACTCATACAAATACTAGCACATTCTTACGCTCTTATACAATCTCTGATACAAGCACACACTCATCCATACAGTCACTCTCACAATCACACACTCTCGCTTATAGCTATTTATATACTCCAACACACATATATACTGCCTTTCACATATGTAGTTACTCACACATGTACCACTGGGACATACATTCACTCACTAACACACTCTTACACACACTTACCCACCCATACAGTCTATCACAGATGCACTCTTGAAACCATCCACCCAGTGAATCACCCACTCACACATCTATGCACAGAGTCGCACACACCCCACCCACACAAACACTCAGGCACCCATACAGATACTCAGACAACCAATCAATAACTCATATAGACACTCATGTAGCTATTCACAAACCCATGCAGCCACGTACACAGCAACAGACAGACGGATACAGACATTCACCCAGTTTAGTCACTAACCCATGCATTCAGTAAGATACGTTTAATCACTCACTTATAGAGTTAGTCACGCACCTACTAAATCATCCATTCAGACACTTATACACCCACTCATTCTTCAATACGCCTTTCCCTATATATATTAAACATATTTAAACTTTACAGAAACACACAGTCACTGGATGATGTCATCAGTGATGTCGTTTGAGATGTCATCAGTGATGTCATCAGTGATGTCACTGACCATGTCATGAGTGATGTAATATGTGACGTCATCAGCAGTGCATTGCGGGGGCGCGAGTTATAGTTACCTGAACTAACTATAACGGGGGAATTTCACGGGTTTTGTACGAGTGCAATGTCCAACTAACTATAACTGTCCCTAAAACCTATGGTTTTTTCAGTGAATATATATATATATATATATATATATATATATATGTATATATATATATACATATATATATTATAAAGAAGGTTGCCCAATTAGAGAAGCCACACTCGAGAGGGTTAACACACACTTGCTGCCGGTGGTAGTACGACAGCGTGGCCCACACCAGCCCTCTGACTTGCCAAACGCGTTTCGGGCGTAAGTCCCGCCCTTGTTCACTGGCTGCACAAAAGGAGGACAAGGCTTCATTACACGCACCTGTTTTTATTGTAAGTTAACAAGTCCCGCCCATGTGGGCTGTGGCAAGGCATGCTGGTAGTCGAAGTGCCTGCCCACAAACTTTACAAGGTGCCAAGCCCCAGTGGGTGTCTTGATGCTCCCAATGTTCAAATGTCTACCCAAGTGGGTGGATTGGTATGATCACAACGCCGTCGCATTTCCAATAATATTGGAAATGCGGCAGCGTTGTGATCATACCAATCCACCCACTTGGGTAGACATTTGAACATTGGGAGCATCAAGACACCCACTGGGGCTTGGCACCTAGTAAGTTTGTCGCATTTCCAATAATATTGGAAATGCGACGGCGTTGTGATCATACCAATCCACCCACTTGGGTAGACATTTGAACATTGGGAGCATCAAGACACCCACTGGGGCTTGGCACCTTGTAAAGTTTGTGGGCAGGCACTTTGACTACCAGCATGCCTTGCCACAGCCCACATGGGCGGGACTTGTTAACTTACAATAAAAACAGGTGCGTGTAATGAAGCCTTGTCCTCCTTTTGTGCAGCCATTGAACAAGGGCGGGACTTACGCCCGAAACGCGTTTGGCAAGTCAGAGGGCTGGTGTGGGCCACGCTGTCGTACTACCACCGGCAGCAAGTGTATGTTAACCCTCTCGAGTGTGGCTTCTCTAATTGGGCAACCTTCTTTATAATATATATATATATATATATTTTTTTTTTTTCTTCACTGGTTGTTAGTTAGGCTCAGATTTCTTACTAAACATATCAAATATAACGTTACTTTAACCTTTGTTTCTTTCAGTAAAAAAAAAAATATATATATATATAGCACTGTCATGGTACTTGATACTCACTTAGCCAGTACTCTCGGGAGCAGAATGATGATAGTTTCTCAATTCCCACCTCAGGCTCCACACGAAGACCAAAAGGTACAGGCAGTCGTGTGAACCCCGTCGGGGGAAAGGGGAAGTGGACAGAGAAGAGACTGCCTAGATCCACTCAGTATCTTCACACTAGCCTTCCTCCTACTTCTTCTCAAGGCGCTTCCTCTTCCTGCTGGTCACCTTATCTTAATGGCTATGTGGGGATACTGTAACAGAGAACACACCATTAATATTCCCCTAGTACTCCTCCCAGCCTTTCCTTGACTTCCTCTCTCTAACTTCCTTACCCAATTGGTTTTAGGCCTTCGCTCCTCTTCTATTTTCTTTTGTGTGAATTGGTTATCTTCCTAAATGTGAACAAACCTTGTAAGTATTCTCTTCGCTTTTCTCTTAATATTTGCGGCTCTCACTCATTCTCCCACTCTCTCTCTCACTCTGTCTTACTTGTATCTTCTGCTGAATTCCTTTATTATTTCTTCCTCAGGTGAACGAGTACGCTGTCGCAGTCGTCGAGCTGATGAAGACTCTGGACCTGAAGACTCACGGTAAGTGAATTAACCCTAACTGCCTATTGTGAAGTTATTACTAAATTAACACCTAAACCTATCTAATACCGCCGATACTCGAAACGCTCTAACCTACGCCTTGCCTGGCTGAACCACTAACTCTAACTCTGACTAACTAAGAGCTTTTCCTGAAAAGGTTCCTATCGCTAGAAATGCGTTGGTGAAGTGCGCGGTTTGTAATTCAACCGCAGCACTTCACAGCTGAGCCAGTCCTCATGCCCGGACCCAGGCGCGAGAGACTAGACCGCCAACTTCTCTTGCCTTCCTCCCTGTTGGGAGAACAGAGTGGAATGTCTTCTTATGTGCGATGATCACCCGCGATTGAAGTCGAGCGGGTGATCTTTTTCCAACTGCCTTCCCCGGGACTGTAGTGATGCTAAGGAGTTTATGAACTCCCTTTCTCTGAGCCCTGACAGTACCCCCTCGCAAGGTCAAGCCTCCGGGCTGGGGTTTGTGTGGGTATTGTAAGTGAAACACTTTGGTTAAACGTGGTGCATGAACCTCGGACTGTTCCACCCATAATCTATCCTCAGGGCCATAACCCTTCCAGTCCACAAGATAAAAGATTTTTCCTCACATTAATTTGGCGTCTAAGATTCTTTTTACTTCAAATTCTTCTATTCCTTCAACTAAAAGGGTTTTTTTATGTTTCGACTCCTTTAGGTGGGGTGAAACCTTTTTGAGCAGAGAAACATGAAATACTGGATGTATCTTCAACTGTGAGGGAAGTGTCAATTTGAAGGCAACAGGGTTCACTACTTGCTCTACAAGAAATGGGCCAACGAAACGTGGTTGAAACTTCCTAATAACTTTTAATCTTAGATTTCTTGAATTCAGCCAAACCCTGTCCCCTGCATGCAAATCTGGTTCTGGCCTTCTTCTTTTGTCAGCATTCTGCTTATAACGTTCCTTAGCTAATGCTAAATTCCTGGTGGCAGACTGGTGTACTTCACTAAGCTGTTTAACTAGATCTTGGGCTTCAGGCACCAACACTTCTTGGGTAGAAATCACAGAATTTGGGTGTCTGCCGTAGTTCAAGTAAAAAGGTGAATACCCAGTGGAGACATTCCTAGCATTGTTATGCGCAAATTCTGCTGTCCAAAGAAGATCGGGCCACTCTCCCTCTTGATCTAGAAGGAACAATCGGAGATACTTCTCAAGCTCCTGATTGGCCCTTTCCGTCTGTCCATCTGTTTGTGGGTGAAAGCTAGTCGAATATCGTGACTCTATGCCCAACTTCTTAGTATAGGCTTCCAGAAGTGAGACAGAAACTGAGATCCCCTATCCGTAATTAAAACCTTAGGGATGCCATGGATTTTAATTAAACTCTGGTTTAGCTGGGTAGCTATTTGTTTGGCTGAGGCATTCCCCTTCAGGGCGACAAAATGCGCCATCTTAGAAAAGGAGTCCACCATTACAAGGATAGAATTGAATCCCTGACTGGAGGGTAATTCCACAATCAGATCGAGTGTCACAGTGTGCCAAGGACTGGGAGGTGTGGGCAAAGGTCTCAACAACCCCTGAGGTGCCTGTTTATCAGTCTTTCCCATTGCACAAATCTCACAACCTTCTACATGAACTCGAACGTCTTTAGACAGCCCAGGCCACCAGAACTGTCTTTTTAACAATTCCTCTGTTCGATGGATTCCAGGATGTCCAGCCATTGGACTATTATGACACTCAGTTAGCACTTGATGTTGGAGTTCTTGAGTTGGAATAAACAAGGCCTTAGAATGGAACGGTAGCCCATCACGAATTTCACGAGCTGGATTTTCCTTAGCCCATTCTAGCCCTTCTTCTGCAGTCAAGGCTTCTCTAACTCTGTCTTCTAAGGTTTTCTCGACTGTTGCTCCGACGATCTTTGCCTCCGGAATTATCTTCTGTTCACTGATTTGGTTCTTTTTCCCATCTGTGTCTATCCGTGACAAGGCATCTGCCTTCCCGTTGTTCTTCCCAGGCCGATAAGTTATCACAAAATCGTAATCGGCGAAGTACAAAGACCACCGAAGCTGACGTGGCGTGAGAGTCCTGGATGACTTTAAGAACTGCAGATTCCTATGATCTGTAAACACCGTGACCACGTAGCTGGCCCCAAGAAGATGATGTCGCCATTCTTGGAAGGCGTCTTTGATGGCTAGGAGCTCCTTATCGGAAATGGTATAGTTCACTTCTGCTGATTGCAACTTCCTGGAATGGTACGCTACCGGGTGCAACTGGCCAGTATCTTTGTGCCTCTGTGAGAGCACCCCTCCAATGGCTTGTTCTGAAGCATCTGTTTCCACGTAAAAGGGTTGAGTTGGGTCTGCGTGTAATAAAATGGGTGCAGTCGTGAAACTTTTCTTTAGAAACTGGAAGGCTTCTCCTGCCTCAGCAGTCCATTGAAAAGGAACTCCTTTTCGTAGCAATTTGGTGATGGGAGCCACCTTCAAGGAAAAGTCTCGGATAAACCTTCGATAGAAATTCGCAAATCCAATGAAACTCTGTACTTCTTTCACAGTGGTCGGCGGAGGCCAATTCAGAACTGCTTCAATTTTTTTAACATCCATGGTTAGCCCTTCTGGTGCTATCACAAATCCCAGGAAATCCACCGAAGTGACTCCAAAAGCACACTTTTCCAGTTTCACGTAAAGATCGTTTTCCATTAAGCAGCGTAAGACCTTTTTCACTTGATTTTGATGTTCTTCTTCAGAGGAGGAGTAGATCAAAATATCGTCAATATACACAATTACGCATTGATCTATGAACTCCTTCAAAACATCGTTAATGAAGTATTGGAAGGCCGCTGGGGCGTTACTTAAGCCGTAGGGCATGACTTGGTACTCAAACAATCCATACTTCGTTCTGAATGCTGTCTTCCATTCGTCTCCACTTCGCACTCTGATTAAATGATAAGCCCCCTGCAGATCTAATTTAGTAAACATTTTTGCATCTTTTAATTGATCCAGCAGTACGGAAATTAGGGGCAGCGGATATCGATTTTTGATGGTAATCTTGTTCAAGGCGCGATAGTCTATACACGTCCTCAGATTCCCATCCCGTTTCGAGACGAAAAACAGAGGAGATGAGACGGGGGATTGTGACGGTCGGATGAATCCGTTTTCCAAGTATGTTTGAATGTAATCCTTAAGATGACGATTCTCAGGTTCCGTGAGCGCATAAATCCGACTACATGGAAGGTTGGATCCAGGTTCCAAATCGATCTTGCAGTCGTAGGACCGATGCGGAGGCAGCCTTTTCGATTCCGTTTCACTGAACACTCGAGAGAACTCCTGATACTCTTCAGGTAAGGTAACTGTCTGAACTGCACACACCATCCTTTTTTCACATAGTGAGGTTGCTGGGTTCTCTTTTGCTCATTCCGTTTCTCTTCAAAGCAATGTTTCAAACAATAACTAGAGTCGAACTTCACGGTTCTTTCACTCCAGTTAATTGCTGGATTATGTTCCGTCAACCAGGGAAGACCCAATATAATTCCGAACTGCGGGGCATCAATTAAGTTGAATTGAATCTCCTCCCTATGACCTTCACTGGAGATGAGTTCCACAATTTCCGTTTGGCAGGTAATTGGGCCGGAGGACAAGTTGGTTCCATCTACGGCCCTTACTGCTTCAATTCTTTCCTTGGGTAACGATCTCAACCCGACCTTCGAGGCATACTTAAGGTCGCAGAAGTTCCCTGTAGCTCCTGAATCTAGCATCACCACCACGGATAGTTCACAATCGCGGAATTTCAGAGTCATAGTCAGAATGAGGTGTGGAGCGGAAGATTGTAGGGTGTTTGCTATTAAATGAGGATGCGGAGTGGTATTCTTGCTTGCAACCACCAGCCCAACTCCCTCTACTGGTGGTGCTGAGAGTTTTCCTTCTTGTAGATTTTGGGCCTCTTGGGGCATTCCTTCACGAAATGTCCACTGATTCCGCAATAGAGACATAAATTATTTTGTCTTCTTTTTTCTATCTCTTCTCTTGAAAGTGGCCCTCTAATGGTACCTATTTGCATAGGTTCGTCACTGTTTTCCTTCCCTCCAGGTTTAGCCAATTCAGTCCTTACTCGGTCAAAGCGCGGAACACTTGGTCGGAATTCGCGTCTTCTTTCCCCCTTCCTCTTGGTTTGTCTATAATCTATCTCCAACACCAAGTCTATCAGGGCGGACACCTCATTGGGTCGGTTAGGAATCTGTGACAGGGTATCTTTTAAATCATCTTTCAACCCTCGATAAAACAGGGCGGCCCTTTTTGACTCAGGCCAGTCCGTTTCTACAACTAACTTGTTGAATTGCCTCAATTCCATCAAATTCATTATCGGTGGCCTGAGCTACCTTCCGACGATCAAAAATTCGTAGGAACTCCTTCTTGAATTCCTCAAAGTCATATAGAATGGGTGAATCTTGCGAAACCAGAGGCATTGACCATGAGGCCGCATCTCCATTGAGGTAAGATAAAATGAAGGCAATTCTAGACTGTGCATCTGGGAAGACTGTGGGTCGGCACATGAAATGTAATGAGCACTGGGTCAAAAAGACTTGAGCCTTTTGGGGATCCCCACCAAAACGCTCTGGAGGAGCCAAAGGAATAACGGGAGCCAGTGAATGTACCACCTGAGTGGTGGATCCAGCACTGGCAGGTGACCCTTGATTAAACATACTAGTTCTTGAGGGAAGTGAATGAGACTTATCCTCTGGCCCATCTCGCCTTAACTGGGCAGCCATTTCTTTAGTCTCACTTCTGGTAGCCTCCATCTCAAATTTTATAACCTTATTCTCCTCCCTCACTGCCAATAATTCCTGTTGAATTTCCTTAAGGACATTACCCAAATTGTTTAAGTCCAAGCCTTCCGCCATTCTGCTCAGGTGAGTAAAGTCCGTGGGCACTTCACTCTGTCATGGCACTTGATACTCACTTAGCCAGTACTCTCGGGAGCAGAATGATGATAGTTTCTCAATTCCCACCTCAGGCTCCACACGAAGACCAAAAGGTACAGGCAGTCGTGTGAACCCCGTCGCGGGAAAGGGGAAGTGGACAGAGAAGAGACTGCCTAGATCCACTCGGTATCTTCACACTAGCCTTCCTCCTATTTCTTCTCAAGGCGCTTCCTCTTCCTGCTGGTCACCTTATCTTAATGGCTATGTGGGGATACTGTAACAGAGAACACACCATTAATATTCCCCTAGTACTCCTCCCAGCCTTTCCTTGACTTCCTCTCTCTAACTTCCTTACCCAATTGGTTTTAGGCCTTCGCTCCTCTTCTATTTTCTTTTGTGTGAATTGGTTATCTTCCTAAATGTGAACAAACCTTGTAAGTATTCTCTTCGCTTTTCTCTTAATATTCGCGGCTCTCACTCATTCTCCCACTCTCTCTCTCACTCTGTCTTACTTGTATCTTCTGCTGAATTCCTTTATTATTTCTTCCTCAGGTGAACGAGTACGCTGTCGCAGTCGTCGAGCTGATGAAGACTCTGGACCTGAAGACTCACGGTAAGTGAATTAACCCTAACTGCCTATTGTGAAGTTATTACTAAATTAACACCTAAACCTATCTAATACCGCCGATACTCGAAACGCTCTAACCTACGCCTTGCCTGGCTGAACCACTAACTCTAACTCTGACTAACTAAGAGCTTTTCCTGAAAAGGTTCCTATCGCTAGAAATGCGTTGGTGAAGTGCGCGGTTTGTAATTCAACCGCGGCACTTCACAGCTGAGCCAGTCCTCGCGCCCGGACCCAGGCGCGAGAGACTAGACCGACAACTTCTCTTGCCTTCCTCCCTGTTGGGAGAACAGAGCGGAATGTCTTCTTATGTGCGATGATCACCCGCGATTGAAGTTGAGCGGGTGATCTTTTTCCAACTGCCTTCATTATCGGTGGCCTGAGCTACCTTCCGACGATCAAAAATTCGTAGGAACTCCTTCTTGAATTCCTCAAAGTCATATAGAATGGGTGAATCTTGCGAAACCAGAGGCATTGACCATGAGGCCGCATCTCCATTGAGGTAAGATAAAATGAAGGCAATTCTAGACTGTGCATCTGGGAAGACTGTGGGTCGGCACATGAAATATGCATGTAGTGATGCTAAGGAGTTTATGAACTCCCTTTCTCTGAGCCCTGACAAGCACAAATATATATTACCTACTGGCGGTCGCCAGTAGGTAGTTGTAGTTAGGACCTTGTTTCTATTCAAAAAAGCGTTTTTTCTTTTGCCAATATCTTTGGTGCCGTTTGACAAATCTTTGCGAAATTTTTCAAACTAATGGTGCACTCAGGTCAGCTGCTGTTGTGAAAGTTTCGGGGTGATTCGTCAAGCGGGAGCCGAGAAAAAAGGGGGGTCTCAAAACACGTTTTCCCCATGTTCATTTCCATAGGAACTTTAGACAAAGCTACAAACTGCTGAACGGAATTACATCAAATTTGGCAAATAGGTAGGTCTTTGTCCAGAAAGTGACCTTTTTTTTAAATGCTGTAAATCTGTCCAGTAGTTGCTGAGAAATTAAAAAAATAAAAATGTATATATCTGAGCACCGAGTCACAAGAAAACAGATAACATAATGATAAAAAACAAGAAAAGGGGGCAGGGTAGAAACACCCTGACCCCCTAGGCCTGCTCAGGGGGTCCCACAAGGACCCCCAGGGCCCCCCCCAAAAAATATTTTTTTAATCGACCGAATTTGCGCTGGGTGCGCAAATTCGGTCGAAATGTTTTTTTAAAAATGAAGCTTGGGCTCCCTCACTTCATTTTCTATAAGTCCCTGGGTGGGTCAGGTCCCGGGGGCAATGTTTATAATGTATGCGCGGGCCCCCGCAGCCCCGGGACTGCCACCTCCCTGGGGCTTTTGAAATAATATGCAGGGGGCACACGGCCCCCAAGCCCCGGGGACCGCCACCTCCCCGGGGCTTAAATATAAGTAAAGAAGTGTGGGGGGGCTCCTGCCCCTCCCCATACTGCCCCAGGGACCACCACCTCCCCGAGGCACACTTCCTTAAAATGCGGGGGTCCGTTGCCGACCCCCGGGGACCACCACCTCCCCGGGGCTATTTTGATGAAGGGAGGGGGGGCCGCGCGGCCCCCCTCCTGGAGCCCTCCATGGCCCTGGGGACCGCCACCCCCCAGGGCTAGCTCCTGCAATGTGCCGGGGTGCCCACCCCCGGGACATTGCCGTTTGCTATGGCAGGGTCATAGGAATCTCTGCTTTGCTTCTTGGAAGGGAGAGCAGGAAACCTGCTTTCGCTTCCAAGAAGCAAAGCAGCTCCCCCTGCCCAAAAGCAATGCCGGCTACCGCAGGAGGCGGGGAGCCAGCTGGGACCGTGGGGGCATTGGGGCTCCCCCCACAGTCCCCAACATATGGCCAGGCCCCAGGGGATGGGGTCCCCGGGGCCATAATTGGCCTCAGGAGGGGGGCCACGCGGCCCCCCTCCTAAAAAAAATAAAAATAAAGTCTGGCCAGGTCCCGGGGGATGGGGTACCCGGGGCCAATAGTGGCCCAGGGAAGGGGGGCCACGAGGTCCCCCTCCCTTATACATATTCTTTTTAATTTAAAAAAAAAGGCTGGCCAGGCCCCGGGGGATGGGGTCCCCGGGGCCATAATTGGCCTCAGGAGGGGAGCCAGGCGGCCCCCCTCCATATTTTTTATTTTTTTTAATTTGGCAGGCCCCAGGGGATGGGGTCCCCGGGGCGAATACAGAATAATGGAAGTGGGGTGGTTTTTTTTTCTTTGTATTTTGGAGTTGCAACCCCAACGCAGCTTTCAGCGCGGCCCCCGTGTAACATCACGTTGGATTCGGGAATTCACCTCAAATAAATAATTTAGTAGTATATCATTTAGAAGGTAGTGTTGTTTTTAAAGAGGTACTGTGATTGAAGTTAATGACAAGATTACAATTGATAGAGTTGTTAAAAATATATAAAATTAAGAATTAATAGTTAAACCTGAAAAGTGTATTGTGTTGTAGTACATTGAATTCATGCTTTTGCAGATTCGCGACGGATTCGCAAATCCTTAAAAAATGTAAAAAAAAAGTATGTATGTTTAAATAAGAATAAGATTTACTGTTGTGTTATAGGGTGGCTCTAAAATGAGCCCTTGTTTTCATTATGAGTTTGTTGTAGCTACATGTAAGTGCAGATGCACAGCTTTAGGTTGTTGAGAAAGACTCTGTTCCCATGATCTGTGAAGTGTACTCCATCACTTCTGTAGATGTCATCCATATCAAAACGTAGATTGTTGTTATAGATGGTGCCCATCCTATGGTCTCTGAGGTAAGCAGAAACAGCTTTATTGACATTCTTCCTAGCTTTCTCAATCTGTGGACAGAATTGATTTGACCACTTCCATTTCTGTCTTTGGCATGTATTAGAGTATACAAAGAAGTTTGGGGGAAAAGCAACATCAATTGTGCAAAGGTATCCTTCATGAGAATTTCTAGTTCTACCCCAGTCAATGTGCCTAGGTCATTGCCACCACAGTGCACAATCATGACCTCAGGGGGTTGGAGATGCAAAAAGGTTTTAACCAAAGGCATCAATTGGTGCCACTTTAATCCTCTCTGTGCAATCCATTTAATATCCACATTTTGCAAAGCTAGGTCTTTGTCAATACCTCTGCGTTCAGCATACCTTTTGCACCAGAAAACATAGCTGTGCCCAACAATCCATACTGTAAGCATGTTGAAGGGATGTCTGGAAGTAATGAAAAGATGTCTGTAGCTGAGGTAGTCAGTTGGTAGAATGAGAGGTATCTAAAATGGTGGACAAGATGCTGTTTTAAAAAAAGTAGAGAATTGATTGGCTGTTTAGGAACATTGTACACTCAAAAATAGGGTGCATGTTACTTTGTTTAAAAAGCATGTTTGTTATTGGTTAGTAAAAAATGTTTGAAAGGTACAGTAGATAGGATAAGGTCATATTTTGAAAAAGTCAACCACACCTGCTGTTTGCATTTGTAACCTTGTGTGCTGAACTTGAAAATATGGTGAACTTGTGACCTGTTATTTCAGTTGAATGTTCCATGAAGTGTTACTATGGAAACTGGCATTAAGCAGAATGGGGGAAGGGTTGAAGCTTAACTGTGGTCTTAAAATGTGAAATTGTAATTTATATATAAGTGATACGTTATTAAACTATATTTTCCCAAGTCAATGCTATCTTTAGAAGTGGTGTGTTGTTAAAAAATAGTGGTATTTTTATTTGTAATATATTTTTGAACTCACGTATGGATTCGCTTCTCCATCGCGTTGGTGCGCGGTGGAGTCGCGACTCCAAAAAATTCCAGAACCAGTTTGTTCACTTTTAGAAGTCAGTTGGTAAGGGTTAATATGTCTAACCAATAGAAATGTGTTTTACAATTTGAAATAATGTAGAAAGCAATGTGATTTGTTACTTACATTTATTTGTGTGGAGAAAGAGGGGGAAAGTTTGCCATTACTGGTTTTACCTTGTTGAGAGTGGTGCATTACATTGATTGTGTGCATAAGAAAATCTTTTATGAGTTTGTGATATTTCATATTCTACAAATCAATTTGGAAGGTGAGTTATACATTTGTGAGGTGTATTATGTATTAGGTTTATTTTTAATCTTTAAAAATTATTCAAGAACTGTGATGTTTGAAATATATTATTAAATGTAGAGATGTGTATTGTAGTTTGTTTTATTATAGTTAAATGTTGCTTGAAATAGATTCTGTATAGTAATATGTGCATATTGGAAGATGGATTAGTGATTATGGTAGTTTGTTTTAGTGTTTGGGTATGTACATTTGTAGTATACCGCAGAATTTTAGTGTGCTTTCAAATTGGAAGTGGAGTCTGTCAAGTTTTAAGGTGTGCATGGACTTCTGTCTGAAGTATGTCTCTTCTTGTATATGTATTTTCATATGTCTTATACATTTGAAGGTGCATGATGTATAACAAAGAGGTGTTGTTGCTTTTTGTGTGGTAAGCTCAAGACTGTGAGTAGTAGTAGAATGGTGAAGATGCAGCATAATAGTGGCGTTTAAAAGATGTTGACATATGGTATTAGTGATTAGGCTTCTTTTTTTAAGTCTCTAGAGAGGTACAGTTGAAATGTGCCACATAATCTTTGGTGTTTGCTTGAAATTGGAAGTTTGTTCTGTGAATTTTTAAGGTGTGGATAGTGTTATGGTACAGACATATGCATGCATGCTTTTAGGAATATGGTGAGACTTTTAGCAAAGACATGTGAAGGGTTGCTGCTTTGTATTTGGATAGGTGTAACATTATAAGTAGTTGTAGAAAGGTAAAGCAGCAGCACAAAAGTGAGGTTTGAGATATGTTTGTAGAGATATTATTTATTAGAGTAATTTGTATGATGTGTGGAAAGGTATAGTTCATATATACCGCATAATTTTCAGTGTCTGTTTGAAATTTGAAGTGTAGTCTGTGAAAGTTTGAGCTGTGGATGGTGTTGTGACTGAGGTATATCTCTACTTGCACATCTATTATGGTATGTGTTATGCGTCTGAAGATGATAGATGTATAAAACACAGGTATACATTTATCTGTATATTACTTTTATATATGATGCTGCTAGCAAAAGGTACAGACATATGCATGAATGCTTTTAGGAATATGGTGAGACTTTCAGCAGAGACTTGTGAAGGGTTGCTAGTTTATATTTGTGTAGGTCCAATAGCATAAGTAGTTGCCGAATGGTGAAGCTGCAGCTTAAAACTGTGGTTTAAAAGATGTTGGCAGATTAATTAGTGATTAGGGTATTTTGTATGAGTCTGTTGAAAGGTATGGTTGAAATATATCACATTATTTTAGGTGTATATTTGAAATGAGAAGTGCAGCTTCTTAAGTTTTAAGATCTGCATGGTTTTGTGACTGTGGTATGTCTGTACTTACAGATGTATTTTCATATGTGTTATGCATCTGAAGATGCTAGATTTATAAAATACAGGTATAGATCTATTTGTATGTTTCTTTTATATATGATGATACTAGGAAAAGGTAGTGATATATGCATATATGCTTTTAGAAATATGGGGAGACTTTCATCAAAGATAAGTGAAGGGTTGCTTTGCTGTTAGCTATGCTCAATACCTGATTAGTACTAGAATAGTGAAGCAGTAGTAGTAGAAAAGTGATGTTTAAGATATGTTGGAAGAGGAATTATTGATTATGGTACTTTATAAGAGTCTGTGTAAAAGTTCACTTGAAATTTGCTGCATAAATCTAGGTGTGTTTGAAATGTTAAGTGTACTCTGTCAAGTTTTAAGTCCTTCATGGTCTTGTGAGTGTGGTTATGTTTCTACTTGCACATGTATTCTAATAAGTGTTATGCTTTTGGCAATAGGTATACATAGAAGCATGCATGCTTTTAGGAATATGGTTAGAGTTATGGTAGAGACATGTGATAGGTTGCTGCTTTATGTATGGCTAGGCCCAATATTCGTAGAATGGTGAAGCTGTAGAACAAAAGTGAGTTTTAAGACATGTTGGCAGAAGGGATTATTGATTAGGCTACTTTCTATGAGTCTGGGGAAAGGTACACTTGAAATACACTGCAGAAATGTAGGTGTGTCTTTCAAATGTAGAGTTCAGTCTATTTGTTTATTTCTGTTATATATGATGATGATTTCAAAAGGTAGACATATATGCATGTATAGTTTCAGGAATATGGTGAGATTTATAACAGACTCATGTAGGTTTGATGCTTTATTTTGGGTATGCCCAACACCCTGAGTAGTTACAGAATTGTGAAGCTGCAGTACAAAATGTACACCATGTCATAGACCTCACTTTTGTGCTGCAATTTCAGTATTCTGCTACTACCCAGAATATTGCCCTCCTCCAATCACTCAGGCACTACCACAGTACTACTCCAATCACCAAGGCAGTACACATGCATTTATAAAATCACCCAGGCACTTCCTATGTACTCCTGTAATTTCCCAGATATTACCCCTGCAATCATGGAATCACCAGGCATTACCTATGTACTCCTCTAATCCCCCAGACATTACTCCTGCAATCATGCAATCACCAATACGTTAGCTATACACTGGTTTAATCACCTAGGCAATACCCTTGCACTCCTCCAATCACCCTGTCAGGATCTATGCACTCCTCCAATCACTTTGCCAGTGCCCATGCACTTATAAAATCACACAGGCACTACCATTACACTCCTCCAATCACTGAGACACTACCACAGTACTACTCCAATCACCCAGGCAGTACCGATGCACTTATAAAATCACCCAGGCACTTCCTAGGTACTCTCTGTAATCCCCCAGATATTACCCGTCAACTCATGCAATCACCCAGACATTACCTATGTACTCCTCTAATTCCCCAGACATTAGTCCTGCAATCATGCAATCATCAATGCGTTAGCTATACACTGGTTTAATCACCCAGGCACTACCCTTGCACTCCTCCAATCACCCTCTCAGGATCTATGCACTCCTCCAATCACTCAGCCAGTACATATGCACTCATAAAATCACCCAGGTACTACCTTTACACTCCTCCAATCACTGAGGCACCACCACAGTACTACTCCAATCACCCAGGCAGTACCGATGCACTTATAAAATCACCCAGACATTACCTATGTACTCCTATAATCCCCCAGACATTACGTCTGCACTCATGCAATCACCAATGCATTAGCTATACACTGGTTCAATCACCCAGGCACTACCCTTGCACTCCTCCAATCACCCTCGCAGGATCGATACACTCCTCCAATCACTTAGCCAGTACTTATGCACTTATACAATCACCCAGGCACTAACTTTACACTCCTCAAATCACTGAGGCACTACCACCATACTACTCTAATCACCTAGGCAGTACTGATGCACTTATAAAATCACCCAGGTAATTCTATGTACTCCTGTAGTCCCCCAGATATTACCCCTGAACTCATGCAATCACCCAGGCATTACCTATGTACTCCTATAATCCCCCAGACATTACCTTTGCTCTCATGCAATCACCAATGCATTAGCTATACACTGGTTCAATCACCCAGGCACTACCCTTGCAGTCCTTCAATCACCCTGTCAGGATCTATGCACTCATCCAATCACTTAGCCAGTACCCATGCACTTATAAAATCACTCAGGCACTACCAATGCACTTATGCAATCACCCAGGCACTACCCTAGTACTCCTCCAATCACCCAGGCAGTACCTTTGTTCTCATGCAATCATCCAGGCACTCCCCCTGCACTCCTCCAATCACCCTGCCAGGATCTATGCACTCCTCCAATCACTTAGCCAGTACCCATGCACTTCTAAAATCACTCAGGCACTACCTATGCACTTATGCAATCATCCAGGCACTACTCTAGTACTCCTCCAATAACCCAGGCAGTACCTTTGTTCTCATGCAATCACCCAGGCACTACCCCTGCACTCCTCCAATCACCCTGTCAGGATCTATGCACTCCTCCAGGACACTTAGCCAGTGCCCATGCACTTATAAAATCACCCAGGCACAACCTTTATACTCCTCCAACCACTGAGGCGCTACCACAGTACTACTCCAATCACCCAGGCAGTACCGATGCACTTATAAAATGACCCAGGCACTTTCTATGTACTCTTGTAGTCCCCCAGATATTACCCTTGAACTCATGAAATCACCCAGGCATTACCTATGTACTCCTCTAATCCCCCAGACATTACCTTTGCACTCATGCAATCACCAATGCATTACCTATACACTGGTTCAATCACCCAGGCACTACCCCTGCACTCCTTCGATCACCCAGCCACTACCCAAGTACTTATATAATTTTCCAGACACTACCTTTGCACTCTTCCAATCACCCTGGCACTATCCCTGTAATTATGTAACCACTCAGCCAGTGCCCATGCATTTATAAAATAACCCAGGCACTACCTTTACTCTCCTCCAACCACTCAGGCAGTACCACAATACTACTGCAATCACCCAGGCAGTACCGATGCACTTATAAAATCACCCAAGCACTTCCTATGTACTTCTGTAATCCCTCAGACATTACCTCTGCACTCTGCACTCATGCAATCACCCAGGCATTACCTATGTACTCTTCTAATCCCCCAGACATTACCCTTGCACTCATGCATCACTAATGCATTAGCTATACACTGATTCAATCAGCCAGGTACTACCCTTGCACTCCTCCAATCACCCTGTCAGGATCTATGCACTCCTCCAATCACTTAGCCAGTATCCATGCACTTATAAAATCACCCAGGCAGTTCCTTGGTACTCCTGTAATCCCCCAGATATTACCCCTCAACTCATGCAATCACCCAGACATTATGTATGTACTCCTCTAATCACCCAGGCAGTTCCTATGTACTCCTGTAATCCCCCAGATATTACCCATCAACTCATGCAATCACCCCGACATTACCTATGTACTCCTCTTATCCCCCAGACATTACCTCTGCACTCATGCAATCACCAATGCATTAGCTATACACTGGTTCAATCACCCAGGCAATACCCTTGCACTCCTCCAATCACCCTGTCAGGATGTATGCACTCCTCCAATCACTTAGCCAGTACCCTTGCACTTATAAAATCACCCAGGCACTACCTTTACACTCCTCCAATCACTAAGGCACTACCACAGTACTACTCCAATCACCCAGGCAGTACCGATGCACTTATAACATCACCCTGGCATTTCCTATGTACTCCTGTAATCCCCCAGATATTACCCCTCAATTTATGCAATCCCCCAGACATTACCTATGTACTCCTCTAATCCCCTAGACATTACCTCTGCACTCATGCAATCACCAATGCATTAGATATACACTGGTTTAATCACCCAGGCACTGCCCTTGCACTCCTCCAATCACCCTGTCAGGATCTATGCACTCCTCCAATCACTGAGCCAGTGCCCATGCACTTATAAAATCACCCAAGCACTACCTTTACACTGCTCCAATCACTGAGCCAGTACCCATGCACTTATAAAATCACTCAGGCACTACGTATCCACTTGTGAAATCACCCAGGCACTACCCTAGTACTCCTCCAATCACCAAGGCACTACTCTTGTTCTCATACAATCACACAGGCACTACCCCTGCAGTCATGCATTCACTCAGACACTACCCCTGCACTCATGCAATTACCCAGGCATTATCCCTGCACTCATGCAATCACCTAGGCATTATCCCTGCACTCATGCAATCAGACAGGCATCGCCAAAGCACACCTTCAATCTTCCAGCCACTCCACATGCACTTATGTAAGACCCAGGCAGAACCCTTGCACTCATGCAATCAACCAGGTACTATCTATGCATTGTTCCAATCAGTCAGGCACTATCCATGCATTCTTCGATGTACCAAGGCAGCACCTGTGCTTTGCTCTAATCACGCTGGTATTATCTTTGCACTCATGTAATCACCCAGGTATTACCTATGCAGTTCTTCAATCACTCAGACAGTACCCATGCGTTCCTCCAATCACCCAGGCACTACCCATGCAGTCATGCAATCACCCAAGCATTACCTATGCACTTCTTTAATCACTCAGGTAGTACTCATGCAGTCCTCTAATTTTATAGACACTACCCCTGCACTCATGTAATCACTCAGGCACTATCCATGCAGTTATCCATGCTCTCAGCCACGACTTGTGCACTCATTTCATTTACTGATGCACTCATTAAATCACTCAGGCAGTACTTATGCACTCATGTAATCAGCCAGTTACTATTCATCCTTTTCTGCAATTACCCAACTAGTATTGTTGCACTCATACAAACACCTAGACACTACTGTTGTACTTATTCATTCATGTAGGCACTACTTATACACTCATCTATGCATTCATACCCTTATCCATGCACACAAACATTACTTTTCTGGTGCTGCTGCTTCACCATTTTACTAGTAGTTAGGTATTGAACATAGTGAAAACAAATAACTATGAAGCAAGAGAAGTGCAGACAGAAGCAACAGAGGTGCAGAAGGAGGCAACAGAAGTGCACAAACAGGCAAAAGAAGTGCAGAAAGATCCAAGAGCAGTGCAGAAAGAAGCAACAGAGATGCAGAAGGAGGCAAGAGGGGTGCAGAAGGAGCGATGAGAGGTATAGAAATTTGCAAGAGAGTTTTAGAAAGAAGCAACAGGGGTGCAGAAGAAGACAAGACAACTGCAGAAAGAGGCATGACAGTTGCTGAAATACGCAAGAGAGGTGCAGAAAAAGGAAACAGGGGTGCAGAAAATTCAAGAGAAGTGAAGAAGGATGTAGAAAGAGGTAAGAGGGGTGCAGAAAGAGTAACAGAAGTGCAGAACGAAGCAAGAGTAGTGCAGAAAGAAGCAAGAGAGGTACAGAAAGAGACAAGAGAGGTACAGAAAGAGGGAAGAGGGGTACAGAAAGAGGTGACAGAGGTGTACAAAGAGGGAAGAAGGGTGTAGAAAGAGACAACAGGGGTACAGAAAGAAGCAAGAAAGGTACAGAAAGAAGCAAGAGAAGTACACAAACAAGTAACAGAGGTGCAGAAAAAGGCAAGAGGATTGCAGAAAGAGGCAAGAGAGGTTCAGAAAGAGGGAAGAAGGATGTAAAAAGAGGCAAGAGCGAGCAGAAGGAGTATCAGAAGTGTACAAAGAAGTAAGAGAAGTGTAGAAAGAAAGAAGAGAGGTGCAGAAAGAGTCAAGTGGGGTAGAGAAAGAGGCAAGAGAAGTGCAGAAAGAAGCAACAGAGGTGCATAAACAGATAAGAGAGGTACAGAAAGAGGGAAGAGGGGTGCAGAAAGAAGCAAGAGGGGTGTCTAAAGAAGCAAGAGTAGTGTAGAAAGAACCAACAGAGGTGGAGAAGGAGAAACAGATATGCTGAAAGAAGCAAGAGGAGTGTCAACATTTCTAAGAAAGGTGCAAAAAGAAGCAAGACTAGTGCAGAAAGAATCAACAGAGGTGCACAAACAGACAAGAGGGGTGCAGGAAAAGGGAGCAGGGGTGTAGAAAGAGACAAGAGAGGTGGAGAAACAGGCAAGAGAACTGCAGAAAGAAGCGACAGAAGTGCAGAAAGAGGCATGAGGGGTGCAGAAAGAGGAAACAGAGGTGCAGAAAGACGCAACATGGGTGTACAAAGACAGTAGAGGGGTGCAGAAAGAGGCAACAGAGGTGCAGAAAGAGGGAAGAAGGGTGCAGAAAGAGGCAACAGGGGTACAGAAAGAAGCAAGAGAGGTGCAGAAAGAAGCAAGAGAAGTGCAGAAAGAAGCAACAGAGGTGCAGAAAGAGGCAAGAGAGGTTCAGAAAGAAGCAACAGAGCTGCAGAAAGAGACAAGAGAAGTACAGAAAGAGGCAAGAGAGTTGTAGAAACAGACAAAAGAAGTGCAGAAACATTCAAGAGGGGTGTAGAAAGAGTGAAGAAAAGTGCAGAAAGAGAGAACAGGGGTGGAGAAAGCGGGAAGAGAGGTGTAGAAAGAGGGAAGAAGGATATAGAAAGCGGTAATAGTTAGGTATTGAGTATAGGCAAAAACAAAGCAGCAACCCTTCACATGTTTCTGCTGTAAGTTTCACCATCTTTCTGAAACCATGCATGAGTCTGTACTTTTTGCTAGTGTACTATATATAAAAGAAGCATACAAATATATGTATACTTCTGTTTTATGTGTAAAGCATCTTCAAAAGTATGACACATATGAGAATACATGTGCAAGTAGAGACATACCTCAATCACATCATCATGCAGGCCTTAAAAGTTGACAGAATGCACATTAGATTTGATTTGGGAAGCAGTAGAGAAATCCTTTAGTTGTGCTCTGTGATTCTGTTGTATAGGTTGTGATGTCTTCTAATTGTAGGAATTGTGCAGTGTCTGACATAGCTTTGGAATGCAATTAATAATATTTCTTTATTTATACATGAGAATATTTGTATATAATTATTTTAAAAATATTAAATTATTTAACAAAACTATTTAAACTTTTCTTTTTTCCGATATTCTCCATAATTATTAAGAAAGATTCAGTATGACAAGATAAGACAACAAAAAAACAGTACTATTTAAAGGAGATAGAAAAGCAGAAATTAGATGAAGTACAACATGTGACGTTGAAGAAAAGTCTTCTGGTAAGAGAACTAAAGAATTTGTTAAAAGACTTTTAAAGAATGTAATGAATTTTCAAAATGGGGAAAAGAGAAAGAAACGTACTACAACCAACCAGAAGGAAACGAAAAAAGGACAAAATAATGGAAAATCAGGTTATGGGAAAACAATCTATGTTGAAAGAAGGATGAAAGAATATAAAGACATTAGGAAGAGAATGTATAAAAGTAGAGTACTACAAAATGTATTGAAAGATTGCAAAAAATATAAAAGAAGATCAGCATTTTACAAGAAAAAAGAACAGATTGAAAGTGTAGTCGAAAAGGCTTTTGTTATTGAAAAGAAGATTGTTTATATTAGTATTGAAGAGAATGAAGACATTGAATAAAACAATGCACTTTATGAAGGAGAAAAGTAAAGAAAAAAAGACTGGTTAATAGAACTAACTTTTGCAAAAAGATTTCGGGTGAATGGAAGCACACTTCTAGTACTGAACCTTTTTTTAATGAAGAAAGCTATTTTCAACAAAATACATTAGTTCATGCAGTCGTGAAACTCCAGACAAAAGGAATTTTTCTAATTAGCACTTCTGCAACTCTTCAAGCCTTGGCGTAGTGATATGGAATTACTTGGAGATTTTGACTGCTATGAAGATTGTTTTAATGCATGTAAAGATAGCATTCAATGCACAATTTTTCCAAATTATCTACAAATGTTAAATGAAGAGATTGAACAAGAAACTACTATTGCAGCTGAAATAGCTATGGACAGTTCTCAAGATAGTCAAAGTTCTGCTCCACTAAGTCAAGATCCACTAGAACAATCAATTCTTGAAAATGAAGCAGCAATAGCCATGAATGAAGTAGAAACAGCAATGCAACAAGCACAACAGGATATTATTGACTTGGGAAACTTGTAAGGAGAACTAAATATTGAACAAAAAGAAATATATCAGCAAGTGACACAACAGATACAGCATGGGGCCCGATTCACAGAACTAACTTACTACGGAGATTTCGGCCGGTGGCGGAATCTCCACCTCCGGGCCGGAATCTCCACCTCCAGGCCGGAATCTCCACCACCGGGCCGGAGATTCCACCACCGGGGGGACATAAAGTTAGTATGAGTAAGTGCATTCTGTGAATACCAAAATGAGTAAGTGCCTTCTGTGAATACCAAAATGAGTAAGTACCTTCTGTGAATACTAAAATGAGTAAGTGCCTTCTGTGAATACCAAAATAGTTGTAAGTTTAGGATTTTGTAGTAAGTTAGTTCTGTGAATCGGGCCCATGGTTTACTGCATGAAAAAAGAGAATGCCAATGCACATCATTTAAACCTATTCGAATGTATATCAGTGGGCAAGCTGGAACAGGAAAAAGTTTCTTAATTAATGTTTTGACCAGTTATCTACACAAAACCACTGAATCACATTGATCTTGTGTTGTAACCGCTCCAACTGGGTTAGCAAAACTATCAAAAAAAGGCTTGGGAGCCTCACTCTGCCGAAGATACGCTGACAAACTGGAGCTATTGCCAAGTCGGAGCACAGTGGGAACACAGCAGGACAAAGACTACTGAATCACCACAGTCCCACGACGACGACATTTGTACATAGATTTGCAGATCCCGTACACAACTTTTGACAGAAGCCCGATTAACGCCAAAGACCGGCTATACCATGGATTTTAATACACTACATGGGAGCCTCTTTTAAAATCAGTTAAGACATCTCCTGTCCATGCCCTGAGGATAACCCTAGAACATAGCAGGGTTTGAAATGCGTTGGCATTGTGGCTGAAGCCAACTAGCTTTCTGGGGCACATTTGTGAACTGGTCAAAGAAATTAACCCCCATCAGTGATATGACCCCTGAGATTATTTTGCTGCCTTCAGCCTAGTACACAGGCAGGACCCTTTGAACTGTGTAAAGTCCGCCTGTTTTCTATGTTTTACATAAGGACTGGTGCCCTCTAAATTTCAGGAGGACAATGATAATATGAATGGTGTCCATGTTTTACATATCGTTATATTGAAGTTTTACCATTTTTTCTATGTTTTTGGGATTTGTATGTAATTTATGGTTTTGTATTTGTGTCACACTGAAAATTTGGTGCGTCTCTCTATGACATGATGAAATGTTTTTTCAAAAAATTGTGAAAAACGTTTGAAATCAATGTGAAATAAATCACATGTACTTAGAATTATTCGTCTAGGTGCAGTTTAGTAATTGTTGAAGATCCTATCTGGTCACTTGTTTGTTTCCAACTGGGTTAGCAGCACATAACATTAAAGGGATTACATTACATCGATTACTCATGCTACCAGTTGAACATGAAAATAAGTTGGAATATCACAGGCTATCTGGAGAAGCTTGTTATGAAGTTTCAAGAGTACTCAAGAAAATGAAACTTCTAATCATTGATGAGGTGAGCATGGTCTCAAACTTAATGCTTGCCTTTGTACATTTAAGAATGCAACAGATTTTAAAAACAGATTATGATGTTCTATTTGGAGGAAAACATGTAATTGTATTCGGCGACCTACTACAACTTACTCCTGTAAAAGGGCAACCTGTTTTTAAAACACTTGTCCATGAAGACACTAGGAAATCTTTGGGAAGTATTGGAAATGTCAACATTTGGTCTCATTTTGAATATAAAGAACGTATTAAGAATATGCGACAAGCAAGTGATGAACATTATGGAAACATTCTTCAAGATATAAGAATTGGTGTTTTGACAAAATATGGTAAAGAAGCTTTAGAAAGTCGGCTTTTAACGAACTTGTTTGCAAATGAAAACATAGCACCTGAAATAATGTACAAAAAAATTGGCGAAAAGAAGTCTATAGTTTGCCTAATGCCTACACTGCAAGAGTGTTCTACATTCAATCAGGAACTTTTGAAATTGGAAAAACAACCAATAGTGAAAATGGAAGCTATTGATAAGATGGAACACGAAGGAGTTACTATTCTTCTCTCAGAGAAATTACAGTCAAAATTGGATTCTTTGGAAAAGTCGGTGTCTAAGACTGCAGGTTTAGAAAAGACTTTATATGTATGTGTAAATTGTTGGGTAATTTTACGGCATGATTTGAATGTAGAAGGTTTAATAAATGGAGCAATGGGAAAAGTTGTTGATTTTGTAAATTTTCAGAACAGAGATGGAATTGAATTTTTGAAGATTAAATTTGATCAGATTGAAGAGGTAAAACAGATTGGACTTTGTGCTGTTCGTTTTTTGCTTGTAAAAGACTTGTATGTTCGTAGAAAACAGTTTCCTCTTTCTTTAGCATATGCAGTAACCATTCATAAATCTCAAGGTTTAAATGTAGATAGTGCTTTGGTAAATATTGGAAGTACAGTGTTTAAAGAGGGCATGGTCTCTAGTAAGAACATAATCTGGTTTGTATTTGATTGATTTTGATGAGAAAAAGATTAGTGCTGATGCAAATTGTGTAAGAGTGTATAGTGGGTTAAGAAGACTTTATGCTCCTAACTTAGGTGAATATCCCATATATGAGAAACGTGTAATGTGTCCAAAACGGAAATATGACAAACATTCTAGTGAGATTCAAAAAAGAAAACAATTCAAGAGAATGATGAAGCTGCAAAGAAAATGAAAATGGACACTGTTGATGATACTGTAGGATACCAGTTAGAAAATAGTTCAGGTATCAAATGCTACGCTAATGTAATTGTAAATGTTGTCTTTTATCTAGAGGATCTTCATCATGAAATTATGGAAAATCGAGAAAAAGGTTCTATTCTTTACTGCATTATATTTTTCAAAAGTTGGTAACTGATAGAACTAAAATCCATACTGCTTCTGGAATTCAGAATCTTTTGGATATATGTACTGGTTCATTGAAATTTACATTGAATATACAACAAAATGCACAAGAATTTCTTATGTTTATGCTTGGAGTATTGGAAGATGAAGGAATAGAAATTGAAAATTTATTTGGACTAAGTTACAGATAGGATCTTAAATGTGAAGAGTGTTCATTTTCTTCTACCACTGAAATAGACACTGAGCGATTCATATACTTGACGATACCAGATTGCAAATCAGTGTCTTTTAACAAATTAGTAAAAACAGCTAACCAAGATATGAAATGCTCTCATTGTAAATCAGAAATGTTGTCAACGTTATATATAGAAAGATTTGGAAAATATGTCATTTTAATGCTATAACGTTGTAGAGCAAATGGAAGAAAATTGGAAACCAAAATTAAAAATTTTGTGGCAAGTCAAGTATCAATTTCAGGAAGAACTTTTAAAGCAGTGGCTATTATTTTCCATGATGGACCTACTACAACATCTGGACACTATACTGTGTATTTAAAGTGCAATAAAGGATGGACACATTGCAATAATGCCCATTTGGATTTCAAATGTAGGTTGCCTTTCGAATTACCAAATTCATATCTTATATTTTTGATGCCAAAGTTTTGAAAACATCATTCGGCCTATTGGAAAGATGTGAACACAAATTAATGAGTTTATTTTGGATATTTTAAATGCAAATGGATTTGGAAACATTATTCGGCCTATTGGGAAGATGTGAACAATTACTGTTTGGATTATTGTTTGTGCTAATTATTATTGCATTTGCAAAATTGTGTTTGAAAGAAGTAGTTTATATATTTGATCTTTATATTATATGCAATATAAATGAGAGTGTATATTTTAGAAAATGTACTTCAGAGAAATAAATGATTTAATGTAGTTGAAAAATGTAATTTAGAAACTGTAGATAGGTAAACAGATAGTTGAACTTGTTGTAAATATTTTCAATGCAGATTTGTTTTTTTTTTACAATCTCATTGATTGTATTTTTTTACCCGCTGTTATATGATGATCTACATTGAAATCACTGTGTATGGTGAAATTCAGTAGAATCTGAGAGCAGCAAAAAAGGAAAACTGAATATGTTATGTAATTGTAAAATTATGTTGTGTTCTTAAAAGTATAATATCATATGTAATAACAGTTTTTCTTCTTTTTTTTTACAGAAAGTAATACTAAAGTTTGAAAAGATTTTAAATTCAGTTTACAACAAAACTACTGTAAAATAGTTTCACTGAGTTTTGTATTCTTCTTTAATAAAGAAGGTAAGATGAAATAATGTAATAAGCATGATAATATGAACTAATGTTTACAGTCGCTTTTACTGCACTCATCCATTTTTTCGAACACTACCCTAAACTCATCGATACAGTTAGGCAGTATTCCCATACTCCTGCCATCACCCATGCACTATCTATGCACTTCACCAATCACCTAGCCTGTACCCATACAGTTATAATATCACCCAGACACTACCTATGTACTCTTCCAATCACCCAGGCACTATCTGTATACTCATGCAATCAGATAGACATTACCCGTACACTCTTCCAATCACCCAGGTAGTACCTATACACTTCTCTAATCCCCTAAACATTACCCCTGCACTCATGCAATCACCCAGACACTACCCTTGCACTCTTTCAATCATCCAGGCAGTATCTATACAATGCTCTATTCATTCAGGCAGTACACATGCACTTATAAAATCACCCAGGCACTATTTAGGCAGTCCTCCAATCACCCAGGTATTATTCCAGTACTCCTCCAATCACCCAGCCAGAACCCTTCAAGTTATAAAATCACTCAGGCACTACCTATGCACTCCTGCAATCACCCAGGCACTACCTCTACACTCATTCAATTAGCTAGACATTACCCCTACACTCATGGAATTAATGAGGCATTAACTATGCACTCCTCTATTCCCGCAGACATGACCTCTGCACTTATGCAATCACTTACACATTAGCCATGCACTCCTCTAATTAGCTACATATTAGGGTGCAGAGCTTGCCTGGCTTCAAGATGGCCACTCCATGATCGAGCTCCGCCAGCCACCAGCAAGATCCGGCAAGAATTCGCTTCTTCTCACATATCGATGGGGAGAGAAGATAGTGCTCAGCTGTAGCCTGTTGTCGGCTGACTCCATCAGTGTGTTTCAGTTCCGCCTTGCTTCGCTGTATCCAGGGATCCAGCCCGCCTTCTTCACATCGGCGCGCGGCCTGACAACGTGGCCGCCGCGAATGCCGCTGTGCCCTGCATCGACCGGAGGCTCGCTGGATTGCGGTGGGTGCGGTGTGTGAATCCGCCCCAATACCGGCCCCCTGCCAGTAGCTGCGGTGCTGGTACACGCTGCTGAAACCGCTGGAGGGGATGCGGTTGAAGAGGTGAGCCCTGCATCCCATCGCTCGGCGTGCCGTGGGCCTGGCGGGCGGAAGGCACGCGGCTGGTTCGATCGGGTCGCCCTGCCTTGCCCCCACGGGACCCGGGTGAAATATCCTGCGCTGCTGACTGCAAGACCCACAGATTGCGCAGAGCTGCATTGCGCCGTAGGCTGACGACTGGTTCCTTAGATGCCTACACTTGGGCCTTGCCTCCCGGACATCGGAGTGCAGCGTGGTTGATCTGACCTGGGGGAGGGGCCGCTGGCCTGGCCTGCTACGCAGCATTGGATCCCCACAAAGACTGGTTAGAAAAGTTGATCAACAGTGCCTAATAAGGGAGCGTGCCCCCTGCTACCCTATTCTGCACCTCCCGCTCCACTTGCACACTGTAAGCTGGGCTGAGCGCGACCGACGGGAGCGGACCAGGCCTGTTTGACCTGAAAGATAGGGGGCACGGAGCTTTGGACGAGCGTGACTGGGAAGCCAGGGGGCACTACAATGGGCAAACCAGACAAGTCTCAGCCGAAGATCAACTTCGAGCTGCGTAAATCGAAGCGCTCTGATGATGCGGCAGACACCGCAGTGGCTGAGCTGGATAACCCTTACAGAGGACCCTATAGGAGACATCAAGCAGATTATAGCTTCCATGCAGCGGGGTCTGATGGCCATTGATGCCAAGATCGACACTTTAGCCTATAGAATGGACAGAATGTCAGAGAGGGTCGATAAACACGCAGAGCGCCTAGATATGGCGGAGCGTCACATTGTGGAAACGGAAGAGGCCCAATCTGACTCCAACAACACCCAGAGACAGGTAGAGAAAGCCCTGCTTGCCCTGCAAGACAAAGCCGAAGATTTGGAAGCACGGTTGAGGCGATGTAACCTGTGCATCACGGGCCTACCTGAGTCTACAGCGACTGGCAATATGGAAACATTTGTGGAGAAGCTTCTCACCTCACTACTGGGCGCTGATGTCTTTTCCCCTATGTTTGAAGTAGAGAGAGCGCATCGCTCTCTGGACCCCCGACCCCGACCTGGCGCTCCCCCACGGCCCATCATTGCTAAATTGCTCAATTATCGTGACAGAGACGCAGCACTTCGGAAGGCGAGAGAACTGGGCTCCTTGCGATATGAGGGATCCTCCCACTCCCTATTCCCTGACTTTACCATCAAAGTTCAGGAAGCCAGGAGGCAATTTGCTCCTCTGAAGCGCAAGCTACGTGACCAGAAAATTGAATACGCTATGCTATATCCTGCACGGCTGAAGGTTCTATTTGATGGAAAGCCTCAAATATTCTCTGATCCGCAGTCTTTACAAAAAGCTCTAAAACACTGGGATAAAGCTGGCAAGCGAAGAAAGGGTCATGATGGCAGCCCTGGAGATGGGGATGTACCTAGCAACCTTGATGAGAATGACTGAGTGGCGCTTGCTGGAGGGTGGACATGCTCACTCCCTTCTTCTAGTTTGTGCACCCAAGTATTGCTCTGCAGAGTTTCGATATATCTGTTGTGTTGGAGAGGTCCTCCAGTGTAGATCAGTGATAATTTTTCTTTACCTGCTCTTCCTTCGCTCAGCGGGGTTTCCTCTGGTGAGGGAGGTTCAATGCTTTTGAGATTTATAAATGTCTCCTCAGAGTTATTGGCCTTGACAATTGAAGCTTTAATGTTTACTTATCGGTGGCGTGGTGGAAGGTGCAGTAGTGTGAGATCGCTGGGTAACATCCGCCCCACTGCGTTACCCGCAGTTCTCGTTGCAGCTTTGGGGATTGTGGTTTGTGTTTTTTCAGTATATGATTTATGTATGCATTTTTCATGAGAGGGTGGGTTGCTATCCGCCTCTGCACAGTTGGGACAAGCAAGGCGTGGGGAGGTATTGTGGGGATCTAATTTTTTTGATGATGTCTTTCTTTTGCAGATCATATGTCATTGTTTTTGCTTGCGGACAGGGGAGGTCTTTTGTGGCATTTCAGGGTTGAATTTATGCAGACACTCACTCACTCCATGTTCAGCACATACAACAATTTAGGTCATAATAAGCGACTGAGCCTCATGAGCTGGAATGTCAGGGGCCTAAATGACCATAGGAAGGTGCGTAAAATACTTTCCTATTTAAGTAGGAAGGAGGTCAACATTGCATTACTTCTGGAGACGCACCTTCACCCGAGCTGTGCGTTATTGACAAGTAGTCGGTTGATGGGCGTCTACCACGCTGCCTGCTTTACCTCCCACTCTCGTGGTGTGTTAACCTGGGTTAACCCTAAGTCGGGGCTCCAAATTGAATTTTGTGAAACTGACCCAGCTGGCAGATATGTCATATCTCGGTGTTATAATAAAGAGGTGAATCTCCTTGTGATCAATTCCTACGGCCCGAATTATGATAATCCACAGTTTTTCCAGGCCATATTCCAGCTCATCAAAACCCGTTCTCCCTTACCGCTACTGTGGGGCAGGGATTTCAATTGTGTCCTTGATCCAGTGCTGGACCGCTCAAGGGGCCCAACTAGGCCCTTGTCAGCGGCTGCTAGGGCTGTTGTTGATATCTCAATACAATTGCAAATGGTTGACGTGTGGAGGGCTAGATCCAAAGATAGGGGGGGATTCACGCATTATTCGGCACACCATGACATTCATACACGCATAGACTACTGGTTCATCTCGCAAGTGCTGATGCCCAGGGTTCAAGGGTGCTCGAACGGACGTTTTACGACCACTCTCCCATTCTACTGACTATTACAGTTCCTCCACGAGGTCCTCCCCCTTTTTTGTGGAGGTTCCCACCATATTCGCTACTAGATACAGTTTTTAAATCTGAACTGCACGATGCTATCTCGGAGTTCTCTCCTATTAATATCGGTTCCGTAGAGTCCTTTGCCACGGTGTGGGAATCGTTTAAGGTCTTCATCAGGGGAGTAGCCATCAGTAAGCACGCGGGTGTTCTTCGCTCTATTATAGACAGGCTGGCCTTATTAGAATTACATATAGCCCAACTCGAAACTGAGCTAGCACACGGGTGTAATCCTCAGCTGCTGGATCTCCTAAAGTCCACGATAGACGAATTCAATACAGAGGCGGATAGGGAAGTCAAGCATATGGGCAAATACGCCACGGCTAGATTTTATGGTGAAGCAGACCGGCCAGGCTCGGTTCTCGCGGCAATGGCTCGACGAAGACGGGAGACAGGTGGTGTAACCGCTGTAGTAGATGATGAGAGTACTGTGTGGACAGAGCCGGCGGACGTTACCAATCAGTTCCGAAACTATTACCAAGAGTTATACAGCTCTAAGGTCACCCCTAGCGATGCAGATATATTACAATATCTGGAATACATTCAGCTGCCTTGGTTACAAAACTGGCACCGTGAATTTCTGATGCGCCCTATGGAACTTGCGGAAATACGCTTGCCGTTGAATTCTATGCAAGAGGGAAGTGCCCTCGGACAGGATGGGCTCACGGTGGCCTTCTACAAAGGTTTTAGTGACCTCCTGGTCCCTCACCTGGCTACCCTGTTTCAGGAGATGGGTGCGGACGGGATCATGCTGCCCTCCATGCGGGAGGCCCTGATTGTCACTTTTTTGAAGCCGGATAAGGACCCCCGTAAGTGCTCTTCTTATCGCCCGCTGTCCCTGCTCAAAGTGGACGCAAACATTTTCACTAAGATTTTAGCCAACCATCTGTTCCCACTACTGCCGCAGTTGATAGGCCCTGAACAGGCTGGGTTTATCCCAGGCCGAATGCTCTCGTACAATCTTTGAACGGTGTTTGGGGCCCTTCAGCATGTCAGACCGGAGGTCAAGGCTGCGGCGGTCTTCTTAGACGCTGAGAAGGCCTTTGATTCCATTGAATGGTCTTTTTTGCGAGCCGTGCTAAGCCACGTGGGTGTGGGTGAGGTCTTCTTACAATTAGTGTTGGTGCTCTATAATTCACCGGTTGCCCGGGTCCGCTCTGGAGACGTGGTTTCAGATCCCATTCACATTTCGCGGGGTACTCGACAAGGATGCCCCCTATCCCAGATGTTATATGCTATGGCAGCTGAGCCCTTGTTGAGAGCATTGCGGGAGTATCATGGTCACAGGGGCCTCCGCTTCCCTAACTATAATTTAATAGTTTCAGCATACGCTGATGACATGCTTTTGTATATCAGAATTCCAGAGACTCACCTGCCCCCTATTATTTGCGAGGTGTTGAGATATGGTGGACTATCGGGCTTGAAGATCAACTGGGAAAAATCCATGATTTTTCCGCTGACGCCAGTCACGATTCCCACCCCGCTAGATTTCCCTCTCCAGTGGACTTCCGATCCGGTCCGCTACCTGCGCATTCAAGTCCATTCGGATGCAGATCAGGTGATTCGTGCGAATTATGGCAAGGCGATGGTCAAACTGAGCGATGATATTGACCGCTGGATTCGACTCCCGCTTTCACTGGTGGGGAGGGTCTCATTAATGAAGATGGTGGTACTTCCCCCGCTTTCTTTTTCTTTCCGTTAACATTCCTATTGTAGTACCTCAACATATGTTTAAAGAATTGTGCTCATTGATGACTAAACTGGCATGGGCTGGCAAGACACCAAGGGTCGCGCTGGACACGCTCATGCTACCATATGCTGCGGGTGGCCTCGGCGCCCCTGATCTAGAACTGTATTACCGGATAGCGCAGGCTTCACACGCTCATAGTTGGGTTCACGGCCCACAGAATCTCCCCCATCTCCAGATAGAAAATGTGGCAGCCGCACCTGAGCAATTACCGTGGTTCTTAACTAAAGCACCAATTAGACGCTGCGGGGTTGTTGATTCGGTGAACTCCACGGTGCATGCTTGGCACATCCTTCTTGGACTGTTTGCTGGAGCACAATTGTATTCGCCTTGTATGCGCATAGAGTGGTGTCAATGGTTTGCCCTTAGCTCAGAGCGAGGTACACTTCGTTCACTGAATGATCTGGGTATGTCTGAGATGGGAGATCTTTTTAAAAATGGCAGAGTGGTATCTTGGAAAAGTGTGGCTCAATGGTTAGAGCGGCAGACCCTGATGCAGAGATCTGGCCCAGGACCAGGGTTCAATTCCCGCCTCGGCGGGTCTTGGGCTCAATTTCCTCGGACCTGATAATTCTCGCCTCGGTGCCTATTCTAATCATGGGTCCCACTCTGCAACTCTGGGCAATAGCTTGCTTAATCTCCACAACGGCCCCAACAGCGCTGGGATGCCTGGCTTCACCCTGGGGGTGCCCAGGAGTGGACATTTCACAGGGAAAAGCCAGGAAGGGTTCCACAGCGGTATGCGTACAGCGCCTGGACACCCCTTTGGGGGTATGGGTGCGCTTTACAAGTACAAATTTCATTTCATTTCATTTCATTTCAATGAGGCTGTGGCTGGCAGGGCGATCCCCTCTGCGCTAACACAATTTCAATTTTTTAGGACTTGGCATGCTCTCCGGGCGGTGCTGGGTGACGAGCTCGCCTAACCCATGGAGATCCCGCCGTTGTCCATACTGTTGCGCTCACAGTCTCCTGTTAAATTAGTCTCTAAGCTATACGCCTCGGCTTTGCAGACTAGGGTGTCCCCATACACAAAAGCTCGGCTGGCCTGGCAGGTAGACATTGGGATGCCACTTACGGACGATATCTGGTACTACTGCTGTGAGGTCACTCGAAAGGTTTCTCTGAATGGCAGACATAGACTGGCACATTTTAAGTTCTTAAATAGGGTCCATTACACCCCAGAACGCCTCCATAGATATGGTTTGCGCGATGCTGCTAACTGTGAACGCTGCGACATGCCGGATGCTAGTTTCTTCCACCTAGCATGGCAGTGCCCACCGGTGGCGGAGTTTTGGAACCATATCTTCAAGATGTTAAATGACATTGTAGGTCTTACACTCACGCCAGATCCTCTGCTGGCATTGCTGGGATACACGAAACCTCTGTGCAAAAATGTTCGCAAATTGTTTGCCATAGGTTTACTTCTGGCTAAACGTAGACTAGCGATGAGATGGATGCGGGGGCCCCTACCCACGGTGGCTGAATGGGAAAGAGATATGGTGTATTGTAATACCCAATCGGACATTTATAATGAAATGCTTCCGCCCTGTAATAGACCCTTAAGCTTTTGGGGCCTATTTGGACAATACCAACTGTCACACCGAGGTGCCAATGTAGCGCAAGACGGATGATGTATGTATAATCTCTGTTGAATACCATGCACTCTTGTTGTGGGTACAGAACTCTGGTCGACAAAGCCCTCTGGGAGTTGGGACATGCCTGTTTGCACTGTTGCTCAGTCTACGCTTGTAGTGGGATGTGTTGCTGTCTACTGGGACTTTTACCCCTGTGTGCACACTGCATTACTGTGACTCTGTAAAATCGTAATGACACTGTTCAAAGAATATGTGATCTGCTTTCTTATTTTGGTGTTACAGCAAACAAACGATGGACGGAATGCTGACAATGCAAACATTCTCCCCCAGTCAAAAGATCTGGGTTAAATCCATCGTTCTTTTGCCCACTACGCCACCCCAGTTTGGACCCAGCCATATGCAAATCAGTCTTGACCCTGTGCCCCATGGGAACAGTCCAGACCGAACGAAATTGTTTTGGTGATAATTTCATTTTTCCTTTTTTTTCTTTTGTAATGTCTGAAAATTCAATAAATAAAGATATTTAAAAAAAAATTATCTACATATTACCCCTGCACTCATGCAATCACTTAGGCATTACCTATGCATTCCTCCAATGACCCAGACATTTACTCTGCAATCATGCAATCACCTAGCTATTACCTAGCTATTACCCATGCAGTCCTTCAATCACTCAGGCAGTGCCCATGTACTTATAAAATCATCCAGGTACTTCCTATGCACTCATGCATTAACCCAGACACTACTTCTGCACTTCTGCAATCACCCAGGAACTACCACTACACTCATGCAACCACCCAGACATTACTCTTGCAGTCATGCAATCACCCAGGCGCTAGCTATGCACTCATACAATAACCCAGGCACAGCTCTTGCACTGCTGCTAACACCCAGGCTTTATCCATGCACTCCTCCAATCATCCAGCCAGTACCCACGCACTTAAAAAATCACCCAGACACTACTTGTACACTTTTTCTATCACTCAGGCACTACCTCTACAGTCATACAATGACCCAGACATTACTCTTGCAGTGATGCAATCAGCCAGACATTAGTCATGCACTCCTCCAATTACCTACACATTATCCATGCACTCATGCAATCACTTAGGCATTACAGATGCATTCTTCCAATGACCCATACCTTACCCCTGCACTCATGCAATCACCTAGGTATTACCCATGCAGTCCTTCAATCACTCAGGTAGTACCCATGCACTTATAAAATCATCCAGACACTATCTATGCACTCATGCAATCACACAGGCACTACTAATGCATTCCTCAATGTACCTAAGCATTACCCATGTACTCCTCCAATCAGCCATGCACTATCCATGTACTCCTCCAATCCCCCAGGCACTATCCATGCACTTCTCCAATCACCTAGCCAGTACCCATACACTTATAATATCACCCAGACACTACCCATGTTGTCATCCAATCACCCAGGCACTATCTGTACACTCATGCAATCAGCTAGACATTACCCGTACACTCTTCCAATCACCCAGGTAGTAACTATACAGTTCTCCAATCCCCTTAACATTACCCCTGCACTCATGCAATCACCAAGACACTACCCTTGCACTCTTTCAATCATCCAGGCAGTATCTATACAATGCTCTATTCATTCAGGCAGTACACATGCACTTATAAAATCACTCAGGCACTATTTATGCAGTCCTCCAATCACCCAAGTACTACTCCTGTACTCCTCCAATCACCCAGCCAGAACCCTTCAAGTTATAAAATCACCCAGGCACTACCTATGCACTCATGCAATCACCCAGGCACTACCTCTACACTCATGCAATTTGCTAGACATTACCCCTACACTCATGGAATTACTGAGGCATTACCTATGCACTCCTCTAATCCCACAGACATTACCTCTGCACGTATGCAATCACTTAGGCATTATCCATGCTCTCCTCTAATTATCTACACATTACCCCTGCACTCATGCAATCACTTAGGCATTACCTATGCATTCCTCCAATGACCCAGACATTTACCCTGCACTCATGCAATCACCTAGCTATTACCCATGCAGTCCTTCAATCACTCAGGCAGTACCCATGCACTTATAAAATCATCCAGGTACTTTCTATGCACTCATGAATTAACCCAGGCACTACTTATGGACTTCTGCAATCACCCTGGAACTACCACTACACTCATGCAACCACCCAGACATTACCCTTGCACTCATGCAATCACCCAGGCACTAGCTATGCACTCATACAATAACCCAGGCACTACTTTTGCACTGCTGCAATAACCCAGGCAGCATCCATGCACTCCTCCAATCATCCAGCCAGTACCCATGCACTAAAAAGATCACCCAGGCACTACTTATACACTTTTACAATCACCCAGGCTCTATCACTACAGTCATGCAACCGCCCATACATTAATCTTGCACTCATTCAATCAACCAGGCACTAGCTATGCACTTATAGAATAACCCAGACAGTAGTTTTGCACTGCTGCAATCACCCAGGCAGTATCCATGCACTCCTCCAATCATCCAGCCAGTACCCATGCACTTAAAAAATCACCCAGACACTACTTGAACACTTTTTCTATCACTCACGCACTACCACTACAGTCATACAACGACCCAGACATTACTCTTGCACTGATGCAATCAGCCAGACATTAGTCATGCACTCCTCCAATTATGTACACATTATCCGTGCAGTCATGCAATCAATTAGGCATTACAGATGCATTCCTCCAATGACCCATACATTACCCCTGCACTCATGCAATCACCTAGCTATTACCCTTGCAGTCTTTCAATTACTCAGGTAGTACCCATGCACTTATAAAATCATCCAGATACTAACTATGCACTCATACAATCACACAGGCACTACTAATGCACTCCTCGATGCACCTAGGCATTACCCATGCACTCCTCCAATAAGCCATGCACTATCCATGTACTCCTTGAATCACCCAGGCACTACTCTTGCACTCGTCCAATAACTCAAGCACTACCCCTGTACTCATATAATTACCCATCCTGTACCCGTGCACTTATAAAATCATTCAGGCACTACCTATGCACTTATGCAATCACACAGGCACTACTGATGCACTTCTTGATGCACCTGGACATTACCCATGCACTCTTATAATCACCTAGGCATTACCCATGTACTCATGCAATCACTCAGGTAGTACACATGAACTTCTGCTATCACCCAGGCACTACACATGCACTCATGAAATCACAGATGCACTACCCATACACTTATCCATATATTCCACTTGCCACAATTCATACAACACTTACAAATTTATCTATTTTTAACCAAATAGGCGGTTCTGAAAAGAACCATTTTTTTCTACTTTTTTTTGTTTTATATTCTTTTTGTTTTTTAACTCTTTTTAACTTTTTTTTTTTTAAATGAAAAAATAAACAGAACCAAAAGTGAAAATGTTCAAAAAATTATGCAATTAGGAAGTCATTGCATAAAAAAAAAAATAACAGTGGTGGTTCCTAATGGCAACCAGGATGGCATCCAGTGATTGCTCACCAAAACATAAGACCTTCTTACATTCCACACAATGCTGCTCCACACTGGCAAAGTCAGGGATGATGTTCAGTGTACCAGTTGTTGTAGAAGCAGATGAGGTGCTAGGTCCAGCAGCGTTCTCCTCAGTTGCCTGCTTTTGTTGTTCCCGTCGAAGCTGTTCTCTTGCGAGACGCCGAGGGTGCATTGTTTGCAAATGCTTTAACATAGATGACGTCCCGCAAGAATACTTCTTTTCTGAACCTCGTGAGAGGACCTTCTCACAAATGGTGCAGGTCACTTTACGGGCATTCACCTATTTCTCCCCAGGTGGTATGGAGAAAATGCCCAAACGATACTTTCGTACCTGGTCTTTACGGGTTCCTCCAAGTCTTCTTCCTCTTCATGTGAAAGCTGCTGAGGTGCATTGCCAGCTGCCATTTTTAGATGGAACAAAAAAAACACCAAAAAAAGGCAAAGAAGAGGAGCAAAAGACAACAGGTGTATCTGCTGAGATGCAGTTGAAAGAATGAAAAAAATGGGTGGGGTCCTTCAAGTTCTAGAACCAAAAGTTTCTTAACCAATCAAATTGCTTCGTTTGAAGTCACATGGGATTTGCACACCCGACGCGCAACCAGCGCGCACCCGATGCGATTTCCGAAAACTATATTTAACAATAATATGTCTTTATTACAGTTACAAATATATGATATTTATAATTATGTCAAATAATATCTTGGTATAATATACATATTAAAGTTATATATATATACTTTTGAAACTTAAAAATTTGCGGTGGATTCACGCACCTGGCGCGACTCCCAGAAATACGTACGTGATGTTACCCGGTGCCGAGAACCGCGCACCCTTCGCATACCAAATGCGCATCGTACATGACTTAACCAAAATGGCAGCAAAATTCTTGGATTCGCACACCCACCGAGATTGGCACACGATTAGTACGCAAATCCACTTTTAAAATTGTTTTTTTTAAAAAGTTCAATTTATATATTAGAAAAGAGAAAACATCAAATTATTTTTATAAAAATTTTAAAATTAAGAAAAAGTATTTTATGGACATTATAGTTAGAAATTAGCATTTAAAAAACCTTTGAAATTCACTGAAAAAACCAAAGGTTTTAGGGATGTTATAGTTAGAAATTAGCATTTAAAAAACCTTTAAAATTCACTGAAAAAACCATAGGTTTCAGGGACGTTATAGTTAGTTGGACATTTCAATCGTACAAAACCAGAGAAATTCGGCCGTTATAGTTCGTTGAGCTAACTATAACTCGCGCCCCCGCAATGCACTGCTGATGGCGTCGCATATTACATCATTCATGACATGCTCAGTGACATCACTGATGTCATCACTGATGACATCATCCAGTGACTGTGTGTTTCTGTAAAGTTTAAATATGTTTTCTATATATATATGCAATGGTGTATTGAAGAATTAGTGGGTGTATAAGTGTCTGAATGGATGATTTAGGAGGTGCACGTACATATGTCGGTCTTTTTTTTAATTTAAAGGCAGATGGGCTAAGCAGCCCCCTTCCCGGGGATATTTCGGCCCCAGGGACCCTAGCCCCGGGGTTCGTCCTGTAGTGTGGGTGCCCTGATCCCACCCAGGGTACCCACATTTTAAATGTTGGGGACCGTGAGGGGAGCTTGAAGGCTCCTGTGGTGCCTGCCGGCTCCCCGCCTCCTGTGGGAGCCGGCATTGCTTTGAGGCCCAGGGAAATGCTGAACATTCAGCTCCCTGGATCTCAAAGCAGTTTGTCTGTTTCCCTGTTCGCTTGACAGTGGGCAAGGAAACAGACATGCTCTGCTTTTAGCAAGCGAGAGCATTTTCTGCTCTTGCTTTCTGAAAGCGGAGCAGAGTTTGTTATGTCTTGGCCGGAGCGGTGCTGGAGTTGGGCCTGGCGGTGGCGATACCCAGGGCAATGTAGGGCTCCACGAGGGGGGCCAGGTGCCCCCCTCCATTGTTAATTAAGCCCCAGGAAGGTGGTGGTCCCCAGGGCTGTGGGGGCCAAGTGGCCCCCATATTTAATTTTAAAGACTTGCCCCAGGGTGGTAGTGGCTTCCGGGGCTGCATTGGGGTAGAAGCCCCCCACGCATTAATATTTAATTATAGCCCCTGGGCTGAGGGGCACCGCTTGGCCCCTGCATTTCTCATATTTAACCCGGGGAGGTGGTGTTCCCTTGGGCTGAGGGGGGCCATGAAGCCCTGCATTAATTTTCATATCTTTGCCCAGGGCAGATGGCGATCCCTGGGGTGCAGGAGTGCCGCATATGCACCCCACGCATTACTATAAAAACTTGCCCCAGGACCTGGCCCACCCGGGGCCCTATATTTAACAAAGGACGTGAGCCCACGCTTCATTTTTTTTAAAGTTGCGGTGGGAGTCACGGATCCAGCGTGACTCCCTCCGATTGTTTAAAAAAAAAAAAAAAGTGTTTTTGGCCCCAAGAGGCCTAGGGGGTCAGGGTGTTTCTACCCTGCCCCCTTTTATTTTTCTAAACTTTTTTTTCTTGTTACTCAGTTCAACCGAGTCACATGATGGCAGCCAACACTTCCTGATTTGAAGTCTTGGCAGCCAATGAGATCTCGCCTCGAGATCAGGAGGGGTCGAGGATCCGCAGTGTCCCTATATATACAACTGGAAATTTCTTTACATTTCTCAGCAACAACTGAACGGATTTACACCAAATCACAAAAGACACTTCCTTGAACCAACATCTACTTCCTGCCAAATTCGGTGTAATTCGGTTCAGCGTTCGAGCTGTAGCCATGTCTAAAGGTGCTATGGGAATTAACATGGGGAAAATGTGCTTTTAAGCTCCCCCTGGTTCTCGGCCCCGCCTGACAGATCTCCCCAAAACTTTCAAGATAGCAGCTGAAGTGAGCGTTGTATTAATTTTGAACATTTTGTGAGGTTATAAGCAGTGCGTTGCAGGGGCGTAAGTTATAGTTAGCTCAGGTAACTATAACTGCTGAATTTCACTGGTCCTATACGAGTGAAATCTGAGCCTAACTATAACATCCCTGTAACGTTTGGTTTTTTTCAATGAATTTCTAAGGTTTTTTAAATTCTATTTATTAACTATAATGTCTCTGTAACCTTTGGTGTCTAAGACAATTTCTAAGGTTTTTCAAAATCTATTTCCTAACTATAACGTCTCTGTAACTTTTGTTTTTTTTAAGTGAAAAAATATATATTACCTGAATGCACTTGCACTTTGCTGGTGATAATTAAAAAAATCAAAAATCAAAAAAGAAAACAAACCTTGTCATAACTTTCTGGTTGCTTTGGTGCTGTCTTCCTGAGCTTCTGTCAGGACACAGCAGTGGCGAGTACAGAGGGCTGGCATTGGGAATTGTGGAACACATATATATATATGGAGCTGCGAAACGCGCAGGGCTTTTTTATTGAATTTGGAAAGGCATGCCGGTTTTGTGCTTGAATAAAGGACTCCGTTGGAAATAATGGGGCCCTGCTTGCTCATTGAGTGCGTCTCTAAGCAAGGGACAACAACGGTTTGACGACATAAATACGGCCAGTCCAGGTCGTGGAGATTGCACCACCATGGATAATCACATGGACTGCTGCGAGGTACTGGAACCTGCGCATCAGCAGAATGACAAGTTTATAGTGTTATTGAAAACCGGACGCTTTTTCCAGAGACCCACTGCAGGGAATTACAAATGCACTTAAAAAACTGTGGATGGCAGAACCCACTGAAGGGTAAGAGTGTGAGAGAGAACTACAAATCCCAAGATGCCATTGTGACGTATGCACTGGAGCGAGCCCACCAGGGGGCGGCAATTTGGTATTTAATTGAGGGATTGTGAACTCTCTCGTAAATCTGCCTGAAACTGACGTGCCAGCCCGTGAACAAGCAGCAAGGAGCTGCGAAACGCGTAGGGCTTTTTATTGAATTTGGAAAGGCATGCCGGTTTTGTGCTTGAATAAAGGACTCCGTTGGAAATAATGGGGCCCTGCTTGCTCATTGAGTGCGTCTCTAAGCAAGGGACAACAACGGTTTGACGACATAAATACGGCCAGTCCAGGTCGTGGAGCTTGCACCACCATGGATAATCACATGGACTGCTGCGAGGTACTGGAACCTGCGCATCAGCAGAATGACAAGTTTATAGTGTTATTGAAAACCGGACGCTTTTTCCAGAGACCCACTGGAGGGAATTACAAATGCACTTAAAAACTGTGGATGGCAGAACCCACTGAAGGGTATGAGTGTGAGAGAGAACTACAAATCCCAAGATGCCATTGTGACGTATGCACTGGAGCCGAGCCCACCAGGGGGCGGCAATTTGGTATTTAATTGAGGGGATTGTGAACTCTCTCGTAAATCTGCCTGAAACTGACGTGCCAGCCCGTGAACAAGCAGCAAGGAGCTGCGAAACGCGTAGGGCTTTTTTATTGAATTTGGAAAGGCATGCCGGTTTTGTGCTTGAATAAAGGACTCCGTTGGAAATAATGGGGCCCTGCTTGCTCATTGAGTGCGTCTCTAAGCAAGGGACAACAACGGTTTGACGACATAAATACGGCCAGTCCAGGTCGTGGAGCTTGCACCACCATGGATAATCACATGGACTGCTGCGAGGTACTGGAACCTGCGCATCAGCAGAATGACAAGTTTATAGTGTTATTGAAAACCGGACGCTTTTTCCAGAGACCCACTGGAGGGAATTACAAATGCACTTAAAAACTGTGGATGGCAGAACCCACTGAAGGGTATGAGTGTGAGAGAGAACTACAAATCCCAAGATGCCATTGTGACGTATGCACTGGAGCGAGCCCACCAGGGGGCGGCAATTTGGTATTTAATTGAGGGATTGTGAACTCTCTCGTAAATCTGCCTGAAACTGACGTGCCAGCCCGTGAACAAGCAGCAAGGAGCTGCGAAACGCGTAGGGCTTTTTATTGAATTTGGAAAGGCATGCCGGTTTTGTGCTTGAATAAAGGACTCCGTTGGAAATAATGGGGCCCTGCTTGCTCATTGAGTGCGTCTCTAAGCAAGGGACAACACCGGTTTGACGACATATATATATATATATATATATATATATATATATATATATATATATATATATATATATATATATATATTTTTTTTTTATTATCTACTGGCGGTCGCCAGTAGATAGTTATAGTTAGGACCTATTTTCCATAGGAAATCCGCGACATTCTATTTGAAATAACTCTCTTGCCGGTTGACGAATATTCGCGAAATTTTCAAACTTTATGGTTCGCTCCGGTCCGCTCCTACCCTGAAAGTCTCGGGGTGATTCATCAAGTGGGGGCCGAGAAAAAAGGGGGGTCCCAAAACGTGTTTTCCCCATTCATTTTCCCATAGGAAACTTTAGACACGGCTACAGCCCGAACTGCTGAACGGAATTACACCAAATTTGGCAAAGAGGTAGTTCTTGGTTCAGAAAGAACCCTTTTGTTAAATGGTGTAAATCCGTTCAGTAGTTGCGGAGAAATTAAAAAATAAGAGTCAACAAATCAATTTCCCATAGGAAACTTTATGCAAGGCTACAGCCCGAACTGCTGAACGGAATTACACCAAATTTGGCAAAGAGGTAGTTCTTGGTTCAGAAAGAACCCTTTTTGTTAAATGGTGTAAATCCGTTCAGTAGTTGCTGAGAAAATCAAAAGTAAAAACACATATATATCTGGGCGGAGCCTAACCACACATGTCATCGTGAGATCTGATTGGCTGTCAGCACTTCATCCTGGAATTGCTGGCAGCCATCTTGAGACCAATATACATGATAGTACCCCATTGAAATGCTTTGTAGTGAATCAAAGATTTTGAGGGTTACCAAAAGGAGAACTATTAAGGGTGATAACAGACTTTAGTTACATTAGAATTCATTTGTTGATGGTACCATACTAATTTCAGGAATTGTGGTGTGTTCTAAGGTGATTTTACCCTGTGAAAAATCTTCTGCTGGGATATCATGAATCATGTTTGAGAGAACTATTTTCACATGCTTGTCCCATACAGTTTTGGAAGGTGCTCCAGAAGCTAAAATGAGAGCATATTTTCTGTAAATTCACATTATCTTTCTCAGTCATGTGAGAATGAAGTCTGACATTCTCAGTAAAACATGTACATCCAACAAGGGCAGAGACTGTCAGTTGATTCCTTTGTGTTCTACTGCAGCTTCCCAGAGTGTTCTAAAGAACAACTAGAGTGCTAACAGCCTTACTTATGACAAAAGTATGGCACACCTGAAGCCATCTTGATTGGAATAAACTGGTAACACTTAAAACATTTAATTTAAAAAGGAACAAAATGATGGGGTTCATTTTGTCATAGAAATTATGGTTAGTGCTATAGAAAGAAAAATTAGGACATGTTTCAAGTGAGATCTCAAATATCTTCCTGTTATATTTCAACAGGAGCAGCCTGTCAGTTGATGCCTTTGTGTTCTACTGCAGCTTCCCAGAGTGTTCTAAAGAACAACTAGAGTGCTAACAGCCTTACTTATGACAAAAGTATGGCACACCTGAAGCCATCTTGATTGGAATAAACTGGTAACACTTAAAACATTTAATTTAAAAAGGAACAAAATGATGGGGTTAATTTTGTCATAAAAATTATGGGTAGTGCTGTAGAAAGAAAAATTAGGACATGTTTCAAGTGTGATCTCAAATATCTTCCTGTTATATTTCAACAGGAGCAGCCTGCCAGTTGATGCCTTTGTGTTCTACTGCAGCTTCCCAGAGTGTTCTAAAGAACAACTAGAGCGCTAACAGCCTTACTTATGACAAAAGTATGGCACACCGGAAGCCATCTTGATTGGAATAAACCGTTAATACTTAAAACATTTAATTTAAAAAGGAACAAAATGAGGGGGTTCTTTTTTAAATAGAAATTATGGTTAGTGCTGCAGAAAGAAAAATGAGGGCATGTTTTAAGTGAGATCTCAAATCCTCTTCTATTTCATTAGAAAATTCTGACATGCAGACTGAAACAATCACTTTCAATACCAGCAGCAGACTTCCAGTTAACTCCCTGGTGAGCAGTAGCTTTAGTACAGTGATCTAATGAGCAACTAGAGTGCTAACATTCTGAATTTATGGCAAATGTGAGACACATCTGAATGCCTTCTTGATGGAATCAAAGTAAAAAACTGAAAGCATTTCCTACTGAGGAGACTGCAGTAAATGAGGAAATTAGGAAACTTCATAACAAAGAAGTCTTCCAAGATGGCCACCAGAGAAAAAAGAGCCCAAATGTAGCACAAATATTACCCAGATGTAGCCCACATATAGCCCAATGACAAAAGTGTGCAAAACACTTTTTATTTTTAGTTTTATGTAGTGCAGACTGGTCAGGTATTGGAGCGTTGCATCTTAAAACATGACCCCCTACACTACAAAAACACTACTGCACTACTCTAAACCCTAAAACACTACCCCAGCACGACTCCCTACACTACACAAGCACCACTGCACTATCCTAAACCCTAAAACACTACCCCCAGCATGACCCCCTACACTACACAAACACCACTGCACTACCCTAAACCCTAAAACACTACCCCCAGCACGATCCCCTACACTACCCAAACACCACTGCACTAACCTAAATCCTAAAACAATAACCCCAGTACGACCCCTACACTACCCAAACACCACTGTACTACCCTAAAATATGACCCCCTACACTACACAAACACCACTGCACAAGCCTAAACCCTAAAACACTACCCCCAGCACGACCCCCTACACTACACAAGCACCACTGCACTACCCTAAACCCTAAAACACTACCCCCAGAACGACCCCCTACACTGCCCGAACACCACTGCACTGCCCTAAACCTTGAAACACCAGCCCCTGCACGACCCCCTACACTGTTCGATCACCACTGCACTGCCCTAAACCCTGAAACACCACCCCCAGCACGACCCCCTACACTGCCCGAACACCACTGCACTGCCCTAAACCCTGAAACACCACCCCCTTCACGACCCCTACACTGCCCGAACACCACTGCACTGCCCTAAACCCTGAAACACCACCCCCAGCACGGCCCCCTACACTGCCCAAACACCACTGCACTGCCCTAAACCCTGAAACACTATCCCCAGCAAGACCCCCTACACTGCCCAAACACCACTCCACTGCCCTAAACCCTGAAACATCACCCCCAGCAAGACCCCCTACACTGCCCGAACACCACTGCCCTAAACCCTGAAACACCACCCCCAGCACGACCCCCTACACTGCCCGAACACCACTGCACTGCCCTAAACCCTGAAACACCACCCCCAGCACGACCCCCTACACTGCACGAACACCACTGCTCTGCCCAAAACCCTGAAACACCAGCCCCAGCACGACCCCCTACACTGCCCGAACACCACTGCACTGCCCTAAACCCTGAAACACCAGCCCCAGCACGACCCCCTACACTGCCCGAACACCACTGCACTACCCTAAACCCAGAAACACCACCCCCAGCATGACCCCCTACACTGCCTGAGCACCACTGCACTGCCCTAAACCCTGAAACACCAGCCCCAGCATGACCCCCTACACTGCCCGAACACCACTGCACTGCCCTAAACCCTGAAACACCAGCCCCAGCACGACCCCCTACACTGCCCGAACACCACTGCACTGCCCTAAACCCTGAAACACCCGCCCCAGCATGACCTCCTACACTACACAAACACCACTGCACTACCCTAAACCCTAAAACACTACCCCCAGCACGATCCCCTACACTACCCAAACACCACTGCACTAACCTAAATCCTAAAACAATAACCCCAGTACGACCCCTACACTACCCAAGCACCACTGCACTACCCTAAACCCTAAAACACTACCCCCAGAACGACCCCCTACACTGCCCGAACACCACTGCACTGCCCTAAACCTTGAAACACCAGCCCCTGCACGACCCCCTACACTGTTCGATCACCACTGCACTGCCCTAAACCCTGAAACACCACCCCCAGCACGACCCCCTACACTGCCCGAACACCACTGCACTGCCCTAAACCCTGAAACACCACCCCCTTCACGACCCCCTACACTGCCCGAACACCACTGCACTGCCCTAAACCCTGAAACACCACCCCCAGCACGGCCCCCTACACTGCCCAAACACCACTGCACTGCCCTAAACCCTGAAACACTATCCCCAGCAAGACCCCCTACACTGCCCAAACACCACTCCACTGCCCTAAACCCTGAAACATCACCCCCAGCAAGACCCCCTACACTGCCCGAACACCACTGCCCTAAACCCTGAAACACCACCCCCAGCACGACCCCCTACACTGCCCGAACACCACTGCACTTCCCTAAACCCTGAAACACCACCCCCAGCACGACCCCCTACACTGCACGAACACCACTGCTCTGCCCAAAACCCTGAAACACCAGCCCCAGCACGACCCCCTACACTGCCCGAACACCACTGCACTGCCCTAAACCCTGAAACACCAGCCCCAGCACGACCCCCTACACTGCCCGAACACCACTGCACTACCCTAAACCCAGAAACACCACCCCCAGCATGACCCCCTACACTGCCTGAGCACCACTGCACTGCCCTAAACCCTGAAACACCAGCCCCAGCATGACCCCCTACACTGCCCGAACACCACTGCACTACCCTAAACCCATAAACACCACCCCCAGCACGACCCCCTACACTGCCTGAGCACCACTGCACTGCCCTAAACCCTGAAACACCAGCCCCAGCATGACCCCCTACACTGCCCGAACACCACTGCACTGCCCTAAACCCTGAAACACCAGCCCCAGCATGACCCCCTACACTGCCCGAACACCACTGCACTGCCCTAAACCCTGAAACACCCAGCCCCAGCATGACCCCCTACACTGCCCGAACACCACTGCACTGCCCTAAACCATGAAACACCAGCCCCAGCACGACCCCCTACACTGCCAGAACACCATTGCACTGCCCTAAACCCTGAAACACCAGCCCCAGCACAACCCCCTACACTGCCCGAACACTACTGCACTGCCCTAAACCCTGAAACACCACCCCGTGCACGACCCCCTACACTGCCCGAACACCACTGCACTGCCCTAAACCCTGAAACACCACCCCCAGCACGACACCCTACACTGCCCGAACACCACTGCACTGCCCTAAACCCTGAAACACCATTCCCCCTGCACGACCCCCTACACTGCCCGAACACTACTGCACTGCCCTAAACCCTGAAACACCATCCCCAGCACGACCCCCTACACTGCACGAACACCCCTGCACTGCCCTAAACCCTGAAACACTACCCCCAGCAAGACCCCCTACACTGCCCGAACACCACTGCACTGCCCTAAACCCTGAAACATCACCCCCAGCAAGACCCCCTACACTGCCCGAACACCACTGCCCTAAACCCTGAAACACCACCCCCAGCAAGACCCCCTACACTGCCCGAACACCACTGCACTACCCTAAACCCTACAACACTACCCCCAGCATGACCCCCTACACTACACAAGCACCACTGCACTACCCTAAACCCTAAAACACTACCCCCAGAACGACCCCCTACACTGCCCGAACACCACTGCACTGCCCTAAACCTTGAAACACCAGCCCCTGCACGACCCCCTACACTGTTCGAACACCAATGCACTGCCCTAAACCCTGAAACACCACCCCCAGCACGACCCCCTACACTGCCGAACACCACTGCACTGCCCTAAACCCTGAAACACCACCCCCTTCACGACCCCCTACACTGCCCTAACACCACTGCACTGCCCTAAACCCTGAAACACCACCCCCAGCACGGCCCCCTACACTGCCCAAACACCACTGCACTGCCCTAAACCCTGAAACACTATCCCCAGCAAGACCCCCTACACTGCCCAAACACCACTCCACTGCCCTAAACCCTGAAACATCACCCCCAGCAAGACCCCCTACACTGCCCGAACACCACTGCCCTAAACCCTGAAACACCACCCCCAGCACGACCCCCTACACTGCCCGAACACCACTGCACTGCCCTAAACCCTGAAACACCACCCCCAGCACGACCCCCTACACTGCCCGAACACCACTGCTCTGCCCAAAACCCTGAAACACAAGCCCCAGCACGAACCCCTACACTGCCCGAACACCACTGCACTGCCCTAAACCCTGAAACACCAGCCCCAGCACGACCCCTACACTGCCCGAACACCACTGCACTACCCTAAACCCATAAACACCACCCCCAGCACGACCCCCTACACTGCCTGAGCACCACTGCACTGCCCTAAACCCTGAAACACCAGCCCCAGCATGACCCCCTACACTGCCCGAACACCACTGCACTGCCCTAAACCCTGAAACACCAGCCCCAGCACGACCACCTACACTGCACGAACACCACTGCACTGCCCTAAACCCTGAAACACCAGCCCCAGCATGACCCCCTACACTGCCCGAACACCACTGCACTGCCCTAAACCGTGAAACACTAGCCCCAGCACGACCCCCTACACTGCCAGAACACCATTGCACTGCCCTAAACCCTGAAACACCAGCCCCAGCACAACCCCCTACACTGCCCGAACACCACTGCACTGCCCTAAACCCTGAAACACCACCCGTGCACGACCCCCTACACTGCCCGAACACCACTGCACTGCCCTAAACCGTGAAACACCACCCCCAGCACGACACCCTACACTGCCCGAACACCACTGCACTGCCCTAAACCCTGAAACATCACCCCCAGCAAGACCCCCTACACTGCCCGAACACCACTGCCATAAACCCTGAAACACCACCCCCAGCAAGACCCCCTACACTGCCCGAACACCACTGCACTGCCCTAAACCCTGAAACACCAGCCCCAGCATGACCCCCTACATTGCCCGAACACCACTGCACTGCCCTAAACCCTGAAACACCACCCCCTGCATGACCCACTACACTGCCCGAACACCACTGCACTGCCCTAAACCCTGAAACACCATTCCCCCTGCACGACCCCCTACTCTGCCCGAACACTACTGCACTGGCCTAAACCCTGAAACACCATCCCCAGCACGACCCCCTACACTGCACGAACACCCCTGCACTGCCCTAAACCCTGAAACACTACCCCCAGCAAGACCCCCTACACTGCCCGAACACCACTGCACTGCCCTAAACCCTGAAACATCACCCCCAGCAAGACCCCTACACTGCCCGAACACCACTGCCCTAAACCCTGAAACACCACCCCCAGCAAGACCCCCTACACTGCCCGAACACCACTGCACTGCCCTAAACCCTGAAACACCAGCCCCAGCACGACCCCCTACATTGCCCGAACACCACTGCACTGCCCTAAACCCTGAAACACCACCCCCTGCATGACCCACTACACTGCCCGAACACCACTGCACTGCCCTAAACCCTGAAACACCACCCCAGCACGACCCCCTACACTGCCCGAACACCATTGCACTGCCCTAAACCCTGAAACACCACCCCCTGCACGACCCCCTACACTGCCCGAACACTACTGCACTGCCCTAAACCCTGAAACACCGCCCCCAGCATGACTCCCTACACTGCACGAACACTACTGCACTGCCCTAAACCTTGAAACACCAGCCCCAGCAAGACCCCCTACACTGCCCGAACACCACTGCACTGCCCTAAACCCTGAAACATCACCCCCAGCAAGACCCCGTACACTGCCCGAACACCACTGCCCTAAACCCTGAAACACCACCCCCAGCAAGACCCCCTACACTGCCCGAACAACACTGCAGTGCCCTAAACCCTAAAACACCACCCCCAGCACGACCCCCTACACTGCCCGAACACCACTGCTCTGCCCAAAACCCTGAAACACCAGCCCCAGCACGACCCCCTACACTGCCCGAACACCACTGCACTGCCCTAAACCCTGAAACACCACCCCCAGCACGACCCCTATACTGCCCGAACACCACTGCACTGCCCTAAACCCTGAAACACCACCCCCAGCACGACCACCTACACTGCCTGAAAACCACTGCACTGCCCTAAACCCTGAAACACCAGCCCCAGCACGACCCCCTACACTGCCCGAACACCATTGTGCTACCCTAAACGCTGAAATATCAGCCCCAGCAAGATCCCCTACACTGCCCAAACACCATTGCGCTGCCCTAAACGCTGAAATATCAGCCCCAGCAAGACCCCCTACACTGCGCGAACACCATGGCACTGCCCTAAACCCTGAAACACCACCCCCAGCAAGACCCCCTACACTGCCCGAACACCACTGCACTAAACCCGGAAACACCAGCCCCAGCAAGACCACCTACACTGCCCGAACACCACTGCACTGCCCAAAACCCTGAAACACCACCCCCAGCATGACACCCTACACTGCCCGAACACCACTGCACTGCCCTAAACCCTGAAACACCACCCCCAGCACGACCCCTACACTGCCCGAACACCACTGCACTGCCCTAAACCCTGAAACACCACCCCCTGCACGACCCCCTACACTGCCCGAACACCACTGCACTGCCCTAAACCCTAAAACTCTACCCCCAGCATGACCCCCTACACTGCCCGAACACCACTGCACTGCCCTAAACCCTGACTCACCACCCCCTGCACGACCCCCTACACTGCCCGAACACCACTACACTGCCCTAAACCCAGAAACACCACCCCCAGCACGACCCCCTACACTGCCCAAACACCACTGCACTGCCCTAAACCCTGAAACACCACCCCTAGCACGACCCCCTACACTGCCCGAACACCACTGCACTGCCCTAAACCCTGAAACACCAGCCCCTGCACGACCCCCTACACTGCCCAAACACCACTGCACTGCCCTAAACCCTGAAACACCACCCCCAGCACGACCCCCTACACTGCCTGAACACCACTGCACTGCCCTAAAGCCTGAAACACCACCTCCAACACAACCCCCTACACTGCCTGAACACCATTGCTCTGCCCTAAACCCTAAAACACTACCCCCAGCATGACCCCCTGCACTGACCAAAACACCACTGCACTGCCCTAAACCCTGAAACACCACCCCCAGCAAGACCCCCTACACTGCCCGAATACCACTGCACTGCCCTAAAGCCTGAAACACCACCTCCAACACAACCCCCTACACTGCCTGAACACCATTGCTCTGCCCTAAACCCTGAAACACTGCCCCCAGCAAGACCCCCTACACTGCCCGAACACCACTGCACTGCCCTAAACCCTGAAACATCACCCCCAGCAAGACCCCCTACACTGCCCGAACACCACTGCCCTAAACCCTGAAACACCACCCCCAGCACGACCCCCTACACTGCTCGAACACCACTGCACTGCCCTAAACCCTAAAACACCAGCCCCAGCACGACCCCCTACACTGCCCGAACACCACTGCACTGCCCTAAACCCTGAAACACCAGCCCCAGCACGACCCCCTACAATGTCCGAACACCACTGCACTACCCTAAACCCATAAACACCACCCCCAGCACGACCCCCTATACTGCCCGAACACCACTGCACTGCCCTAAACCCTGAAACACCAGCCCCAGCACGACCACCTACACTGCACGAACACCACTGCACTGCCCTAAACCCTGAAACACCAGCCCCAGCATGACCCCCTACACTGCCCGAACACCACTGCACTGCCCTAAACCGTGAAACACTAGCCCCAGCACGACCCCCTACACTGCCAGAACACCATTGCACTGCCCTAAACCCTGAAACACCAGCCCCAGCACAACCCCCTACACTGCCCGAACACCACTGCTCTGCCCTAAACCCTGAAACACCACCCCGTGCACGACCCCCTACACTGCCCGAACACCACTGCACTGCCCTAAAACCTGAAACACCACCCCCAGCACGACACCCTACACTGCCCGAACACCACTGCACTGCCTTAAACCCTGAAACATCACCCCCAGCAAGACCCCTACACTGCCCGAACACCACTGCCCTAAACCCTGAAACACCGCCCCCAGCAAGACCCCCTACACTGCCCGAACACCACTGCACTGCCCTAAACCCTGAAACACCAGCCCCAGCACGACCCCCTACATTGCCCGAACACCACTGCACTGCCCTAAACCCTGAAAGACCACCCCCTGCATGACCCACTACACTGCCCGAACACCACTGCACTGCCCTAAACCCTGAAACACCATTCCCCCTGCACGACCCCCTACTCTGCCCGAACACTACTGCAAGGCCTAAACCCTGAAACACCATCCCCAGCACGACCCCCTACACTGCACGAACACCCCTGCACTGCCCTAAACCCTGAAACACTACCCCCAGCAAGACCCCTACACTGCCCGAACACCACTGCACTGCCCTAAACCCTGAAACATCACCCCCAGCAAGACCCCCTACACTGCCCGAACACCACTGCCCCTAAACCCTGAAACACCACCCCCAGCAAGACCCCCTACACTGCCCGAACACCACTGCACTGCCCTAAACCCTGAAACACCAGCCCCAGCACGACCCCCTACATTGCCCGAACACCACTGCACTGCCCTAAACCCTGAAACACCACCCCCTGCATCACCCACTACACTGCCCGAACACCACTGCACTGCCCTAAACCCTGAAACACCACCCCCAGCACGACCCCCTACACTGCCCGAACACCATTGCACTGCCCTAAAACCTGAAACACCACCCCCTGCACGACCCCCTACACTGCCTGAACACTACTGCACTGCCCTAAACCCTGAAACACCACCCCCAGCACGACCCCCTACACTGCCCGAACACCACTGCACTGCCCTAAACCCTGAAACACCACCCCTAGCACGACCGCCTACACTGCCTGAACACCACTGCACTGCTCTAAACCCTGAAACACCAGCCCCAGCACGACCCCCTACACTGCCCGAACACCACTGCACTGCCCTAAACCCTGAAACACCAGCCCCAGCAAGACCCCCTACACTGCCCGAACACCACTGCACTGCCCTAAACCCTGAAACACCACCCCCAGCAAGACCCCCTACACTGCCCGAACACCACTGCGCTGCCCTAAACGCTGAAACATCAGCCCCAGCAAAACCCCCTACACTGCGCGAACACCATTGCACTGCCCTAAACACTGAAACACCACCCCCAGCAAGACCCCCTACACTGCCCGAACACCACTGCACTAAACCCGGAAACACCAGCCCCAGCAAGACCACCTACACTGCCCGAACACCACTGCACTGCCCAAAACCCTGAAACACCACCCCCAGCACGACACCCTACACTGCCCGAACACCACTGCACTGCCCTAAACCCTGAAACACCACCCCCAGCACGACCCCTACACTGCCCGAGCACCACTGCACTGCCCTAAACCCTGAAACACCACCCCCTGCACGACCCCCTATACTGCCCGAACACCACTGCACTGCCCTAAACCCTAAAACTCTACCCCCAGCATGACCCCCTACACTGCCCGAACACCACTGCACTGCCCTAAACCCTGACTCACCACCCCCTGCACGACCCCCTACACTGCCCGAACACCACTACACTGCCCTAAACCCAGAAACACCACCCCAAGCATGACCCCCTACACTGCCCAAACAGCACTGCACTGCCCTAAACCCTGAAACACCACCCCCAGCACGACCCCCTACACTGCCCGAACACCACTGCACTGCCCTAAACTCTGAAACACCAGCCCCTGCACGACCCCCTACACTGCCCGAACACCATTGCACTGCCCTAAACCCTGAAACACCACCCCCAGCATGACCCCCTACACTGCCTGAACACCACTGCCCTAAACCCTGAAACACCACCCCCAGCACGACCCCCTACACTGCCCGAACACCACTGCACTGCCCTAAACCCTGAAACACCAGCCCCAGCACGACCACCTACACTGCACGAACACCACTGCACTGCCCTAAACCCTGAAACACCACCCCATCAAGACCCCCTACACTGCCCGAACAACACTGCAGTGCCCTAAACCCTAAAACACCACCCCCAGCACAACCCCCTACACTGCCCGAACACCACTGCTCTGCCCAAAACCCTGAAACACCAGCCCCAGCACGACCCCCTACACTGCCCGAACACCACTGCACTGCCCTAAACCCTGAAACACCACCCCCAGCATGACCCCCTATACTGCCCGAACACCACTGCACTGCCCTAAACCCTGAAACACCACCCCCAGCACGACCACCTACACTGCCTGAAAACCACTGCACTGCCCTAAACCCTGAAACACCAGCCCCAGCACGACCCCCTACACTGCCCGAACACCATTGCGCTGCCCTAAACGCTGAAATATCAGCCCCAGCAAGACCCCCTACACTGCCCAAACACCATTGCGCTGCCCTAAACGCTGAAATATCAGCCCCAGCAAGACCCCCTACACTGCACGAACACCATTGCACTGCCCTAAACCCTGAAACACCACCCCCAGCAAGACCCCCTACACTGCCCGAACACCACTGCACTAAACCCGGAAACACCAGCCCCAGCAAGACCACCTACACTGCCCGAACACCACTGCACTGCCCAAAACCCTGAAACACCACCCCCAGCACGACACCCTACACTGCCCGAACACCACTGCACTGCCCTAAACCCTGAAACACCACCCCCAGCACGACCCCTACACTGCCCGAACACCACTACACTGCCCTAAACCCTGAAACACCACCCCCTGCACGACCCCCTACACTGCCCGAACACCACTGCACTGCCCTAAACCCTAAAACTCTACCCCCAGCATGACCCCCTACACTGCCCGAACACCACTGCACTGCCCTAAACCCTGACTCACCACCCCCTGCACGACCCCCTACACTGCCCGAACACCACTACACTGCCCTAAACCCAGAAACACCACCCCCAGCACGACCCCCTACACTGCCCAAACTCCACTGCACTGCCCTAAACCCTGAAACACCACCCCCAGCACGACCCCCTACACTGCCCGAACACCACTGCACTGCCCTAAACCCTGAAACACCAGCCCCTGCACGACCCCCTACACTGCCCAAACACCACTGCACTGCCCTAAACCCTGAAACACCACCCCCAGCATGACCCCCTACACTGCCTGAACACCACTGCACTGCCCTAAAGCCTGAAACAACACCTCCAACACAACCCCCTACACTGCCTGAACACCATTGCTCTGCCCTAAACCCTAAAACACTGCCCCCAGCAAGACCCCCTACACTGCCCGAACACCACTGCACTGCCCTAAACCCTGAAACATCACCCCCAGCAAGACCCCCTACACTGCCCGAACACCACTGCCCTAAACCCTGAAACACCACCCCCAGCACGACCCCCTACACTGCTCGAACACCACTGCACTGCCCTAAACCCTAAAACACCAGCCCCAGCACGACCCCCTACACTGCCCGAACACCACTGCACTGCCCTAAACCCTGAAACACCAGCCCCAGCACGACCCCCTACACTGCCCGAACACCACTGCACTACCCTAAACCCATAAACACCACCCCCAGCACGACCCCCTACACTGCCCGAACACCACTGCACTGCCCTAAACCCTGAAACACCAGCCCCAGCACGACCACCTACACTGCACGAACACCACTGCACTGCCCTAAACCCTGAAACACCAGCCCCAGCATGACCCCCTACACTGCCCGAACACCACTGCACTGCCCTAAACCGTGAAACACTAGCCCCAGCACGACCCCCTACACTGCCAGAACACCATTGCACTGCCCTAAACCCTGAAACACCAGCCCCAGCACAACCCCCTACACTGCCCGGACACCACTGCACTGCCCTAAACCCTGAAACACCACCCCGTGCACGACCCCCTACACTGCCCGAACACCACTGCACTGCCCTAAACCCTGAAACACCACCCCCAGCACGACACCCTACAGTGCCCGAACACCACTGCACTGCCTTAAACCCTGAAACATCACCCCCAGCAAGACCCCCCACACAGCCCGAACACCACTGCCCTAAAACCTGAAACACCGCCCCCAGCAAGACCCCCTACACTGCCCGAACACCACTGCACTGCCCTAAACCCTGAAACACCACCCCCAGCACGACCCCCTACATTGCCCGAACACCACTGCACTGCCCTAAACCCTGAAAGACCACCCCCTGCATGACCCACTACACTGCCTGAACACCACTGCACTGCCCTAAACCCTGAAACACCATTCCCCCTGCACGACCCCCTACTCTGCCCGAACACTACTGCAAGGCCTAAACCCTGAAACACCATCCCCAGCACGACCCCCTACACTGCCCGAACACCACTGCACTGCCCTAAACCCTGAAACATCACCCCCAGCAAGACCCCCTACACTGCCCGAACACCACTGCCCTAAACCCTGAAACACCACCCCCAGCAAGACCCCCTACACTGCCCGAACACCACTGCACTGCCCTAAACCCTGAAACACCAGCCCCAGCACGACCCCCTACATTGCCCGAACACCACTGCACTGCCCTAAACCCTGAAACACCACCCCCTGCATCACCCACTACACTGCCCGAACACCACTGCACTGCCCTAAACCCTGAAACACCACCCCCAGCACGACCCCCTACACTGCCCGAACACCATTGCACTGCCCTAAACCCTGAAACACCACCCCCTGCACGACCCCCTACACTGCCTGAACACTACTGCACTGCCCTAAACCCTGAAACACCGCCCCCAGCATGACCCCCTACACTGCACGAACACTACTGCACTGCCCTAAACCCTGAAACACTACCCCCAGCAAGACCCCCTACACTGCCCGAACACCACTGCACTGCCCTAAACCCTGAAACATCACCCCCAGCAAGACCCCCTACACTGCCCGAACACCACTGCCCTAAACCCTGAAACACCACCCCCAGCAAGACCCCCTACACTGCCCGAACACCACTGCTCTGCCCTAAACCCTAAAACACCCCCCCAGCACGACCCCCTACACTGCCCGAACACCACTGCTCTGCCCAAAACCCTGAAACACCAGCCCCAGCACGACCCCCTACACTGCCCGAACACCACTGCACTGCCCTAAACCCTGAAACACCACCCCCAGCACGACCCCCTACACTGCCCGAACACCACTGCACTGTCCTAAACCCTGAAACACCACCCCTAGCACGACCGCCTACACTGCCTGAAAACCACTGCACTGCCCTAAACCCTGAAACACCAGCCCCAGCACGACCCCCTACACTGCCCGAACACCACTGCACTGCCCTAAACCCTGAAACACCAGCCCCAGCAAGACCCCCTACACTGCCCGAACACCACTGCACTGCCCTAAACCCTGAAACACCACCCCCAGCAAGACCCCTACACTGCCCGAACACCACTGCGCTGCCCTAAACGCTGAAACATCAGCCCCAGCAAAACCCCCTACACTGCGCGAACACCATTGCACTGCCCTAAACAGTGAAACACCACCCCCAGCAAGACCCCCTAACTGCCCGAACACCACTGCACTAAACCCGGAAACACCAGCCCCAGCAAGACCACCTACACTGCCCGAACACCACTGCACTGCCCAAAACCCTGAAACACCACCCCAGCACGACACCCTACACTGCCCGAACACCACTGCACTGCCCTAAACCATGAAACACCACCCCCAGCACGACCCCTACACTGCCCGAGCACCACTGCACTGCCCTAAACCCTGAAACACCACCCCCTGCACGACCCCCTATACTGCCCGAACACCACTGCACTGCCCTAAACCCTAAAACTCTACCCCCAGCTTGACCCCCTACACTGCCCGAACACCACTGCACTGCCCTAAACCCTGACTCACCACCCCCTGCACGACCCCCTACACTGCCCGAACACCACTACACTGCCCTAAACCCAGAAACACCACCCCAAGCACGACCCCCTACACTGCCCAAACACCACTGCACTGCCCTAAACCCTGAAACACCACCCCCAGCACGACCCCCTACACTGCCCGAACACCACTGCACTGCCCTAAACTCTGAAACACCAGCCCCTGCACGACCCCCTACACTGCCCGAACACCATTGCACTGCCCTAAACCCTGAAACACCACCCCCAGCACGACCCCCTACACTGCCTGAACACCACTGCCCTAAACCCTGAAACACCACCCCCAGCACGACCCCCTACACTGCCCGAACACCACTGCACTGCCCTAAACCCTGAAACACCAGCCCCAGCACGACCACCTACACTGCACGAACACCACTGCACTGCCCTAAACCCTGAAACACCAGCCCCAGCATGACCCCCTACACTGCCCGAACACCACTGCACTGCCCTAAACCGTGAAACACTAGCCCCAGCACGACCCCCTACACTGCCAGAACACCATTGCACTGCCCTAAACCCTGAAACACCAGCCCCAGCACAACCCCCTACACTGCCCGAACACCACTGCACTGCCCTAAACCCTGAAACACCACCCCGTGCACGACCCCTACACTGCCCGATCACCACTGCACTGCCCTAAACCCTGAAACACCACCCCCAGCACGACACCCTACACTGCCCGAACACCACTGCACTGCCTTAAACCCTGAAACATCACCCCCAGCAAGACCCCCTACACTGCCCGAACACCACTGCCCTAAACCCTGAAACACCGCCCCCAGCAAGACCCCCTACACTGCCCGAACACCACTGCACTGCCCTAAACCCTGAAACACCAGCCCCAGCACGACCCCCTACATTGCCCGAACACCACTGCACTGCCCTAAACCCTGAAAGACCACCCCCTGCATGACCCACTACACTGCCCGAACACCACTGCACTGCCCTAAACCCTGAAACACCATTCCCCCTGCACGACCCCCTACTCTGCCCGAACACTACTGCAAGGCCTAAACCCTGAAACACCATCCCCAGCATGACCCCCTACACTGCACGAACACCCCTGCACTGCCCTAAACCCTGAAACACTACCCCCAGCAAAACCCCCTACACTGCCCGAACACCACTGCACTGCCCTAAACCCTGAAACATCACCCCCAGCAAGACCCCCTACACTGCCCGAACACCACTGCCCTAAACCCTGAAACACCACCCCCAGCAAGACCCCCTACACTGCCCGAACACCACTGCACTGCCCTAAACCCTGAAACACCAGCCGCAGCACGACCCCTACATTGCCCGAACACCACTGCACTGCCGTAAACCCTGAAACACCACCCCTGCATCACCCACTACACTGCCCGAACACCACTGCACTGCCCTAAACCCTGAAACACCACCCCCAGCACGACCCCTACACTGCCCGAACACCATTGCACTGCCCTAAAACCTGAAACACCACCCCCTGCACGACCCCCTACACTGCCTGAACACTACTGCACTGCCCTAAACCCTGAAACACTGCCCCCAGCATGACCCCCTACACTGCACGAACACTACTGCACTGCCCTAAACCCTGAAACACTACCCCCAGCAAGACCCCTACACTGCCCGAACACCACTGCCCTAAACCCTGAAACACCACCCCCAGCAAGACCCCCTACACTGCCCGAACACCACTGCTCTGCCCTAAACCCTAAAACACCACCCCCAGCACGACCCCCTACACTGCCCGAACACCACTGCTCTGCCCAAAACCCTGAAACACCAGCCCCAGCACGACCCCCTACACTGCCCGAACACCACTGCACTGCCCTAAACCCTGAAACACCACCCCCAGCACGACCCCCTACACTGCCCGAACACCACTGCACTGCCCTAAACCCTGAAACACCACCCCCAGCACGACACCCTACACTGCCCGAACACCACTGCACTGCCTTAAACCCTGAAGCATCACCCCCAGCAAGACCCCCTACACAGCCCGAACACCACTGCCCTAAACCCTGAAACACCGCCCCCAGCAAGACCCCCTACACTGCCCGAACACCACTGCACTGCCCTAAACCCTGAAACACCAGCCCCAGCACGACCCCCTACATTGCCCGAACACCACTGCACTGCCCTAAACCCTGAAAGACCACCCCCTGCATGACCCACTACACTGCCCGAACACCACTGCACTGCCCTAAACCCTGAAACACCATTCCCCCTGCACGACCCCCTACTCTGCCCGAACACTACTGCAAGGCCTAAACCCTGAAACACCATCTCCAGCACGACCCCCTACACTGCCCGAACACCACTGCACTGCCCTAAACCCTGAAACATCACCCCCAGCAAGACCCCCTACACTGCCCGAACACCACTGCCCTAAACCCTGAAACACCACCCCCAGCAAGACCCCCTACACTGCCCGAACACCACTGCACTGCCCTAAACCCTGAAACACCAGCCCCAGCACGACCCCCTACATTGCCCGAACACCACTGCACTGCCCTAAACCCTGAAACACCACCCCCTGCATCACCCACTACACTGCCCGAACACCACTGCACTGCCCTAAACCCTGAAACACCACCCCCAGCACGACCCCCTACACTGCCCGAACACCATTGCACTGCCCTAAACCCTGAAACACCACCCCCTGCACGACCCCCTACACTGCCTGAACACTACTGCACTGCCCTAAACCCTGAAACACCGCCCCCAGCATGACCCCCTACACTGCACAAACACTACTGCACTGCCCTAAACCCTGAAACACTACCCCCAGCAAGACCCCTACACTGCCCGAACACCACTGCACTGCCCTAAACCCTGAAACACCAGCCCCAGCACGACCCCCTACACTGCCCGAACACCACTGCACTGCCCTAAACCCTGAAACACCACCCCCAGCACGAGCCCCTACACTGCCCGAACACCACTGCACTGCCCTAAACCCTGAAACACCACCCCTAGCACGACCGCCTACACTGCCTGAAAACCACTGCACTGCCCTAAACCCTGAAACACCAGCCCCAGCACGACCCCCTACACTGCCCGAACACCACTGCACTGCCCTAAACCCTGAAACACCAGCCCCAGCAAGACCCCCTACACTGCCCGAACACCACTGCACTGCCCTAAACCCTGAAACACCACCCCCAGCAAGACCCCCTACACTGTCCGAACACCACTGCGCTGCCCTAAACGCTGAAACATCAGCCCCAGCAAAACCCCCTACACTGCGCGAACACCATTGCACTGCCCTAAACAGTGAAACACCACCCCCAGCAAGACCCCCTAACTGCCCGAACACCACTGCACTAAACCCGGAAACTCCAGCCCCAGCAAGACCACCTACACTGCCCGAACACCACTGCACTGCCCAAAACCCTGAAACACCACCCCCAGCACGACACCCTACACTGCCCGAACACCACTGCACTGCCCTAAACCCTGAAACACCACCCCCAGCACAACCCCTACACTGCCCGAGCACCACTGCACTGCCTAAACCCTGAAACACCACCCCCTGCACGACCCCCTATACTGCCCGAACACCACTGCACTGCCCTAAACCCTAAAACTCTACCCCCAGCATGACCCCCTACACTGCCCGAACACCACTGCACTGCCCTAAACCCTGACTCACCACCCCCTGCACGACCCCCTACACTGCCCGAACACCACTACACTGCCCTAAACCCAGAAACACCACCCCAAGCACGACCCCCTACACTGCCCAAACACCACTGCACTGCCCTAAACCCTGAAACACCACCCCCAGCACGACCCCCTACACTGCCCGAACACCACTGCACTGCCCTAAACTCTGAAACACCAGCCCCTGCACGACCCCCTACACTGCCCGAACACCATTGCACTGCCCTAAACCCTGAAACACCACCCCCAGCACGACCCCTACACTGCCTGAACACCACTGCCCTAAACCCTGAAACACCACCCCCAGCACGACCCCCTACACTGCCCGAACACCACTGCACTGCCCTAAACCCTGAAACACCAGCCCCAGCACGACCACCTACACTGCACGAACACCACTGCACTGCCCTAAACCCTGAAACACCAGCCCCAGCATGACCCCTACACTGCCCGAACACCACTGCACTGCCCTAAACCGTGAAACACTAGCCCCAGCACGACCCCCTACACTGCCAGAACACCATTGCACTGCCCTAAACCCTGAAACACCAGCCCCAGCACAACCCCCTACACTGCCCGAACACCACTGCACTGCCCTAAACCCTGAAACACCACCCCGTGCACGACCCCCTACACTGCCCGATCACCACTGCACTGCCCTAAACCCTGAAACACCACCCCCAGCACGACACCCTACACTGCCCGAACACCACTGCACTGCCTTAAACCCTGAAACATCACCCCCAGCAAGACCCCCTACACTGCCCGAACACCACTGCCCTAAACCCTGAAACACCGCCCCCAGCAAGACCCCCTACACTGCCCGAACACCACTGCACTGCCCTAAACCCTGAAACACCAGCCCCGGCACGACCCCTACATTGCCCGAACACCACTGCACTGCCCTAAACCCTGAAAGACCACCCCCTGCATGACCCACTACACTGCCCGAACACCACTGCACTGCCCTAAACCCTGAAACACCATTCCCCCTGCACGACCCCTACTCTGCCCGAACACTACTGCAAGGCCTAAACCCTGAAACACCATCCCCAGCATGACCCCCTACACTGCACGAACACCCCTGCACTGCCCTAAACCCTGAAACACTACCCCCAGCAAAACCCCCTACACTGCCCGAACACCACTGCACTGCCCTAAACCCTGAAACATCACCCCCAGCAAGACCCCCTACACTGCCCGAACACCACTGCCCTAAACCCTGAAACACCACCCCCAGCAAGACCCCCTACACTGCCCGAACACCACTGCACTGCCCTAAACCCTGAAACACCAGCCGCAGCACGACCCCTACATTGCCCGAACACCACTGCACTGCCCTAAACCCTGAAACACCACCCCCTGCATCACCCACTACACTGCCCGAACACCACTGCACTGCCCTAAACCCTGAACACCACCCCCAGCACGACCCCCTACACTGCCCGAACACCATTGCACTGCCCTAAACCCTGAAACACCACCCCTGCACGACCCCTACACTGCCTGAACACTACTGCACTGCCCTAAACCCTGAAACACTGCCCCCAGCATGACCCCCTACACTGCACGAACACTACTGCACTGCCCTAAACCCTGAAACACTACCCCCAGCAAGACCCCTACACTGCCCGAACACCACTGCACTGCCCTAAACCCTGAAACATCACCCCCAGCAAGACCCCCTACACTGCCCGAACACCACTGCCCTAAACCCTGAAACACCACCCCCAGCAAGTCCCCCTACACTGCCCGAACACCACTGCTCTGCCCTAAACCCTAAAACACCCCCCCCAGGACGACCCCCTACACTGCCCGAACACCACTGCTCTGCCCAAAACCCTGAAACACCAGCCCCAGCACGACCCCCTACACTGCCCGAACACCACTGCACTGCCCTAAACCCTGAAACACCACCCCCAGCACGACCCCCTACACTGCCCGAACACCACTGCACTGCCCTAAACCCTGAAACACCACCCCTAGCACAACCGCCTACACTGCCTGAAAACCACTGCACTGCCCTAAACCCTGAAACACCAGCCCCAGCACGACCCCCTACACTGCCCGAACACCACTGCACTGCCCTAAACCCTGAAACACCAGCCCCAGCAAGACCCCCTACACTGCCCGAACACCACTGCACTGCCCTAAACCCTGAAACACCACCCCCAGCAAGACCCCCTACACTGCCCGAACACCACTGCGCTGCCCTAAACGCTGAAACATCAGCCCCAGCAAAACCCCTACACTGCGCGAACACCATTGCACTGCCCTAAACACTGAAACACCACCCCCAGCAAGACCCCCTACACTGCCCGAACACCACTGCACTAAACCCGGAAACACCAGCCCCAGCAAGACCACCTACACTGCCCGAACACCACTGCACTGCCCAAAACCCGAAACACCACCCCCAGCACGACACGCTACACTGCCCGAACACCACTGCACTGCCCTAAACCCTGAAACACCACCCCCAGCACGACCCCTACACTGCCCGAGCACCACTGCACTGCCCTAAACCCTGAAACACCACCCCCTGCACGACCCCCTATACTGCCCGAACACCACTGCACTGCCCTAAACCCTAAAACTCTACCCCCAGCATGACCCCCTACACTGCCCGAACACCAGTGCACTGCCCTAAACCCTGACTCACCACCCCCTGCACGACCCCCTACACTGCCCGAACACCACTACACTGCCCTAAACCCAGAAACACCACCCCAAGCACGACCCCCTACACTGCCCAAACACCACTGCACTGCCCTAAACCCTGAAACACCACCCCCAGCACGACCCCCTACACTGCCCGAACACCACTGCACTGCCCTAAACTCTGAAACACCAGCCCCTGCACGACCCCCTACACTGCCCGAACACCATTGCACTGCCCTAAACCCTGAAACACCACCCCCAGCACGACCCCCTACACTGCCTGAACACCACTGCCCTAAACCCTGAAACACCACCCCCAGCAAGACCCCCTACACTGCCCGAATACCACTGCACTGCCCTAAAGCCTGAAACACCACCTCCCACACAACCCCCTACACTGCCTGAACACCATTGCTCTGCCCTAAACCCTGAAACACTGCCCCCAGCAAGACCCCCTACACTGCCCGAACACCACTGCCCTAAACCCTGAAACACCTCCCCCAGCACGACCCCCTACACTACTCGAACACCACTGCACTGCCCTAAACCCTGAAACACCACCCCCAGCACGACTCCCTACACTGCCCGAACACCACTGCTCTGCCCAAAACACTGAAACACCAGCCCCAGCATGACCCCCTACACTGCCCGAACACCACTGCACTGCCCTAAACCCTGAAACACCAGCCCGAGCACGAACCCCTACACTGCCCGAACACAACTGCACTACCCTAAACCCAGAAACACCACCCCCAGCACGACCCCCTACACTGCCCGAGCACCACTGCCTGCACTGCCCTAAACCCTGAAACACCAGCCCCAGCACGACCCCCTACACTGCCTGAACACTACTGCACTGCCCTAAACCCTGAAAAACTACCCCCATCAAGACCCCCTACACTGCCCGAACTCCACTGCACTGCCCTAAACCCTGAAACATCACCCCCAGCAAGACCCCCTACACTGCCCGAACACCACTGCCCTAAACCCTGAAACACCACCCCAGCAAGACCCCCTACACTGCCCGAACACCACTGCACTGCCCTAAACCCTGAAACACCAGCCCCAGCACGACCCCCTACACTGCCCGAACACCACTGCACTGCCCTAAACCCTGAAACACCACCCCGTGCATGACCCCCTACACTGCCCGAACACCACTGCACTGCCCTAAACCCTGAAACACAACCCCCAGCACGACCCCCTACACTACCCGAACACCACTGCACTACCCTAAACCCTAAAATACTCCCCCAGCACGACCCCCTACACTACCCAAACACCACTGCACTGCCCTAAACCCTCAAACACTCCCCCCAGCACGACCCCTACACTACCCGAACACCACTGCACTGCCCTAAACCCTAAAACACTCCCCCAGCACGACCCCCTACACTGCCCGAACACCACTGCACTGCCCTAAACCCTAAAACACTCCCCCAGCATGACCCCCTACACTACCCAAACACCACTGCACTGCCCTAAACCCTAAAACACTCCCCCAGCATGACCCCCTGCACGACCCAAACACCACTGCACTGCCCTAAACCCTGAAACACCACCCCCAGCAAGACCCCCTACACTGCCCGAACACCACTGCACTGCCCTAAACCCTGAAACACCACCCCCAGCACGACCCCCTACACTGCCCAAACACCACTGCACTACCCTAAACCCTAAAACACGACCTCCTACACTACACAAAGACCACTGCACTACCCTAAACCCTAAAACACTACCCCCAGCACGACCCCCTACACTACACAAACACCACTGCACTACCCTAAACCCTAAAACACTACCCCTACACTACACAAACACCACTGCACTACCCTAAACCCTAAAACAATACCCCCAGCACGAACCCCTACACTACCCAAACACCACTGCACTACCCTAAACCCTAAAACACTACCCCCAGCAGTACCCCCTACACTACCCAAACACCATTGCACTACCCTAAACCCTAAAACACTACCCCCAGCAGTACCCCTACACTACCCAAACACCACTGCACTACCCTAAACCCTAAACCACTACCCCCAGCACGACCCCTACACTACCCAAACACCACTGCACTTCCCTAAACCCTAAAACACTACCCCCAGCACAACCCCCTACACTACCCAAACACCACTGTAATACCCTAAACCCTAAAACACTCCCCCAGCACGACTCCCTATACTATCCAAACACCACTGCACTACCCTAAACCCTAAATCTACCCCCAGCATGACCCCCTACACTACACAAACACCACTGCACTACCCTAAACCCTAAAACACTACCCCCAGCACGACCCCCTTCACTACCTAAACACAACTACACAATTTGTTACAGGCGTTGCAACGCAGGCCTGTGGTGCTTACTGGAAGTACTTGGTGGGCTAGTTGGGCCCCAGGGACCCTCAGGATTCAAGGTGACCTAATCCCCCAACTTAAAACGCGCCACGGGGCGCGTTTGCACAGTGGTGAAGGGAGGGGGCGGGCCTCAGGTGACATGTGCGCAAACACGCCCCTTGAATCCTGAGGGACCCTGGGGCCAACTAGCCCACCAGGTACCTTCAGTAAGCACAACAGAGTTGCGTTGCAGAGAGGTGAAAAAGGTGCGTGGCCTCGGAACGCCTCTCTGCAACACAGCTCTGTGGTCCTAACTGTAGGTACCTGGGGGCTAGTTGGGCCCCAGGAACCCTCAGGATTCAAGGGGACTTAATCCCGCAACTTAAAACGCGCCACGGGGCGCGTTTGCACACGCGTTTTAAGAAGTAGTTTTAATCCCCCTGCCCTATTATGTACTAGGGACTTACAGAGGAGGTCATGCTAATCACAGGGGTACCCCAACGCATAGTGTTCCCTAGTGTATGTAGGTGTTTTCACTGTATTCTAAGTGTCTTTTAGCATAGCACTGACTCTGGTTAGTCAGAGTCAGTTACCACCAGTACCTGTCTGAAAAAGTTGTGGGCACAGGATGATTTTGCAACATGGCCTCTTTCTGCTCCTCTGTTGGTTCTTTCTGCACATCTTTTTCTTCTTCCTGCACTTTTCTTCGTCTTTGTGGACTTCTGTTGCTTCTTTCTGCATTTCTTTTGCTTCTTTCTGCGTGTTTTTTCTTCTTTCTTCACATGTCCTACCTCTGTAGGCATAGTTAGAAACTAGCATTTAAAAAACCTTTGAAATTCACTTAAAAAATCATAGGTTTCAGGCACGTTATAGTTAGAAATTAGCATTTAAAAAACCTTTGAAATTCACTGAAAAAACCATAGGTTTCAGACACGTTATAGTTAGAAATTAGCATTTAAAAAACCTTTGAAATTCACTGAAAAAACCATAGGTTTTAGGGACAGTTATAGTTAGTTGGACATTTCACTCGTACAAAACCATAGAAATTCCCCCGTTATAGTTAGTTCAGCTAACTATAACTCGCGCCCCGCAATGCACTGCTGATGACGTCACATATTACATCACTCATGACATGGTCAGTGACATCACTGATGACATCACTGATGACATCTCAAATGACATCACTGATGACATCATCCATGTGATAATTTCATGCATCTTCTCACACCCTAATATAGCTTTTGATACACCCACTCTAAATTACAGACTGCCATTCTCAAAACCATACACACTCCAATACCAATAACTACATACCCACTCACTGATTCTTAGGTCTACACACACACATCTACTCACTCACCCGTACAGTCACTCATACTTACAGTCACTCAGTACAGGACTATCATATGCACTCATACACCTATATAAACACTCACACACCGCCACTCATCCATAGAGGTACTCACACACCTAGTCAGTCATGCAAAAATTAATCACACACCCATTTACTCACCTATACAGTTATACACACACCAGCTCACTTACTCATACAAATACTAGCACATTCTTACGCTCTTATACAATAACTGATACAAGCACACACGCATCCATACAGCCACTCTCACAATCACACACTCTCACTTATAGCCATTTAAATACTCTAACACACATATATACTGCCTTTTACATATGTAGTTACTCGCACATGTACCACTGAGATATACATTCACTCACTAACACACCCATACACACACTCACCCACCCAAGCAGTCCATCACAGATGCACTCTTGAAATCATGCACCCAGTGAATCACCCACTCACACATCTATGTACAGAGTCACACACACCCCACCCACACAAACACTCAGGCAGCCATACAGATACTCAGAGAACCAATCAATAACCCATATAGACACTCATGTAGCTATTCGCAAATCCATGCATCCACTTACACACCAACAAACAGACGGATACAGACATTCACACAGTTTAGTCACTAACCCATGCATTCAGTAAGATACGTTTAATCGCTCACTTGTAGAGTCAGTCACGCACGTACTAAATCATCCATTCAGACACTTAAACACCTACTCATTCTTCAATACGCCTTTCCCTATATATATTAAACATATTTAAACTTTACAGAAACACACAGTCACTGGATGATGTCATCAGTGATTTCATTTGAGATGTCATCAGTGATGTCACTGACCATGTCATGAGTGATGTAATATGTGACGTCATCAGCAGTGCATTGCGGGGGCGCGAGAGTATAGTTAGCTGAACTAACTATAACGGGGGAATTTCTATGGTTTTGTACGAGTGAAATGTCCAACTAACTATAACTGTCGCTAAAACCTATGGTTTTTTCAGTGAATTTCAAAGGTTTTTTAAATGCTAATTTCTAACTATAACGTGTCTGAAACCTATGGTTTTTTCAGTGAAAATATATATATTTTTGATCTGCTCTTGCCTGCATCCCGCGAATGAAGGATATGGAAAAATAAAAAATAAAAAAGGTTTGAGAGAGTGCGTCCCATTTGTCTCTTCGGCTGGAGGGATTGTATATGGATTGTTAGCGGCTTGGTTCTGCCGCAGGGATTTGCACCCACGAGGAGCGCTGCACTAACCCGGTAACAAGGGAACCAAGTAGGAACATTTATATATATATATATATATATATATATATATATATATATATATATATATATATATCCTTTCCAAATGCTGCAATCAATCCCAAAACAGCATGCCGCGGACTCAGCTTATTGCAACGATGTTAGTTTATTTCAATGGTGGCACAACACTCTACGTGGACTCTGAAATGCGTAGAGTGTTGTGCCACCATTGAAATAAACTAACATCTTTGCAATAAGCTGAGTCCGCGGCATGCTGTGTTTGGGATTGATTGCATCATTTGGAAATGATTCATTGGGACTCGCCACCCCGCCGCGCGAACGCTGTCATCGAGAGGCTCGTGTAAGAGCGAACAGTTTTGTTGGTATATATATATATATTCACTGAAAAAACCATAGGTTTTAGGGACAGTTATAGTTAGTTGGACATTTCACTCTTACAAAACCAGAGAAATTCCCCCGTTATAGTTAGTTCAGCTAACTATAACTCGCGCCCCCGCAATGCACTGCTGATGACGTCACATATTACATCACTCATGACATGGTCAGTGACATCATTGATGACATCACTGATGATATCTCAAATGACATCACTGATGACATCACTGATGACATCATCCTGTGACTGTGTGTTTCTGTAAAGTTTAAATATGTTTAATATATATAGGGAAAGGCGTATTGAAGAATGAGTGGGTGTATAAGTGTCTGAATGGATGATTTAGTAGGTGTGTGAATGACTATAAGTGAGTGGTTAAACGTATCTTACTGAATGCATGGGTTAGTGACTAAACTGTGTGAATGTCTGTATCCGTCTGTCTGTTGGTGTGTAGCGGCTGCATGGGTTCGCGAATAGCTACATGAGTGTCTATATGGGTTATTGATTGGTTGTCTGAGTATCTGTATGGGTGCCTGAGTGTTTGTGTGGGTGGGGTGTGTGTGACTCTGTGCATAGATGTGTGAGTGGGTGAAGTACTGGGTGCATGGTTTCAAGAGTGCATCTGTGAAGGGCTGTATGGGTGGGTGAGTGTGTGTATAGGTGTGTTGGTGAGTGAATGTATATCTCAGTGGTACATGTTTGAGTAACTACTTATGTGAAAGGCAGTATATATGTGTGTTGGAGTATATAAATGGCTATAAGTGAGAGTGTGTGATTGTGAGAGTGGCTGTATGGATGAGTGTGTGCTTGTATCAGTGATTGTATAAGAGTGTAAGAATGTGCTAGTATTTGTATGAGTAATTGAGCTGGTGTGTGTATAACTGTATAGGTGAGTAAATGGCAGTGTGATTAATTATTTGCATGACTGACTAGGTGTGTGAGTACCTCTATGGATGAGTGGCGGTGGGTGAGTGTCTATATAGGTGTATGAGTGCATATGATAGTTCTGTACTAAGTGACCATAAGTATGAGTTACTGTACGGGTGAGTGAGTGGATGTGTGTGTAAACCTAAGAATCAGTGAGTGGGTATATAGTTATTGGTGTTGGAGTGTCTATGGTTTTGAGAATAGCAGTCTGTCATTTAGAGTGGGTGTATCAAAGGTTATATTAGGATGTGAGAAGATGCATCAAATTAGCAAATGGATGATGTCATCAGTGATGTCATCAGTGATGTCATTTGAGATGTCATCAGTGATGTCATCAGTGATGTCACTGACCATGTCATGAGTGATGTAATATGTGACGTCATCAGCAGTGCATTGCGGGGGGCGCACGTTATAGTTAGCTGAACTAACTATAACTGGGGAATTTCTCTGGCTTTGTACGAGTGAAATGTCCAACTAACTATAACTGTCCCTAAAACCTATGGTTTTTTCAGTGAATTTCTAAGGTTTTTTAAATGCTAATTTCTAACTATAACGTGCCTGAAACCTATGGTTTTTTCAGTGAATTGCAAAGGTTTTTTAAATGCTAATTTCTAACTATGCCTACAGAGGTAGGACATGTGAAGAAAGAAGAAAAAACGCACAGAAAAAAGCAAAAGAAATGCAGAAAGAAGCAACAGAAGTCCACAAAGACGAAGAAAAGTGTAGGAAGAAGCAAGACATGTGCAGAAAGAACCAACAGAGGAGCAGAAAGAGGCCTTGTTGCAAAATCATCCTGTGCCCACAACTTTTTCAGACGGGTACTGGTGGTAACTGACTCTGAGTAACTAGGCCTAGAGCCAGTGCTATGCTAAAAGACACTTAGAATACAGTGAAAACACCTACATACACTAGGGGACACTATGCGTTGGGTTACCCCTGTGATTAGCATGACCTCCTCTGTAAGGCCCTAGTACATATTAGGGCAGGGGGATTAAAACTACCTCTTAAAACGCGCCACGGGGCGCGTTTGCACAGTGGTGAAGGGAGGGGGGGGCCTGAGGTGACATGTGTGCAAACACGCCCTGTGGCTGTTTTAAGTTGGGAGATAAAGTCCCCTTGAATCGTGAGGGTCCCTGGGGTCCAACTAGCCCACCAGGTACCTCCAGTAAGCGCCACAGAGCTGCGTTGCAGAGAGGTGTAAATAGGGGCGTGGCCTGGACCACCTCTCTGCAACGCAGGCCTGTGGCGCTTACTGGAGGTACCTGGTGGCCTAGTTGGCCCCCAGGGGCCCTCAGCATTGAAGTGGAATTAATTCCCCAACTTAAAATGCGCCACAGGGCGTGTTTCCACACATGTCACCTCTGGCCCCGTCCCCTCCCTTCACCAGTGTGCAAACGCACCCCGTGGTGCGTTTTAAGTTGGGGGATAAAGTCCCCTTGAATCCTGAGGGTCCCTGGGGTCCAACTAGCCCACCAGGTACCTCCAGTAAGCGCCACAGAGCTGCGTTGCAGAGAGGTGTAAAAAGGGGCGTGGTCTGGACCACCTCTCTGCAACGCAGCCCTGTAGCGCTTACTGGAGGTACCTGGTGGGCTAGTTGGCCCCCAGGGACCCCCAGTATTGAAGGGGAAGGGCCATTGCTGGGAGGGGGCGGGGCCTCCGGCACAATCGCGTGTGTTTTGTTTTGTTTTGCTTTGGGAAGGGGGGCTGTGTTCTTTTTACTTTTTTGGGCCCTGGGGACCCCATCCCCCAGGGCCTGACCCCCTCTCTTAAAAAAATATATATATATTTTAACGGGAAGGGGGCCGCGTGGGCCCCCCTCCCGTGGCCAATTCCGGCCCCGAGGACCCCATCCCCGGGGCATGGGCAAATATTTTTTTTTATTATGGAGCGTGGCTGCATGGCCCCCCTCCTGAGGCCTCTATTGTCCCCGGGGACCCCATCCCCCGGGGCCGGCCTTTATTTGTTTTTTCTTTTCTTTGGGTGGGGGGCTGTGTGGCCCCCCTCCCGGGCCACTTCTGGCCCTGGGGACCCCATGCCCCGGGGCCTGGCCATTGCTTTTTTTTTTTTTTCTGTGGGGGGCCGCGTGGCCCCCCTCCTCAGGCCTATTATGGCCCTGGGGACCCCATCCCCCGGAGCCTGCCTGCCTTTTTTTACATTTTTGTTGGGGAGGGGGGCTGCATGGCCCCCCTCCCGGGCCACTTCTGGCCCCAGGGACCCCATCCCCCGGGGCTGGCCCTATCCGTTGGGGACTGTGGGGGGGTCCCCAATCCCCCCACGGTCCCGCCGGCTCCCCGAGTCCTGCGGGAGCTGGCATTGCTTTTCCACAAGGGGAGCTGCTGACTGCTTTGCTTCATTGAAGCGAGAGCAGGTTTCCCTGCTCTCGCTTCAATGAAGCAAAGCAGTTTGCAATGACAGGGCGGGAGCCGTGAGGCTCCCGCCCTGCATTTGCAAACAGCAGTGTCCCGGGGGTGGGCACCCTGGGACACTGCAGGAGCCGGCCCTGGGGGTTGGCGGTCCCCAGGACCATCACTGGCTCCAGGAGGGGAGCCGCGCGGCCCCCCTCCCAACAATTGCAAAGCCCCGGGGAGGTGGTGGTCCCCGGGGCTCGGGGGTCCATTACGGACCCCCAAATTTAAATATTAGTGCTCCGGGGAGGTGATGGTCCCCGGGGCATGTGGGGGGAGGCTCGAGCCCCCCCACACAGGTATATTATCAACAAAAAAATGAAGCCCCGGGGGTGGCGGTCCCCGGGGCTGCGGGGGGCAGTGTGCCCCGCTATTATAATTAATGAAAGCCCCGGGGGTGGCAGTCCCTGGGGCTTGGGGGCCTTAGAGGCCCCCAAACTTTAAAAAACAAGCCCGGGAGGTGGCGGTCCCCGGGGCAGTGAAAAAAAAGTGTGGGGGGGCCCCAATCCCCCCCACACTGCTCTGGGGACCGCCACCTCCCCGGGGCTTGATTAATGAGTTGCAGGGGGACCTGGCCCACCTGGGGGCTTCACGAAGCGCGGAAGCCCACGCTTCGTTTTTTTTTATTTTCGCTGCCGGATTCGCGCACCCAGTGCGAATTCGGACAATTAAAAAAATAAAATGCTTTTTTTGGCCCTGGGGGTCCTTGTGGGACCCCTGAGCAGGCCTAGGGGGTCAGGGTGTTTCTACCCTGCCCCCTTTTCTTGTTTTGTATAGAGATATAGATACACACACACATATATATATATATATATATATATATAGATATATATTTAAATTTGGCAGGGAGGTAGATGTCGGTTCAAGGAAGTGCCTTTGCCTATTTGGTGTAAATCTGTTCAGTAGTTTTTGAGTAATTTCAGCCAAAAATTACAGTAGTATGAATCGCGAATGCACAAGCCAACGGGGATGCTGTGATTGGCTGGACGGAACCTGAACTGAAAATTGCGGCCTCCATTTTATTGATCGGGAACGGTTCCCAGGGCTGAAAATCTCTGAAAAAGCTAACATAAGGGGTAAAAGTGAGGTACTCTGACCCTATATTTGAGAAATAGGTGTGTTAGTGACACAAGTTATGTGTCCAAAATAGATTTTTTTAATCGCGCACAATATTCGCGATGACGCCGCGGCTGCCAGCTTGGCCCCTTGTGTACCGTTGTGGGGACGTCGCGTCATTGCGAATATTGGTAGAAAATAGGTAAACATCGTTTACCCCACATGCGAAACAACACATGCCATTACAACGAGGTTATTTCAACGACCGCATTGTTACATCGCATGCCATTACAACACAAGCCGTTACAACAACTTGCTGTAGGGGGCAGAAGGTGTTGGATTTTAAATCCAACACCTTCCCTACTGTTGCACAGACTGGAGTTGGAGTAGTAAATTATACTATTTCAACATCCAGCGCCCCCCCTACAGCAAGTCGTTGTAATGACTTGCATTGTAATGGTATGCGATGTAACAACACAGTCTTTGTAATGACTGCGTTGTTATGCCATGCATTCTAAACGCATGCGTTATAACGAGGCATATTCATAAAAATATATTAAAAAATATATCAGTGAATCATTAATACACATTGTTATAGAGATATTGATATTCAGATAAATGTTTTTATAGAGTTATTTATATACTGGCACATGCATCAAGCAAGGATTTTGCGAGTCCTTAATAGCGAATATTAAGGATTCGCAATTAAGGACTCGCAAAATCCTATGCATGTAGGAATCGCTATAATAATAGCGATTCCTTCACATTCCTTATTTGCGACTCGCAAATTGTGAGTCGCAATTAAGGAATACCTCCCCATTCATTCCTATGGGCCTAGAGGCCCATAGGAATGAATGGGAAGACATTCTCAATTTGCGATTCTCAATTAGAGAATCGCAAATTGAGAATGCAATTTCAAGGGTGCCAGGGTGTCAAAAGGACACCCTGTTGCACCCCTGAAATCTGCATATGAGTACATCTTGCACACACACATGCCCCAAGGGCATGTGTGTGTGTAAATGGAACTTAGAAAAAAGCACCTTAGTGCATTTTTCAAAGTTTTTGCAAATTAACAAGAAGCTCAACTTCATGGTAATTTGCGCCCCTTATTAGCGAAATCAGTAATTTTTTTACTTTAATGCATTGCATTTAAGGAATCTCAATTAGCAATTCCTTAAATGCAATCGCAATTTGAGAACTCGCAATTAATTGCGAATTCTCAAATTGCGAGGGCCTTGGCCCTTGATGCATCGCAAAAGCTAATTTTGCAATCGCAAACGGCCGATTTTTGCGAATCGCACCGTTTGCAATCGCAAAATGCTTTGATGCATGTGCCCCATAGTGAGTTATCTACTGTGATAGAATTAATTATATAGTTATAATTTCTTAATTTGGTGGTGGCTATTGAAATCCTGCTTTTGCGACGTATCCGCGGGGATCACTATTACCGACGTCATCACAATCTCCGGCCTCATGGCGAAAATGGAAAATTGGTTTTAGAGATGGTTTTTATAGACACTCTCTGGAAAAACATGACTTTAGAGAATACTGTACAAAACCCCTAGTGTGTAAAATACTGTAATATGTGTAGAGATATGTGTTTTAGACTTCATGAAAAAGGCATGATCGTCGCGGTTAATGACGTCATTGCGACGACCCGAATAACCGTGAAAATGGAAAATAGGTCTGAAAGATGGTTTTTAAAGAAGTCAGAAGTCAGGAAGCGTGGTTGCTCAATGACAGCCCACGTATAACAGTAATAAATGCGGATTAATCCATAATATTCACGACCATTAAGATGTTCTTGTGTAAGAATCGCATTAGTCTGAATTCTGACGGATCACGGTCAGCACAACGACCGCTGACTCTGCAGTCGGCGTCTGTAGAGTCAGCGGTACGTCGTGCTGACCGTGATCTGACAGAATTCAGACTAATGCGATTTATTACTGCTATACGTGGGTTGTCTTTGAGCAACCACGCTTCCTGACTTTTGAAAATACAACTACAATTAGATTCTGTCAGTTCAAATCCCTAAGGGTCATTCAATACTTGATTCTTAAACGTCCTGAAGATGGTCTAGCTGATGTTTACACTAAAATAGACCGAAACGTCAAAAACTACGCCTTATTTGGGTCCAAATCATTTGATTCAAGGAGATGTTGTCTGTTTAACTGGTCACATTTTCCTATCATTGTTTGAGAAAGGTGTTCGCAACTGCAACAATGAGGTGTTTGTAACACCAAAATAGTGAAAACTCCCGTTTGCATTGTGTTATTTCATGAAAATCTTTTTATTGTTTTGTACCCTTTTGAAATATCTTGTGAATATAAATTTACGTTTTTGAAATAGAGACACCCGTGTAAAAAATTGTTTTCTGATTTAAGCAAATTGAAATAAGTTTATTTGAGTTTGTAAGAATTAAAATGTGAGCTGCCAAATAGAGCTTGCTAAACATTGAATGTAGAATTGATGTTTATTAATGTATGCCGTAATTAATCCTTTAATCTATCTATCTATCTATCTATCTATCTATCTATCTATCTATCTATCTATCTATCTCTCTCTCTCTCTCTCTCTCTCTCTCTCTATATATATATATATATATAGATATATATATAGATATAGATATAGATATATAGATATATAATACACAGTGGTGGTCACCATTTTGTAGTTATAGTTAGGTCAGAGTTTGCATGGAAAGGCTTTTAGAATAATTTTTTTGTTCATAACTGTGGTCCTGTTTGACAAATCTGCATGAAAGGTTGCAAAAAAAGTGAATCCACCTAGGTGCTTTCATGGAAAGTGTTGCGCCCATCCATAAATCGGAATGCTAAGAGAAAGGGGATCCCAGAAGTGTGATTTCCATTGTTAATTTCAATGGAAAAATGTGTTCTCCAATACAGAAAAAAACTGAGCAGAATTACACCAGATGTGTCAAAAAGTTTGAACTTTACTCAGAAACCATGCTTTTTTGTGATTTGGCTTTAATCTGTTCAGTCATTTTAAAGAAATTAATGTTTAAAGGGGGCTCTTAACATGTCATGAGTGATTTAATATGTGAGGTCATAAGAATGTGAGGTTGCACGTAATAGTTAATTCACTGAACTATAAATGGTGAATTTGAGTGGTTTTCCTTTTTTAAATGTGAATTCCAATCTCTTTTCTACACCCAAATATAACATCACTTTGTCATTTGTTTTTTTCCAGAGAATATATAGAAGGTTTTTATTATTTGAGGCTGGTGAGAAAAGCATTGTAAGAAATAAAGATGTGCAAAAGAGAAAATAGCGATTGCCACAACCTGTCCATAAATAAACTATCCCATCATGTAACCCAGGAACTATTCTGAAAACATCTGTTTTAATTACATTTACATTGATATTGATATCGAGAGATTTGTAGAGCGCATGAATGCCGGAGGCGTCTTGGCGCTTATATCCATTGCACTGAATTGAAGGATAAACCTAGGATAAGGGCTGAATTTTCCTCAAACCTCTAACTGAATGCTCATCCTGAAAAAAGCATTTCTCAGAACTAACCGCTGATTATAATGGGTAGGAGAAAAACCATGTTTTAAGCTGCTTCCTGAAAATGAGAAGATTAGACTGATGTCTAAAATGTCCTGGAAGGGTATTCCACAGTTGAGCTATAGAAAAGATGAGAGTAATTGGTCTACACAGTTATACTTCAACCCATTAAACTTCCGGCAATGTTGCTAGCTCTTTCTTCCTTTACAATGCCCTGAAAAGATTTATTTTTTGTGCACCTGCATAAACGTACAATGCTGCCATGGATAAGTAAAAAGGAACAAACTAGAACATGAAATCATTCTATTTTTACATAAGCATTGTGAAAGCTTTGAGCTCTCCTCAGCCTTTCAGAAAACTTGAGATATGTAGGAGATACTTTCATAAAGATTACTAAACAAACTTCAGATGTACCAAAAGTTAAAATTCAATGCCTAGTGTTTTGCTTACAGTGGTGACACCAGGATGCTGAATTTCCTCTCTTAGTCCTTAATCAAGCCTGCAACGGTGTTATAAAGGAATGTTTCTTGCCCTTATGAAGATACATGACTGAAATGGCAGTTTGGACTAAAAGTATGGCAAAAGAGGGACAATAACTGCCTCTTCCCATTCACTGCCCAGTGGCACAGCTAGACTGCCATGTGCCCTAGTGCAAGAAAAGTAACTGGGCCCCCTTACTAGGATGACTTCTCAGTCTTTCACCTGCCCCAATACTCCTCAACCTCCTTCGACAGAGTCAGCATCTTACATTTCAAAACTCACTACCACTCTCATACACTCACTATTGTATTTTCATTCTCTGCTCTATATTTCTGCAAGTCAAAGCCATAGCCCTAAAAAGTTTTACCAAAGCCAGTAGGTTTAGACATTGTAATTTGCATGCACACAAAGACATGCAGGCACTCCACACTCACACCGCTTCCATTACAAGGGCACATCCCTCATTCTACATTCACACAGGCATAGGACTCAATCTGCACTCACACAGGCACAATTTTCAACTTATAGGCCACTTACCCTGTACTCGCACAGGACATTGTTAATCCTGCATTCATGCAGGCACATCCCTCACAATGCACTCACAAAACATGATGGCTATCCTGCACTCACACAAGCACACAACTCACACACAGGTACACTGCTCAGTAGGAAGGAGCAGAGTTTGAACAGATGGTGGCATAGGAGACACAGGTTGATTATCTGGTACATCGGTCCACTAATGTGATCAAAGCTCTTGAAGTAAGTTCCACTGAAGCCTTAATGTCCACTGAAGTTATCTATTCTCCCATCAGTCACACTCGGGTCAGCACTGCAGACTATGTGAGCCTGATCTTTGTGGACTTTTGTAACGAAGAATCTTGACATAAAAAGTCCTACTTGCCTTCTAAAGAACAAGGAAGTGGTTTTCTTTGTAGTGCAAGCATATGCTAAAATAGAGAATGACAAAATAAAACAAATATGCCAACTAAATGTGCGTGGGCAAGTGCTTCAACAAAAACACTAAGAAGTAAAGCTTTGCACCGGTCTGCCATCTTGGAACAGTTAAAAATGATTGAGTATGCAGAATATTGTTTAAAGATGGTAGCATGATATTGAATCAGCAATGCCTGATACTCTGCCTGCTGCTTTGCATAAGAAAGTTGTGGTCCAATGGCAGTGGAACTGCTGGTACTCTCATTACTCAATTTGCACTAGCCTGCATTTCCAGGTGAACTTCTGGGGATGAACTTAAGGACATATCTTCTGAGGTCCAGAGTAAAACAGAATAAGCAGGTAAAATACTGTTACTCAGACTACCTGACATCCTAAAGACCAGCCGTTGTCTACTCGGCACAGCCAAACTTTAGCAACAAAACCACTGGCTGAAAAGGGCTGATCCACTGCACAATTGTATGCATGCTATTCCAAAGGGCTGAACTAATATGTGAATGATGCAAAGTACTCCAAACAGCGGCTGACCACAGGTTCAGCACATCAATCCCTATTTCACAACTATAAGAGTCCTGTGCAAAGCACCTCCGGAACCCGCCGCAGTTGGGCTCCACTGGAATCCAGATAAGAACAGTTTTTGATCATGGAGGGTGCACCAGGAAAGAAGTCAAAGTCTTTTAAGCGAGTCCGTTAAATTTTCTTTATTCTTCTTCATAAAAAAAGAGATTAGGTATCAGCTAACGTGTTTCGTTCCTATCAGAGGAACTTCATAAGGGCTGAAACAATTGACACAAGACAGCACATAAATAATCACAACAAAAAAATGTACAACAAATGAATACAACATATATATACACATATTACAAAAACTTATTAATACAATACTAAAGAATAAATATGCTTAACCCAAAGACATCACTGAATGTACACACACAAACATCACATTATAAAACAGCCCACAAAGATTTATAACTTAGTGACATATATATAATTTACAAAAATACAAACATACATATATATGAAAATACTAAACATTCTAATTTCAAAGTCCAACAATCGGACAGTATGACGAGAGAAAAAGTCAAATGGAATTTACTAGGGAAAGAGACATGAAATAGACAAAGATTAGACTAAAAACCGTGGGAGAGAGAGCAAAGATACAAAAGGTGAGATGCACAGAGTTAAGACTGGAAGTTAAAGAAAAAAATATACATAATCTCACCTATGTATACTGGGTGAAATAATCAGAGAATTCCCATTTGTATTCACGAAATGGTACAAGAAAAGTACGAGAAGGAGCCCCACAATAAGGGTTCAATTAGGTCACATCCAGCCACGACGATCTGCAAAGATAACATCTCAATATTCAATCTTAGTGGTATGATTCAAGCTTAGTATCATCAAAAACACAATCCTCTCCTGCAAGAGTAGTCCATGGCTACTAAGGAGATCACGTAGTTAAGCACCCATCCAATATAAACCGCAATCAATAACTCACAGCTGGCAACGGGAGCAGAACCACGTTCACGAACCCTCATCACCCTCATCACGTTAGCACTTCGCCCAGATAATCAAAGATAGACACAATATGACCGTTAGTATCATGTGGGATTCCAAACCCCCATATTTGATAAAAAGCACAAATTGCAATAATCAAAATAAAAACTCATAGGCAGGTAGAATAAGTTGCGATTATATAATGCCCCAACCCTACGTTATGATATGTGAATGATGCTCTATCTAATGAAGGACTGAAGTGGGCTTACCTAAAGCCCATTTTTTTCAAAGCATGATTATGTATTATATTTGAGAAATGGAGGATGGAGAGACCCCAGAACCAGTCTTTTGGTCAGAAATGAAACACATAGAAATAGATAGAGCACAGGGAGGAGCAGTGCAGGGTGTCCCTGGTACACACACAAAAGACATTATCACTGGTGAAGATCATCACAATCTTCCCTGAAAGATGTGGAACAAGGGTGGTACTGCAGGGTCAGTGACAGTTTACTTCAAAGTCATGGAACAAGTGCGGTACTGCAGTGCCAGCCAGTGGAAGCTCTCTTCAAAGTAATGGAACAAGTATGCGACTGCAGTGCCAGTCAGTGCAAGCTTCCTTCAAAGACTTGCAATAAATGCGGTACTGCAGGACCAGTGCCAGCTTCATTCAAAGACATGAAAGATGTGTGGCTGTGCAGGGCCAGTGCAAATGTTCCTCAAAGTCATGGAACAGGTGTGGTACTCAGGACCAGTGTAAGCTTAGAACAAGTGCGGTACTGAATGGGCGGTAGAATCAAATCTCCCCTTGGGAAATAACTGTCACATACATATAAATCTTTTTTTCAGTCTTGAAGAAATAGACAATTGGTTGCTGTCATAATTGTTTTCTGCCTTTCCTTTTTCTTTTTCCTTTTATTTGGATTGTATGATTTAATTTTGTGACGATTTTGCTGTTTTTTTATTATGCTACATTGTTTTTAATCTGTAAGATGGTGATATGATCATTTTATTACTGTATATTATAGCCATTTGTAATTGAAAAAGGTGGCTGTGAACATGCTATTAAATGTTTTGTGCTTCCTTATATTGTTGTGGTACTGGTTCTGTTTATGAGAGTTATTGAGTGACATATGCTTGAAGGGTGATTGGTAGAGTGTACAGAAGTATATGTATGTGACACAGTGATTTCCCAAGGGAAGATTTGATTCTGCTGTTTAATACGGTGCTCTGTCCCCTTGTTGTGAGGGGCCCTCTCTCTTATTTCATTGTACTGGAGGGGCAGACAATGCAAGCTTCCTTCAAAGACATAGAACAATTGTGATATTGCAGGGCCACTGCAAGCTTCCTACAAAGACATGAAAAAAGTACGGCACTGGGCAGCACCATTTGACACCTCCCTTGGATAGAAATGAAGAACCAGCATTTCAGATTTGTTACAAGTATAAGGGACATCACTGAGGTGTGTGTGCAACCTGACTCACACGCATAGCAAGATTTCCACACACAAATCAGGTACAGCACCAGGAAAGAGTATGTGCTTTCCTCACACCAATAGTACACATACCGATCTGATCAGAAACAATGCAAGCTTCCCTCACATGCACAGAATATGGGCAGCATCACACACACACAATGCACAAGATTTGGCAGCATTGTGTAAGCTCACCTCACACACAACACAGGTACAAGATGGTCATCAGCAGTGCAAGCTAAGACATCCTACAAAACAGATAATACACTTGCAGCAGCATCTAAGCTTATTTCAGGCACAGAATATCCAGAGTAAAGTATAGAAGTATAGAAGGGAGTGAGCCACTGTAGGCTCAAGCCAGAAGCAAGGCTCAGGTTCAGCTCAAGGTTCTCTTGTGCCCTCAAGTTCCAAATTAGCTTAACTTTCTTGTGGCTCGGCCTGCTACCCACACCCTCACATTATGCACCAAGAATGAATGACAAAGCAAATGGAGCAAGAAGGGATACCAATCTAGTGGATGAATTATACAATGTGAGACCAGAAAACCTCGGATCAATCCAGACCTGACCAAATTATATGATTCTTGGCAATTATGTTATTTTATTGCGCCTCCTGTTCATTACTGCCTATAAGAAAACCTTGAAATATTTGAGGAAGTGTGTTTTACAAAAATCTCTCTTGTGTTTGACACAATGGACTACAATGCTCTGTGTAAAATAGGAATGTAGCACACATATAGGGTGCACATGACGACTGACTTGCATCTTAGTTTACTTACAGTATTGTTATCGGAGTGGGGGGTGGGGACATGAATGTTTAAAAACGATCACTTTTAATAAATGACTCTGAATGCAGTGATATAATCTGATGTACCAAGGTGAAACAATTGTCAAAGAAATATACTTTATTCAATTTTGAAGACACTTTATCATATATTTGCATACTATTTGTTGCATGATTTCGATGGCAAAGGTTCCCAGGGCCCAGCTCATGCCTGGGCTCTAAGAGCCAAGACGGGCTCGTAGAGACAAGATAGACCCTTAAGTTGGCTCTCCCTGTTAATATGTTTGCTCGCCTGCCTCCACTACAGCACTGTGTATGACAGTTACTTGAGTTCCACATCTCCCAGTATCTCGCTCTGGAAACCAACATCTGCCTGGAGTGATCACTACAATCTTGTTTTCTGAGACTCTTATTAGTTTCCGCTGATCCTAGAAGGATACCTATTCCTACTTCGGATTTTAGTAAGGATGAATTGTGCATTAGCAACTTCAAAAGGATGTTTAAAGTTACCCATGCATTGTGTTAGTTTTAGAAATGGGGTCTCTTGTTGGCAGTGGCTTGCGCCCTGTCCAATTAGGGACCTTTATTCTAGTCAGGGTAAGGGAGTTAGACACCCAAGATAACCCCTGCTCACTCCCTTGGTAGCTTGGCATGAGCAGTCAGGCTTATCTCAGAGGCAATTTGTCAACCATTTGTACATACACACACACAGTAACGCAATGAAAACACTACAAAATGACACCACACCAGTTTAGAAAAATTACCAATATTTATCTGAATAAAACAAGACCAAAATGACAAAAATCCAACATCCACAAGTTAAGCTATTCCTTTTAAAATGTTGATGCGTTGGTTCCTTACTGCTGTGCAGTGGAGGTGATGTGTTGGTTCTTTACTGTCAGGGGAGGTGATGTGTTGGTTCCTTATTATGAGGGGATGTGATACATCATTTTCTGGACACTTGGCCATGGTTCCTTACTGCTGGGCAACGTCAATGAAGAACTTGGCGCACAGGGACAATGCGTCAAAAATCCAGATGCGCTGGGTCGATGCGGTGGAACAGGTGCTGCATCGATTTCCCAGCCACGAAGCAGGTGATGCATTGATTTTTTCAGCCGCAGAGCAGGGCCTGCGTCGGAGTCAGAGTCGGAGTGGGAGCCACGGACATCAGTGACACAGTGCTCGAGACTCAGGCTGCGGCGATCTTTAAGCCGCATGGCAGGCACCGCACTGATTCTTCAGCCACATTACGGCGATGCATTGGTTTTTCAGCCGCACGGTGGTGCTGCGCCAGGAAAGACAGGTGCTGGAGGTCGATGCATGGATTTTCTTGAGTACTTTGCAGCAAATTCACCTCCAAGGGCCCAGAACTGGAATTGGCACCACTTGGCAAGTCAGAACTCCCAGCAGAGGTGGTCAGGGGCTATAGATGAAGTCTTTGATGGCCCTGAGACTTCTTAACAGGAGGCAAGCACACACAAGCCCTTGGAGAACCATGACAAGTATGCTGTAGAAAGCAAAAGTCCATTCCTTTCACTGCCCAAGACAGAAGCAGCAGCAGTAGGCCAGCACAACAAAGCAACAAGCAGAGTGGCAGTTCCCCTCCTACAGCATCCAGCTCTTCTTCCTGGCAGAATGTCCTCTTAGTCCAAAGGTGTTCTGAAGTTATGGTGTCACAGCTCCAGTACTTATGCAAGTTTCTGTCTTTGAAGCAGGCAAACTTCAAAGGAAAGTCTTTGTAGTGCACAGGACCCTGTCTTTCCCTGACCTGGCTCCAGACACACTACAGGGGGGTGGAGACAGCATTGTATGAGGACAGGCACATCCCTATTCAGGTGTCAGTGACAAATCCTCCCACCACTGTATCTCAGGAAGACCCATCAGCCTGGTGATGGACCATCAGGACATACAGGGCACACCTCAGCTCTCTTGTGTTTGACACAATGGACTACAATGCTCTGTGTAAAATAGGAATGTGTGACTGTTGTGAATGGCAAGATGGCGGCTGTGTGAGCGTTGTGGGAAGCCGCCGTACCTGCCACTGCAGTATGATACTCATTGAGAAGAGAAAGACAAGGTGTTGAGACTATAGGCTGAAGGAAGCCAAGGAAGAATGCCATAATATTCGTCATAATACTTGTGACGGACTGAAACTTACCCTAGTAGCTCTTCAGTCTGGGGTGTGAGGTTGATGCGGCTGTACACGGAGGCTGTTTCCCGGGCAGCGCGGGCTTGGAGAGTGTTTCTCTCAGCAGCGCTCGTTGCCAGACGCGAGGTGCTCCAGGAACTTAGAGGGCCTCGTCGATACATTGTATCCACTGGATTCAAAGGCTGGATCGGGTTTGCTGTGGGAAAGCGCATTACTGCCACCGCATCATTTGCCATGCCGCCGAAAGGGAAACTGCCGGGAAAAGACACTAACGCGACTGGAGGAGCCAAAGCTTCATCTGTGAATCGACGAGCGGTAACGGATAGGAAAAGCCTCAATCCCGGTGTGGGCAGTCTACAGGTTGGCCTGAGTAGTGATGGCCCGCCTAAGGAGAAACCGGAGGAGAATGCAGCCGGAGAACAGAGGTCTGAAAGGGTTACCAAAGTGCTAACCGTACTGGGGATGTTTGCCGGGAGGGGGTTCTCAACCTCTTCGGGGGAGATGAACTCAGGTAAAGGGAAAAATAACAATAACCCAAAATTGCTCAAGGACAGCTCTAAAGCTGAAACAGAGTTGGGCATGGTACTTACCAACATGCCTGTTGGTACAGCTGAGACTGTGACTGAGGCGGATGACATTGACTTAAACACATCGGCCTCTGCACTGACCATTATTCCTAATAAGGAGTCCGAAAATATTCATCAGGTTGACAATAAAGAGGCATTCTCTAATCCGAGTAATTCACGGCAAGGGGTTGGCAATAACACCTTGTTAGCCCCACTGGAACTCTCTTGCACACCTGTGAATAAAGTGAGTCACGGTTTGTTGACCCAGGCAAATGGAAATTCTATAGCAACTCCTGATGGTGAAAACTTTTTTTCATTAACAGATGAATCCGATTTATCCGACAGTTTGGGCTTGGATAATACAGATAAAGATCTTACTGAGGAGGATAGTGGCAGTCCTCCCACGAAATTTGACACCCAGAAACTTATACCAATTCGCACAAAGAAGAAGAGTTCAAGGGGCTCAGACAAGGATAATGGCTTCACTTCAGACTGCAGTCAGTCAGGACAGCTGAAATGGGATTACACTGCTTCTCAGTTTGAGGGAGGTCTGCAGAATGAGTTCAGGACCCATACCGAAACTCTAGAGAATATGGCTGAAACTGGTAACACCATGGGGGCTCAGGCCCTAGTGTCGCAACTGTCGTTGGAATTAATTTACGCTACATTGAAACAAATACAGACAGAGGCTCGCCAAGAACACACGAGGGCCCATCTGGCAACTAAAAAGCTTCAGGGTGCGGTGCGGAAAGTTAACAAGACCTGCACAGCAATCTCAGAACGCACCACCGCACTAGAAGAGCGCATTGTACAGCTAGAGGCCAGCGTGGACATATTGGATAAGCAGTCCACAGATAATTAGAGCAGACTGACCGACGTCCTCTGGAAGTTGGAGGACTTCGAAAATAGACAGCGTCGAAACAACCTTCGCTTACTCGGGATTGCGGAAAAAGCAGAGGGCGATGACATGCGTGGCTTTGTACTGAAGCTCCTCAAGGAGGCTTTCCCCGAACTAGCTCATTGGAACTGGGAATCCGAGGTACAAAGAGTACATCGATATCCCCTGATGCTTAAGAAAAGGCCAGGGCAAGACGAAAAACCTAGAGCTATCCTGATATTTTTTGGCAATTTTCTCCTTCGTCAATCCATATTTGAAAAGGCCAGGCCGGATGCAAGGAGGATGGCAGGGGGGCACTCTTTCTTTGTTCGGCCCGATTTTTGTCATGCCACAGTGGAGAGGAGATGGAGACTTCGCTCGTTAATTACACCGTTTCAGAAGTTGGGTTGTGAAGCATTCTTGTTGAACCCTGCTAGGCTTAAAATTATATATAAAGGTGCAACTCGAGTATTTCTATCCGAGATCCAAGCCCAGGAGTACCTACAGGAGCTCTCTAAGTGACAGACTCGGTTCTGAGATATGGAATTGTTAAACACATAAGTAGTAGACTGTTTCTCCTTCAGTTTCTTCTATCAGTTCTCTCTTATGTGTTTTCTTCTTCTTTCTTGTTCTCTCTTCTTCTCTTCTCTCTTTAGATTTATAGTTCTGGTAGGAGGCGGCTAGAGGGCACAACTACATGCAGGAGGCATCACAAGGGTCTATGGACCTTTTTTGCCATTTTGAAGGGGATGGGGAGGGAGGGGTGGGCGGGGACCGAAACCAGAGGGGGGCAGGGAGGGACTTTTGCACGGGGGTGATTACCTGGTATTTTAGATTGGTTAAGTGCTGTCTGTTCAGTTGCATGCTTTGGAACTTTTTGTTTTTCCTTTTCTTTTGTAATGAGGACAATTAGAATTGCTTCCATCAATATCTGTGGGTTGAATGATCCCCAAAAAAGAAGAAGGATTAGCCTTGATGTTCAGTTTTTGAAGGCAGATATCTTATGCCTCCAAGAGACTCATATTGAGGGATGTAGGAAAGGGCTTCTAGAATTGGATGGGTACCAACTTATTGTTACTACTACACAAGAAACTCGGACAAGAGGGGTGGCGATATTAGCCCGTAAGGGTATGGGAAGTTTTACTCGTTCTCTTGCAGACAAAATGGGAAGATGGGTTATTGTGCAAGTATATTTAAACTATAGAGGGTTTACTCTTTGTTCAGTGTATGGCTCTGTGCTGGACGATCCAGCACTTTTTGACTGGTTGAAGGTGGAGCTTGTGGGGTGGCCTCTTCCCTTGATCTTCTGCGGAGATCTGAATATTAATATGAGTTGTAAAGTTGCCACCCACAAGGTATCGTATCAAGGCCGAAAACCTAGAGTTTTTAAATCATTGGCACAACTTAAGATACTGCACGGGTTAGAGGATGTTTGGGCGATACAAAAGGAGTATGACCCTGGTTTTACGTATTTCTCTGCACCACACCAAGTTCATGCAAGACTGGACTATTTTTTTGTGTCACACGAACTTTTACAAGGAAGCACGATAAGCAAATTCCCTAAAGTAATGTCTGATCACAATCCTCTGGTGATTGAGCTTGAAATCCGGTACCCATCCTCACAGACACGGTGGACATTTAACAGGGCCCTGTTAAATGAAGAGGGGTATATACAGCAATTGGAGGAATGGATTCCTAGGTTTATTAAAGAGAATCTAGGGAGTGCTAATCTAGGTATACTGTGGGACACATTAAAAGCAGGGATTAGAGGGGAAACTACCAGATTTGAGTGGGAGGCACAAAGACATGATAAAACCCTGCTGCGATCCCTGTATGAGGATCTGGGCAAGGCCGAGACCAAATTGATAGAGGTATTGTCAGCAGGGGCAGACCCGGAGGCAGACCAGTTTAAGATTACTATCGCCAGATCAACCATTACGGAAATTTCTTTTAAGAAGGCGGCTGGTAAATACTTGGCCTGGAGGAGTAGGGCATATGAAAGTAGTGAGAGAGTGGGACACCTCCTAGCTGTGCGTACTAGAGAGAAGATTACACATACCCGGATTAGGGAAATTAGGGATCCGAACGTTGGTATGGTAAGCGAGACTGAGGCTATTCTTACCGCTTTTCAGAAATTCTATCAAAATTTGTATACGGAAGATGTCCAGATCGGGAACCAAGAAATTGAGGACTATCTAAAGGGGCTAACCTTGGATATGTTATCGAGTGAGGAGAGAGACAGACTAGAAGAACCAATCACTTTAGATGAACTAACCGAGGCTATAGACTCTCTTCCATCTGGCAAAGCCGTGGGCACCGATCTAATTCCTGGGGAATTCTATAACAAGTTTAAGACTCAGCTTTCGGCACTTATGCTGGAGGTATTTCAAAGAGCTCAATTAGATATGTCTGCCCCGGATTCTTGGAAGAGTGCCAATATTATAGTTTTTCTTAAGAAAGGCAAATCTGCTAAGGAATTGGGATAGTACCGGCCTATTACGTTGGTTAACAGCGATGCTAAAATGTATTCTAAAATTCTGGCTAATAGGTTAGCTGCAGTCATTAAAAGGCTAGTTTCCCGTTTCCAGCATGGGTTCGTACCTGGCAGTTGGACAACCGAGCACATTCGGCCTATAATCACACTCTTTGACTACACAAAGGTATCAGGAGACCCTATGGCGGCTATACTTCTTGACGCTGACAAGGCTTTCGATAGGGTCTCCTGACCTTTTTTATGGGTGATTATGGAAAGGCAAGGCCTGGGTAAGGGTTTTATTGGTGCTATCAGGCGTTTGTATCGGGAACCTGTGGCTAGGATTGTATTGATGGGGGTTTCATCCGATATAATTAAAATTACTCGTGGTACACGCCAAGGGTGTCCTTGTTCCCCGCTATTATTCGCACTATACATAGATCCTCTAATTAGGAAATTAGAGGGGAATAATAAGATACAAGCTATTCAAACTATTGGTGGAGATACAAAGATACTTGCATATGCAGATGATCTTGCCATAACGACAGCTAACCCACTGGAGGCTATTAGGGAGATAGAAAGGGAGGCAAGTAACTTTGGCAAAATTTCAGGCTATTTTCTTAATGGGAACAAGACAATGATCGTTAAAAATTCTAGGACAGACCTGAACGATACACGGGTTGTGGGTTATGCCAGATATCTAGGGGTTGAGATCTCTGCCAACCCGGATGAAATTGTGCAAATTAACTTGGAGCCGCTGTTAAATAAGACAAAAACAGATTTTAATAGATTGAACTGTTTACACCTCACACTTCTAGGAAGGTGTAATGCTATCAAAATGTTATTTTTGCCCAGAATTCTTTACTTTTTTAGAGCTATCCCAATAGAGATAAACAAAACCTGTTTTTTTGCGTTTAATCAATTAATTTCGAAATTTTTGTGGGCCGGGAAACGCCCTCGTCGTGCACTAAGATATATGACATTACCGAGAGAGCGGGAGGGTGGTCCGTCTCTAACCTCCAGTTATATTACTGGGCAGCAGCCTTACAACAAATGGCGGTCTTGTTGGGAAAAGAGATGGCAGTTTCTGAGGCTGCACCCTGTATCTCAATCTATAGGCTAGTACTAGGGGCAGAAGCCCAGGGCTGTTTAATGCATCATATTGATTTTGCGTATTTCAAAAGAGTCAAGTTTAAGATCATGCTGGGAGCATTTAAGATCTGGACAGCCGTAAGGAAGAAACTTAAAATGAATAGGATACATAGATATACCCCCTTGAAAGATAATGATCTATTGCCGGAAATTTTTCGAGATGGATATATGAAAGTCTGGATAGATAAAGGTATTATGCACATTGGAGATCTTATGTTAGATAATACAATTCATTCGTTTGAGGCAATTAAGAGTAAATATGGGATAGGAAATAATCATTTCTTTAAATTTCTACAAGTTAGGGACTACCTATCTAAGAAACTAATACAGGGCCATAGAGTCCCTTTATTGGAGTTATCACTAGGTGCTCAAGCACCTATTTCTAAATTTTGTAAACTACTTAGTAATATGATGGAGGACGATCTTATTAAGCACACTGATCGTTGGCAGGAATTGGTCCAGGCGGGGGTGGGGGATTGTGAGGATTCTCTTCTATTAAGTCAGACGGCATTTTTCTCTGTGAATTTACAAGTTCAATGCTTCAAAACCTGGTTGAATCTATATATTACCCCAGCTCGGATTTCTAAATGGGGAGGCTCCACAGGTATACTTTGCTCCCGTTGCGGCTGTTTTGCCGCAAACAGTGTTCATATGTTCGCAACATGTCCTCAACTATTAGTTTTTTGGGGAGAGGTGGGTAATTATATCAAGGATATGTTGGGGTTCGCGGTGGATTTGTCACCGCAAGTAATTATGCTGGGAGTAAGCAATCAAGTAATGACGGAGCCGAATCGGATCTTGCTTTTCACTGCTATGGCAGTTCTTAGGTTATGTTTGGCTACTGGCTGGTTAGATAAAGAACCTCCCTCAGTACACTGCTGGCCGGGGAAACTGATAGCTACCTATCGCTGGGAGAAAGCAATATATGCACGAAGAGGTTTGAGGGCGAAGAAAAGGGAAGTCGAAATTTGGTCTCCTATAATTAGCTGGGCTAATGAGGTTATGACTTGATAAACATTTAAATTTACTTATGTTAGTTAAGGCATAACTGAAACATGTAAATCAGTATTTAAAGTGAGCTTCGTTTTTTTTTTTTTCCAGAGCATACATAGGTTCGATGTTAAATGGCTTTCCCTGGTTTCGGGGCAAGGGTGGGGTGGTAGGCCAGGGGGGGAGGGGGGTGCTGTTTAGAAGGGAGGGTGGTTTCTTAGATAAATAATTGACATCCTGTACATAAGACTGTGAATGTATACTGAGCAACTGTATTATTATAAAGTATATATATGTGCTGGATGTCTTAATAAAGATTTAAAAAAAAAAAAAAAGGAATGTGTGACTGTCTAGAGTGAATGCACAAACAGCTGTCATCCTCCTTCAGTCTTGGATTCCACAGGCAGGCAGAGGCACAGAATGGTAAAGCAAGCAAATGCCCACCTTCCACGCAACAAATCTGATTGAGAAATTAAAAGCACAAGTGTATCCTAAAAAACTTTTGAAGCATGCCATGAAGAGAGCATGGTAGACACCACGTGAAGAACTTTTACACAAAAAAGACAAACCCAAAATTCAGCGTCTCGTTTGTGTGACCACATTTTGTCCTCGGACCAATCACTTAAAAAAGTTATCAATCAAAATTGGCATTTGAATCAGAATTCAGACACATCTTTTACCAAACCCCTTTTGCACTAAAAAAGAAAGTAGTATTGGTAATCAGATGATACGCGCAGCACTACCTAAGACATCGATTAAAAATACATTACGAGAACAATTTCATCTACCGCCAATTGTTGGCCATCATAGGTGTGGTATGTGTGTATGCTGTAATCTAACCATTGAAGGATCTTTGTTCAGACACAACAATATCAATTGGAAACATGATTCTTTTTCCAGTTGCGAAACAAAAAACATGGTTTATGGAATAGTGTGCCCTTGCCCAAAATTGTACTTCGGGAAAACAAACCAAGAAGTGAGACAGCGGATTACACAACATAAATCTAGAATTCGCAAAAGGATTCTCACTGCCCCATTAGTTAACCATTGGATCAGCGAAAATCAAACAGAGAATGAGTTACGGTGGACTGTTATATCATGAGTGGATCCAGATCCCCGTGGAGGAGACCATGAAAGACGATTAACTCAGAGAGAGGCCATCTTAATTGTCAAAATCAATACAGCAGTCAATTGATTGAGTGAAATGTCAGAACTTTACAATTTATAACATCACATCGATCCCGTCCCGAGTTACATCTCTTGAACTGTACCAAAAGGACTATAAGCTAGATTTTCTTTTACAAGGATTTGGGCCGTACAAACAGATTTGTTTATATCACTGAGAGGACTTTTTTGAGATGAGGCACGATGGTTTCAAAAGAAATGTCCGCGCTTTTCAATTTGCATACGAACAAGATGAGCCAGATTTTAATAACAATCTTCATTGTAGCGCATAGTGCAAACAACAACATTTCTAATTTGCTTTTTCTTTTTGTAACAATTGTCAAAATGGGACTACATTTCCTATATGTCCTGGCACCCTGCACATATACGAACACATGACCTTGAGACACCTGAAGTATAAGCTTAAAATACACCGGCCTCACAGTGGTATTCTACCGGGTCAAAGAGCCATCATCTCGAGCACTTCGCGCCAATGCCGAAGAACTAGTAAGGTATGTTTGGAAGAATTTCCGACCTAGTGAATGGTTCGTGATCAACTTCAGCTTACAGAGCCACTGATTTTTTGACTCCATGTCTCCCTTCTTAGTCTTAAGAAATCGCAGTGGATTAAAGCACGCGCAAGATTTCAGTGGAAAGGCCCACGTATCCACGAAACACCGCTTGGAGTTTAGGTATGTTTAGACCTGTTCACCACACCGCAGTTGGCCCGCTATCAGTGAAAAATTTTTTTTTTGTACCTTGGTACTATTGACTACTAAATACGATGGACTTATGGTATGTTCAGACTTGTTCTCGACATCGCATGTGGCATGTTAGTATCGTAATATTTTGTACGATTGATGGTTGAAACTCCATGTTTTCTTCCTGTTCTCAGTTAAGAAATTGAAGTGGACAAACACACGTTCCCATGGATTAACGACCTTGACAAGGATGCGAGTGCGTCCCTTGAACAGAGTGAGTGTTTTTCTCCTCTTTCTTGGTTTTAGATTGACTATGTTGTCTCGCGCTTGGATAATTCAAGTTGTTCCATGTAGTATAGACTTTTTTCTTGGTTTGCTTCTTTCTCTTTGGTGTTGGAGCACTAATATTGTCGAGTCGTAGTTAGGTCCAGGATATAAGCAACAGAAGAGGCCTTCTGCCTTTAAAAAAGAGGCAATTTATGTGTGGATGGTGCTGAATAAATGCGATCGTATAAATGTTCAGATATGAGTGTCAATGAGAGTGCATCTTTTCTTTTTTAATTTTTCAGCTCTCCATGAGTTTTGTGTCCTGAGGAGAACCCTGTCAAATTATACTATTGGGTTTGAAACGCGTCGACTGGTGTTCAACCACACAAGTGTGTCATGAAAGATACTATGTTGGCTCATGATGTATAATGGGTTTAAAATTATCTGAATAAGCTAGTTAGTGAGTCACAATAGTTCACTGTTTGGTTTTGCCCTGGCAAAGGGATTTTTTTGCAAGCAGTCAAACGATCAACCTACAGGGCATCTTATGCTTTCCTCCTGTTTCACAATTGAGAAATTGGAGTACTAAATACAGAACCAGAGCTTCTTTTATTGGTTTTTGTGGTGTCAAAAAATGTTGTTGTCAATGTTGTGTCCAACAATGTATTTTGTGGTGTTAAGTAATTTGTATATTGATTTTCTGTATTGTTGTGCTCCTCTGTGAATTTTTGTATGATGAATCATTGTTTTGGAAACTGACGGGTTAAAAAATATATATTTTTATCAAACCCAATTTTTTTCCCAAAGATAAATAAAAGAAAATTGAAAGAAAATTAAACAAAAAGAAAACTAACGGTCACATCAAGTGTCATGTGTGATCATGTGGATTGAAGAATAAATGCTATCATTATTGACATGTGTGTGGTTGTGTGATTGTCACTTTCTAAAAGTGGCATGTTCCAAAATGTAATTTCAAAACCAACTTCACTAAAAGATGTATTTTTCAATTGTGAGTTCAGGGAACCCAAACTCCAAATACCTATCTCTTCCTCTCTTCCCATTTGGAAGTTACACTTGTAAGAGGTTACAAGGCAGCTCCAATGAAAACCCATGGGAGAGATAGTCCTTGAAATAGTGAAAAACAAAATTAGCAGTATTTCAATAGTAGGGCATGCAAAGCACCCCAGCACATGTCCTACCTTTAAAATACACTGCATCCTGCCCATGGGGCTACCTTGGGCCTACCTTAGGGGTGCCTTACATGTAGTAAAAGGGAAGGTTTGGGCCTGGCAAGTTGGTGCACTTGCCAGGTCGACATGGCAGTTTAAAACTGCACACACAGATACTGCAGGGGCATGTTTGAGACATGGTTGCAGGGCTACTCATGTGGGTGACACAATCAGTGCTGCAGGCCCACTAGTAGCATTTGATGTACAGGCCCTGGGCACACACAGTGTACTTTACTAGGGACTTACCAGTAAATCAAATACGCCAATCATTGATAAACCAATCACCATTACAATTTATACAAGGAGCATTTGCACTTTAGCACTAACCCGCACTGACCCGCACTCATAAAGTTCCAAGAGTTCTAGTATCAGCAAAAACGAAATGCAGCACACAGTCAAAAACAGGAGGTCAGAAGCAAAAAAAGACAGGGGAAAAACACGCCAATGATTCCAGGTCTAAACTTTAGCATAAAATGAACTAAACAATGCTTAAATAATTCACTTTACCTGTTCCACCATTCTGTCCTAAGTAAGTCTATGCTTTTTTACTAACTTACATCGTCTGCCCTCCACCTGCGAGGCTCTGAACAATGATTACTGTGACTCTCTTGTCTTCAAAAGCCACCCAGCAATGGCATACCTTCTTTGATCTCTGCTGGTGTCAGGCAGCCAGAGCTGAATGGCACACTGCATTTACAAAAGTGAACATGCCCCCTGCTCAGCCATTCAGTGTGCAGACAATGAGTCCCTCGCAGTCCTTCACAGTGCCCCTGCGGGTGCTTCAGTAGATTCTGCTGCTTGGAGTCTAACTACTGCAGCTGAGGGAATCGGACCAGAGGTAACAGCAAACTTCAAGTGCTGTAGAGCTCCTGTGGCCTTAGTAGGCAGTGATGCTGGAACAATTTTCAGACAAGTGGTGCTGCCATCAATGTTACGTCACTCAACTCATAGGGATTCTGAAAAATCTAAGCATCACACAAGGAACACGTGCAGCAAATGGACCATGCGTATTCAGCAGGAGAATGGTATGGGTGTAATATGAAGCTGGTGTTGCATTTAGGAGCACACTGTCACAAATATATTACTAAAGCATGGTATGGTAGCCACTGTCATTTACAGACAACACATTTTCCATTGAAGTAACCATTCAATTTGCACAGACATACAATTTTACTGATTAAACTATGTAGCTCACAAACGATGTGTCAGTGAATATTTGTTATTTGCGCATCAACAAATAAAGTGTCTTGATTTGTTTTGACCATATTAAAAACATTTTCTCCATCACACTATAGAATTTGACATTGGACCTCTTTGAATGCACAGCAAAACGTGCAAGATAAAAACACACATTTGAAGTCATCTTTAACGCCTGTTCAGCCACTGTCACTGCCTACTTCCTGTGCCTTGATTCTTTCTTCTCAGACGCTGAGCTGTTGACTGTTCTGTACTGGCTCAACGAGTTTGTGCAACTGTTGCTGCTTTGAGTTAAGGTAGAGGATTTACTATTGAGGTGTTTGCTTAAGCCTTCAATATGAGTATCTTGGTAGAAAGTGGAGTTTCTGCCCAATTTATGATTCAAAGATGTGCAGTAATATTTCTCCACACATAGGGGCCCATTATGATAACGGGCGGATCGCCACCGCCCGTATGGCGGTGGCAATCCGCCCGCCATTTCCCACCGCCCGCCTCACATTTCCCCACCGACATATTAGTATGGCGGTGGGGACCCAGGCAAGACCGTCCGCCGGTTTTCCGCCGGTAGGCAATCCGCCCGATTGCCTACCGGGCGGAAAAGGCCTGGAATATGGAGGTGGTGCCTTGCAGGCACCGCCATCCATATTAGGATGATGGCGGTCACATTCCTTTCCATGGCGGAGACTCTGCCATGGAAAGGCATGCAGAGAATGCCTTTGGGGGCCCGTTGCGGGCCCCTGGGGGTGGGGGGTTGGGGGCTGCACTTGGGGGTACCCATGGTACCCCCAACATTGGCATGCACAAGGTGGCAGGCACCGCGCGGTGCCTGCCACCTTGTGCATGCCAATGCACACAGTGCATTCCCAGCATTGTGGCGGCTGGTGCTGTGCACACCGCCCGCCACAATGCTGGGAATGGAGGATGCCACCGCCACGGTGGTGGTGTCATCCTAATCGCTGGTGCGGGACAGCCGCACCACTGGTGGCCGGTCCCAGCACCGCTAGGGTGGCGGGCGGACGGAAGTCCGCCCGCCATCCTAATAGGCCCCATAGTCTATCAGATAAAACCTGGTGGAATATGCCTTCTGAAAACAACACGGAATGCAAAGATAAGCACATATTTGATGCAGAAATCTCAATTTCCGCTGTAATTCCCAATTCTAATTTTGTGGCAATACTGCACTCAGAAATTACAGCACCCACAGTATCTGGATTTGCAGGTATGGTATTACTGCATCCAGAGACCCAGAAACCTTTTAATGTGGGGCTTAGAAATGAATGGTATATCACAGAGGACTCATTATTGCATCATTCCATACCTAAGCATGGAGAGCATGATTGCATCCGGCTAATCATCGCTCCATAGCATCATTTGTTTGTCAACTGATGGAAAAGAAAAAGCCAGAAGTACAGAGTTACAGTGATAAAGGAGGCCTACAAGGGCGTAGCGATGCTTCACCCATCTGCTGAATCTTCAATGGTTCTCTGGCATAATAGTGGCGAGAAAAATATCGCCCAACTTTATGTTCTTTGTATGTACAGTCAAAGATATAGACAACCAAAATATAGAAGACCACACTACGGTCAAAAAATGGGTAAGTTAATCGAATTTTAATGATTATACACAACATTTACTTTAAAACATATAATTTTAAAAATAATATTACATTAAAAAATATATATGTTCATAACATAAAAAATATATTAAGAAATTATAACTTACATAAAATAAAAATATATACTTCTAAATTGAAAGAAATAAACACAATATTTAAAAACACACAAAAGATATATTTAAAAAAGTATACAATAACAACATAAAACGATAATAATAAAATACTACAAATACATTGAATTAATTGACAAAGTACATTAAAATTACTTTTAAAATTAAAAGAAATGTATACATATTTATACAATTTAAAAATAAATACAAAAAATAGACTTGGTGGGGTAAAATTCACTACTTCATACCTGAGCAACAGTAGGGAAAGTGTTGGGCTTTGGAGGGGTACGATTTGGTATTCCTATTCCAACGTAATAAACAATAGGGAAAGAGTTTGTCAGATCAAGTTACCTGGTCAGACACAATATCCTGAAAACAAGACCCAGTGGGAGTGATACACGCTTGGAAAGTCCTACCACACCTTATAACACCCCACGAACTGCCTATACTGCAGGCCTGAGGTGCGTCAAAGGGAATAGGGGAATGGGACCAAATAAAACAAAATAGTCTGGTCACTGGTCTCACGATATCACCCTCCTCACATTGTGTCTCCAACAAACCAAGGTAGATTGTGTTCTGGGTTCTGTGAGTACTGTAGAGGGATAAGAGCATGTTCAATCTGTGTTCCAAGACCCTCTCGTCTTTTGCCACACTCTCACTCAATCGCTCATGCACTCATTCTCGCATACTTATGATTGACCAGTTTTAGCTGGACTTCGTGTTTTAGCCGTTACTTGTATCACTTCCCCTTGAAACTGTCTCTGTGATATTGACCAACAATTTGTGGGGTCGTGGTTATCGAGGAATCTGTTTCTGACACAGGTGCTCTGCAGGGTTTTTGGGCTGAAAAGTGGCTAGTTACTGCACAAGTCGAGAGCAAGAAAACAGCACTCTGATTAGGGAAATGCGATTAGTCCTTGAGTTTCAGGATCTAACTATAGCGCTGGTTAGTGTTAATCGATAGTCAGTGAGTCTGCGGAATCACTATTGGTAGTTAAATTAGTCTTGTTCTTGTGCTGGGAAAAGCGCCTTGCCTTGTCTCTGACTTTAGTGCCAATATCGGCAACTCACCCAACCTGCAAAACATAGCAATCTCATAATAAAGAAACACACAAGACACAGTAATTGTTGGAGAAAATATTGCTGCAGGTTTATTTCATACAAGAAATATGCCAAGATGGTGGGTCAACTTACGGGCGATCCAAGGGCAGGCAGCAGTGACTCCCCTAAGCTGCCCTGCCCACCTGATGAGCCAACTGCACCGTGGCCAAACCAATTGGTGCTAACCATTTTGGGGAATCTCCCCCTTACATACAGTGGACCTCTAGTCCACCCTTTCACTCACGCCCTTTTAGGGGCGGAGTGTGTCCAGGCATGCCCCCGGTTGCTCAGGTTTACAACCGCCAACAGGACTAGCGGGCGCTGTCGTTCCTCCAGGGTCATGCCGTAAAGACTTCTGGGGTTGTTTGGCATTTGCACCCTTCTTGTGCTCCTGAAGAGGGTACCCCTATGTACCATTCAGCCTCTGGATCGCCCTGTAACTCCACCTGCAACACAAAATAACAAGTTAACAGCCTTCCTACCCTAGCTACCCATCCTAGCCGACACGCCGGGTATGCGGTAGGGAGGGTGACAGAGTGGAGAAATCGGCACAAAAGGAACTCTGGATGGGCGGGGGAAGTATAAATTCCTTGCCCCCGCCCACTCGGTGCACCGGAAGTGACGCGAGCAACACGCCGGACCTCGGTGACCCCAGAGATCTGACAACTAGACCGGTTTAGCTGTGCCAATTGTGGCACTAAGGTGGCCGCCCTCTAAGGGGGCCCCCTACATGGGCCGTGGGCAGCCACATAGTGCCAATATCGGCAACTCACCCAACCCGCAAAACATAGCAATCTTATAATAAAGAAACACATAAGACACAGTAATTGCTGGAGAAAATATTGCTGCAGGTTTATTTCATACAAGAAATATGCCAACAGGGTGGGTCAACTTACGGGCGATCCAAGGGCAGGCAGCAGTGACTCCCCTAAGCTGCCCTGCCCACCTGATGAGCCAACTGCACCGTGGCCAAACCAATCGGTGCTAACCATTTTGGGGAATCTCCCCCTTACATACAGTGGACCACCAGTCCACCTTTTTACTCACGCCCTTTTAGGGGCGGAGCGTGTCCTGGCAAGCCCCCGGTTGCTCAGGTTTACAACCGCCAACAGGACTAGCGGGCGCTGTCGTTCCTCCAGGGTCCTGCCGTAAAGACTCCTGGGGTTGTTTGGCATTTGCACCCTTCTTGTGCTCCTGAAGAGGGTACCCCTATGTACCATTCAGCCTCTGGATCGCCATGTAACTCCGCCATAGCTCTGGATGTGGCACCCGTCACACCCAGGGCTCCCCACCAAGGCAGGCAACTTTCTTACTTACACCCTGCTGACTCTAGGGTGTCACCCAGGTCCCACAGGAACAGGTCCATGCCCACTTTAGACAGGTGGACCCCATCCTCATTGAAACACCCCGTGGTCTTGGCATGTAAGAGTCCATGTCTGATAAAGCCAAACCCCCTCTGATCCGTGAATTTGCGCATGGAGCTGTTTACTCTCCTACGAGAAATTTCAATGGCCAGACCAATCATGGAGTGATCTCAGACCACCATAACTCACATGGGCCTATCTGATTACTTATCTCACTCATTGTGGCTTTCATAGCCTGTAGCAGAGCCTTTCTACCCATGAAAGTCAGATTATTGTCTCCCAGGTGGGTGACCAAAATGCTGGGAGAGGGTCCACCTCCTGCTTGTCTGTGCCACAGCTTCTTCAGCAAGCTGTGCCATCGCATGCCTGGGAACCCCAACCAGACTATCTCAGTGAGGGAAAACCCATGCTTCCAACTCCTGCTTTCCGCCCATTGCGCCACCCTAGTGATACCTGAATTGCCGATCACCCACACCTTTGATCCTGGCAAAATAAAGAAATGCAGAGTTGCAAACACCTTTTATTGAAAAACACAACACACAATTGGCAAACAAATACAAAGCATAACTGAAAATTATATGCTCGAAAGCCACACTGCAAACACATAGAACACAACTAGCAGCGTCCTGATGTTCAAGTGCGCACCCTGCCCCTTTTTGAATTCACGGGCGGATGTATCGCTTGTAACACTGAGACCTCCAACGCCCCACCCGCTTGATGTGTTCTGGCGACAGGCCAACCTTGAATGCTGAGGTAGCCACTCCTATCCTAAAGGAATGGCTGCAAAAATGCTTACCAGGCCCACATGCATGACTTCATGACTTGTTCCACCTGAAACTTGGTAAGAGGCGTGCGGTCAGCATGAATAAACAAGTAGCCACCGCGGCGGGGCGAAGGGCTAAGTAAACAGAGACCAAGCCAACAGGGCAGTACCTTTTATCTCCAAGTGGATGTAGCCAGATCACCTTCCCCAGCCCAACCTGGTCCGTTTTGGATCTCTTCACTTGAATTCTCAGGGATTCTCCTGTGAGCAGGGTATCCTGTCTCCCTATGGCATTCCCAGACCCATCCTTCTTAGACCTAGCCACTAATTCACTTATTCTCAAGGCCCCAAAGAATGCCAAGCTGAAAGCCGCCGAGAAGAGGGGGGCTTTGAAAGGTGAAAGGGTGGCCCTGTGTACTACATCGATCATAACCTGTAATGTTCTGAATTCGATGGGTTACCTGGAGTCTGGAATTCGTGTTTCCCCTCTAGCCCATCCCTTTAGCGCTGCCCTGATGGGGAATGACTTAGTAGGATCCTGTTGGCCCATAAGCTTAGCGTAATGACTCACTGCAGCCAGGTGGCCTGGGGCCCAGGAATGACTCTTGCCCTGGTCCTTGGCCCACACGACAAAGGTTTGGACCTTGTGTTCCAAAGTTGTTGTACCTTCCCTCCAGGCCCCTACCACTTTGCAGAAAATAGCTACATAAGCCTTGTAGCGCCTCCTGGTGCTAGGGAAAGCTCGCCTAGCTCCCTTAATCGCTATTCCACTGAAGAAGGCACCAGAGGTGCAGCGGGAAAGGGGTCATCTCCTCTCTCGCTCTAGGCCATGCCTCCCAGAAACGGCACCACTGAAAACGAGAGAGAGCGTCAGCTGCAACGTTCTTTCCCCCTTGGATGTGTCTAGCCCTACACTCCACATTGTTGTACAAACAAGCCCGCACCAATTCCCTCAGCAAGCAGAGTACCAAAGGACAATTAGCTGTTTGCGCATTTATGGCCTGAACCACTGCCATATTGTCCAACCAGAACAGCACTCTTCTAGCTGCCAGCGCTTCTGGCCAGAGATGAAGGGTGACAACTATTGGGAATAGCTCCATAACCGTTACATTGGACGTGATTTTCCTCTTATGCCAGGCAATCGGCCATTTCTCCGCACACCACTCGCTCCCCATGATTGCTCCTAAGCCCTCCCTGTCCAATGCATCCGTGAACAGGAACAGCTCAGGGCTACCAGCCCAAGGAGCTCTCCAAATAACCGAGCCATTGAAGTTGGCCAAGAACTCGGCCCACATGCTGAGGTCCTTCTTCATTCCCTTGCTCAACCTGACCAGGCGATGTTTTTTCCTGACCTTAGCCGTGGCCCTAGCCAATCTCCTAGCAAAAACCCTCCCAGCTGGGATCACCCTCGCTGCAAAGTTCAATTTCCCCAGGTGGCTCTGGATTGACCTAGGGTTGCCTTATCCTTTGCCAAAGAAGCCTGGATGTCCTGAACCAACGCCTACACCTTGCCCGCCGGGAGTCTGGACACTCCCACCACAGTGTCTAGCTCAATACCCAGGAAAGTCAGGACCTGCGCTGGGCCCTCTGTTTTGCTTGGTGCCAGTGGGACCCCTAGATGATTGGCTAGCCTTTCAAAATCCCGGAGTGCCATCCCGCAATCCTGCATTCCTTCCTCCCCAGTGAACAGGAAATCATTGAGGTAGTGAGTCACCCCCTTTACACTGTACGTCCCCTGTAATGCCCATTGCAAAAAACAGCTGAACGCCTCAAAATATGCACAAGAGACTGCACAACCCATGGGCATGCATCTGTCATAGTAAAACTTGCCATCTAGCTTGAAACCCAGTAAATGTTGGCTGTCCGGGTGGACTGGCTGCAAGTGGAACGCTGATTCAATATCTGCTTTTGCTAACCAGGCCCCTTTGCCCGCCCTCCTGACCAAGTCCACTGCTACATCAAAAGTGCAATATGAAACAGAGCATGTGCCCTCTTCCAGACCATGATTCGCTGAGTTCCCTTCAGGGTATGACAGATGGTGTATAAGCCTAAATGTCCCCGGCTCCTTCTTAGGGACCACCCCCAGTGGGGAAACAACAAAGTTATCAAGCGGAGGGGGGGAAGGTCCAGCTACTCTACCTAATGCCTATTCTTTCTCTACCTTGGCCCGCACCACTGCTGGACGCTCCTTCGCTGACCTGAAATTGTCTGTATCTCGGCTTACCAGAGGGCCAACATAAGGAATCTTAAAGCCCTTGATAAAGCCCGCCGACAGCAGCTGGCCATCTTGTGCATTGGGGTATAGGCTGAGCAATGGGAGGAGGTTATCCAGGAGTAGCGGTGACTGGCCTTTGGCTGCGCAGGCGGTGGCTAGAGCACTGATAATGTGTGGGAGGGAGCCATCATGTGAACAGGACGCAATTGGGTCACAAGGTGTGCTGCTCGGTGACGCCGGGGAGGCGGGTCTGGGAGAGCCTGTCCCCACTCAACTGTCCTGCTTGTTCTTGCCAGGTGGCTGCTGCTCATGTTTGCTGTAACAGGCCGCTGCCTGTTATAGCAAACACATTTGTTGCAAGTGTGTGCAAATGTACATGCTATGCCCCAGGAGCAGGACCCAGCATTGAACAGCCTACAAGTTCCCGTGGGGGGGCGCTTGAAACCTCCCCTCTGGCTCGATACCCCCTGCGTGCCTTGAAAGGGCTGTTTGAAATTGCGTCTCCAAAATTGGAACGGACCCTTTCCTGCTGGATGCCCACCCTGGTATTTGGTCTGGTATTCCTTGTTCTGTGGGGTGTATTTACCCATATGCTCCATCCAGAGCTCTTCTTCCTTTTGGTCCCATCCCATCTCGGGGCACATGGCCATCTTTTTCCTAAACTCTCTATCGTAGTTGTACCAACCCATGCCTCCCCACTTCAGGGCCTCGTTGTGAATGGTCTGGGAATATTGGAATAAACTTGGGCCCAGATCTGGGTGTTTTTCCATTACTACGCCCGACAGTATGGAGAAGGCTTCTAACCAATTTTCTATTGTTTTTTCCGGCCAGGATTGATACTTCACCTTCTTCTCATCCTCTTTCCCGTCCATCTTTCTCATGTCTAACCCATCCAGACCATGCATTAGGAGTGTGAAAATATCAATGAAGTCCCGTCGCCAGATCCCCGCCTTGGCTGCCAAGGGGACCTGCCACGCTAGGGAGCAGCGGCCTGACAACAAGGGGGCCACTGAAATAAGTGGTGGGTTGGCTGCTGCCATCGGTGATACCTTCTGGGTTTCTATGCTAGTGGCAGGCGGGGCGGAGCCTTGGGCTTGTATCGCGTGGCCTGCTTTGTGGGAAGGAGCTAAAGTACACACACTGGCCGCTGGCTGGGCAGAGGGTGGCAGCAAAGTGGGTGTAGTGCTGGTAAGGGCTGGTGTGCTACTGTGTGCTGCTATTGAACCTGTGGCAGACACTGGATCCGTTTGCCCCACCACTTCTGTAGGAAATGCTGCCGCAACTGCAGTGGAGACAGTGCCCAGGGTCTGAATTTCGCTTGGCTGAGTCCCCCACACTTTAGTAATTGCTTGCACCCCCTCCACGCAACTGCTTAGGCCACTGTGAGAGGGCAGGGGACCTTGTCTGGCGAGACCGGTTTTAAATTCAGCCATAAAACTCATCATAGTGAAGGAAGTGACCCGATTAGGGCCACCCGGGTCACTTTCGACCCCCTCTAGCCTTCCATTCAATGAAGAGTCAGTGACGCAGTAGAGAACACAAGCGAAGTAGTTTATTCACAAAGTACACTGCAGTGGAGTCCAATCTGCCCAGCCTCCTATGATGGCTGACGAGGGACTGACTCTAACAAACATAAAGTTACATTACGTAGGTTGTGGAGCCCACAAAGACCCTCCAACTATGGAAAAATACTGGTAGCTGTCGTAATACAATGGGGGTATTTATTATTATTATTATTATTATTATGTAGCTTATAGAGCGCACGGCTACCCCCAACGGGAGTGTCCCGGCGCTTAAGACAGATAGAGAGGTGGAAGGGATAAGAGTAGAAATTCCACGGGTGCTAAGGAAGACTGAAGAGCCATGTCTTCAAGAATTTCCGGAAGCTTAGCTCCGTGTTAGCCTTTCTGATGTGTATGGGCAGGGAGTTCCACAGAGTTATGGTTCTAACGGTAAAGGACCTTCCTCCTATTCTAGCCTTAGCGAAACGAGGGATGATAAGGAGTTCAAGATGGTTAGATCTTAGGTTTCTTGCTTGATAGCACTTACGGATTCTATTCCGGAGATAGAGGGGGCCACTTCCGTTTATTGCCCGATAGGCAAGAGTGAGCGCCTTGAATTCTGTGCGTTTTTTCACGGGCAGCCAATGAAGACTACGTACATGGGGAGAGATATGGTGCCTTAGAGGGACATTTCTAATAAGCCTTGCGGCTGCATTCTGTATTATCTGCAGTTTCCTTAGCAGATACGTTGGTAAACCCAGATATAGACTATTAGCGTAGTCTAGTTTTGATGTTATTAGTGCATGGACAATAGTTTTCCTGCAGTCCATTGGAAGGAAGTGAAGAAATCTTCGTAATGCCTTCATTTTCCAGAAGCAGGATGATGACACGAGTCCTATCTGGGATTTGCATGAGAGAGTGTTGTCCACCTTAAAGCCCAAATTTCTAGCTGAGGACACAGGCTGTGGAGGGGGATTGAGCTGTGAAGGCCACCAGAGATCAGAGTGGGGGGGAGGCTGGTTAAAAAACAAAACCTCAGTTTTGTCGGCATTCAACTGCAGACAATTTTTGTCATCCAGGTAGATATGTCAATCAGACATTCCTTAAAGTGTGTGAATGCGGCCTCTGAATGGTCTTTAAAAGAGAACACTAGCTGGGTGTCATCAGCGTATGAGATGACACCCATGCCATGTTGCTCTATGAGAGTAGCTAGGGGCGCAAGGTAAACGTTATAAAGAGTGGGGCTGAGAGCCGAGCCCTGAGGAACTCCACATTTCACCAATCGGGGTGATGAAACATAAGGATGCAGCCTTACTTTCTGGGACCGTCCTTCAAGAAAAGAGCTGAACCAGGCCAGAGTGGTCCCTAAAACTCCCAATTGTCTAAGCCTGTCAAGAAGGATCTTATGTGACACAGTGTCAAATGCTGCTGACAGGTCTAACAGCACCAGTATTGCACAGTTATTCTTATCTAAGGTTTCCCGGATTGTTTCAGTTACCTCCAACAGAGCTATCTCGGTGCTGTAGCCAGCTCTGAATCCAGACTGAGAGTCGTGTAATGATTTGTTGATTTTTAGGAAGTGGGATAGCTGCTTCTGTACTTCTTTCTCAAGGATTTTGGCTGGTGCTGGCAAGAGGGAGATGGGTCTAAAATTTTTTAGTACGGTAGGATCTGCATCCTCCTTTTTGAGGATGGGTTTTACAAGTGCAGTTTTCCAGATGGACGGGTAGGTGCCCGATGTTAGAGAAGCGTTCCAGAGCTGATTCAGAGGAGGGTTAATCAAAGGGGCAAGTAGGTTAAAATACCTAGCGGGGCAGGGATCCAGAGGGGATCCAGATTTTATTTTTTCCAATTGACTGAGAGAGAAGTCGGGGTCAAAAGGGATGAATTCCGACCAGGTGTTTGTGGGGGATGTAAGAGGAGTGTTGGAGGTATTAATCTCCGAAAATGAGGAGTAAATATCTTGAATTTGTTCCTGAAAGAAAATTGATAAATTCTCACAGAGAGTATCGGACGGGGTTATGTTACTTTTCATTGTCTCTGGTTGCAGGAAGTCTTGAACAATTTTAAAGACTTCTTTGGTCGAACTGTCTGATCGTCTAATTTGATTGGCAATGAAATCCTTAATGCAAAAGCGTTTCAGCCCGTGAAAGTGCTTAACTGCTTTCCTATAGATGTTTTTCATCTCAGTGCAGTAGGTTTTGCGCCATAGCCGTTCGAGCTTTTTACAGCGGCTTTTTTCTGCTTGTAGTTCAGGTGTGAACCAGGGAGCTGAGGGTTTGTTGCTGGTTGATTTCATCACTTTCATAGGGGCTATTTTGTCTATGGCAGAGGTAACCCAATGATTAAAGGTTTCCGCATCCTTGTTAGGTTCTCCAGTGAGTAGTAAGGGGGTGTTAGATAATGCAGGGCCCATTGTTTCAGGGGTGATTTTCCTCCAGTTTCTACGGACATCGTGTTTAATTTCCCTTTGGTAATGATTTGTGGTGAAGGTTAAATTGAAGGAAATTAGACTGTGGTCCGACCATGCAAGAGGGATGGGATTCTCTGTGGTAAGGGATGAGATGTTAGTAAAAATAAGGTCCAATATGTGTCCTGCCACATGTGTAGGCATAGTGACCAGTTGTTTAAGGTTTAATCCTTTGAGTGTGTCCTCCAATTGAGAGGCCAGAGGACATTGTATGTTGTCCATATGGACGTTAAAATCGCCCAGGACTATCAAATTTGCGTATTTCAGTGAAAGGTCAGCGATCAGGTCACAAATATTCCATAGTTCAGTGGGTTTTGATCCAGGGGGTCTGTAGACCAACACTCCTGCAATGGAGAGAGTGGGGGAGATTATAACATTAAAAAACATTGCTTCAAGCAGGTCAGTGGATTCGATTCTTTTGTATGATATTTCCCATTCCTCTTTTGTGATTATGGCAAGTCCACCGCCTAGTCTGTTGCCAGTTCGGTTTTCTATGACAGAGCACAAGTTTCAATTCTGCAGCCTGGCACAAGCTATCTACTGCTAAGGTTGTCTGGTTTATCCTCCCTACTAGACAGGTGGGAGAAGGCCTCTATGTAACAGAAAAGGCATGCGTTAATGAGCAAGATTCGACATTGAAGAAACAAAACTTACCAAGGTCCATTTCTCGTAAATGATCAAGTAACAGTTTCGATTATAATACAAAATGGCGTCTTCGAGAGCTAAAATGGTGGCACAGATGTCAACCTAACTAACATAACATCTGCACCTTCTGATTACGTATGCATACAGCGAGAATATATAATGATTTAGCTACATAAATGCTAACATAGTATTGAATAAAATACGAGTAATATGGTACTAATACATTTCAATTCTAACAGACCCTCCTTTTAGCATTTATAAGCTAATACGGACACCTTTATTCATGCTATCAGGTAAAGGTCTTTACAATTCTAAAAGTAGAAAAAATATAGAAAGACAGGTAATAACATGTCAAGTTTGTATAAGAGGAAGGTGCACCAGAACAAAGTCAATAAACTCCAAGTATGTCCAAAGTAAGTACTTGGAGTTTATTGACTTTGTTCTGGTGCACCTTCCCTCTTATACAAATTTGCTTATCTGGTTTCCAGTGGAGTGGAAGTGCGGCGAGCTCTGGAAGTAGTTGCACAGTCCTTCTAATTGTTTATCTTTACCTGGGAATTGATGTGCTGAACCGTGGTCAGCCGCATTCTGTCGTTTCTTTTTATAATAACATGTCAAGTGCGGATGTATATACGTATATATGCATAACCAAACATATGGAAGGAAATAACACTAAACATTATCAATACAAGGAACATCAGGAACAGAACCTGCAAGAGAAGTAGTTGAACCAAAACACCCTCATCTATTTGCATAATAGTATCAAGTTCCTTTTGAAGCATTATCTTTGCATTAGTGTCGTGAACTGAAATCCTTTTGGGAGAAAGATAAGTAGCACAGTATGAGCAGCATAAAGTAAGACACTGAATCAAAACACAGCAACAGATTAAAAGGACAATGAAATATATCACCTTTTCTAGAATCCAACCCCAACCACCAAAAAATGACCAGCTCCAGTTACCGCTCTCCATTCCTCGAACATTTTCCAAAATGTCTAAAATATATTGAGTGATATTTCTCTCCATATTCGTGATACCGACCACACACTGCTCTCCTATTATTGTGCATGCGCCACCGCTCTTGGCTAAAATAAAATCAACCGCATATCTCGTTTGCTCAGAGTATATGCGCATACTTTCTAACTGGGTGGTGATGTCACGTAAAGCTGCCACTGTAGAATTGGACAGAATCTGCAGTTTGCACCCAAAATACTCTCTAGCTCGTTCACCCCTGGCCATGGCAGTGCCACCAAATGTGATAATAGAGGAAAGTAAATATCCAAAAAGTGATACCATTACTGTAATTGTTGACTTCCAAATCGGTAACTCCCTCACAAAATTCCTTGGTCAGTGTTCTTTTCGCCCATCTTGTATGTGGTTTACTATACTTGCAAGGTACTCCAAGAGGTAACACCATTCCCAGGGCCACATCCTCTGTGCCATTGTACATATTAGAATAGGTGCCGTATGACAAAAAATAAAAACCTGGGTGTGCATAAAGCGGACCTTGATAATCCAATGGAGCATATCTAGTATTCATACCCTCCATACTAGGGTCATTCTTCTTTCCTAAGCGCAATATATTTTTGTACACTATTGAGGAGCAATTTAGGTACAAATAAGCATCAGTACTATTTATTATTGGGCAACATGCAGGATAAATACCTGCCTCTTGAGTGACTGTCAGATCTTGATAATGCCAACCTGTCAGAGTGATATTTCTTTATCAATATACAAATTATCGCAATACATTTCAGGCATGCAACCTGGGTACCCTGTCCCTCTGGGTTTTCTGTAATACAAACAAGGGCCAGGATATCGCATACCAAATTCACCCCTTGCCACTACAAAATGGGGAGGACGAACATATGTATAATTCACCAATGATAATGGGTAAGCAGTCCATAAACCTGTAACAGAATCAGTGGGATAACAAGCTGTGATATCTCCGAAAAACTTCCTGTGTGTATCCAAGAAAACATTACTTCGTATATCTGTTTTGCTATGATCTGAAGAGACAATCCGATATAAAGCACACAATGGTGTATCACCAGAACACTCCAGAACCCAGAACATCCCCCCTCCCACTAATAAGAACAGTAATATGAAAATAACACAGAACACCTTCTTTCTGAGCAACCAATCAAAACCAAGCTGCCCCGGTCGCAGGGCAACAAAAGGCTGCTCATCTTCTACAATAGGACGACCAAATAGATACATTTTTACTATCGATTTTTACAAATAGAATCACCAGAGAAAGAGACGTCACGTAATGGAACCAATGATGGAAAGAACACAAAAAAAAGAAAAAAATATAAAACGTTGAGAAAAAATTCAGGGTCCGTTACAAGCCTCCCTGGCAGGCTTCTATTGTTCAATCTTCGATGGTGCTATTGAGCACTGTACGGTGGAGCCACACTGTTGCAGCTCATCAGCAAATGTTCACTGTCCTCAAGATATCGCACTCTCCCTCCTTGGAAAATACCCTCAACTTATCCTGTCCTGCATCACAGGCAGTGCATCAATTTTCTGATCCCTAGTCTAACAAGGAAAAGCAGAAACAAAAGGCGTTTTACTAATCTTATCCAAGAAGTCCATCCCTGCTACACTTACTTCTCTTTTGGTGCACTATCCTTCCATCGAGGACGCAAACCATACCTTGCTACTCCAGGCACTGTCTCATCTCGTATAAGAATCTGAAATTCAGGGGGTGACGGAGAGTGAGGCTCAGGCTCCTGTGGGTTGGGTGAAGAAGAAGCCTGGGCAGCTTTCATTTCTGGGGGAACTGCCTCGTTCAGAATCGCCTCACTCTCTTCCTCCGTCTGGGCCCAAGTCAGCTGGGTGTCAGAAAAGGGAACAAAACGTGGAACCTTCTCTGTCTCGTGGTCCCCTATCCCCTCGCAAACCCATCCATCATAGGGGAGGGGGAGCGGCACTGAGAGGTATGGACCCAATGTTTCCGACCGTCTACTCTCACTGCCGTCCTTGTCGTGATAAGGACCAAATATGGTCCTTTCCATCAGGGTTCCAAGCTGTCTTGTCTCTGGAAATTCTTAATGAGGATGTAGTCTCCAGGCTGTATGGTATGCCCGGGCCCCTCTGGTGCTGGAGGCAAAGCTTCATGTATCTGTTGATGAATAGAACGTAAACTTTTAGTAAGATCATATAAATAATCGACTAACAAAGGATAATCAATTTCAGAAAACTTTTTCGGTCTAGGGACATTTGCGGGACGGCCAAAGACCACCTCGTATGGCGATAATCCTGTTCTAGAATGGGCTGTCATTCTGGTGGACAATAGAGCAAGGGGTAATGCATCTGGCCATTGCAACCCAGTACTTTCCTTAATCTTAGCCAATTTTTGCTTGAGAGTACCATTGTACTTCTCAACCAAACCTGCTGACTGGGGATGATTTGCTGCATGAAATTTTTGCTTGATGTGTAGACCATCACACACCAATTGGATCACTTTTGCATTAAAGTGACTTCCGTTGTCATCCAAATCAAATGGGGCAAGCCGTAGCGTGGGAAAAACTCTTTAATAAAAGCCTTCGCCGTCGCCATGGCTGTATTTTCTTTCGTTGGGTAGGCCTCAATCCATTTATTAAATGCACAAACAACCACTAGCACATATTTCAAATTATTAACTCGCTGCATCTCAATATAGTCCATCTGGAGTACCTCAAAAGGGAGAGAAGGTGGCGCAAAATTACCAGGAGTTGTAGGGGTACCCTTACCAGGATTGTGCTTCATACAATCATACAATGTTTCACGAGATGAGCAGCAACCTTTGGGATGTTGCCATTTTGCCACACAGGATCCAATAGTCTACAGATTCCCTTCATGCTAATATGAGCCGGACCATGTGCCATTGTAACTACGGGAAATACATATGCATCAGGTAACATCCATCTCTGCTTTTCGGTTTTATCAGTCCAGCAGCCTTCTTCAGCTTAATGCCCTGTACTCTCCTGCCACACTGTCAACTCCTCAACTGTTGCCTCACTCTGTATTTCCCTGACACTTTCTAGTGAATTTTCAAACATCGTAACATCTGGTACCCATCTAGCAGGTCCTGCCACAAACATTTTCGTCATTTTTGACCTGGCTGTCTTTTTTGCTGTCTGATCTGCAAAGGCATTTCCTTTCCCTATATCGTCAGTGATTGCTTTATGGGCTGTACACTTCACTATTGCCAATCGTTTGGGAAGGGTCAAAGCTGTCAAAAGTCTATCTATCAGCGGACCGTTCTGAATCTTAGTACCATGTGAAGTCAAGAATCCTCTCTCTGCCCAGAGGCGTCCAAAATTATGGGCCACCCCGAAGGCATACTGGCTGTCAGTGTAGATATTGACAGTCAGTCCTTCACTCAATTCACATGCTCGCAAAAGAGCTATCAACTCCGCAGCTTGAGCAGATTGGTAAGGAATACGTAATGTCTCGACTACAGTGTGCAGCGTGGTAATAGCATACGCTGCTGTAGTAGTGCCATCTGACAATTTAAAATAAGAACCATCGGCATATAGTTCCCCTTGTGGGTCAGATAAGGGAACATCAGTCAAGTCTACCCGTCCCTTTGTCTCTTCTTCTGTACGGAACAAACAATCATGGACATCTAGGTCCTCATCTTCCGAAGGGAGGGGTAGTAACGTGGCTGGGTTCAGAATGGCACATCTTTTGATAGTAATATGAGGTGCAAATGAAGTCAATTCATAGCCAGTCAGACGAGCACTGGTAAGGTGCTGCATATTTGTCTTGTTCAAAAGTACATCAACAGCATGAGGTACCATTACTGTGAGATCATGATTAAGAACGAGCCCTACCGATTGTCGAATAGAGACCGCTGCAGCCGCAGTGGCTCTTAAACAACTCAGGAGGGCTCTGGCGACAGGGTCAAGCGTAGCAGAAAAATAAGCACACGGCCTCTGCTTACCTCCAAAGGCTTGTGTTAACACCAAAAGCACACACCCAGCCATTTCGTGTACGTAGAGCACGAAAGGCTTCTTATAATCAGGCGTACCAAGCACAGGTGCAGAGCAAAGTGCAACTTTCAATTGCTCAAAAGCATGCTGGCATTCATGCGTCCAGAGCAAGGGTTCATGCACATCTTTAGTTGTTAGGCGAAGCAAGGGCTGTAATAATAAAGAATAAGCGGATATCCAGTGTCGACAATACGAGGTGATGCCTATAAAGGCACGCACATCCCTCTGAGTCACAGGGATAGGCATCTTAACAATGGCATCAACTCGTTCAGGTGTTAGCCTCCGACCCTCCTTCGACAGCAGGTGACCTAAATAGGTGACCTGCTGTTGACAATATTGAAATTTGGAAAGGGACAATTTATGCCCTTTGTTTGCCAAATGCTTCAATAATTTAACCGTAGCATCCCGACAACCCTCTTCGGTATCGGAGGCTATCAAAATGTCGTCCACGTACTGCAGTAATACATTACCTGCGGGAAGAGAGAGAGAGTCCAATTGACTTTTCAAAGCCTGACTGTAAATACTGGGACTTTCAGTGTACCCCTGAGGAGCTCGACAGAATTTGAAGCTCCTACCAGGCAAGGCAAATCCGAGAAGATACCTACTGTCTGGATGAATAGGGATACTAAAAAAAGCATTTTTCAAATCAATCACAGAAAAGAATTTGGCTGTGGAAGGAATCATCGTCAAGAGAACAGTAATATCTGGGACCACCGGGAACTGAGGAACTACACGGAGATCAATCACAAAACGATAAACATCAGGATGTGCATCAGGGGAATCCAAGGGTGCCTTCTTAAGAATAGGGAGAATGGGGCTATTCCATACATTCGCTACTGTCTCCTCAACCACCCCTGATTTAATCAGGTCCTGTATAATCTGCATCAAAGCCTGTTCCCCAGCTTGTGATATTTTATACTGGGGAATACGAGGGATCACAGCGTTCTCCTTGACCTTTATGGAAACCAGTGGTATCTGTAACAACCCCACATCCGTATCCCCTGTGGCCCACAATGAGGACGGCACATCTTTGAATTCAACAGGAATCGGCGCATCCTTTGCCAAACACTGTTTTGTACTAACCACATTAGGTCCAAGAGTCATGTGAACACCATCCGGGGAACAATAAATGGTAGCATATAACTTCTTCAACAAATCCAATCCTAATAAATTTTCCCCACAATTCGCCGTTAACAAAAATGGAGAATCCACAGTAAAAGGACCAACAGTCAAAGCAAGAGGTTTGGAAATGGGGCTCACAACCGGTACGCCTGAAAAACCTACCGAAACCTTATTACGGCCAGACAGGGCTACCCAGGGGACAAGCGAATGAGAAACAGAGCTATTCATTGCACCTGTATCCACCAAAAATGTCTGTGCCGAACCATACAAATCTGCTGTAACATAAGGACCATGCTGATCCACAGAAATTTGGACTGGTCCCTTTCCCTGTCCCTGGCTGTCCTAACCATAGGACATCCCTGCAGCGTCACCCATATCATAAACATCATGATAGTACTGCCTTCATCAAAATAGTTCTGATCAGAACGACCCCCCGAGGATGCATCTACTTGAGCCTCATCCCGACCAACCTCATAACGGCACCTTCCACTCGAACCCTGCCCTCTAGGTACTGCAATTTTCTGTAACAAATCTGGACACTCGCTTCGCCAATGTCCCTCCTTTTTACAATACGCACACAGATTCTGCCCTAGGGGTGCACCACCTCTACCAGCTTCCCGTGACCTTTGAGCCGGAACAGTGCCCCTTCCCCTCCCAGATCCTCTTGCAACCTGCTGTAGCAACACCCTTGTTTTCAAATCCTTACTCTTCTTTTCCACCTTGTCTTTTCCTCGTTTTCTCAATGCTCATAGTACTGTGCCATACTCAATATCACCGAAGGGGAAGAGGTAGTCCAAGTGCTCTCTGAAGCCTGTAACCGAGCTGCAATCTTAGGAAGCAAATTTGTGACAAACATATTAACAAACAAACAAACACCACCTTCAACTGACAAATCCTGTCCACTGAAATCCAAAAACACCCCTTCAAACTGAGTAAAAAAAACAGACACACTTTCCTCTATCGTTTGACGACACGCTGTCAGCTTGTCCCAATCTACTCTTCTAGGTGGAATAAGAGAATGCATATAAGTAATAATACGACTTGGCAAAGCCAGAATCTCAGCCCTGGGTTTTTCACCGGGCTTTCGCTCCTTATCCCATGCCTTAATCGCATCCCAAGAGCCACCCAATTCCACCCTATGATCCTGAATATGCACCTGCCTCCATATATCCACAGGCACCAACAGCCCGAAAAACATCTCAATATCTACTAATGTCATAACTGACGAGGAGGTGGCCTCTGTTAACTCTTTATAATACGCCGTAGGGTTTTCCGTAGGATCTGGTAACTGACTCTTAAGAGCTAACACCTAACTTCTCTTCCATGGGGTATAAACCCACTGCTCCTGAAAATGAGCCGCCACCCACTGTTGAACCACATCTTCCCTCTGATTACGCTGCTCTGGGATCTCAGGATGAAAAATAGGATGCACCTCCCTCATTGGGAATTGGGACACAGTAGTGAGAGTACGGTGATGTAATCGTTCTCGATAACCGAGTAGCGTCCCAACATTACCAAGAACGTCTGCAGGGGCCATACCAGCTGAATATACACGATCTCGAATATCATAAATAATTTGAGGAGCTGTGCCTCCAATACTCTGTTCCCACAAACTAATCAATGTAGCCGACATATGCTGAAGGGCATGCTGTTGTACAAACAGATCAAAATCTTTCATCACACTCCATATATCCTCCACACTATAAATCGGACTCCGAGCCCATTGTGCTGCCTGATTTGCAACCATCCTTTTCTCCTCTTCACCTACATCAGATCGAATCAATACCTGCTCCATTCGCTCCCGTGCTGCTGCCCAATTCCCTCCATCTGACCCTCGCACCGGTGTCCCAACACTAGACAACACTATAGATGAAACATCTGGGGAAGACACAAGGGATACAGATGCAGGTGACAGTGTCAATAATGACTGTGTGGTAGGTGTAAGAGAAGGAGGAGAAACATGAACAGAAACAGCAGACACTGCAGGGGTGCCCGCAGTCACCACACTCACAGGTTGCGACACCGGAGAGGAGACAGAATGGGCTGGAGCCGAAGCCTTTGAGTCTGCAGAAAGACCAGAGGACGGCGAAAGAACAACGGAGCACTGAGATGACAGAACAACAGGATATATTCTCTGCGGGGCATAGGGAGGTGGGGGGCGAGTTTCCAGCAGATCCTCCACAAAAGGATCCTCATCCTCTCGAACAACATAAGACTTATTACATTGCAATCGAAACTTCCTATCTGCACACTCAATACCCTTTTCTGTTTGTTCTCTATCATAAGCTACCGCTTTCTGAACCACTGTTTGCATCGCCTTCTTCCTAGACTCCTTCTCGGCTCATATACGCCTCTGCTATGTTATGTTATGTTATCTGGTATTTATAAAGCGCACAGCTACTCCCAAGAGTGTCCCGGCGCTAGGAGAAAAAGACCACATAACAGCATTCAGAACATCACCCTACAGCAGAAATCGGATAGATCCTAATGTTGGAAAAGCCATGTTTTCAGATTCCTCCTAAAAGTAAGGAGGTCCGGTACCTGTCTAAGCGAAAGAGGTAGGCCATTCCATAGCCGAGAACCCACTGCTTGAAAGGATCTTCCCCTACCCGGGAGAGCAGGACCTTCGGAGTCGAGATCAGAAGCTGAGCCGAGGACCTCAAGGTACGCTGCGGTATATAGGGTTCAAATCTTTCCCTAAGGTAGGGGGCTCCAATCTTATGAAAAGCTTTGAAAACCAAGACCAGCGCTTTAAAATGGATTCTTTTCCGCACCGGAAGCCAATGTAGGGAAGACAGAAGGTGAGTCGTGTGAGTCCTAGGTCCTGTCAAAGAAATGGCCCTGGCCGCCACATTCTGGATCACCTGCAGTCGGCCAAGTAAGTACTCCGGGAGGCCCAACTACAGGGAGTTAACATAGTGCAGTCTCGATACCACCAGGGCCTGGACCACTGTTTTCCTGTAAGAGACTGGGAGCAGGGGGAGAAAGTTCCTCAGCATTCTCATCACCCCAAAACAGGCCCCTGCCACCGTTTGGACTTGAGCCTTCATAGAAAGGGCAGCATCTAATTTGACCCCCAGATTGACCCCCAGATTTTTCACGATGGTAACTGAAGACGAGGGGTGAGACATATCCTGCGGCCACCAGGTATTGCCATGCTTCTCTGACTTTTCAGAGTTACACTTCAATTGGTTTTGTCTGAGCCAGGAAAATACCTCAGAGAGGCAGGAGTTAATCATATTACCATTGAACTCGGCACCCTTCTCGCACGTGGACACCAATTAAGTGTCGTCCGCATACAACACTATTTTGGCGCCGTATTTCTTGGCGAGAAGGGCAAGAGGGGCCATATACAAGTTGAACAATGTTGGGCTAAAAATTGAGCCCTGTGGAACCCCAACATTCATGGGAGGGATTTCATGCTTAGCTTCTTTCTGCCATACCTGCGAAGTGTCAAACATCGACTGCCTACTTCTTCTAGCGAATAATTTGTCCTGCAAATAATTCAATTTTTGGTCATCAAAAGTACCATCCAGTGGCCACTGAAGCTCAGCATTGTCCCTCGTATACTTGTGCCATAATGTACGAAACATAATAGGGCCAATACCGTGCTTCACATACATCTCAAAACTTGGAGTGCCTTCTGGAGGCGCAGGCTGCCTTTCCTCCAGTCGATGCTCAACAGAGCAACAGCAACACCCCAAGCACCACATTTGACTCCAACAAGACATCTTAGCATCAGACACATTCACTATCCACTCAATCAACACACACACACGCAATAAAAACACACACAAACAAAGACCTCTCAAAAACAGTCCGTAAACTGAACCAAGACATGTCAGTCCTCAGACTGCAACAAGACAAGATAGGCTCTAGCCCCAGGCCTTTTCAAGAATAAGCCAAATTCAACAAGTGGCCTGGCAGAACGTTCACAAACGCTCCGTATCACAAAGGTCCACAGACCCACCAAATTAATCAAGACGCCGCTCTTACCAGAAATCACAATGAACTCACCTGGTGCACACAGGTCAAACAAGATTATTCTCCACTGCCGACTCTTCGGACCAAACGGTCAGATTCAAGGGTTTTGCCTTTTCAGGAACCCAGCCAAGATGACCACTAGACGAGGAGCCACCTGATCAGACAGGCGGGGCAGCCGTGAGAACCAAGCTCTATCATATGGGGATCCCCAATCCACCCATCCAACCGGACACAACCCCGACCCCACAACCCGACTACGGGTGGGATGGGCCACCTGGTGGAGTCCCTGTTCGGGCACCAACTGAAGGAAGTGACCCGATTAGGGCCACCCAGGTCACTCTCGACCTCCTCTAGCCTTCCATTCAATGAAGAGTCGGTGACGCAGTAGAGAACACAAGCAAAGTAGTTTATTCACAAAGTACACTGCAGTGGAGTCCAATCTGACCAGCCTCCTATGATGGATGACAAGGGACTGACTCTAACAAACATAAAGTTACATTATGTAGGTTGCGGAGCCCACAAAGACCCGCTTACTATGGAAAAATACTGGTAGCTGTCGTAATACAATGTGGGTACAGAGCACAAGTTTCAATTCCGCAGCCTGGCACAAGCTATCTACTGCCCAAGGTCGTCTGGTTTATCCTCCCTACTATACAGGTGGGAGAAGGCCTCTATGTAACAGAAAAGGCATGCGTTAATGAGCAAGATTCGACATTGAAGAAACGAAATTTACCATGGACCATTTCTCGTAAATGATCAAGTAACAGTTTCGATTATAATACAAAATGGCGTCTTCGAGAGCTAAAATGGTGGCACAGATGTCAACCTAACTAACATAACATCTGCACTTTCTAATTACGTATGCATACAGCGAGAATATATAATGAATTAGCTACATAAATGCTAACATAGTATCGAATAAAATACGAGTAATATGGTACTAATACATTTCAATTCTAACAATAGTGTCCATGAGCTTAACCATCTTGTCAATAGAATCGGAATTTGCCGTGGCTGCGCTACTGTCTGTCATGGCCACTGTCCCTGCCACTGGACATAAGGGGGGTGACGTCACGGGGAAGGCTTCTCGAATGGTCGCCAGCGTTCTAGCCCTAGGTGCTGGCGGATCAGCGGGGAAGTCTTTGTTAGTCGGCCTGCAAGCCCTTTTCAGCCTCGAAAGCCCTGTGTCCACATTCGCCAGCTGTTCCGGAACGGGTCTGTGACAGCGACCCCCGAATCCTCCGGCTCGGGCGAGCTCATGATTCCCTTCGCCCACGCCAAGCCTTTAGCCTTGGCCATCTGCATGAATGCCGCACATTGCTCATCTTGAGACGTGCCCGGTAGCGAATCCTCCACAGCTGACATCTGGGAGAATAGGGGGGAGAGCCCTGGCTATCCATGACTCAACCTTCAAAACGTCAGCCAACGAGCGACTGAACCTGCAGGGAGAAAAAGCTGTGTGTGAGAAAAGTCCCCACAACTGACCGACCGGTGCACGGACTGGTCCCTGGTATGACTCATGTGTCCACCTCTTCCTCTCTCGAGGCCCGCCTCCCTGTACTTACTTATTCAATGTGAGCGACCTTGCTGCAAACCTGCGTGCTGGCATTCGCCCTAATGAAAGATCAACAGTTACTCCGACAAGCGTACTCTGGAAGGAAGAGGGGGTGGGGATGGTGGATGAAAAACCGAAACATTAGCAACTGGGGCCCCTGCTGTGTACTGCAGGCATGCTGGGTCGACCCCGAAGGGTTGCCCACCGCCCCTAACCCGCAGTGCGTATCGCATACCTGGGGACGTCCCTGCAATCCCTCTCTTCTGCCGAGTTCATGGCCTAGTCAAGGGGTTCACTCCACTTGCATCCGTGCTGATCCTGGAATAGATTAACCCGTTTATTACATGCCCTCCAATCTCCTCAAAAGCCCTGCGGTGCCCCTTCCTAAGCCGCCGCTAGCGCTGCCGGGTGGCCATTTATATAACCCTGTATCTGCTTGGGCAACCTGGTCCTGGCCGTGCAACGCTCGCCTTGCTGCCGGTCGCGATTTCGTCCTGTATCTGACGCAGTTCAGCTGCGGACACAAAAACAATCATTAAGGCCCGTCTCCCCCTCCTGAGCGCAGTTGTGCATCCTTGAAACCTGAGCCCTTCGTGAAGGGTTGTGTGCACAGGTGGCCCCCCCTGTGGATGGGCCCCTGTGCCCTCTAGTAGTGAAGTTTGTCAGCTCAGTTCAAGCTGCTGACTGGGGCGGAGGCAACATGTATCCACTGCAACACCAGGGAGGGCCTGTGTGCTTCGTTGCACCCTCCCAGTGCCTGAAAGCTCACTGACGAGGGGCCTGCATACATCGTGGCACCCCCAACACACCTCGATGCCACCCCCAGCGTGCTGCTGGCAGGGGCGGTGGCAGCCTGGAAATTCTGCTGTGCCGTGGAGGACCCCCATTCCTTGTGGCACCATCCCCCGCGCCTGGTGCCTCGCTAGCAAGGGGAGCCCGCAACATTGCAGCAACCCCTAATTTTTCGTTGCCGCCCCAGCGTGCTACTAGCTGGGGCACAGACAGCCTGGCTCCTGCCACACTGGGAAGGGCCCGCGTTCTGTCGTGGCACCCTCCCCTCGCCTGAGCGCTCGCTGGTGAGGGGCCTGTGTGCATCACAGCCCCCCCCACACCTCAATGCCACCCCAGCGTGCTGCTGGCTGGGGCGGAGGCAGCCTGGAAAACTGCTGTGCCGGGGAGGGGCCACATGCCTCGTTGCGCCCTTCTCCAAGCCTGGAACATAGCTGGCATGATCCTGCGCCATAGCGGCATGTCCGCACCTCACATTGCCGCCCCAGCATGCTACTAGCTGGGGCGGAGGCAGCCTGGCTCCTGCTGCACTGGGGAGGGCCCGAGTGCTCTCTGGCACCCTCCCCACACCTGAGAGCTTGCTGGCAGAGGCCCACAGCATCACGGCACCCCCGCACTTCACCTAGCCGCGCCAGCGTGCTAAAGCTAGGGCTGAGGCAGCCTGGGTCCTGTCGCGCTGGGGAGGGCCCGAGTGCTCTCGTGGCCCCCTCCCCTCCCCACGCCACTCGATATCTCTTTACCCACATTTGAACCCTCCCGGGCAGCTTGAGATAGCGTTCAGGGGGTTTTAGGATGCCGTGCTGGTTGGTTGTTACCCCCCTGGGGCCTCCGGCGCCGGCCTGGAGGCCCCAACTGCAATCTCCCCCACACCGCAGCAGCACTACAAACAGTGCTCCCTGGCCCACCGGGCAGGTGACGTAGACGGACCCGGGCAACGAAACGGGGCATGTATTAGGACAGCCCCCACGGGGGTTACCTGGTTCTGGCGGTGGGAGTGGGGAGATCAGGGACTATGGGGCAGACTTACCCTAAACCCGTGGGTTGAAACCGACACTCGGTGCACCGAAAGTGACGCGAGCAACACGCCGGACCTCGGTGACCCCGGAGGTCTGACAACTAGACCGGCTTGGCTGTGCCAAATGTGGCACTAAGGTGGCCGCCCTCTAAGGGGGCCCCCTGCGTGGGCCATGGGCAACCTCAGAGTTCCTGTGCAATCCTTATTGGTAGGGAGCGGCTCAATCCCTATGTACGCTGTTATTGTTAAGCACTATGCACTTAGTGTCTTAGTTCTCCTTTTGTTCAAGCAATTGGGTACTTACTGTCTTTGCTGTTCTTTGTTCTAGGGATCCCAGCAAGTGCTTCTCACAATGGCAGCGAAGGACCCCCTGGTTGCAGGAGACGAGGCTCAGGGTCGGCGTGGCACCATGGAGGTAATCCAGGTAAGTATTAGGATCCAAGTGCTGACGCAGTGGTGGAGCTCTTCAGGTGCGTGTGTTCCTTTCAAAGCCCTGATTGCCTAGCAATGGGGCATGGCTAGGGCATGGTTTAAATAGCAGGCAATCCAAGAAGGCTGCTGAGAGTTCCTACTTTTGCGAGGCCTCGCACCCATCTTTGTGCACACACAGATGCAAATGTACAACAAACGGACCTGTGACCTTGATGTTACCGCACTCACCAGTATGACTCAATGCGCCTCCTTCTCTATACATCGACACCCAATCACACAGAGTTCTCACGCTCTCAAGGTGTGCACGCTCAGTCACGGCCTGCCATACTTCCACTAAACGGGCCTAGGATGGCATATTTAATGGTGTTCCTAGCAATGTGCCTAGTGGGGATCGCGCTGTGTGCTTGTGACATTGTTAGACTTTGAAGGGGTTAGATGTATTAATCCCACACCATTCCTAAATTTAGATTGTTCTGATTGGACGCAGGGCTTTTTTCCCATTGGCTGGTTCTGATCTAGTGGTCTAGTGGGTCTGAGTGATCATATTGGCTGGCTGCAACATCAACAAAAATGTTGCAGCTGCCATTTCAGGACATGGGAACTCTGTCCCTTTGTCTTGAAACTCAAAAAAACTTAAAGTAGTAAGGGGCAGGGTAGTGTTACCTTGACATCCAGTGCTTAAGGAGGGATTCCAGAAGGTAATGCCCTATGGCCAAAATAAAATATTAATTCAGCCCGCACAGTCCCACCGTACTCTTGCTGGAGTTTTTTACAACAAGTATGGACCCATGTGTGGTCCCGTGCGACACACGCTGGAGCCAGCATGACCCGTATGCTCCAATAGGATTCCCACAGGTTTTTAAAAATAATCTACACCAAAAAGAAGAATGTTGTGTGGGTGTCTATGTGCAGTTGAGCGCTCGTGGGAGGTTGGCCACCAGTGGTGGGTTGGGCACAGAGCATGGCAGCAGATGAGGGATTGGCCTCTCACAGACACTGGGTATGGTGAAAAGATCTTACTTTACCTTAAAAAAAACAGAAATTCTTTGTAAAAACCAAAGGTTAAAGTGACATTCTAGTTAGATTTGGTAATAAGCTGTTACTTTATGTTTAAAAGGTTAAAGGTTCTTATTTGTTTTAAAAAGTGCCATTATAGTTACATGAGAATGTCAGCCGAAATGTCAAGTTTTAAATGCTAAAGTTCACCAGTTATAGTTCACTGAGCTAACTACAACCTGATTCCCCTACCACACCCTTTGCTTATGACCTCTCATATCACATCATTAATGACATGTTGAAAGACATAAATGATGACATCACATCTGACATCATTGAACCTTTTGCTGTTCAAATTACTCTGTGAACTAGTACAAGATATGAGGTTAAGTACTAAATGGTGCAGAATCATGTAAACCATAAATTACCATCAATTCCCTTATGTTCACCATGGTCCTCCTAAGCATAGCCTTTGCCCTGAGCTGAACACTTTGTGGATTGCTGAGCTCATCTAGGAAATCAACAAGACGGGAGCAGGCAAGCCCATGCTGCTGATGATCTTTGCCCTCTGAACAACTTTGGGGTTATGATCAAGACTCACTGCACACATCTGAAAGCCATGCATAGGGATGGTTGGACACGATAAAGAGGTTACGCAGGATATCATAAAAAAACACTGAAAAACAGCACTTAAGGTGAAGTTATAGCGAAGTCTTTTACTTCTAAAATATTCAGGTATGCTTAAAAACATGCTTTGAATTTTACTAAAACACATTTAAGGTACAGCTATGGTTATGAATTAAAACCAAACACCCTCAGTAATTCCCCTGTTATGGTTAGAACCACAATTCATAATACACACAACAGCTATGCAAGCTATAACTCACAAACCAAATACAATGTGCATTACCTCACAAAATGTATACCAATAGGTTAGACTACCTGACAGAAAATTATTATTGTGTTGTTAACACATACCCAAAGAAATCATGCCTTTCCCAAAATCATATCATTAAGTATGTTGATGGGAACACCAGATTTTATGTCATCTGTGAGAAAATGTATGCCATGTTTGAAATGTCCCACTGCGGGTGAGGTCATTAGCATTGCATCGGCATGCGTGTGAGTAAATCAAGTCATTGGTGTAGGAAGCTGGCTCTGTATATACTATCCTTCGTTAAACAAAGAGAGAGTAAGGGTTTTAGAGTTGGGAACAGACTCCCAGTCCCCTAGGGTCAATATAACAAAACAAGAAGAGGGAGTATCCCTAGGACAAACGACGTCCTCGTGAATTAGAGATATGGAGAGAGATAGTATGGGAAAAAGTATTTCCTTATTTATGAAACAGTATGGGAAAAAGTATTTCCTTATTTAAGAAACCCCTCACTCACCAACCTAGTTGGTGACATGCTTCATCATCAAGGTCCACCCAAGTAGCCGAATGCCACTCGGGTGTGCTTCAACGCCTGAACTACAGCGGAGCTGGTTTTTCTTGAACAGTGTGAAAATAGTGTAAGTGAGTGGATTAAAAATGTCTTTATTGTACTCCCTAAGTTTTTATTTGGAGCAATAAGACAAGATTAAAACCAAGTGTGATACTTAGGATGGCTAGATTGACCAAAAAGTATCAGTGTTTGAGTGAGAAAATTATCGGTCAATATGTTTCAACCTATCCTTGGTAATACAAGGTTTTCGTCAGGACCAAGTGTTGGAACCGGGAGGTCTGCGCACGCTAAGGCGCACCCGTCCCTGGTTCAGCAATTAGCCAGACCGTGTACTAACGGTGAGGCAACCTTACAGCGTTCTGTATAGAGGGAAAAAAATTAGGAAACTAGCTGGCACATGCATCAACAATGCCATTTGCGATTCCTTATTAGCGAAAAATAAGGATTCGCTAATAAGGAATAGCAAAAGGCTATGCATGTAGAAATCGCTTTAAAAATAGCGATTTCTAAACATTCCTTAATTGCGACTCGCAAATTGCGAGTCGCAATTAAGGAATACCTCCCATTCATTCCTATGGGCCTAGAGGCCCATAGGAATGAATGGGAAGACATTCTCAATTTGCGATTCTCAATTAGAGAATCGCAAATTGAGAATGCAATTTCAAGGGTGCCAGGGTGTCAAATAGACACCCTGTTGCACCCCTGAAATCTGCATATGAGTACATCTTGCACACACACATACCCCAAGGGGATGTGTGTGTGTAAAATGGAACTTTGAAAAATGCACTTTAGTGCATTTTTCAAACTTCTTGCAAATTACCATGAAGTTCAACTTCATGGTAATTTGCTCCCCCTATTAGCGAAATCGCTAGTTTTTTTACTTTAATGCATTGCATTTAAGGAATCTCAATTTGCTATTCCTTAAATGCAATGGCAATTAAGTAATCGCAATTTAGAGATTACTTAAATTGCGATTTTTGCATTTGGGATGATGCATCCCAGATGCAGAAATACCGATCGCAAAGGGGCAGATTCTGAGAATCTGCCCGTTTGCGACCGGTTTTTGCTATGATGCATGTGGGCCTATATGCAGTTTCGCCCCATGGAGACTGTGGGGGGGGGGGCTGGTTATAGTTCCATTGTGCTATAACTTCAGAGCCCGCCGTGGAACCTGCCAAAGACCCGCACGGAATCCCGAGGATATACCAAAGTAAGGTATAGTGTGCACAGAGTCCAGTAGATCCCCAAAGGCTTACAGAGGTAAAAGTAGATAATACCTTACTCTCTATTTGTGGTAGTGTGGGCGAGTAGTAAGGCTTTATCAGAGGGTAGTGTTCAGCATTTATTGTACACACTTCGGCAAGAAATGATGTCACTCACTCAAAGACTGAACTCAGACCAATTGTTTGTAATGAAAATATTTCTTTGTTGTATTATATTTTATAGAACCAAGCAGGACTTGGTACAGGTAAATATATTGTACTTTTCAAGACAGTTTGTTCATAAGCAAGCTGGATAAATAATGACTTTTCTTACAGGTTTCTCAAATGTGCAAATACAGTTGTAATTACTTTTGGATTAATTTTGATTACTTTTTGAGGTAACTTTCAGGATTACTTTTTCTACTCAGTGTGATATGCTTAGATATCACACTGGGACATTTCCTGGATAAAAGGTAAGTAAAACAGGTTTTCTCAAAACACAGGGGCATATTAGCAAGGGCACTATCGCCGCTTTAGCTGCACTTTTTGCCGCTAAAGCGGCGATATTTATATCGCCCTATCAGCAAACTGTCTCTAACAGCAGTTAGCGACAGTTTGCGGGCATTAGCGCCCGTTTTTACCGCTTTGCATGTCAGCGATATTTATCGCTAATGACATGCAAAGTGGGCGCGACGAACAAACCTGGGAAACACTCGCTAACAGGCCTATCGCCTATTAGCAAGGTGGCCATGGCCCCAGTTAGCGACGTGAAAAGTCGCGCTAACCGGGTCATCGCCTATTTATTTAACACCTGCAATTAGCAGGTGTTAGCCATACCTAACATGGGGGTGGATTATGCTGATACGACCACAGGGTCGTATCAGCAAGGTGTTCTCCTTCTCCATGCAACATCGCTGGTTTTTCAGCGATGTTGGCCCATTTCCCCCGCTATCGCTGGAATATTCATCGCCATAGCGCTAATCGTTGCTAATACAGCGTTAGTGTGGCGATATATTCCAGCGATAGCCGGCGATAAAAAAAATCACGCTAAGCAGGGTTAGCGATGATTATCGCCTCTTCTTGCTAATATGCCCCACAGTTTCTTAGGTTTCCATTCAAAACACCCTCAACACTTAGAAGTTTTTCAGAGGAAAACAGTCAATGAAATCCTATGGAGAAAAATGTGGCTATTGTTTTGCAGGTAAGTAAACGGTCTTGAGGGTTGAGTTTCTGTGGTTAAAACAAGGGTTCCCCCTGGGTCAAGGATGCATTCAAAAAGCACCCTCAGCTGCACTAGGGCGGCCGGGTGCAGAGTGCTGAGGCCCAATGTTAGCCTATGGAGCTAGGGGGGCGTCGGTTGGTGGCTGCTTACGAGCAGGGCACACGGTTGAGGGAACAAAGCTCCTGGGGTTAAGCTCAGGGCAAAGGGGGATCCAAGTTAGCACATAAGGTGCGCCCACAGCGGCACAGGGGCGGCCAGGTGCAGGGTGCTGGATCAACGTCGGGAACCCTGTTGGTTTCAATGGGGAAGCTCCAGTCAGAACAAACACTGCAGGCTCAGGCACGAAGATCTTCTGGAGTTGACCACCGGTTGGAGAGGTAAGTTGGGATGGAGGGGGATGCCGGGACACCATCGGTTGGGCCAACCAAGGCCGTGGGGCAGCGGATGCAGGTCTTTTGGAGCCAGGTTTTCCTTACTGGCTCTTGTCGCGGTCAGGAGGACCCTCCAGATAGAGGCTGCAAGTGTTGTTGGGATCACCAGATCCCAGGTCAGGATCACCGGGGAGACCTCCTGGTGGTGTTGGGTCACTCGAACTCGGGCCGTGGGCGTCGGGTGCAGAGTGGTGAAGACTTGCAGATTCGAGTCTGGTTTCTTGAGCAAGTCCGGTGCTCACGGGAGACAGAGTCTTTGTAGGGAAGGCAGGAATGGTCCTCCGGGTTCTGGGAGGGCTGCTGGCTGCAGGACACACTGGGATTCCGCTGGAGCAAGTCAAGATCGGGACAGGCCATTAGGGCTAGGGCCAAGTCAGTTGGTGTCCTCCTCTTCTTCCTTCAGCACGGCTCTTCGGTCCTTCTCCTAATTCTTCTTGCTTGTCTGAGGAGGCAAGGTTCGGGGTTGCCCCTAAATTCAAATTTTGAGGTGTTTCAGGTAGGTATAGGTCGGGACCAATGGGTCCCTTCCTTGGGGTGGGTACACCCCGTATTATGCCACCCTCCCGTGGGAGGGGGGCATAAGCCTCACTCTGGTCGACTGGGTCCTCACATCTTCAAGATGGCGGGGACTGAGAGTTGCGCCTCGCCTCCCCCACCTGAGCGGTGGGGTTGGCAAAGGTGGTCACACCTCTCCTCCTATCTTGGTTTTCTTGCCGATTCTCCATTCAAAGTGGGGGTCAGAACTGGTTTGGGCCAGTTTGGTGGGAGCTGCAAATTGCTGTGTCAGCTCACAAAGGAGGTGAGCGTTTGAAGCATTCCCTTCATGGACCCTGCACACCCGGGGGAAGGAGGCTTGGCACCTCAACCCAGGATGTGCTTTGTTTCAGGACTCCGAGAGCGGGAGGCTCTCGACTCAGGGGTCCAGAAACATGTCTGGTGGTGGCAGCTGGTGAACAGCCACTCAGCCAGGACACTATGGTTAGGTAGTTTATCAGGGGGCATCTCTAAGATGCACTCTGAGTGCATTTGGCATTACATCCCACACTGGCATCAGTATGGGTTTAATGTGCTGAGAAGATTGATACCAAACTTCCCAGGTTTCAGCAAAGCCATTATGGTGCTGTGGAGTTTGTAATGACATACTCCCAGACCATATACTCTTTATGGCTTTGCTGCACTTAAAATGTCTAAGACTGGACTTAGACACTGTAGGGGTACAGGGCTCATGCAGGGCCCATGTTTAGTAACTAAGGGCCTGATTTAGAATTTGGCGGATGGGTCAATTCATCACAAATAAGACAGCTATCCCATCGCATTATTAGAAGTCCATTATCCAATGGCACTTTCAATAAAGAGGATGGGATATCCACCATGTTGTGATGGAGTAACCTGCTGCCAAACTCTAAATCAGGCCCTAAATAATGAACAAAAATGTTAAAACTTACTCCATGAAAACTGCAGGAAAGGCTATATATTACCATCAATCAATTAATTAGGGATTTGTAGAGCGCACCACTCACCAGTGAAGGTCTCAAGGCGCTGGGGGAGGGGGGTTTTCGGGCAGCTCCGGTCCTCCGAAGGTCTTGAGGCTCTTCCTGAATTCTTTTGGTGTGTGGCTTCGTCTGATGCTGAGGGAGAGTTCGCTTCAGGTCTTGGCCGAGATGTAGGAGAAGGCACTGCCTCCCATTCTGGCTCTGTGGATGCATGGATTTTGGCCAGGGCTAGGTCAGTGGAGTGGAGGTTTCTCTTCGGGGCATAGAAGGAGATTCTTTCGTTGAAGTATTGGAGTCCGGTGTTTTGGAGGGTTTTGTAGGCTTGTGTGAGTAGGTTGAAGACCACTCCTTTTTCAACGGGGAGCCAGTGGAGGTATCGTAGGTATGTGGTCTTATCGTGGGATGCTGAGGACGAGTCTGGCTGCGGCGTTCTGGATGGTCTGGAGTTTGTGGAGTAGAGATTTGTGATTCCCGCGTAGAGAGCGTTTCCATAGTCCAGCCTGCTGGTGATGAGTGCGTGGGTAACGGTCTTCCTGGATTCGGGGGATCCATTTGAAGGCCTTGTGGAGTATGTGGAGGGTGTTGAAGCATGTGTAGGATACGGTGTTGATCTGTGGGTTCATGATGAGGAAGGAGTCAAGTATGATGCTGAGGTTTCGGGCATGGTCTGTGGGTGTGGGAGGGTTGCCGAGGGTGGGGGGCCACCATGTGTCATCCCATGCGGAGGGGGTGGATCCGTGGAGGAAGACTTTCATTTTCTCCGAGTTGAGCTTCAGGCAGCTGCTGCTCATCCAGGATGCGACGTCCTTCATTCCTTCCTGGAAGTTGTTCCTGGTGATGTCGGAATCCTTGGTGAGGGAGAGGAAGAGCTGGGTGTCGTCAGCGTAGGATACTATGTTGAGTCCGTGTTTTCTGATGATGGTTGCGAGGGGGGCCATGTAAATGTTGAAGAGCGTGGGGCTGAGGGAGGATCCTTGGGGTACTCCGTATCTGATTTCTGTGGGTTCGGAGCGGAAGGGCGGGAGTCTTATTCTTTGAGTTTGGCCGGCGAGGAAGGAGCGGATCCAGTCTAGGGCAGTTCCCTGTATGCCGGCGTCGTGGAGCCTGGCGGCTAGTGTGCGGTGGGAGACGGTGTCAAAGTCTGCTGAGAGGTCTAGTAGAATGAGGGCTGCAGTGTGGCCTTGGTCAAGGAGTGCAGATGTCATCTGTGGTGGCTAGGAGGGCGGTCTTGGTGCTGTGGTTTCTGCGGAAGCCGGATTGAGATGTGTTTAGGACGTGGTTGGTTTCTATGAAGTTCGTTAGCTGGATGTTGACGATCTTCTCAGTGACTTTGGTGGCAAAGGGGAGGAGAGAGATGGGCATGTAGTTCTTGGGGTCCGTAGGGTCTGCGGAGGGCTTCTTGAGAAGGGGTTTGACTTCTGCGCGTTTCCAGTCATCAGGGAATGTGCCTGTTTCGGGGGTGCAGTGTATTGTCCGTTGTAGTTCTAATGCGATGGCGGAGGTGGCCCTGTGGAAGATATGTGGCGGGCATGGGTCAGTAGGTGCTCCGGAGTGTATGCTCCTCATGGTTTTTGCGGTGTCTTCTGTGGTGACAGGGGTCCAGGCGAGGTTTGTTGGCTGAGTGGTGTTGCTGGTGGAAGGTGTTGGGTCGGTGCCTTGGTTGTGTTCGTTGAAGTTGTCGTAGAGTGCCCTGATCTTGTGGTGGAAGAAAGAGCCAAGTTTGTTGCAGAGGTCCTGCAAGAGGGGGACATTAGAGGTTTCGCTGGGGGGTCTGGTGAATTCTTGTATGATGTTGAAGAGTTCCTTGGAGTTGCGGGAGTTGGAGAGGATTCTGTCCTGGATTAAGTTCCTCTTCGTAGATCTGATGAGTTGGTGGTGTGCTGTAGTGACGGTCCTGCAGGTGGTGCATGCTTCTGGGGTTTTGCTGTTTCTCCATGCTTTCTTGAGTTGTCGACACGAGTGCTTGGATTCTCGGAGGCCTGTGGTGAACCAGGTGGCTTTCATGGTGTGCTGTATGTAGGCATTCTGGAAGGGTGCGAGCGTGTTGGCACAGTCGGCGATCCATTTGTGGACTTCGTTGGCTGCAGATTTGGCATCGGTCGTGGTGGGGGGAGGAGTGCGGCTGAGCCCGGAGGCGAGGTGCTCTTCAGTGATCTTGCTTCAGTTTCTGTGCAGGGGCATGGCGTTGGCTTGTTTGCAGTGGGTTTCGAGAAGGAGAAGTGTACGCAGTGGTTGTCCGTCCAGAGGGGTTGCGTGGTGTGACTGAAGCGGATGTTGATTCCTCCGACAAAGATGGGGTCGAGGGTGTGTCCTGCTGTTGCTTCAGTCTAATGTTGGCGAGGTTGTCTAGTAGGGTGGTGAAGTTGGGGTTGCTGAGGTTGTCAAGGTAGAAATTCAGGTTTCCGAGCAGTACGTAGTCCGTGGAGGTGATGGCGTGGGGCAGCACGATGTGGTCTGCGATGGTGTAGGTGAACGGGGCGCAGGGTCCGGGAGGTCTGTAAGTGAGAGTTCTGCATAGAGTTGTTCTGGGATTGGCCTGGATCTTGAAGTGGATGTGTTCCATAGGGGGTGAGGAGTCGTTCAAGATGGAGGTTTTCAGTTGGAGGGAGCATTTGTGGATGATGGCAAGGCCTCTTCCAGGGTGGCTGGGGCGGTCTTTCCTCTGGATCTTGTGCCCGTCTGGGATGGCGGTTGCGATGTCGGGTGCGGAGCTGACGTTGGTCCAGGTTTCTGTGAGGAAGGCAACGTCGGGAGAGAGGGTGTTGAGGAGGTCCCAGATTTTTACTGCATGTCTCTGCAGGAAGCGTACGTTGAGGAGGCTGCAGCTCAGGGGTTTGGGTGCGCTGGCATCTTGTGGGTTGGCGGTAGCTGTCTGGGTCTGGAGGTGGGTGAAGGTGCATTGGCAGTGTCAGCAGAAGAATGGGCGTTGTGTGATGTTCGGCGCCAAGAGATGGCAGTTGTTGTTTCGTCCAGGGTTGAGTGCGTGGAGGGTGGCTGGGTCATATCGGTGGTGGTCAAAGGACCAGGGTCCCTGGCGCTGGTCGTGGTCGGGTCGTGGACAGGTGCAGACGGACTTGTCTTTGGCACACCTTTGGTGCACCAGAGGTGCGGCGCACAGCGGCCGCCATTAAGTAGGGGTCGGGTTGGAGGGAGAGCAGCTGGGAGGCGGGAGTGGGAACACGCAGGGGGGGAGGGGTCGCAGAGGCAGCAGCAGCGGGAAAGGGCGCGAGAAGGTAACGGGAATACAAAAAACAAAACAGTGGAAGCAGCAAACAGGAAATCAGCACAAATAGACAAAAAAGGCACAAAAAAAGAGGCACAAAGAGACAAAAGAGGCACAAATAGACAAACGAGGCACAAATAGGCAATAAGGACACAAAGAGACAAAAGAGGCACAAATAGACAAAAAAGGCACAAAGAGATGAAACTAGCGAAAACAGGAAGACTGGCAGAGCGGACCAGCAGAAGAGCAAGGCTCTCCCACTTGAGCACCAGGGATGAGACACAGGCAGGAGACTGCGGGTGGAGCAGGGCCTCTAACACCTACCTGAACCAGAGAGTTACTGGGGGCAGAGACGCAATGGCAGAGCTGCGCGAGGGGAGAGCAGATTCCCTGACCAGGAGGTCAGAGGTCTTGCTCACCCTGTCGCGCAGCGGCCGCCATTAAGTAGGGGTCCGGGGAGGGAGAGCAGCTGGGAGGCGGGAGTGGGAACACGCAGGCGGTGAGGGGCTGCAGGGGCAGCAGCGGGAGGAAAGGGAGCGAGAAGGCAACTGGAATACAAAAAACAAAACAGTGGAAGCAGAAAAAGGGCACAAATAGACAAAAAGGCACAAAAAAGAGGCAAAAATCGACAAAAGAGGCACAAATAGACAAAAAAGGCACAAAGAGACAAAAGAGGCACAAATAGACAAAAAAGGCACAAAGATACAAAACCAGCAAAAACAGGAAGACTGGCAGAGCGGACCAGCAGAAGAGCAAGGCTCTCCCACTGGAGCACCAGGGATGAGGCGCAGGCAGGAGCCTGCGGGTGGAGGAGGGCCTCGAACACCTACCTGAACCAGAGAGGTGATGGTGGCAGAGTTGCAATGACAGAGCTGCGCGGGGGGAGAGCAGATTCCCTGACCAGGTTACATATGACAATACAAAGCATTCAAAAGCTAAGAGGTGTAAAATAATCTCTTCCGCTGTATTTCACCATAAACAGGCAGAAAATTCTAAGCACACCCCTAGTAAGTAGAGATCTCAGAACTGCACTACCCCAAAGATATTGAGTTACTTGTCTGATTCTACAGTTCCCCATTACTACCGTCTCCCACTCTGAGATCCCTTCCAATTACCCCCACACAGGCCTCAGCACACAGGCTTCTTCATCATGAGTCCTGCAAGATGTCCAGGAAATCTCACAGGCTAGTGTGAGAAGATAGAGATCCATGAAAGATGGTTGCCTTCTTGGGCATAGTGAAGTATTTAAAACACGCCTAAGACCCTCATCTTTGCTTGACATAGAGCATAAAACCTGATAAGGCTTGCTGGAGCCTGACTTATGGCCACCTGCATTTTGGAGGATTTCCTGCCATCCTTCTGGGAACGTCTGTCTCCTCAGACACTGCAACAGCTGAGTGAAGCAGAAGTTTGTCATCCTGCGAAAACTGGACTTTGAAACCCGGAAAACAATATCCTGTAAAAAAGATCTGGGCAGGTTAGTGAGTACTCACTTATTGACAATACATACACATATGAGACTAAAATCTGAGTGACATTAGCGTTTGACACTTTAACAATTGCATTTAAACTTGTTGACATTGACATTGAACAAACCTGATCTTGGGAGGATACGTGTAGTGATAGCCATCTACCTGGGAGCCCTGAACTCTATTATAGTGACAAGCAACTGCCTGTTACTCCTGAGCTCCTGAACTCTGTGATCGTGACAGCAACTACCTGAGACTACTAAACTCTATCGTGGACTTCCTCTGGGGTGGTTCTAGGTGTGCTTACACACTTCAACTTTAGGTGTACCTTGAGATGTATTCATGGAGCCTAATGAGGTGCTTGTTTATCTGATTTGGCACTTACGTAACTCTTTAATGAGTATGAGAATGGGTGACGTGTGCTTATTCTGATACTGAATAAAGACATGTCTCCTTGTTCATCATGAGCTGAAAACAGACAAACAATTATGCTTATGTGGCAGCATCCATATTCATCAGTGTTGGCAACTGCCACAGTTGGGAGCCATCAGCATCTCTGTCTCATTAGCCTCATCCCCTTTCCCTATTTCTTCAGTATTGGTCTCCTATCTTCTGAATGGATATCCACTTGGAAGGACAGAATGTGGGACTAAACCCCCAGTGCTTCCTCAAACGTCCAAGGACCATACGTTACTGACAGGGCATTACATGCATAAGCAATATCTCAAAAATGATAAAATACCGTAAACTTAAGCAATGCTTTACCAATATCTGCTTCTGTAGGCATGTCAAGGTAGAATTATTTTGTTGCATAGAAGTGTTTTCATGCTGTAGAATGCTAACTATTAAAAGTCAGTGGTACTGCGGGCACAATAATGCAGCAATCATTCCAAGCAGCAAAATGCAAAGGCTAATGGCATGTGGGACTGCATCACTGAAATTTAGTGATATTGCTATCCAGACCTCCCCCTAGTAAGGACCTTGGGCACTGCGGGGCTTATTTACAAGCCCCTTGCGCCACTTTTGCGTCACTTTTCCCATGTTAAAAGTGACACAAAAGTGGCGCAAGGGGCTTGTAAATCTGCCCCTGCATCTTTACAATCAACAGTACTGCAGAAAACAACCTGCAAGCAGAATTTTGGAGTGCACTCTTGAAATTTGCGAATACCGGCATGTCACAAAACTCCACCTAGCAACTGCTTGTGCAACTGCATCCTTCTCAATGATGGTTATATACTTCTGCAAGGCTGAAAGAATTTCCAGTATGCTCTAAACTAGTGGTACTCACAAACATTTCCCAAGGAGCCAAAAAGAAAAGAAAATTTTTGTATTTGACAGAGGACCACAATGATGCTGCACAAGAACAAGATACATTACTTAGGTAAACACCTATTGAGGTAAAATTACAAATAAAATGTAACGTAAAATGTAACGTGTGTATGCACTCTCCTGAAAGCATTTTAATCAAAACAAAGAGATTGAAATAATTATTTCTCCCTAAGAGCAATGAAGATGTTTGCCACGCATATGATGGATTCTGTAAGCAATAATGACCCGATACATTGGTCCAAGGTGGAAAGTCATTTAGGGGAACTTCATGGGACATTCTAGGGGTCTTATCTGAAGAGGGACTTTTAATGAGTTAGTAGCAAATTGTGCATTTCTTAAACAGAGGCCACCAGCCACATTGGACCAAAGTGCATACGTTTCAAAGCCAAATACTAAAGGGATCTCGAGCGGCCTCTTGTAGCTGTATTTTGAAGTAAAAATCACCCATCACAATGCTCAAAGGGGATGTGAAATGTCAACTTTGGGTTCGAACAAAGACTTTAAAGCATACTCCCGCTTTCAAAGCACCTTTAATCCAACAAACCTTTGTATTGACTTGTTCTTAACCACCGTATGCGGCTCTCACTATCAAGAAATACCGTAGGCCTGCAAAAGGACCCAAGAAATATATGTAAGGGTATCTCTTTCCAGGTCTCCTGGGCAAGAGATTGTTCAGGACCCATCTATAGGCAAACGGTAACAAATTTGCACTAGATATCAATCCAGAGATCCCCTCTCCCTCTAGATTTGGTGTCAGTACCTAGGTCATAGCAGAAGGTCATCATTAGGGTGCTAGAAATTGTACAGACACAAAGACATGATGGGAATAAACTGCCTACAGAAACAACTACATCATCTGGCTGCTAATACTACCGCCAGTCTTGGCAACAGAAGGAAGGAGCTCCAGGCTTTACCTCCCCTAGAAACCATTACATCCGTGTTTGTAATCTGCAATCCTACTAAAAGGCCCAAGCACTGGTATACCAGCGACAGCATGATCCATTTTACCAAAGATCTGCCAGTAGCACCCTCAGTGATTACTGCACTCTGGACCAAAGAACAAATGCATCATTTGATTCCCAGGTTTCATAAAAAACATTGTAACTCATGGCCTTTATCTGCAGCAGGAAACACTGCAGCCATCTTTGTTTGCAGTACTCAAGGTCCCTGAAATCAACCAACTGTAGCTAGGATGCTGCATACAAACACAAAATGCTAAGCAATATCCAGGGATATGTAATCCGAAACCAGCAGCGAGGACAATGTATTCTAAAATCCTGATAGTGCTCCAGCTCTCAACAGTCATCTATGCTGCTTGGAGCATAGAGCGCTGGTAGTAGCATCTAGCAGCACTGGTCACCAACTGTGAAGATGCATCTATGCTTCCTGAAAAGTGGCAATGGTACAACAGAGGGCACTGCTTCTAAGTCCCAAAATGCTCAAGGCTCCTGCTGAACAGTACTCAAGAATTCTGGAAGGAATCAATTGCAGAGAAGACATTTTTCCCAGTTCTCAATCTCTGCAAAAAGCTGAGAGTAGAGCCCGGTCCAACACTCACATTACTGCACATTAGAGGGACTGGAAGGTACCAACCTCATCTGTATCTCTTGTCATTTCTTCTTAGGATTGCTGCTGGGGTATGATAATCATGTTTTTCTGCTTCAAGGAATATTATATAGCTACTGCCAGAGATGGACATGTTCACGTGGCGCCGTGAAATGTGGGGCACTTTATCCAATCTTGACTTTTTTTCATGTGGGGATTTTAGCTCAAACTTAAAATGTTTAAAGTCACACTACATCCCAGAATAAACATGTTTTTGGTTAAAAGTCAGGCCTGGTTAAAAGCGCCACACTTAAGATTTGATCACCCAGTAGCTATGTCTTTTTGTGTGAGAATGTGTCAGATGCTGTGTCCCATAAACAAAATGTGCATGTACAAAAAAATATCTTCACAGTAGAGGCTGATTTGCTCTCCCCTGATGATCACATTAACACACAGTCACTCAGAAAGGCTGTGCACATATGACTATGGGAAACTTACCTAAGGAAATGGAGAATTAAAGATACTCTTTTTACTCCCTACAGACCCAACAATTCTTCACTAAAGCAACAAATGTTACGCTTATCACAGCCTCACTGTAACTGTTCATAGGTGAGCCTTAGTATTTAAGGAATCTATTATTATCAATGGATGATTTCTGTTAAGAACTTGTAGTGTAGGTATGTCATTTAATTGATGTCTCAAAATCTAGATTTAATATTAGCCTCGATTTTTTATGCAATAGGTCCAAGGGAGTATTTTAGTTGCCATGCATAAAGAAGATGCTTTTATTTCTTGTTGGAGCTTGTGACAACTGTAATGCTTTTAACAGCTGTCCAAGCCCATTTGAAGTAATAGCTGCCACGTTTCTCCCTACTGTGGGTGGCGGATGGGTTTTTTCAAGGCTGCAAATATATGTTCATGGGAATTATTGCAATAATTGCACAAAAGCACAAACCTTTCAATACATTTATTGGTGTACCCATGTGGTATTGATGGCATAGAAGACCGTGACACTGCAATCTATGTCAGAAAACAAATGTGGCTAGAGCGGTGAGGCGGTGTGCTTAAATCTATTTAATGGGCAGTCCTTGTAAGAAATGTAATTATAATTTGAGGTGGGAGATGGCCCACCTCAAGGAATAATTGCAACCCTTGTGTGGGTTAACCCTCAAAGTCATTAAATTAACCTGAGCTCAACCCTCTGGTAGCTATGGCACAGAGCAGATATCCTTGACTTAAGGCATGTGTAAAGTACTTATGCAGTACCAAAGCAGTAATAAAATCAAAACACAATACAATAGAAATCCCACACTGCATTAGAAAAATAGAGAAAAAAGTAGTCAACAAAATTATAACATGACGAAAATCCAATAAGAGGAGCTGTAGATGTAATTAAGTAGAAATAGAGCAAAATGCACAACGTGCCAATGACAATCAATGGCTAAGGTACTTGGGCCTACGCATGATTTGAGCCAGACAGCGATGGAGCCATGGTTTGCTACAACAAGTGGATTGGCCCCACTGAAAAGTATGGAAGTTCAAGTAAAAAAAAGTTAAAGTCCTAATTCAAAAAGGAACTTAGGGCCTGATTACGACTTCGGCGGTCTTACCACCATACCCCCACTGCGGCAGTCCCAAGAAGACCGCGGCGGTCTCCCACCTGCTGTATTATGATGTCACTGCTGGCCCAGCGGTGGTGTTTCTGATAGCAGGGAATATTTTTTCATATGTGTTAATGCAGGTGTTTATATTTTGACTGCACAAGTGTTAATTGTTCACACATGCATGACACATGAAAAATACCTACTACCAGTACTTTCCCATTGCTGGAGTCTGGACCATACATGCCCACTCCAGTTAATGGGTAAATAGCAAAAATACTGCAAAATGGACTTACCTGGATTTCGGCGCCAACAGTGTAGTTTTCTCCAGGGTCAAGACGCTGCTGTGAAGAGGGGCCCTGGCGGAAGGAATCCATGTGGGAGACTAAAGGGAAAAAAAGGAAATGGCAGAGTATGCAGCCCAATTTTTTCGAGACAGTTGGCGAATGGCTGGTGGTGGGGTGCCGGCGGTGCTCCGGCAGTCTTTCGCTCAGCAAACCGCCAACATACTAATATGGCAGCAGACCGCGTTTCTGATACCATTTCGACGGCGGTTCACAAACCGCCAAATGCTTAATCAGGCCCCAAGTCACTTTTTTGGGCTGATAATCATCTCCGTGTGTGTCAAAGCTAAAACTGTAGTTGCCACAGTGGAACAGCAGGCCATATAATAAAAGCAGCTTGGTCCCTCTAGCGCACTGGAGCTTTTCAGTTTTTTGTTGAAAAATCTTATTAGTCCTAGTACAGAAAGGAACTTTGTTATTTTTTCAGAAATGCGGCGTTCTCAGCGTGGGGAAAAGCAGAAATTCAATCTGATGCAGTGGAACTGCAAGTGGGATAGTTCTCGCGGTGACTATCTCTGAGACTGTGGAGCAAATGTTTTTCAAAGTTTCCCAGCTTTCTTCTGGTGACCAAACAACCACAGGAGTACACTTCTAAGGCCACCAGGAGTTCAGTGGAGGGCACTTAAAGATCCTCAGGGTATCAGGCAGAGGCCAAGAGCAAAGTTCAATCCAAGTCCAGTTGCCACTAGTCAACTGGGCACTTTAAGAAAAGGCCTCTTGAAGCTTGTTGTGTCCCTGGAGCACGCAGGAGGTCAGTCAATTGATCCTTCTGGTCCACTTCTTTGTTTTGGGTACAAGAGAGAGCAATTCCAGTATTTCTGGGCTCCTCTGGGGTCACAGACAGCAGGTCCAGCACTCTTCTGTTCTCCTGCAGGTCAAGAAAGTATTTTTATGGGGTGCCTTATGGTGCCACATTTATTGTTTCCATTAGCTTGTGGGTGGGGATGACTTATAGGCATGCCTTGGAGTAAACGTTCACATGGAAAACAGTGCCAACTTTTTCAGTAGTTCCTGTTTGTCTTACTGCAAACAGGCCTAAAATACCATATGTCAGGGCATTTTCAAGATTGTGAAAGTCTTCAACCACACTAGACGTGGGTTCTGAGCATTGTGGGACTGCAGGGAAACAAACTATGGTAATGACTAGTGTCCTCCCACATCTAACATTAAAATCCTATTTGAAGAAAGCACAGTAACTACAACAAACGATGAGACCGAGGTCTGATACGACAAAGGCTGGGCCCAGGAGCACGCAAACAGTGTATACACTAGAATTGTCCTGGCATCATGTTTTTTTTCCTTACAAGTGGGCAAAAGTGTTACATATTGGCTCAAACAGACCAGTCAGGCAGGATTTGACACTGTGATATCAACAGAATGCCCACAGCTCCACCCTGAAGATACTGCAGAGCTCAGAGGATTTATCCATGCTCATTCAGGTCAACCTACTGGGTAGCTCCTGGGAAGAGTTTCACTCCTTATTTTTCTAGATGGTGCCTTTCCTGAGTTAGCAGCATTAGTATTTTAATATGTCCTTTGGGTTTTAGATAGGACAGCTATATCCGGCCACATTGAAAATAGCTTTTTGGGACTTGTAACTGATGGGACATGGTAAAATAAATTTTCTGAAACCACAACATAAACGCATCCAGTCTAGGGGTCCACAGATTAGTAGATTGGTCCAATAACCAAACCTGAGCATAAGTCTCCTCATCCTAAAAAAACAAATTTCTTTTCTGAACGAGAACCCTCATCCCCCAAAGGTGGCATGCTTCATCATAGAGTCTCTCCTCACACCCCATCACCAATGGTTCGGTGTGGACTACAACTCCTACTCAGGGAGGAGCGCTTCAGATTTTTTGCCCTATGTGACCTAGACAGTATTGGTGGGGATAGCAGAGTGTGATGTGAACAGTGTGAAAATTAAAAAATACCTTTATTTGTTCTCCCAAAAGTGTATATTAAAAATCAGGGTGATATAACTTCAAACCAGCCGTGAAACTTGGCTGAACATGTTTATGCCAGTCTAATTTCCTAATTACAGGTGTACGGCAATCATCACGACCAAAACTCCTACAGTATCACTCTGCAGACTAAGACTGTGATGTTATCAAAAAATGTAAGAAAAAAGTCATGTAACCAGTAGGCCACCTATAATGTGAAAAGGCTTGCCACTGTTGTTACCTGCAAAAGTCATGTTGCAGCGCTTCACTCGCAGTCCCTCAGACAATATCATCCCAGGGCCACATCGGTCGGCTGTCATAAACTGAAACTGTCCGGGGCGAGACTGAATTCATTTTCTACCTGTTCACTTTTAAGTACTGTGCATCCTGTCTTGAGGGCTATATAGTGAATCACACAATAGGTGCTGCAGTCCACAAGTGGCATTTAACTTCCAGGGTTTGAGAGATCTTTCTACACCATATACTAGGGACTTACAGGCAAGTTAAATGTGCCGATCATGAATAACCCAAATTTACCATGATTAAAGAGGCAGCACAGGCACTTTTCTCCTGATTAGCAGGTGCGAAGTGCACAAAGTCCTAAAACTAGAGAGAATAGGGTCCTGAAAAAGGTGAACAATCTGGGGTGACCATGCAGAAAATGTGGATTTCCTACAGTTCTGTAGTCTATGGTAAGCGAAAAGGTCATTTAGAGAATGAAGGTACAAGTTAATCCTGTTTCCAGATGGGCTGCATAAACCAAGGAGTAACTTACCATAAAGTGGATGTGCATGAGAGAACTGTGTGCATATAGCAGCTGTTAGAGCAGTCAGTCTTACGGTGGTCTTCCCCAAAACTTTTTTCCTTCCTCCTCCATTTTTTTAATCTCATTTTTGCTAGCCTTAGGCCTCTGTGCACTTTACCACTTCTAACCAGTGATAAAGTGTATGTGCTCACTCCTTAAAACATAGTAACATTGGCTTTTCCATAATTGGCATCATTAATTTACTTATAATTCCCTAGTAAAGTGGTACTACATGTACCCGAGGCCTGTAAATTAAATGCTACTAGTAGCCCTGGAGCACTTATTGTACCGCCCACTTAAGTAGCACTTTAAACATATCTCAGGCCTGCCATTGCAGCCTGTGTGCACTATTTTGAACTGGCAAAATAAACCTTTTGCCAGGCCCAAGCATTCCTTTTTAATACAAATAGGTCACCCCCAGTGTAGGCTCTGGACAGCCCAGAGGGCTGGGTGCAGTGTATATAAAAAGTTGGACATGTACCTTTAAGTTTTACATGTCCTGCTAGTGAAAAACTCTTGAATTAGTTTTTCATTACTGCAAGATCTACCTCTCCCGTAGGATAACTTTGGAGTTACCTTATTACCTTTAATAAGCTGTAACATCCAAATGGGAACAGATATTCAGTTTGGTGTCTTTGGAATTGGAATAAAAAATCTTCTTTTATGGCAAAGTTGGATTTGTTATAACAATTTTGAAAATTTTGAAAAAAGTTGGCATTTTCCTGCCTTACCCATTTAGTGCCTGCAGCCTGTCTCTGGGTCACACGACTAATAGGTGTAGCTGACAGTTGAGCTTTGTGTATTCCTCCAAGACAGCCACACACAATAGAGATCTTAGGTGTGAGTGGATGAGCCATCAGTGCCAGATGGGAGGGTGGAGCTAGGCACAGCCCTATTTACACTTGAATGTCAAAAATGTACTTAAAAAAATTATCACAAATAAATGTTGTTTAAAATAGTGTAAAAAACATTTTTGAAAAAAATTACATTTGTGTTTTATTTCCAAAATATATTTGCAAAATGTACATTCTTTTTAATTTTAAATGCAGACATATGAACCCAGGGAGATTGAGAAGACGAGGGGCTCAAATTATGAGACGCTTTCTAGACCTTGCCAGCATGGAAGAACGGGATATAGCAAGCAATTCAGATCACTTTTCTGTCGGTATCTCCATCCGCCTATTAGGCGTTCAGCCCGCTCAATTTAGATTCTGGCTGGTCTATTGGTGATAGTACGTCTGAGTGCCACCGTCTCCCCCAGAATTTTCCTCCCATGTCGACAGCACCATAGGCAAAAGTTTCCGTCAGAGTGAGTTCAGCCAATATTTCCACCGGTTCAATCACGATTTGCCTTCCCATGGACGTAATTGTGGCAGGTAAACGTCCACAACTTGACAATTTCAAAGGAATATAAGGTAGAAACTTACCTTTATTTGTTTTTCCACTTCCCTTTTCAACATGAACCTGATTGTCCATGCAGAAAATCAAACCTGTTGTCGCCAAAATGGAAGATACGCTTCTTTTTGCTTGTTTTCGTTTGAATTGTTTGTCTACATTTGTGCTAGACTCACACATTTTAAAATTTCTCTTACAAGCATTTTTTTCTAATGTGTAATGCAAATGTGTGCTTAAGAAATTGAAAGAAACACACCTATATTTAGCATTTTTTTTATTTTCAAATTTGGTGCAAGCTTTCTTCATGATAATGTTAATCAAAATTCATAATATGTTCATACAGGTGAGTTAAATTATTTTTTGTAAACTATCGAACTATAAATGTGGGCATCACACATTATTTGAATAATTTAGGGGCTGATTTATATCTCAGTGGGAGGGTTACTTCGTCACAACAATGACGGATATAGCGTCCGCCGAAATATAAATCCCGTAGGCTATAATGGAAGTTATATTTTGGCGGACGGGATAGCCGTCACATTTGTAATGGACTAACCCATCCATCGACAGCTAAATAAGGGCCTTAGTAATTGCAGTAGACAAGGTAAAAAAAGTTTGTTTTTTAAATAAATGTAAAATCAATGTTAGTTCTAAACCTAAATCATTTTATTTATTTATTTATTCAACATTTCCCCTTGTCTAGTGCATTTTCTGCATTTTATTAAATTTACATTTTCTTTTTTTTCAAGTGTAATGCATATGTGTTTATTTTTTCACTTATTAAGTTAAAATAAACACACCTGTATCAATACTTAAAAACAAAAAGTTCAGTTATTTTTTGGGTGTTAGTTTGCGCCAGGAGGCACCAGTAGTGCGCCCGTGCAGAGTGGTTGAGAAAGGGGACGGGCCTCTGAGGTCTCAGCAATCCTGCTGTGTGGGACTTCGGTGCACAGACAGAATATCGAGTTTAAAATGTCGACAAACACAAATATCGAGTTTTAAATATCCTGATACAGAAATATCGACAGGAAGAATACATTGGTCAAGAATATCGACTTGCAGGTAAGAAATATCGTTTTTGTAAATATCGAAGTTGTCAATATCATTTGCAAAAATATAGTTGTTTAAAATATCGATGTTTTAATTAGTGTTATGTATTTTAGTATGTATTTTAAAAGTATGTGATGTATTTTTTTGTATAAGAATTTGTTTTGTTTTTTAATATATGTGTTACATTTTTAGCAGTGGTAGAAATCAAAAATGAAGAGCGAGGAAGGTAGAAGCTAGTTCACTTCCCCTGGGTATATATGCAAGTATCAAAGGGAACTAGCTACTGGATAGGAGCTCCTGATATGTGTATGTAATGCAACACATATGTATTTTAGAAGACCCTCACTCACCAACCTAGTTGGTGACATGCTTCATCATCGGGTCCCACCCAAGGTACCGAGTGTACCTTGGGTGTGCTTCGACGCCTGGATACAGCGGAGCTGGTTCTGTGCAGTGAGTGTGCAGTGAAGTTGAAATGAATGTGGTTTAAAAAGCTGTCCATAGGGTCCCGTTAAACAACAAAAGACTATTTTAATGTGTGGGCCCTCGGCAGTGATTAAAAAGGAGAGGTGGATATCTCTGGAGATAATTAGGCTCCAATATCCTGTGTGGTCAACATGTTTCAGCCAGTCTCTCTGTACTGGGCTGGCTTTCTTCAGGACCTTATGTGTGTGGGATTAAAATGGTGGTCTAAAACTAAATGTGTTAGAGACCATCTATGTGGTGCACTCGCTAAGGTGCGTTATGTGATAGAGGATAGTTTCCTCTCGCGCGCATACCTGTTGGTGGGGATAAAAAGGCGACAAACAGACATACACATTGACACATTTAGATGATATCGTTTAAGCACATCCAATAGTGTGAATCAGAAGCGTGGTGTCCGTGCTCTATACGGATAATACGTGGTGAGGACGGACTGTGGTGTTTTTGTGCATTGTAATTAAATCAAAACAATGTATACGCCTCGTATATATGCGTTATCATGTGAAAATCAATATACGATAATGCATGGTGATGAATAAAAGGATAAAAGGATAAAAACAACTTATGCTCACTCAGAAATTGTCTGAGAAATGCCCCATGAGTTCCGTGGGGGGCCCGACCTATTGTCACACTCTGTGTGTTCGAAAAAGAGAAGAAAAGTGAAAGTAAAGGCACATACGATGTAATTCACTGGCGTGCCGTGTGGCTGGGGGACTCCGTGTCCCTCTAAGGCTGGAACCCCCCCAGAGAAACGCCCCACTTACTTCTTCAAGATCAGAGGCCCGTCTCCGTACCTAGTCTGGCGGCATCGGAACTCCGACGGTGAATGACTGGTGCGAGGCGGGAGTTTAAATACCTTGGCAGCTACTGCGGGTGAAAACAGGTTTCTCTAACGAGCTCCAGGTGCGCGTGGTCTGTTTCCATGCCTTGCACCTGGGTGAGTAAACAGAGAAGAAAGCAAGCGCACGTGTTTGTTTGCTTACGCTTCGTGTGAATAAAGTTAATTTGAATTGTTTGTAAATTCAATAGTTTGTCGGGTAATTCCCTATGTAATGTTGTTTGACTTTATAAATGATTTAGAAAGATTTTAATCGGTATTGTTAAGCTAAAAAAAGCGCGCTAGTCAAGTGGAGTATTTAGTTGTATCTGCCTGGAAGTGGAAAGGCAGGGAGACTATGCTCCGTACTGTGTCCACATACAGTATTGGCGTGGACCAAATGCGCACGTGTTGACCCCTACGTCTGGGGATCGTGCTTGAATTTTAAAGAATGTTATTAGGCAATGCCCTCTGTTATGTGGCATGGGTTTAAGTTTAGAGAGGTTTGGAAGGCTGAGTTATGCAAGACGCCTGTTATGTGAAGCCTTGTTGGTTTCTGCCTGGAAGTGAAGAGGCAGGGGGACCGGTCTTCGTACTCTGTGTGTAAGGTCCGCATGGACCGAATGCACATGTATTAAACTCTGCTTTTGGCAGTGTGTAAATGAGACTTTACACGTATATAGTGAAGGGGTCATGATGGAGACACATAGGTGTTTGGGGCTCCTGATGAATATAATGACCCTTGGCATGGGGTACTCATGCATATACCATGGTTGTGATGGAAGGTGTACAGATTGTTTAACAGTGAAGACTGTTCCACGGAATATTGTCATTCAGTCCTGTTTTGTTAGTGGAAAGACGGTATATCCAGCGTTGTTCCTTTTGTAATAGGATTTTATCATTAGTACTGCTATGGCATGCGATGTGTTCTATAACAGTCCACCTGATGTCATTAGGTGTGTGTCCTGTAGTAAGGAAATGGTCTGTAAGTTTGCTCAGGTTCTTTTTGCAACGTATGGTGCTGCGATGTTCCACGATGCGCGTCCTTACTTTACGGCTTGTCATGCCTACATAGCGTAATTTGCAGGGGCATTCAATTAGGTAAATTACGTTTGTAGAGTTACAGTTTGTGTGCTTGGTTTGATGCCAAGTTTTGTCTGTCTCTAGGTCCAAGGTTTTGGTTGCTTTAGTCAAATGACAGACGCTGCAATAACCACAGGGATAGTGACCTACTATCCCTGGGAGACCCCATGCATTCAGTATGGTATTAGTCATGGGGGTAGGTCTTTCCTTTGGTCGTGTGGAGACCAGGCGGTCCCGGAGGCTTCCTGCTTTTTTGTAAGCAAAGAGTGGGGGCTCCCATGTGAGGGTGCCGGTATTCAGTATGCGCCAGTTTCTTTTTATTATTTTAGCCACCTGGTTGGAGGCCGCATTGTGCGTGGTGACACAGGTAAGCGGGGTTGGAATATTTTCCCGTATATTGTCTTCCAAAAGGGTTTCTCTTGGTTGATTGCGTGCCCGTTTATTGGAAGTCTGAATGATTTTGTCTGGGTAGCCACGTTCCCCTAGTTTCTTTGCCAGCGCGGATGACTGTGTTTTGTAATCCTGTATATGGCTACAATTGCGACGTATGCGCAAAAATTGACCATAGGGAAGGTTTTCCCTGAGGGGCCTGGGGTGGAAACTCCCAAATTGAAGCAAGGAGTTTCTTGATGTAGGTTTGTAGTAGGTCATTGTCTGGAGTTTGCCCTCTATGGCCATGATATTGAGATCCAGAAAAGCGATATTGAAGTTGCTGGCACTGCTGGTGAATCGCAGGAAAGGGTCCCATTCGTTCAGCCATGTGAGGAAAGTGGTCAATGAATCATTGGTTCCTGTCCATATCAGAAGAATATCGTCTATGTATCGACGCCAGAATTGAATGTTTTTGCTGTATGGGTTATTAGTTGGTAGGATGTGTTCTTTCTCAAAGTGGTAGACATAAAGTCCAGCAACACTAGGAGCAAAGACGCTGTCCATGGACGTTCCGTTCGTCTGTAAGTAGAAATCGCCCTCAAATTCAAAATAATTCTGTTTAAGGGCTAGGGTTGCGCATTGCAAAATGAATTCTCTTGGCGTGGTGTGCTCCCAAGTGGATTCTTGTAGCATGGTTCTGAGGACCCTGATGGTATCGCCTGTGGGAGACTGGTATATAAGCTTTCAATATCCAGTCCCACTAGAAGTTGGGACATGGGATCAAAATCGATGTCCTGGATCAGGTTCAGTAGATGTTTTGTGTCCTTGATGTATGTGGACGACTTCTGCACCATAGGGTTTAAGAAAAAATCACAGAAACGTGATAATGGTTCCAATAAGGAATTGATTCCTGACACTATTGGGCGTCCTGGTGGTGGTCTTGTGTCCTTATGGATTTTTGGAACCGTGTAGAAATATGGTATTTTGGGCTTTTTGGTGCAGAGGAAGTCTGCTTCCTGTTTAGAGATCTTATTAAGAGCCTCTGCCGTCTCTACCAGAGAGATGATGGTGTTTTGGAGTGTGGTGGTGGGATCTTCCTGAAGGCGTCTGTAATTTCTGGCGTCACTCAGTAGTCTTTTGCATTCAGTAGTATAATCCGTTTTGTTCTGGATAACTATACCTCCCCCTTGTCCGCTGGTTTAATGACAATGAGGGGTTGTTTTGGAGATTACGTACAGCTTCCCTTTCTTTTTGGTGAAGTTGTTAAAAGGTTTTGGTTGATTCAGTTCCTCAATTTGGTTAAAGACCGCCTGTTCAAAAGTGGCTACTTCAACTTGGATGCATACAGGTGGTGGGAGGAAGGTGGACTTAGGTCTAAGTCCTGTTTCATTGGTTAAGTGTGTGGTCTCTGTGGGTGGCTGCTTCTCAAAGAATGCCTTCAGTTTTAATTTGCGGAAAAATTCCGCCAATTCCACATGAAGCTGAAATTTATCTAGACGAGTCGTAGGCACAAATGAGAGTCCTTTGTTGAGGACCTCTTCCTCTGTCATGGAGAGTGGGGTATTTGACAGATTGAACACCAGAGAGGGTGTATGTTGGTTAGTTTTATTCATCTCGTTCCACTGTGTCCTGGTTGTGGTTCCCTTGTTTTGCTTCTGGTTGCCCCTGCCGGTCCCTCTTCATCCGACCAGTGTACTTGGGGTTGGTTTCGTCTCCTTCCTCGTGAGCGACGGCCTCTCCCTAAAAAAGGAGGTCGTTGGTTGGGTTGGTAGTAGGCCTGTTGACCGGGTTGGTACATGGGTGGCCTCGCACCAGTCATTCACCGTCGGAGTTCCGATGCGGCCAGACTAGGTACGGAGACGGGCCTCTGATCTTGAAGAAGTAAGTGGGGCGTTTCTCTGGGGGTTCCAGCCTTAGAGGGACATGGAGTCCCCCAGCCACACGGCACGCCAGTGAATTACATCGTATGTGCCTTTACTTTCACTTTTCTTCTCTTTTCGAACACACAGAGTGTGACAATAGGTCGGGCCCCCACGGAACTCATGGGGCATTTCTCAGACAATTTCTGAGTGAGCATAAGTTGTTTTTATCCTTTTATCCTTTTATTCATCACCATGCATTATCGTATATTGATTTTCACATGATAACGCATATATACGAGGCGTATACATTGTTTTGATTTAATTACAATGCACAAAACGCCACAGTCCGTCCTCACCACGTATTATCCATATAGAGCACGGACACCACGCTTCTGATTCACACTATTGGATGTGCTTAAACGATATCATCTAAATGTGTCAATGTGTATGTCTGTTTGTCGCCTTTTTATCCCCACCAACAGGTATACGTCGCGAGAGGAAACTATCCTCTATCACATAACGCACCTTAGCGAGTGTGCCACATAGATGGTCTCTAACACATTTAGTTTTAGACCACCATTTTAATCCCACACACATAAGGTCCTGAAGAAAGCCAGCCCAGTACAGAGAGACTGGCTGAAACATGTTGACCACACAGGATATTGGAGCCTAATTATCTCCAGAGATCTCCACCTCTCCTTTTTAATCACTGCCGAGGGCCCACACATTAAAATAGTCTTTTGTTGTTTAACGGGACCCTACGGACAGCTTTTTAAACCACATTCATTTCACCTTCACTGCACACTCACTGCACAGAACCAGCTCCGCTGTATCCAGGCGTCGAAGCACACCCAAGGTACACTCGGTACCTTGGGTGGGACCCGATGAAGCATGTCACCAACTAGGTTGGTGAGTGAGGGTCTTCTAAAACACATATGTGTTGCATTACATACACATATCAGGAGCTCCTATCCAGTAGCTAGTTCCCTTTGATACTTGCTTACATTTTTAGCAGTCATTAATTTTATCTTAATTCAATTTTGCATTTTTAAGTTCTGTAGCGGGTTGTGGGTTTATAGGGGAATAGAGTGGGAAGTAATTTAATTATAATAAATTAATGATTATTTTTTATGTATTAGTATTTATTTAATTTAGATTTTATAGTGTTAATTCTGGGAATCAATTTATTATTTATTAATTGGTTGTTAATTATTTGTAATTAATTAATTGTCAATTATGTTAATTGCGTAATTTGTTTAGGAGCAGGCTGTGTGTTTATAGGGGGATAGGGTGGGAAGTAATTTACTTATAATAAATTAATTATACATTTTTATGTATTATTGTTTATTTAATTTAGATTTTATAGTGTTATTTGTGGGAATTAATTTATTATTAATTAATTGGCTGATAATTATTATTAATTAATTAATTGGCAATTATGTTATTTGTGTCATTTTTTAGGAGCAGGTTGTGGGTTCATAGGAGAATAGGGTGGGAAGTAATTTAATTATAATAAATGTATTAATATCTTTTATTTATTAATATTTATTTAATTTAGATTTTATCAATCAATCAATCAATCAGGGAATTGTAAGCGCGCTACTCACCCGTGAGGGTTTCAAGGCGTTGAGGGGGGGGTCCGCAGATCTGTTTAGCTGAAGAGCCAGGTCTTGAGGGTCTTCCTGAAGGTGGTCAGGGAGGGGGCGCGTCTGATGTCTGCCGGTAGCTTGTTCCAGGTCTTGGCTGCAATGTGAGAGAAGGATCTTCCGCTTGCTCTGGCTCTGTGGATGCGTGGGATTTCGGCCAGTGCGAGGTTGGAAGATCGGAGGTTTCTTTTGGGTACGTGGAAGTTGATTCTGTCGTTGAGGTATTTGGGTCCATTGTTGTGTAGGCATTTGTAGGCGTGAGTGAGGATTTTGAAAGTGACTCTTTTCTCCATGGGGAGCCAGTGAGACTTCGTAGGTGTTGGCTGATGTGTTCGTGTCGGGGGATGCCGAGGACGAGTCTGGCGGCGGTGTTCTGCATTGTCTGGAGTTTGCGGAGTAGGGACTTGTTGATGCCGGCGTAGAGTGTGTTTCCATAGTCCAGTCTGCTGGTGATGAGTGCGTGGGTAACTGTCTTCCTTGACTCAGGGGGGATCCACTAGAGGATGCGGAGGGTGTTGAAGCAGCTGGAAGTGACGGCGTTGACCTGTCGGTTCATGGTGAGTGATGAGTCGAGTACGATGCCGAGGTTCTTGGCGTGGTCTGAGGGGGTAGGTGGGCTTCCGAGGGCAGTCGGCCACGAGGTGCTGTCCCATGCAGAAGGGGTGGTACCGAGGACGAGGACTTCTGTCTTCTCGGCGTTGAGCTTCAGGCAGCTGTTTGTCATCCAGACTGCGACGTCTTGCATTCCTTTCTGGAAGTTGAGTTTGGCAGTGGTGGGGTCTTTGGTGAGGGAGAGGATGAGCTGGGTGTCCTCGGCGTAGGATACGATGTTGAGGCCGTGTGGTCGGACGATGGCTGCGAGGGGGGCCATGTAGATGTTGAAGAGGGTGTGGCTCAGTGATGAACCCTGTGGGACTCAGCAGGGGATTTTCGTGGGGTCAGAGAGGAAGGGTGGGAGTCTGATCCTTTGGCTTCTTCCGGTGAGGAATGATCGGATCCAGTCCAGGGCTGTTCCTTGTATGCCTGCGTCGTGTAGTCTGGCAACTAGTGTGCGGTGGGAGACGGTGTTGAAGGCCGCTGATAGGTCGAGTAGGATGAGGGCTGCGGAGTGGCCTTGGTCCAGGAGGGTGCGGATGTCGTTTGTGGCGGCGAGAAGGGCGGTCTCTGTGCTGTGGTTGCTTCGGAATCCGGATTGTGATGGGTCGAGGATGGCGTTCTCTTCAATGAATCGTGTCAGTTTCCTGTTGACTGTTTTCTCTGCAACTTTGGCTGCGAAGGGGAGGAGCGAGATGGGCCGATAGTTCTTGAGGTCGGTGGGGTCAGCTGTGGGCTTCTTGAGCAGGGGTCTGACTTCTGCGCGCTTCCAGTCATCTGGGAAGGTGCCTGTTTTGAAGGTGGTGTTGATTGTGCGTTGTAGTTCAGGTGCGATGGCGGCCGCGGCTCTGTGGTAGATGTGAGGGGGCAGGGGTCGGTGGGGGCCCCCGAGTGGATGCTTTTCATGGTCGAGGCGGTGTCTTCGGCTGTGATCGGTGTCCAGTTGGAGATGGTGGGCTGGCTGGTGTTTCTGGGGGTGGGGGCCGTCTGTGGCACCTGCTGGATGGTCGATGAAGTTGTCGTAGAGGTTTTTGATCTTGAGGTGGAAATAGGTTCCAAGCTTGTCGCAGAGGTCTTGGGATGGGGTGATGTCTGTGGCTTCGCTGCATGGGTTGGTGAATTCTTGAATGAAACTGAAAAGTTCCTTGGAGTTGGTGGAGTTGGCCAGGATTTTGTTGTAGATGAAGTTCCTCTTGGTGGCTCTGATTAGGTTGTGGTAGTCCGTCATGGCGTCCTTGTAGGTAGTGTGGTTTTCGGTTGTCTTGGTGTTTCTCCAGTTCTTCTCCAGGCGTATGCAGGTGCGTCTGGCTTCTTGGAGAGCGTTGGTGAACCAGGCGGCTTTCCTGGGGCGTTGTCTGTCGGGGTTGCGTTAATTGTGGGAGTTATTTTATTATCAAATATTTATTAATTGGTTGTTAATTATTATTAATTCATTAATTTGTAATTAATTATGTTCATTGTGTCATTGAGTTGCTGGTGGGGTTTATAGGAGAATAGGGTGGGAAGTAATTTATTTATAATTAATTAATAATTGTTTGTTAATGCTAATTGATTTATTAAAATTAAAATATGGTAATTGTGTAATTAATTTTTGATGTAAGTTGTGGGGTTTATAGTGGCAAAGGGTGGGAAGTAAATTCTTTTAAATTAATTAATAACTTGTTAATTGATATTAATGTATTAATGTAAAATTAGTTATGGAAATTGTGTAATGATTTGTAGGTGTGGGTTGTGGTGTTTATTGGGGTACAGGGTGGAAAGTATTTTATATTTAATTAATTAATAATTAGTTGATTATTAATATTAATTTATCAATTGATAAATATTTATGGTAAGAGTTTATTGTTATTTTGTGTGTGTGTTTTGGTTTTATAGGGATAACGTTTGGGGAGTAAATTAATTTTTATTTGTTTTACATTTTTTAAAATTAATAATATTTGTTTAATTGATAATTAATTATGTTAATTATGGAGGTACATTTAAAAAAAATGTAAATGTGGGTTGTGAATTGTGTGGTGTTATAGGGTTGGAAATAAAAATATTACATTTATGTAATAATGAATGTTTTTGTTTATAAACATTTTCTATTAAAAAAGAGTTTTTTCTTTTTGAATTATTTTTGAATTTTTTTAAATAATCTTTCTAGGTATTTGTTAGATCTTTTTAACATTCTAATCTTTTTCTATCTTTTGTAATATTTAAAACTTTTATATATGTTTATATTTTTGTTTTTTAAAATCTTTTGTGTTGTTGTTGTTAATTTGTTTGTTTTTAATTTTGAACTGACTCCAGTGGAAATATTAATTTTTGTTGCACTCACTGGAGTGGGAATAGAAATTTTTACCCCTCCGCTATCCAACACTTTCCCTACTGTTGCACCCACTGGAGTGGGAAGAGTCTTTTTTACCCATCCACTATCCAACACTTTCCCTACTGTTGCACCCACTGGAGTCGGAATAGTAATTTTTACCTCTCCGCTATCCAACACTTTCCCTAGTGTTGCACCCACTGGAGCGGGAATAGTAATTTGTACCCCTCCGCTATCCAACATTGTCCCTACTGTTGCACTCACTGGAGTGGGAATATTAAGTTTTACCCCTCTGCTATCCAACACTTTCCCTACTGTTGCACTCACTGGAATGGGAATAGTAATTTTTACCCCTCCACTAACCAAACTTTTCCCTACTGTTGCACTCATTGGAGTGGGAATATTAAGTTTTACCTCTCCGCTATCCAACACTTTTCCTACTGTTGCACTCACTGGAGTGGGAATAGTACATTTTCCCCTCCGCTATCCAACATTTTCTTTACTATTGTACTTACTGGAGTGGGAATATCAAGTTTTACCTCTCCGCTATCCAACACTTTCCCTATTGTTGCACTCACTGGAGTGGGAATAGTAATTTTTACCCCTCTGCTATCCAACACTTTCCCTACTGTTGCACTCAATGTAGTGCAAAATGTAATTTTAAAGTCTATTACATATTTTAATGTTTTAATTTATAATAAAATGTTTTTTTTTAGATTTTATGTTATAAGTGTATGTAAATATATATATATTTATTTGTAAATTTTTATATATTTATAAAATTATAAAATACATTAAAATTAATAGTTTATTAATTGTTTTAAAGGAAATATATATATATATATTACATTTTATGTATGTATGTTTAAATATTTTTTTAATTAAATTTATTTTATTATTTTGTTAAAATGTATATTAAATCAAAAAAAAAATGTAAGTTAATTTTATTATTTGATATATTTAACATTAATTTTTATTGAAATAAAAATCGATATTTTGTACATCTATATTTTTTACATCGATATTTTTGTTTCGATATTTTTGTACTTACAATTTTAAATATAGGATATCGATATTTTTGACCGATATTTTTGCATCAATATTTGTGTATGGGGATATTTTGGGCATCGATATTCTATTAGTGAACCGTGGGACTTCATTAGGGGTGGGCGAGCAATACTCTGCCCACTCACAGAACTCTGCAAAATTTGGCTTAGTTTTGCAGTAACTCTGCGGAATTCCACGGAGTGAAACTCCACAAGCTCTACCCAGGCCTATTGCAAATTGATAATACTGTTAGGACAACATTGTAAAGTAAAATTTTGTATCTCAGAAATGGGATACTTTTCTCATTAACTTTTATTTAAAAAAAAATAAGAAGAACAAAAGGGTTTCCCACAGCAACACCCTGTGGCTTTATTGCCCATAATGTGCCTCCTAAACATAGTCCAGAGGCTAACCTCCTCAGGAAGGGGCATCTATTGGGCACAGAGCAGGTACCTCAAGGAACTTTCTTGGGAAGGTTGGGTCTATGTTTGGTAGGGTTTAAGGATAGATAAGAGGTAGATTCAGATGGAGGAGTAATGGTAGGAGGAGTGGTAAAGGATTAGCCTTTGGAGGTAGAGGGAGCTGGAGTGGGTGATGTGCTTGTGTCTGTATGTTTGGCAGTTGCATGTGGGACTGGTGTTTGTTGCGTATGTTTGGATGTGTGTTTTTTGCCTGGCGTTTGACATTCTGGTGAGTGTGTACATTTGCTTTTAGTTGGTGTTGTGGAGCGAGGTGCATGTGGCAAAGGCGACCCCGGGGGTTCGGGTTTGGCCAACTGGGGGGAGCAAGAGGGAGAGTAGAGATGTGTCTCTGGGTGGTGGACAAGGATGAGCTTGTAACAGTTTCAGTAGGCTCCACCACCACAAGGGATTGGTCACTCGTGGAGGCATTCAATGAAGATGACGAGGTGGTGGTCACCATTCCAGCCCCCTCGCCCTCCATGCCACTGTGTCCATCGGTGTCTGATGTTTCACTACCCAAAAACACAGCGGCCAGCTGCTTCCCCACCTTCTTGGCCAATGTCTCCTTTGCCTGGTCCTGAAGATGCTGTATAGACATATACAATAGAGTATTGTATCTGTGTAAATATAACTGATCATGAAGTTTTTCTCAAAACATTTTCTAAATGTTTATAATCCACATGCTTCAAGGCTTTTAAACTTTGCATTATTTGTATCTTTATATCCTGCATGTAGGGACCATCTTTAGAAACCATTTGGTCACAGTTTTGCAATTTTCTGTTATTGCTCCTATCTTATTTTTAATAAAACAAATTGAGCATTTTTTATTCTCTGCTGGAACTGTTTTACATTTTTTACACTTCTGAATGGTTCTGATTTGTTGTTTTGAAAAGTGTACTTATCTTACAAAAATGTAATATAAAACAAAAATCCCTACGTACATTGTGTGTACAAGGCAAAAAAAAGCTGATCTATTTTTTATTTTTAAAAGTAAAGCTGTGAATCAATGTGTGTTAATATTTACTGTAATATTGCACCAATATTTCTATAAACTCAAAGCCTGTTTTCTTTTGTTTGGGCATTTAACAATGGTAAAGCTTACTTCAATTAACTTAAGTATTTTTTAAATGTAAAAAATAATTTTATTGATTCAGTACTTAAGTTGTTTATTAATGTATCACACCCTAGGTATTTACTTATGCTGTTGAAGAAATCCCATTTTTTTGTTTTAAATTACTTCTACAGCATATGTAAATACATAGGACTTGATACATTTTTGTCCACTTTAGTAAAGATATAACATTTTTTACATTTTACTCTAAAATAATTTAATTAATTTTTAGTTTGTTTTACCATTGTGGAAAAAATTAAAGAAATATTCTGGCTTTCAGTTTAGTCACAAATTGGTACAACAATATAGAAAATATTTAAATGTATTGATTCATATATATTTTTAACATTAAAAATCAAAATGCAATTTACAATTTATAATATTACAGAAACTAACTTTGATGTATTTCAAAAATTTCTAAATGAGCCATCCTTTGTGTGCCTACGTTTGAGTTTGCTGGGCTACTCCAACATATACATGATGGAATTTCCATACGTCAAATTCCAAGTGCGTTATAAAATATTGCCCTTGGAATTGTTTGGACAAAATATCTCTTTTGTTTGTGATGGAACATTCCATCTGCAAACGTTCCTTTAATTATTCTATTTTTATTCATTATTGATTTATCATCTGGACATATCACAGGACATAAAAATAATGTTTTTTGCTATGCGTTACTCTGTCACTAATATGTTCACATTCCTGCCTGTTTTAAAAAAAATAAATGTATGCCTTTAGAATTTATTTTTCAATAAACAGACTGGCTTACATGCACATTTGTGAATGAGCAAGACATTATTCAAAATTGTCTTTTTTAAAATACATTTAATTTTTTTCATTAAATACATAATTTTATTATGTTTTCAATCAAGGTTTTAGACATTTAAGCATATGTTTTTAGTCATTTTGACTCACAGATTTACTATTGTTTGTTGATAACTGTACCATAAGTGCATTTTATGCTATGTTACTTGTAATAGAGGGAATGTAACATCCTTCACAATTCTGACAGAGCATCACACCTGACACAAAAAACGTTCGGCCTGTTTGGTACAACTGTCTCTTATAAAATCTAACAAAATCATGTTGAATTAGTTTTAGGCAAGTATGTGTCTGGTTAAAACAGTCCTTTGTATGTGATCAAAGATATATTGGTATAATTTTTAACAATGTTTTTAATAAACACATCATGGTACACCTTGTGCAAAATGTGCACCTTCAAAAGCTCTTCTTGAGTGTTGGTCATGTGTCAACCTTTATGTTGATGCCAAATTTTGTTGCTGTATCAAAAAATTGTTATTTAAAAAGAAAAACACTAGAAAACATACCCCCTTCATGCTGCTGTCTTGCTTTCAACTGTACATCAAGCTGGCAATAGGCCACTGAAAGTATACGGGCTATTAGGGGGGTCAGGGTGTAGTGCACACACTTCAAATGTTGGGAGGACTGACCGAGCTGGCCTTCAGCTGACTTCTTGGTCCAGTGTCGTAGGTCCTCCCATCTCTTCTGACAGTGGATGCTGCGCCGCTTGTAGACTCCCAGAGTCCGCACATTCTTTGACGATGACTTTCCAAATCTCCTTCTGATGGGAGTTGACCTGTATAAATAAAAAAATATATGTATATATTTTTGTGACTTTTGATTTTTTGTTTAGATGTAACACAATTTTGAGAAATAAATCACAATAATTAAAAAAATTAAAAGCATAGCTTTTTGCTTTTTGTATAAAAACTAACAATTTTGTAGTCATCTGTTGAGAAATATTATCCCTTGCTATGTCCTTATTTAACTAATCCAGACCAGTGACATCATCTAGGCCGAATAATTTGTCAGAATATAAAAACTGCTAATTTCTTTTTTTTGGTATGAAAAATGAACATTTTAAATATCTATCTATCTATCTATCTATCTATCTATCTATCTATCTGTATGTATGTATATCTATCTATCTGTATGTATGTATGTATATATATATATATATATATATATATATATATATATATATATATTCCACTCGATTTTACTCCATCCGTAAAAATCAACTCGAGCCCAAATCCATGAAACGTGAAATTTATTCAAACATGAAGCAAGCACAACGCCCAACGCGTTTCGGTGCAGCCGCACCTTGGTCACGGGTCAAGGAACTGTTTGTCAAATCTGAATACATATAGTGCACAAGTACTAAACATAAATGTAGGACTCCCTGATTGCTCAAGGCCGACAAGGTACAGCAAGCCCTGGACCACAAGACACACCAAATCGAGGTCGAGGTCGAGGCGTAAGAGGAGGCAACAGAAAAAACGTAAAGAGGCAAGGAGTACTAGATACCTACGTGGGAATGACAATGAGGGGAAAGGCAACTACAAAATGAAGGACACTCTTACGGTAGTTAATCTTTCCAATATTCAGTTAACTGTTGATCAAATTGATGTTCTATCACTTGGATTGACTTTTTGCCCCACTAGCAAGTTTAATTACACAGAAGGGAGGATCGATCTTTTCCACTTTGTTAGAAAACTCAACTTGAAAAAATGGTTTGAAACTAAAAAGAAAGTTGAGATGCCTGTGAATGTCAGCAGTCATGTTAATTTAAGTATTGCTGATATGAATCTTTTGCAAGCAATGAGGGCTTTGGAAAGTGGTAATGAAAGTATTGAATCTGTTACTGAGGTTATACTAGATGAAACACATTGGGGTCGATTCCGATTCGGGCCGGAAAAAGCACCGACCGACTCGGATCCGGAAAAAATACCGACCGACACGTACCAGTGGCGCCCGACACGCCAAGTACGATGCAAGCCGCGATAAATCCGACCGACACGTCAGGAAACCAAGCCGACCGACCGAGCCGCTCGGAAAATAGCAATCTGGCCGGAAATACACGCGAATCCAACCGACCGACACGCACCCGGAACAAATCCGACCGAATCGTACCCGCCAACTCCAACCCGCAAAGTACGATGCAAGGCGCGAAAAACACGACCGAGTCGGACGGAGGACAAGCCGTACGACCGACACGCATACAAAACCGAGCCGAAGCAACACAATACACCGCGACCGACGCGTACGCAGCATACAAAACTGCACAAACACAGCGTGAACGAAACGGAAAACACCGTACGAGACCAATGCAGGGTCCGACTCGGTCACAAGAACGTTTCCAACATACACAAACAGCACAAAGGAAAAATCAACCAAAAAAGGCCAAACAAGCAATTACCAAGCCAATAAATACTGGGGGGTGGGGACAGAGAACAAAGACACACCCACAACTCCACCTATATAAAGGACACAAATCACTACCATGAGCCTTTGCAAATGCCATTCCACTACCAGCACCCAAGAGAAAGCAACCACACACCCACAGCTCATCCCTCACACAAGCCACACACCAGCAGCACACCAACAAATACCTACCTCACATACACCCAGCACAACACACACCCACACACCCTCACCTGCACACCAACACACACATCACCCACCATCACCACCCATCACCATGCCCCCAAGAAGAATCACAAGTTCCTAGATTGTGAATTGGAAGTCCTGGTAGACGAGATCCTCAGGGTAGAGCCACAGCTGTTTGGCACATTGGTCCAACAGACCCCCATGTCGCAGAAAACCAAGATGTGGGAGAGGATCATCAACAGGGTGAACGCACAATCACCATGTCGGCGCACAAAGAGCGACATCCAGAACAGGTGGTATGACGTGCGCAGGAGGGTACGGAAACTGCTGAAGCAAGATTACATCAACAGCCAACACACCGGCAGTGGCCCTCCTGCCAAGCCAATATACCTCAGGCCCTGGGAGGAGAAGGTGCGGGCCATCCTACCGCCAGTGAGCATATATGGACTAGAGGACATCCCAGAGCCTGGTGAGTACACAACAAATGTACACAATATACTGCCACAAAACACACACACATCACTGTCAAGGGGAGAGTCAAACCATGCACTCATAGCAATTACACAGCAACTAGAACAGAATCATCCCAAAATGTGTATGTCAGTCAGATAAACCCAACACATGCCATCAAAAAGTCACATCCAACTGTGCCAACACATGTACAAACACAACCACAACTACAGCTAGGCAGTGGCACAAATAGAACTAACACACACATCCACACATGTAGCCACCACAACAACACCAACACACAGTGAAGACCACTCAAAGGAAGGAATTCTGTGTATGCTGGCCAAGTCAGTGTAGCCAATAGCATCATGGGAGTCGCAGTCACACATATTGCCCCCCACAACTGTCCCATCAACACCACCATGAACCATGCGCACATCACAGGGAGTGGAGAAGGACTCACAAGATGGCTGACACTGGCTACTGCTGTGAGGAGCACAAGGCCCTGCTGGCAACTGTGCACCAACAAACAGCAGGACACCACTGACTGACATCCTGAGAGACAACTTACACTCCCTGCAATGCAAGCACGTTCCATGGTGGGATATCTGGCTGGCTGGGTGGGAAGGGGGACTTGCAGCACTGACCATAGTCACCAGCACCTCCCCTCACACCCCCCCAACACAAACTCCACAGTACCCACCTGGTAGAATGCAATGCCCTCCATCCTAACACAAGATCCCACAAAGCACCACCACCCTGGCTTATGTTGTGTGAAGCACAGGGACACTCTTGGGACTCTTAGCCAAACAACTGCCAGGACAACACTCCCAGCCATCCTGTCAGCACAGCCAGCCCACCCCACAGGGAAGCAGAGTCAAAAGGAAGGAAGCATGGGCATGCTGGGAAGGGGGTGGAGGCAATAGCATGATGGGAGTCGTAGTCACAGACATTGCTCAGCCTCACAACTGGCCCATCAACACCACCCTGAACCATGCTCACATCACAGGGAGTGGAGAAGGACTCACAAGATGGCTGACACTGGCTACTGCTGTGGGGAGCACAAGGCCCTGCTGCCAACTGTGCACCAACAAACAGCAGGACACCACTGACTGACATCCTGAGAGACAACTTACACTCCCTGCAATGCAAGCACGTTCCATGGTGGGATATCTGGCTGGCTGGGTGGGAAGGGGGACTTGCAGCACTGACCATAGTCACCAGCACCTCCCCTCACACCCCCCCCAACACAAACTCCACAGTACCCACCTGGTAGAATGCAATGCCCTCCATCCTAACACAAGATCCCACAAAGCACCACCACCCTGGCTTATGTTGTGTGAAGCACAGGGACACTCTTGGGACTCTTAGCCAAACAACTGCCAGGACAACACTCCCAGCCATCCTGTCAGCACAGCCAGCCCACCCCACAGGGAAGCAGAGTCAAAAGGAAGGAAGCATGGGCATGCTGGGAAGGGGGTGGAGGCAATAGCATGATGGGAGTCGTAGTCACAGACATTGCTCAGCCTCACAACTGGCCCATCAACACCACCCTGAACCATGCTCACATCACAGGGAGTGGAGAAGGACTCACAAGATGGCTGACACTGGCTACTGCTGTGGGGAGCACAAGGCCCTGCTGCCAACTGTGCACCAACAAACAGCAGGACACCACTGACTGACATCCTGAGAGACAACTTACACTCCCTGCAATGCAAGCACGTTCCATGGTGGGATATCTGGCTGGCTGGGTGGGAAGGGGGACTTGCAGCACTGACCATAGTCACCAGCACCTCCCCTCACACCCCCCCAACACAAACTCCACAGTACCCACCTGGTAGAATGCAATGCCCTCCATCCTAACACAAGATCCCACAAAGCACCACCACCCTGGCTTATGTTGTGTGAAGCACAGGGACACTCTTGGGACTCTTAGCCAAACAACTGCCAGGACAACACTCCCAGCCATCCTGTCAGCACAGCCAGCCCACCCCACAGGGAAGCAGAGTCAAAAGGAAGGAAGCATGGGCATGCTGGGAAGGGGGGTGGAGGCAATAGCATGATGGGAGTCGTAGTCACAGACATTGCTCAGCCTCACAACTGGCCCATCAACACCACCCTGAACCATGCTCACATCACAGGGAGTGGAGAAGGACTCACAAGATGGCTGACACTGGCTACTGCTGTGGGGAGCACAAGGCCCTGCTGCCAACTGTGCACCAACAAACAGCAGGACACCACTGACTGACATCCTGAGAGACAACTTACACTCCCTGCAATGCAAGCACGTTCCATGGTGGGATATCTGGCTGGCTGGGTGGGAAGGGGGACTTGCAGCACTGACCATAGTCACCAGCACCTCCCCTCACACCCCCCCAACACAAACTCCACAGTACCCACCTGGTAGAATGCAATGCCCTCCATCCTAACACAAGATCCCACAAAGCACCACCACCCTGGCTTATGTTGTGTGAAGCACAGGGACACTCTTGGGACTCTTAGCCAAACAACTGCCAGGACAACACTCCCAGCCATCCTGTCAGCACAGCCAGCCCACCCCACAGGGAAGCAGAGTCAAAAGGAAGGAAGCATGGGCATGCTGGGAAGGGGGGTGGAGGCAATAGCATGATGGGAGTCGTAGTCACAGACATTGCTCAGCCTCACAACTGGCCCATCAACACCACCCTGAACCATGCTCACATCACAGGGAGTGGAGAAGGACTCACAAGATGGCTGACACTGGCTACTGCTGTGGGGAGCACAAGGCCCTGCTGCCAACTGTGCACCAACAAACAGCAGGACACCACTGACTGACATCCTGAGAGACAACTTACACTCCCTGCAATGCAAGCACGTTCCATGGTGGGATATCTGGCTGGCTGGGTGGGAAGGGGGACTTGCAGCACTGACCATAGTCACCAGCACCTCCCCTCACACCCCCCCAACACAAACTCCACAGTACCCACCTGGTAGAATGCAATGCCCTCCATCCTAACACAAGATCCCACAAAGCACCACCACCCTGGCTTATGTTGTGTGAAGCACAGGGACACTCTTGGGACTCTTAGCCAAACAACTGCCAGGACAACACTCCCAGCCATCCTGTCAGCACAGCCAGCCCACCCCACAGGGAAGCAGAGTCAAAAGGAAGGAAGCATGGGCATGCTGGGAAGGGGGTGGAGGCAATAGCATGATGGGAGTCGTAGTCACAGACATTGCTCAGCCTCACAACTGGCCCATCAACACCACCCTGAACCATGCTCACATCACAGGGAGTGGAGAAGGACTCACAAGATGGCTGACACTGGCTACTGCTGTGGGGAGCACAAGGCCCTGCTGCCAACTGTGCACCAACAAACAGCAGGACACCACTGACTGACATCCTGAGAGACAACTTACACTCCCTGCAATGCAAGCACGTTCCATGGTGGGATATCTGGCTGGCTGGGTGGGAAGGGGGACTTGCAGCACTGACCATAGTCACCAGCACCTCCCCTCACACCCCCCCAACACAAACTCCACAGTACCCACCTGGTAGAATGCAATGCCCTCCATCCTAACACAAGATCCCACAAAGCACCACCACCCTGGCTTATGTTGTGTGAAGCACAGGGACACTCTTGGGACTCTTAGCCAAACAACTGCCAGGACAACACTCCCAGCCATCCTGTCAGCACAGCCAGCCCACCCCACAGGGAAGCAGAGTCAAAAGGAAGGAAGCATGGGCATGCTGGGAAGGGGGGTGGAGGCAATAGCATGATGGGAGTCGTAGTCACAGACATTGCTCAGCCTCACAACTGGCCCATCAACACCACCCTGAACCATGCTCACATCACAGGGAGTGGAGAAGGACTCACAAGATGGCTGACACTGGCTACTGCTGTGGGGAGCACAAGGCCCTGCTGCCAACTGTGCACCAACAAACAGCAGGACACCACTGACTGACATCCTGAGAGACAACTTACACTCCCTGCAATGCAAGCACGTTCCATGGTGGGATAACTGACTGGGTGGGTGGGTGGGTGGGAAGGAGGTCTGGCTGTCAACCAAACACAATCAATGCAGACCATGTTCACACCCCAGAGAATACATAGAAATGCCCAAATAATGCAGGACAATGTGCCACACCAATATCAACCCCTGACTGTGACGACTTAGGACAATACAATGTACAGGCCCGCACCCCGAGGCACAGTCACAACTGTCAGGTGTGTCAACCACTGATGCCTGCAGAAACATGACATACATTGTTTGTGTCTCCCAAAAACAGGTGATGATAGGGACACAGCAGCAGACGCTGAGGAGTCCCAGTCCCAGGCTCAAGAGGATGCCGAGCTCACTGGCGTCGTACAGCCTCTGTCCTCCTCGGACGATGAAGAACAACCTGGCACATCCGGTGCAAGTCAACATGCTGCACCAGCAGGACCACCAGCTGCAGCACCAGCAGGTCCACCAGCTGCACCCCTGCACCCACCCCTCCAACGACTGTCACCACGAATACCATCCCTGCCGACATGGACAGAATAAGGAACAACACCAGCGCAGTGACCCTGGACCAACCTGGGGCCATGGACACCACCACCACCACCAACCCCCAAGGTGGACCAGGGTTATCTGTGCGTGCAACTGCACACACTGCACATGTCAGCAGGGGTGGTGGGAGGGGTGGGAGACAGAGGTCGCTGCTTGCAGACGTTGCTGGTGTGCATGAAGACCCACAACTGGTACGCATAGCTGATGCGTACCAGTCCAGCACCGGAGAGCTCAGCCAGGTAGTGGGGCTCCTCAGAGACATCAAACAGCAGCAGGCTGCCCATCATGCCCGCTTGGACTCCCACATGTCCCAAGTGGAGTCACACATGTCACGTGTGGACTCCCACATGTCACGTGTGGACTCCCACATGACCCGCGTGGAGTCCAAGTGGGATGTACTACATGAGATGACGGCGGTGCACAGGGACATTTTACAATGCCTCCGCCAGATGAACAGCAACCAGTCCACACCTCCCTGTGTGCCAACAACATCTGGTACCGAACAAACTGCAACTGCCACAGGGAGGGAGGAGGACTCTGGCGGAGAGTCCCCTGCACCGCAGCAGCCTGCACTTGAGGGCCCCCCCCAAGAAGAGGGGTCGTCCGAGGAGGGGAAAGTGAGAGGCTGATGGCCAAGCGCAACTCCCAGGAAGCCTGAACCTGTTCTGGATTTTCGCCTTTGTGCACAGACTGTTCACCCTGTTGATGGCAACACTACTCCCACACATTGCATGGGGAGTATAAGTTGGAACAATGTGTCAGACAACAGTGGCCCCGATACTGGGGATCCTGTCTACCTGGACTTTCTATTCATCTAGGAACTTGGGATTGCAAGATTCATGTACAGCACAATCCATCCTATGCACTATTATCACAATAAACACACTAATACACCATACTTGCCTCTGTCGTGATTCCAACGTGGGTGCTGTTATGGGGATGATGAACTGCAAAATTACACAGTGTATGCGAACTGCAACAGCAAGGACAACACAGGCATGTGAGTACAGGCAACGTGACACATATGAGGGAGACACACCACCAGGGCTACACAACACATACACACCTAGGCCATCTGACTCATTGCCTACACTGATGTTGCCAGGGAAGACGGTGCAATGCACAGACACCACACCCATTCCCAGTTGTAGTCAAGTAGCCCACAGGTGCAGTAAGCAAATGGCAGTCAAATGTGTGACCACAGACAACGCACATCACTAAGTGAAGCACAGGTTTATTACACAGTAGCAACATGCCGTAACCACTACAGATGCAAGGTAACCCCACCTGGTAGCGGGCACACAGTCAACAACTGTAGACAGAAGGAAGTCCATGGGTGTGGCGCACATCACCTGTAGGGACACAACAGCTACCAGCCTGGATGTGCAATCACGTCGTCGGTGGACACAGTTGACCAAACGAATCTGAAAGTACCCTGTGAAGGACAGAAATGACACACAGTCAAAAGCAATGCAGTACAGGACAGAACAGCAAAACTCATGCACAATACATGTTACAAGATACCCACCCAGAACCAAGTTAGCATGTCAACACTGTTGGGGAGTACAGCCCACCTGTCACCACACATCGCAACACACATCCTGTCAAGTAGCCCATGGACACACTCCAACAGCACCAGAGCACCACCCACACATCATGCCAACTCACATCATTCACATGACACCTCAGGATACTCACATTCAGCTAAAGAAGTTGGTGATGAGCTGTGTGCGGACATCACCATCACCATCATCATCATCATCGTCACTGGCATCGTGGTCCAGGCCAGGATCCTCCACAGGTGGCGGATGTTGGTCATCGTCATCCTGGATGAGAGGCAACTCCTTCCGCACTGCCAGGTTGTGGAGCATGCAGCAGACGATGATAATCTTGCACACTTTCGCAGGGGCATATGGGAGGGACCCTCCGGTCTTGTCCAGGCAGCGGAAGCGGCTCTTCAGGAGACCAAAGGTCCGCTCAATCACTCTCCTGGTCCGACCATGTGCCTCATTGTAGCGCATCTGGGCAGGTGTCACAGGGTTCCTGAGGGGTGTCAGCAACCACGGCATGTTGGGGTATCCCGAGTCACCTACGGACAGACAAGTGCACATCAGCTGACTTGGAAAAGTGGGCGGAATACTACAGATCAGATCACACACAATGGCACAAAGTCAGTACACACCGACAAGCCAGGCACGCTGGTTCTGCATCTGTGCCATCAACCTGGGGATGCGACTACTCCTCATCACAAAGGCATCGTGTGCTGAACCAGGGAAACGGGCACACACGTGTGTGATGGTCATGTCTGCAAGACACACCACCAGTGCATTGACCGAGTGGTAGTGCTTGCGGTTCCTGTAGGCCTGCTCCTGGGCCTGTGGTGGTACCAAAGCCACATGTGTCCCATCAATGGAGCCAATGACATGCGGCATCCTCCCCAGGGCATAAAAGTCACTCTTCACGTCAGTGAGTCGTCGCAGTCTAGGGAAATAGATGTACCGGTTCAGGAAGAGCAACATTGCCGCCAAAACATCGCGGAGCACACGGCTGAACATGGTCTGTGACATCCCACCAGCAGACGCCACAGTATGTTGGAAGGTACCGGTGGCAAAGAAGTGTAGGGCTGCCATCACCTTCACCTTGGGGGTCAGCGCTGTAGGATACGGCCGGCCAGGCTGCAAATGTGGGGACAACTGCACTGCAAAATCCTCAATCAGCTGCCTGGTGAAGCGGTACCGTCGGATGCTGTCCCGTTCCACCATCGTTGCCAGGTCTGGGAATGGCCGATGGACAGCAGGAGCCCTGCAGTGCAGAGGAGAAGTAAGCAAGATCGTCAGTCACCCCACATATGCGGCATTGAACACACTCAAGATCCCAACATACATCATCATGAGGCACAACTACATGAAGTGTGCAGTACCGGAACGACATTTATGGTACATACATGGCCAACATCTGTCAACACGGTCCTACAGGTGGCATCAATTTGTCCCTGTTTGGCCCATTGGATATCATGATGCTGTGTCACAGTCACCCCCCAGTGACATGTGAGGACAGATGTGCCCCAGGCACCACAGCTCAACGACAGGCACATTCCCAGGGACCCTGTAATGCCACATGGACACTGGCATCACCTGGAGTATCATGTGTACACCACAACAAAACAAACATGACCCCCACAGGTAGTGGCCACACTTGCCATGGCAGGAGAGCCATGGACGTCTGTGACACACACGCACAACATCAGAGTCCATGCACACACAACGTGGATGTGGAGACTGTCTCCCATTGTGCACATGAAATCAGAGACATTGTAAACACTACATGCACAAAGACTGTGGAGGGCCATCACTATTGTGCCACTGGGACACCCTGGCTCAAACATACCGTCCCACATGGGACTCACGGGGTATGTGACATGACATACACAAACACCACTGTGAAATGTGACCATGGCACATGCACAGATATGAACAGTTGCACATCACAGTGGTCACGTACACGTAACACCCATGATCCTGTCCCCATGAACACGTGCACAGCCTGGGGGTGGCTGCCCACAGGTGACACCCACAGGACAACATGTACACCAACATACACACAATAGGAAATGCAGCCTTACATGCCTTATGATAAGGTTTGGACAGGCTGTCGTGATGTAGGTGTGCCCCTCACTCCCTGGGAGCTATCTGTGGCTGGCATATGTCCATCTGAGACAGGCATGCTGACATATGCCAGTCACATGTACAGTGATGCGTTGTACTGCAATGGACCGATCGGTGCCTCCGGCCGGCCCATTGCATTCAATGTGTGCGGGTACGCGTTGTACCCCTGTGCGCGTTGAACTGCAATGGACCGATCGGTGCCTCCGGCCGGCCCATTGCATTCAATGTGTGCGGGTACGCGTTGTACCCCTGTGCGCGTTGAACAGCAATGGACCGATCGGTGCCTCCGGCCGGCCCATTGCTTTCAATGTGTGCGGGTACGCGTTGTACCCCTGTGCGCGTTGTACTGCAATGGACCGATCGGTGCCTCCGGCCGGCCCATTGCATTCAATGTGTGCGGGTACGCGTTGTACCCCTGTGCGCGTTGTACTGCAATGGACCGATCGGTGCCTCCGGCCGGCCCATTGCATTCAATGTGTGCGGGTACGCGTTGTACCCTGTGCGCGTTGTACTGCAATGGACCGATCGGTGCCTCCGGCCGGCCCATTGCATTCAATGTGTGCGGGTACGCGTTGTACCCCTGTGCGCGTTGAACAGCAATGGACCGATCGGTGCCTCCGGCCGGCCCATTGCTTTCAATGTGTGCGGTACGCGTTGTACCCCTGTGCGCGTTGTACTGCAATGGACCGATCGGTGCCTCCGGCCGGCCCATTGCATTCAATGTGTGCGGGTACGCGTTAGTACCCCTGTGCGCGTTGTACTGCAATGGACCGATCGGTGCCTCCGGCCGGCCCATTGCATTCAATGTGTGCGGGTACGCGTTGTACCCCTGTGCGCGTTGAACAGCAATGGACCGATCGGTGCCTCCGGCCGGCCCATTGCTTTCAATGTGTGCGGTGCACGCGTTGTACCCCTGTGCGCGTTGTACTGCAATGGACCGATCGGTGCCTCCGGCCGGCCCATTGCTTTCAATGTGTGCGGTGCACGCGTTGTACCCCTGTGCGCGTTGAACAGCAATGGACCGATCGGTGCCTCCGGCCGGCCCATTGCATTCAATGTGTGCGGGTACGCGTTGTACCCCTGTGCGCGTTGTACTGCAATGGACCGATCGGTGCCTCCGGCCGGCCCATTGCATTCAATGTGCGGGTACGCGTTGTACCCCTGTGCGCGTTGTACTGCAATGGACCGATCGGTGCCTCCGGCCGGCCCATTGCTTTCAATGTGTGCGGGTACGCGTTGTACCCCTGTGCGCGTTGTACTGCAATGGACCGATCGGTGCCTCCGGCCGGCCCATTGCTTTCAATGTGTGCGGGTACGCGTTGTACCCCTGTGCGCGTTGAACAGCAATGGACCGATCGGTGCCTCCGGCCGGCCCATTGCATTCAATGTGTGCGGGTACGCGTTGTACCCCTGTGCGCGTTGAACAGCAATGGACCGATCGGTGCCTCCGGCCGGCCCATTGCTTTCAATGTGTGCGGGTACGCGTTGTACCCCTGTGCGCGTTGTACCTCAATGGACCGATCGGTGCGCACCCATTGACAATGGGCTTGCCTGGCAACGGACGCGTTTTCGAATATTCGAACGAGTCGGTTGCTGGAAAATCAGTTGGTCACCCACAACAATGTTGCAAAATCATGTATGTCATGAAGTTGAAATTTTGAAGGATGCTGTGGGCGTGTTTTGGTGCTGCTATTCCATGGATTGGCCATATTCAGAAGATGCAAACGACTTGGACCTATCACTTTGGACACAAGGGACAGTATCTGCCTCTCCAGCACATATATATTGCTGCATGTTCCCCTGAGAGCCCACTTGCCTGCACTACATGCTCCAGGACGACATCTGCCACTGCACTGCTGCTGTCTCTGCCCCTCTGGACCCTGCAATGGCACGTACTGTGGAGAGAGCCCCAGCCTTCAGCCTTGAAGAGAACCAGGCCCTGCTGGACAGCCTACTTCCACAGTACAGCAAGCTGTATGGGACACCAGGGGAGCAGGTGAGTGTTCTGTGCACTGCCTTTCTGAATGTGCATTTTGTCTGACTAGCAAGGCTGAGAGTCAGCACACCACTGGCTAGCAGGCTCACTGAGTAGTTGTCACCCCCCATAGTGTGTAGTGACTTGCACTGGACAGGTATGGTGCAGTGACAGTGCTTCTGAACAGGGTTTTACTCCCCATGCTATGATACCATGTAGTGACTTCTGGAAAACTGTCCATGGGCAGCCGTGCACTGCCTGGGTACACCATGTGCCCCTGTGATTGCGACATGTATATGCAACTGTGTCATGCACGGATATGTTGCATGTGTAGTAATGTCCTTATCACTTTGTCATCCTGACAGGCTTCTGCCCATCGGAAGCATGAGATCTGGAAGGACATCGTCCGGGCTGTCCGGTCCGTGGGGGTCTACAAGCGCCGGATCCGCAACTGCCAAAAGAGGTGGCAGGACCTTCGGGGCTGGACCCGGAGGATTGCACGGGTCCAGCTGAAGCTGTCGCCTCCTCGCAGGAGGGGCGGAACACGGACCCTGACCCCCACATGCTCAGGATCCTGGCGGTGGTCTTTCCAGACCTGGATGGGCAGCTGAAGGCCAGAGAGCAGCAAGGAGGGGGTGAGTCAAAGACTGCACTGTGTACTCTGTCTAACATGTTATGTGCCCTCCTCGGGCCAGGTTGAACTGCCACAGTACAGCAGTCATGTTGTCCAGGAGCCATGTCCCTCTATTGTGCACTGCCCACTCCTCATCTGATACCCAGGTGTGGCCCTTACATGCAGGGAATTCTGTCACTTAGGACTGTGTCCTTGCAGTTTGCTTGACTCAAGGTGGGAGACAGCATCTGTTTCCCTGACTCTGTGGTGGGCATCATGGGTGGGTCCATTGCTTACACAATGCCTGTATTCTGACATGTATTCAGCGTGTTACTTTGATCTGTGGTCCAATTGCTGAGCTGATCCACCACATGTGGCTGGGGTACCTGGCACACACCCATGCTGCGGGTGGGAACAATGTTTGGGCCCCAGGAGTATGTATATGACGTGTGTCACACATACTTAGCCAGCTGCCTACAGTCCAGGGCTCATCCCTCATTCATGTGGGGCTGGACAGTCATGCCTACTCCAGGCCATACAATACACTCTGTACTCCCACTCCCGTGTATCAGAGGACACATTGTGCACAGTGATTTGCCCCTCAGGTGTCTGCCTCTGTGTCAGTGTGCTGTGGATTAGTCGCCAGGACTGCTGTGGAGTTTCTTGGTAGGGGCTCAGCATGCCACTGGAGATGTGACCATAGGAGACGATACTTGTGTGACACATAGGTGTCTGATCAGCTGCCCATGCAGACTGGGGCATGTAAATGTGAAGTTCAGGCAGCTGTTCCCCATGCACAGCAGAGTGTGAGGGGCTCAGGTTCAGAGGGTAGTGTCACAGGTCTCCCATATGTCCAATAGGTATGACCTGGACAGATGAGGGTTAAGAGGATGTGTTGTGGGGGGATGTACATGTGCACTTGTGCAGCTCCAGGACTTGCATTCCCCATGACCTACTATTGTGACACAGTGCAGAGTGTTGTTGTCTGGCTGCAAAGTCATACATCACTGAGACAGTGATGTATGACTTTGCAGTCATGCCTCCGCCATGGCATGTGTCTACTGATTGGTGATCCTGCAGGGGAGTGACATGTGCTACATGCACACCATAGTGGCGCTGGCTATCAGGACATGGGTGCATCATGGTGTCTGTCGCTGGTATGCATCACATGCATTTCCTATTTGACTCTGGGCATCCCTTACATCCGTAAACCTGTACTGACTCAGTGGCAAGAGCTGTGATGTGTCCACACCGTGTTCTCTGCACTGTCCAACTACTGTGTACTTGGTGCATGTGTCAACACTGGGGTGTTGCAATCCAACAGACACCAGACAGATGGGTGCAAGGCCATGTGGGATGTGAGTGCCATGCTTGGCATCAGACTGACAATTGACTTCTCCTGTTCAATTAGTGCACTTTTAGCAATGTACAACTAATGATGCCAGGGCTTGCTCTGTGATGTGCTGTGCTCACAGTGGTGTGTGCGTTATGTGCAGGTGACTGATGTCTGTCTGTTTCCCCATTGTTTGCAGATACATCCACGGCCACGGAAGGGGACAGCTCCACGGACCAGGAGGAGCCGGAGAGCCAGACTGGGTCAGCAGCCGAGGAGTGGTCGGAGGGACCCAGTGGCACGGAGGGCGAGGGGAGCCACACCGAGGAGTCCTCAGCAGCATCCACCTCAGCTGAGGACCAGAGCAACTCGGAGGATGACTCCCTTGTGGAGGCGGGTGTCAGCAGCCACCACACCCCAGCTAGTGTTGCTGTCCCCGCCACCACCAGCACCACCACCGCCCTCCCATCGGCTCCCATTCCCCAGGTCCGTGGAGGCTCCCATGTCCGGGAGCGTGTCTCCTTTGGGCCAGGCACCGCACCCCCTGCCCCTGTGTCCCCTGCTGCCCTGAGTGAGGAGTCTGTGTACCTCCTTCGCCAGCTCCATGTAGGGCAGACAGCCATGCTGAGTGTCCTCCATGCGCACACCGCGCTGTTGACTCAGCTGGTGTCGTTCATGGAGGGCATCTCATCGGGCATGTCTGACCTACAGAGGGGCAATAGGTCCATGGACTCCTCCCTGACGGCAGCAGTGTCCCTCCTCAAACGGTCCCTCACCCCTCCTGCCTCTGCTCCATCCACACTCCCCAGCACCTTACCCATCCCAGGCACACACACACTGGCACACACCAGCACACACACATCCAGCACACTGACACACACGCCAATGACAAAACGCACACGCAAGCACATTCAGGGGACTGAAGCCAGACTCACAGGGGATGGGGCCCTGGAACACACACACGCATCCACATGCACTGCGCAGTCCTCAGTTCCCTCTCCCTCCAAAGCACCCTCCCTTGCCTCACCTGCAACCCCAAAGTCACAGCAGCTCTTCCTCTGTGACCTCGGCCTCTTCCCCACCGATGAAGCTGCTCCAGCATCCCGGGGGAAGAGGAAGCCCACCCACACGGAGCAGAGTGCCCCTCGCCCCCGGACACCCTCCCCCAGGCGCAGACGGACTGAGGCCCCCACCCGCAAGTCCCCCGGAGTGCTAAGAGCAAGACCCCGCCACCGCCCTGCAGCTCAGGCACAAGGTCTCCGTCCTCCATCCCTCAGGCCCCCACTGCACAGGTGCCCCCACCACACCCTGCCCCAGGTTCCCCCACCCACAGATATACCATCCCCAAGATGCTCCGGCCTTCTCCCCCTGCCACTTGCTCTCCCAGCACCACACCCCCGCTGCGCTTGTCTGTGCCACTGATGTGGTGAGGGTGTCCCCCCCTCTGTCCAACCCACCTTGCCTGTTCCCCATTCTCCTCCCCTGGAGGTAGGCACTGCAGTGGAGTCCACTACCGCCCTGTCTGACTTGGGCACTGCAGTGGCGGACCTGTCCACCCCATCTGCAGGGTCCACTGCAGTTGTGCCGGCACCCACGACATCTGTGTCATGCCCCCCAGTTGTGCCGGCACACACCATGTCAGACACCTCCACTGCAGTTGTCAGTGGCTCTCCAGCACCCACCACCCCTTCCCTGACTCCCCCTGGTGAGCCCTGATCCTGTCCCTGCGGTGCCTGGCCTGCCCCCGGTTGCCCCTCCTAGTGGATTGTCCCTGGTATTGTGCAGGCATGCGTAGGGTGACATCTGCCAGTGTCACCCTGTTTGAACTTTGACAATGGACTGGCCATTGGCCTTTGCTCTTTTTCAGGACTTCGTTTGGCCTCAACACATATGCTGAATAAAGCAACTTTCTTTTCTCTAGTGCTCATGCTTCAGATGTACATGTTGTTGGTGCAGCTAACCATGCCCTTGCTGCAGTGATGGTGATATCTGGTCTCATGATTATGAAGTGTTACTGTGCAGGAACCCATGTGGTCCAGGGGGAATGTGTCCTATCATGTGGTGTATCCATGTCATCAATAGCAGCATCTGAGGGTGTCATGTGTTCAGTATTTGGCAATGGGTTTCCTACTTACATTGGCAATTTCATATCTGTGGCTTCCACCCCTGCACATCTGTTGTGCCTGCCATCGTTGCATTTGTCTACTTCCCTGACCGTGTTGCCATCTCCAGTGGACATGCAGGTTTGGGCATCAATGGGGAGGGACTCATCCGTGTAGTCAGTGCAACATTGCTATACAAGTGTGTTGGATCTGTGCTGATGATTCCGTTGGCACATCCATGACCAGGCTGATGTGATGGGAGCCCTCATTTGGTGCTAATTGTTGATTGTGTGACCAAGTGCTCAGCTGACATGATGGGGCCCTACTGAGGCAACATATGGCACAGCTTTCCTCACACAGGAGTGGAGTCCCCTCATGGCAGTGTGTACACGTGTGACATTGCCTGCGCCCAAGGTGTGTGTTGTATGTGCATGTCTGTGTGTTCACTTCCATTCATCTGCGCATGCTGTGATCCCTAGTGTTGTACCTGTTTGTGATGCTTGCTGACTTGAGCTATGTTCCCCCAAAGTCTTCTCCCTGTGTTCTCTGTGATGTGGGTGCATGGCACATTACTGGTCATCAGGGTGTCACCCATAGGTGTGTTTGCTGTCAGGGCAGAGTTTGTGTGCTGACGCAGATGGGTCACAGTCAGGTTTCCCTTTGGCACTTGTTGTTTGCCCCTGTCATGTGATTTCCAGTTTGTGTTATCTTTCAGTGATTGTGACACGTTGTGTGTGTGACTGCTGGCACTCCTTAGGGTCCGGGCTGCAATGTTGGTTGTTGTCTATGTGTGTTCTTTGTGGGTGACCTTGGCTTCTTCATTGGTGTGTGACTGTGGCTGGGATCCCATTGGTCGGTGTGGTATTGCCGTCATGTCCATGTACAGCGTAGTGTGCAGTGTGTCAGACATTCAGGAGTCTTGTTGAGTGTCCATGTGTGATGTGTTTCTACACCTTGGTTCCCACCCACCACCCTGGAATAGTAATGGGTGCATGTGCAATGTCACCAGTGCATGTGTACTTCACTGCTGCACATTGTTGGAGGTCGAGGGGTGTGGTCTTGAGTGTGTGCAGATGAGAGTTGTTGCCCGGCTAGTCCCCTGCCTCCATGTTGGCCTTGGCTTACTGGCCATGCTGATTGATTTGTGCTTGTGTAGGTGTGATGGTAGTTAGTTGCTCAGGACACCTGACTGTGGTTCACAGTGTGAACGACATTTAGCTTTGTCATCACAGTGGTATTTTTCTTCAGCCCAGGGTCACCACATTGTGGGGGCCCTGGGGGTGGTGCTGTGGTGTGTCTGTGACTTGCTGTGTCAGTTGTTGTTCCTACGTGCCTGTGTGACATGTGTGTTTTGTGCTCCCTCTCACCTGTCAATGCCTGCTTGCCCACATAGGGGATTTGGATCCATGAGTTACCTTAGTGTGGCAGTGTATGCACATCTGTATGATTGGTATTCAGCTCTCCTCATGTGTTGTGTTGTTGCCTGGGGACAATGGCACCCCCACCCCTCACCTGCTGTGTATGATGACAGTGTTGGTCTGCCTGTTTGTGTTTGTGCATCTGCACCACTGCATTGGCATATCTTGGGTGTGCCATTGGCTGTATGTTGTTTGGTGTGTTTCCCCTGCTGTCCCTGGGACTCCTAGGTCATCGGTCAGCACAGTGATCATGGTTTGTGTGTCCCATTGCTGCCATGGTATGGTATCTGTTCACCTCACATCTGCTGTCTCCACAGGGTATCTGCATTTGTGTGCCCATTGGTGCAAATATGTGGTTCTGCATTCTGATGGTCACTTCTGTCATTGTGTCATTGATGACTGTTGACGGTCTCAGCCCCCATGGGTGTTGTTTGTCTGCACATGGCCAAAGGAATGTTTCATTTGCACTGCAGTATTTGGCTCCCCCAATTTATGTTGCAATGGGACACATACACTACTTTGCCACAGATGAGTTTTTGGTTCTGTGACCAGGAATGATCCATGCAGTTTGGCAGTTGCAGCTCTTTCTTTGTCAACAATTACCTTTTGGTCACTGTGATGATGAGGGTGTAGACCCCATTGCCACAATGGTCAAAATGTGCTTCAGCTATGGACCCCACACTTGCCTTTTGGTCACTGTGATGTTGGGGGTTTAGGCCCCATTGCCACAATGGTCAAAATGTGCTTCAGCTATGGACCCCACACTTGCCTTTTGGTCACTGTGATGATGGGGGTTTAGACCCCATTGCCACAATGGTCAAAATGTGCTTCAGCTATGGACCCCACACTTGCCTTTTGGTCACTGTGATGATGGGGGTTTAGACCCCATTGCCACAATGGTCAAAATGTGCTTCAGCTATGGACCCCACACTTGCCTTTTGGTCACTGTGATGATGGGGGTTTAGGCCCCATTGCCACAATGGTCATGGGCTGCTTGCATTGTGGGTGCCACACACATATATGTGTGGCACATGTGCTAGGGGGTCACATTGTATGTTCAATGTCATGTTCGGTGTTGTAGGCATTTGACACAGCCTGCTCACACGCTTGTCATGGTGGTGGGGGATGTCTTAATCTTGCATTCCCTAGGTTGTGGTGTGCTTGTTGTGTCATGCATTGTCCATCCTATGAGTGGGGGTGGTAGTAGTGGTAGGCATCCTGCCCCCTGGCTAAGGGTGGTAGTAGTGGTGGGCATCCTGCCCCCCTGGGTGAGGGTGGTAGTAGTGGTGGGCATCCTGCCCCCCTGGGTGAGGGTGGTAGTAGTGGTAGGCATCCTGCCCCCTGGGTGAGGGTGGTAGTAGTGGTAGGCATCCAGCCCCCCTGGCTAAGGGTGGTGGTAGGGCATCCAGCCCCCCTGGCTAAGGGTGGTAGTAGTGGTGGGCATCCTGCCCCCCTGGGTGAGGGTGGTAGTAGTGGTAGGCATCCTGCCCCCTGGGTGAGGGTGGTAGTAGTGGTAGGCATCCAGCCCCCCTGGCTAAGGGTGGTGGTAGGCATCCAGCCCCCTGGCTAAGGGTGGTAGTAGTGGTGGGCATCCTGCCCCCTGGGTGAGGGTGGTAGTAGTGGTAGGCATCCTGCCCCCTGGCTAAGGGTGGTAGTAGTGGTGGGCATCCTGCCCCCCTGGGTGAGGGTGGTAGTAGTGGTGGGCATCCTGCCCCCCTGGCTAAGGGTGGTAGTAGTGGTGGGCATCCTGCCCCCCTGGGTGAGGGTGGTAGTAGTGGTGGGCATCCTGCCCCCTGGGTGGGGGTGGTAGTAGTGGTAGGCATCCAGCCCCCCTGGCTAAGGGTGGTGGTAGGCATCCAGCCCCCTGGCTAAGGGTGGTAGTAGTGGTGGGCATCCTGCCCCCCTGGGTGAGGGTGGTAGTAGTGGTAGGCATCCTGCCCCCCTGGTTGAGGGTGGTAGTAGTGGTAGGCATCCAGCCCCCTGGCTAAGGGTGGTAGTAGTGGTAGGCATCCAGCCCCCCTGGCTAAGGGTGGTAGTAGTGGTGGGCATCCTGCCCCCTGGGTGAGGGTGGTAGTAGTGGTGGGCATCCTGCCCCCCTGGGTGAGGGTGGTAGTAGTGGTAGGCATCCTGCCCCCTGGCTAAGGGTGGTAGTAGTGGTAGGCATCCAGCCCCCTGGGTGGGGGTGGTAGTAGTGGTAGGCATCCAGCCCCCCTGGCTAAGGGTGGTGGTAGGCATCCAGCCCGCCCTGGGTGAGGGTGGTAGTAGTGGTAGGCATCCAGCCCCCCTGGCTAAGGGTGGTAGTGGTGGTGGGCATCTGGCACCCCCTGGCTAAGGGTGGTAGTAGTGGTGGGCATCCTGCCCCCTGGGTGAGGGTGGTAGTAGTGGTGGGCATCCTGCCCCCCTGGGTGAGGGTGGTAGTAGTGGTAGGCATCCAGCCCCCCTGGTTGAGGGTGGTAGTAGTGGTAGGCATCCAGCCCCCCTGGCTAAGGGTGGTAGTAGTGGTAGGCATCCAGCCCCCTGGCTAAGGGTGGTAGTAGTGGTGGGCATCCTGCCCCCTGGGTGAGGGTGGTAGTAGTGGTGGGCATCCTGCCCCCTGGCTAAGGGTGGTAGTAGTGGTAGGCATCCTGCCCCCTGGGTGGGGGTGGTAGTAGTGGTGGGCATCCTGCCCCCTGGCTAAGGGTGGTAGTAGTGGTGGGCATCCTGCCCCCCTGGGTGAGGGTGGTAGTAGTGGTAGGCATCCTGCCCCCCTGGTTGAGGGTGGTAGTAGTGGTAGGCATCCAGCCCCCTGGCTAAGGGTGGTAGTAGTGGTAGGCATCCAGCCCCCTGGCTAAGGGTGGTAGTAGTGGTGGGCATCCTGCCCCCTGGGTGAGGGTGGTAGTAGTGGTGGGCATCCTGCCCCCTGGCTAAGGGTGGTAGTAGTGGTGGGCATCCTGCCCCCCTGGGTGAGGGTGGTAGTAGTGGTAGGCATCCTGCCCCCCTGGGTGGGGGTGGTAGTAGTGGTGGGCATCCTGCCCCCTGGCTGAGGGTGGTAGTAGTGGTGGGCATCCTGCCCCCCTGGGTGAGGGTGGTAGTAGTGGTAGGCATCCTGCCCCCCTGGTTGAGGGTGGTAGTAGTGGTAGGCATCCAGCCCCCCTGGCTAAGGGTGGTAGTAGTGGTAGGCATCCAGCCCCCTGGCTAAGGGTGGTAGTAGTGGTGGGCATCCTGCCCCCTGGCTAAGGGTGGTAGTAGTGGTGGGCATCCTGCCCCCCTGGGTGAGGGTGGTAGTAGTGGTAGGCATCCTGCCCCCTGGGTGGGGGTGGTAGTAGTGGTAGGCATCCAGCCCCCCTGGCTAAGGGTGGTGGTAGGCATCCAGCCCGCCCTGGGTGAGGGTGGTAGTAGTGGTAGGCATCCAGCCCCCTGGTTGAGGGTGGTAGTAGTGGTAGGCATCCAGCCCCCTGGCTAAGGGTGGTAGTAGTGGTAGGCATCCAGCCCCCCTGGCTAAGGGTGGTAGTAGTGGTGGGCATCCTGCCCCCTGGGTGAGGGTGGTAGTAGTGGTGGGCATCCTGCCCCCCTGGCTAAGGGTGGTAGTAGTGGTGGGCATCCTGCCCCCCTGGGTGAGGGTGGTAGTAGTGGTGGGCATCCTGCCCCCTGGCTAAGGGTGGTAGTAGTGGTGGGCATCCTGCCCCCTGGCTAAGGGTGGTAGTAGTGGTGGGCATCCTGCCCCCCTGGGTGAGGGTGGTAGTAGTGGTAGGCATCCTGCCCCCCTGGGTGGGGGTGGTAGTAGTGGTAGGCATCCAGCCCCCTGGCTAAGGGTGGTGGTAGGCATCCAGCCCGCCCTGGGTGAGGGTGGTAGTAGTGGTAGGCATCCAGCCCCCCTGGCTAAGGGTGGTAGTGGTGGTGGGCATCTGGCACCCCCTGGCTAAGGGTGATTGTGGTGGTTGGCATCCAGCCCCCTGGGTTGGGGTGGTGGCGCGCATTCAGGCCCCTGTGTGCATATGTGGCATTGGTGATGGGCATCCCGCCCCTATGGTGCTGCTGTTGCTGGTGTAAGTATATTCAGATTCCCAGTGTATGTGTGTGATGTGTCGTGTACGTGTTGTATGTGTTTTGTGGTTGGTGTCTGACTTACCTTCTGCGCCGTACGCGTCCGTGCCTGTTCCGGTAGTAGATGTAGAATATTGGTATGATCGGGACGAAGGGATTCATGGTTGGTTCGTGTCGTTCGTCCTTCTCGTTGCTTCGCGTCGTCCTCGTCGCTTGGCTTCGTCCTCGTCGCTCGCGTCGTCCTCGTCGGTGCTGTGTTCGTCTCGTAGCCGTGGATCGTGTTGTGGCGCGATTCGGAGCTTATGTGCGCCTCTCCCGGATGCTTTGACGTGCCGTGCGTAGCGACGGGTTCGGCGCGTACGGAAAGCGCATCGTACTTGTCCGGCCGGACGGGGCTGCATTTTCCCTTCCGTGCGACTCGATTCGGCGTTTCCGGATTCGCCTCGGTCGGAGAACAGGACCTGGTTTGGGTGAGTACGGCTCGGCCGGGATTTTTGCTGTTGTGCGCATCGTACTTGCTCGTTCGGTGTGCTGTACGGATCGGTCGGGAAACTGGCTTTCGCATGGCTTTTTTCCCGACCGAATGCTATTGGGTGCGCCTCCGACCGAGATCGGAATCGGCCCCTGAATGTTGGCTGTGCTAGTGACAGTCATTTCAAGCCAAAATCAAGGTTTTTACCTCAAATACACAATGAAGCTATCGAAATATTTGAAAAAGGAGTAATTTTGGAATTTAAGAAATTAGACAAATGTCCCAAACCATTAGGTGGCAATCTCACCAGTAACCAATATAAAGCAGTTAAAGAACTGCAAGAAAATAGATCTATAATCATAAAGAAATCTGATAAAGATGGTAATGTGGTGGTTTGGCCTAGGCAAATGTATCTAGATGAAGGTAGGCGACAGTTGGGGAATGTTGAAAGTTATCAGGCAAGTAACAGAAGTAGTTACGACAAAAGCAATGATGTTTTCAAATCTCAATTGTTAACATGGAAAATTGAGAAATTGTTATCAGATGATGAGTACAAATTTCTCTATTGTGAACACCCCAAGTTGCCAACAATGTATCTATTACCTAAGATACATAAAAACAACAAGATTCCTCCGGGGCGCCTATTGTTTCTTCAATAGGAAGCACATATGAAAACACATCAAAATACATCGATTATTTTCTACGTCCCTTTGTGCAGGCTCTCCAGTCTTATATACAAGACACCAGGGATTTTTTAATGTGATTGAAAAGGTGGTTTGGACTGATGATATGTTACTCATGACGCTTGACGTCAATAGTTTATACACTTGCATACCACATAGTTTGGGAATTGAAGCTTCATGTCATTTTCTAAACCAGCGTGATTTGTCTTATTTGAAGCACACAGAAATGTTGCTCACTATGATGAATATATGCTTATCCAATAATTATTTTCTGTTCAATCATGTCATCTATTGCCAAACCCAGGGGACGGCGATGGGAACCTGCTTCGCCCCAGCTACGCGGGGTTGTACCTTGGTTGGTGGGAGGAGCAGGTGGCCAGTAACATCATGGCCTTTACCCAGAACGTCGTCCTCTGGGTGAGGTATATAGATGACGTATTTTGCATTTGGAAGGGAACGGAGGAAGATGCAGCACAATTTGTGATGGAGTTAAATGATAATCAATATAATTTAAAATTTACTAATATTGTACATCATGAAAAAATTGAATTTCTGGATGTAGAAATCAATGTACATAATGATAAACTTACCAGCAGTTTGTTTAGAAAATCAACTGCTGGCAATAGTTTACTTCACGCAAAAAGTTGCCATCCTAAAAACCTTATCAGTAGCATACCCTATGGGGAGCTCTTAAGAGCTAAAAGAAATTGTAGCTCTGAACAGTTATTCCAATGCGAGTTGCAGAACATGAGAAGTAGATTTTTGGAAATCAGGCATGCACTAAAGTGATGACCATTGATAGAGCAGCAACATTAAAAAGTAAAATCTCAGTCACGAGCGAGGAGCAACCCTTAAGGTTTATAACCACGTACAACAATCAATCATGGGAGATGAGAAATTGTCTTAAAAAGTATTGGCATGTTTTAAATACTGACGCAACATTAAGAAAATTTGTGGGTGGCCAACCGAAAATTACACACAGGAAATGTAATGCATTGACAGATATACTGTGTAGCAATGTGTTAGCTGATGACAAAGATTTGAATCCAGTACAAGGCTTCTTCCCATGCAAATCGTGTAAAGCCTGTAGGAACAGTGTCAAGTGTAAAGACATTGTATTGTCCAATGATCACAAACCATTTACCATAACGAAACACCTCACCTGTAAATCTGATTATTGTGTTTACGCACTCAGTTGCCCATGTTCACTAATATACATAGGGAGCACCATCCATCAAGTCAAAAAAGAGTGCTAGAACATACTAGGGCAATTGTTAATGAGGACAGACAATATCCTGTTGCCAGGCATTTTAAAGAAGTTCATAATAAGAACATAAGTCTCTTACGTTTCTGTGCGTTAGACAGAATTCCAAAATTGGAAAGAGGAGGGAATAGAGTGAGAGAATTGAGATGTCTGGAATCCAAATTAATTATTAAATACGATACAGTACATCCGAAAGGATTGAATAAGGATGAGGAGATGTGGGTTAATTTAGGTTAATATGCTTTGATCAGAGTATTGTATCAGGTCTGTTCCGTTGTATATTAATAGTTTTGATATATCGTAGCCATGTTTGTATTTTGTAAGCGTTTCGTGCTGTCACGCACTTATTCATGGGCAAAATCCATAACAGTGTTTCACTCGCAGCACCTGTTTTTAAATCCTGGAACCCGCCCCAGTGGGCGTCGGCAGTCGCAATGTCTGCTGGTTCCTGTAGTGCTGTTTATCATCCTCCTGTGAGTAGTGAAGATGCTGCCACTTTCTGGCATTAAAATCCCAAGTGGGTTGGCAATAGTCTCGTCCACCCTGGCAACACCATACAACTCTCACTGCGCCCCTTCTGTCCTTCACAATGCTGTACGCCGGCCGGCGGCAGCACAGGTGCGGGGCCTCCTTTTGCGACCGGACTAGCCGCTATTAATTCCAAATGAAAGAGTGTCCTCTTAAAGGAAGCCGCAAATAGTAGGGTTAAGTTTCACGCTTTTAATGGAGAGCTGCAGCTCAGGAGACAGGACAATTCCCCAAATTCACACAGCCCGACGCGTTTCGTTTGGAATTAATAGCGGCTAGTCCGGTCGCAAAAGGAGGCCCCGCCGCGGAGTTGCGGACCTGTGCTGCCGCCGGCCGGCGTACAGCATTGTGAAGGACAGAAGGGGCGCAGTGAGAGTCGTATGGTGTTGCCAGGGTGGACGAGACTATTGCCAACCCACTTGGGATTTTAATGCCAGAAAGTGGCAGCGTCTTCACTACTCACAGGAGGATGATAAACAGCACTACAGGAACCAGCAGACATTGCGACTGCCGACGCCCACTGGGGCGGGTTCCAGGATTTAAAAACAGGTGCTGCGAGTGAAACACTGTTATGGATTTTGCCCATGAATAAGTGCGTGACAGCACGAAACGCGTCGGGCTGTGTGAATTTGGGGAATTGTCCTGTCTCCTGGGCTGCAGCTCTCCATTAAAAGCGTGAAACTTAACCCTACTGTGTGCGGCTTCCTTTAAGAGGACACTCTTTCGTTTGGAATATATATATATATAACAAAAGCCAGAAAGTAGAGGCGAAAGTCAAAGCCAATGACAACACGGTAATTAATTTAACTGATACACAGTTAACAAAAGCGGGAATACAACTACTATCCCTGGGTCTTACTTTCTGCCCCGAAAGTAATTTCAATTACAATCAGACTAGGATTGATGTGTTCAAGTTCATAAGAAAACTGAAACTAGTGAAATTCTTCAAACTCAAAAATGCGACAAATCAGCCACCTAAAGAACATAAAATACTCAACAAAACATTTTGCAGGCCTCGGATGTGGTAAAATTGAAGGCACTACAAGCACCTTAGGAAGAGGATTAAATGCACAATGTGACAATATCGACTCAACATGCCATGAATAGAGCAGGTATGAACATTTCAAAAACATCGGAAAGTCCATTCAAGCCGGTTTCGACATTTATCCCGGAGCTGCCAAGGGATGCGGTTGATGTTTTTAATGACCGAGTGACAGAGGAATTAAAAAAGCTTAACTGAAAAGTTAAACTCAACAAAAGGAAATGGAAGCATCAGGAAAAGCAATACTATAACCTAATGAAAAAATTTAGGAGCTCATTAGGATGGCGGGCGGAACTGAGTCCGCCCACCATCCCCGCGGTGTTGGGACCGGCCGCCAGACATGAGGCAGTCCCGCACCGCGAATTAGGATGCGACCGCCAATGTCAAAATCGCATGCCTGGCATGTCACTGCACCACATGGCAGGCACTACACGGTGCCTGCCACTTGGTGCAGCGACATGTAGGGGGCTACCCCCCAAGTGCACCCCCCACCTCCCCACCCCCCCCGGAGGGCCCGCAACAGGCCCCCAAAGCCAATCCATGCCAGCCTTTCCATGGCGGCATTGCCATGGAAAGGCCTTTGACAATCGACATCCTAATATGGCTGGCGGTGCCTGCTAGGCACCACCACCATATTGGAGCCCCTGCTCCGCCCGGCAGGCAATCGTAACTATTGCCTGCCGGCGGAAAAGCGGCGGACGGACTTTCCGTCCGCCATGATACCCACCGCCATCGTAACATGGCGGGGGGTATTTCACGTTACGATGGCGTAACGGTCGCCACCGCCAGCTTGGCGGTGGTGATCGTTACGCCATCGTAATGAGCCCCTAAGTAACAACAATGAGAACCTTGTGAATAAAGTGGATAAAGGTGGCAATGTGGTACTTTGGCCGAAGACAAAATATCTTAAAGAAGCATATAAGCATGTAGATGACATATAATGTGCTATAAATGAGCCACGCCACAGGATTTACGGACTGTCAAAAACAAAGTCAAAGACAATTTGACCCAATGGAAGTGAGAAGGGTTGATTACGAAGGATGAATTGAATTTCCTGAATAATGAATTCCCGGTGGTACCAGCAATTTACTTCATCCCAAAAGTGTACAATGGGATGAGTCCTATACCAGGGTGGCCGATAATTTCGGCAAGGAATGGACTGTTTGAGAAAATCTCGCTGTATGTGGATAATTATCTGCAGGGATTTGTGATAAGTTTACCATCGTATAATAAAGATACAGGGGATTTTCTCAAGAAACTGCATAAAATGGCTTGGAAAGAAGACTATTTATCACAATGGACATTACATCATTATATACAAGCATAAACATAATGATGGTTTAAAGGCGGTAGAGCCCTTTCTGAATAGGAGGCCAATTTGTTTTTACAATCATAATCAAAAGCTGCTAGAAATGATTAATTTATGTCTTACAAACAACTATTTTTTATTCGGCAAAGACATTTTTCAACAAATGAGGGGAGTTGCTATGGGAGCATGCTTCTCCCCCAGCTACTCGTGTTTACATGTGGGCTGGTGGGAGGAGCAGGTTCTCAAGTTAAAACATGGTCAGGATTGGAACAATCATGTAGTAAGTTGGTGGCGTTTTATAGATGATGTTTTTATTGTTTGGAAGGGATCGGAGGAGAGTGCTACTTCATTCGTAAAACAGATTAATATGAATACACTAAATTTGAAGTTTACAGCACAGATCAGTAGTCAATCAATTGAGTTCTTAGATGTACAAGTATATCTTAGCAATGGTCGAGTAAAATCAAAATTACACAGAAAAGTCACAGCAGGAAATTCAATTCTTCACGCAACGAACTCTCATCCTAGTCATCTTATTCGAAGTATCCCATATGGGGAATGCCTTAGGATTCGTAAGATATGTAGCTCTAAAGTTACAATTTGTCAAAATGAGGTAACTGATAGTTTCATAGAACGAGGTTACAACATAGAAAATCTGAATCAAGCGAAGTTGAAAGCAAATGCCCAATCAAGGGAATCTATCCTCTTCAAGGTCCCAAGTAGTACTGAATACAGGAGTGTGGGGGCTCCCACAACGCCAGAAAAGCCTGATGATATCAGGCTTGTCACAACATTTTGCAAACAAGAGAGGCAAATAAGATCAATTATTAAGAATCAATGGCCCATTGTATTGACTGACATCACATTGGGCCAAGTCCTCCCTGATAAACCCTCCCTGACGTTTAGATGAGCACCTTCTATGAGACATTCTTTGGTTAGTAGCAGCCCTAAAGTTAGTTCTAGCCAGAATTGGTTGTCCCCAAAAATGTATTTTATAAATGTAGCTCGTGTCGGGCCGGTAAATTTGGTGTCAACATGAAAAGCTATAAACCGGCTTTTGTGGAAAAACAAGTCAGTATTAGGGGGCACTATACATGCAGAACTGAGTTCGCTGTTTATGTGCTTGAATGCCCGTGCGGTTTAAGATACGTGGGAAGCACAAAGCCACAGGTGCACAGTAGAAATTTACAGCATATCAGGGCGATAGTGAACTCTGATCCGATGTACTCTGTTGCACGGCACTTCAAATTGGTCCACAACTATTCGTTGAATAATCTTAAATATTTTGTAATTGGGGCAGTGCCAATGTTAAGGAGAGGGGGCAACAGGGAAAAGTTATTAAGACAATTGGAATCCAAATTTATTCTGGAGCTCGATTTGAAGATACCTAATGGGCTCAACACGAGTGAGGATCTCCATAACTTGTTATGATTGCAACTATGGGTGATAATTTTCAAACAGGTCATGGATGTAAATGATTTAGGCTTCAGGATGTTGTATTTTAGAAATGTGCAATAATTAATTAAGTTTAGGAAGAATTTCGTAGTTTTTATGTCTCTATGATTCTGTCTCATTGGAATGAGCACAAGTCACTTTATCTTTTTTATACATATATTAGCACTTTATATTGTACATATAGATTGAGATAGAATATAATTGTGACTATTCTCATTATTCGCAGTGAGGATCTATAACTTCATTTAATGGTTGAATAGATATATGCCAATCCACACAAAAATGAATAGGTATTCAAAGGTAATCGATGGATACATGCATTAATATCATGATATGAGTTTGTTATGAATTATGCTGCTATGTGGCTTCAAATATTGAGAAAAATTGAGCACCTTAGCACATTGTGAGCACTTTGTTAGTACATTGCACTTTATCATAAGTTATTAGGCGTAAGGATATAGAATATATTTAACAATGTTTATATACATTAAATAGGAATGGGTTCCATTTATGTATAGTTATTGTTATTAACATTGTTTTTATATTCAACACCACTAACATCGATATAGATTTTACAGATACTACTGAAAATGAATTTGTTTATAAAATGATTCTCGAAAATAATCTACCATAATGGCTATAGGCTATATTGCCTACATAAGCATCAGTTAGGAAATGCTAAACGTCAATATTAATTGATGTGGTTAGACAGTAGATAATTTAATAACACAATGCATCACTTGATGATCATGTGATATCACTATGATGTTATGGCACAAGGAGTACTTAGATCATTCGTTGGGTGGAAATTTGATAAATCTAAACACTGCATGTAATGTTAAAAGTTCATTAAAAAATGATGTTTACAAATTCTATTTAGATGCTTCACCTAATTTGCCATGGAAATGGAAGGTGGTTCTTATATTGGATCTTGTAAAAATAACATTATGAAGCGCTGTATATGTGAAACAAGAGGTATCAATAATATAAGAGAGTCTGTTGTCCATGCCTATTGGTAACAAATGCACGTGGTGTTAATTGTTTAAAAGGCTAAGATATGGTGCAGCACGCTCATGTGATCAAGACCGTAAACTAACGGTCGAAACGCATACGGACGAGGCATTAGCCTTTTGTGTTGATGGTAAATAAGTAAATAAATGAATACTCGCACCTTGAAGGAGTCCGTGCCTGCTTCGCTTTTGGAGTGTATTGAATGAAAGGACTTGAATCTGAATGTAAATATATATATATATGCATTTATATGCATAATGGGACAGTTTGATTTCAGATGCCACACGTGAAAAGCAAACATTAAGTTTAATTGTATGACTTTTTATGTTTTTACCATGGACATTACCTTATTGTATTTATACAGGTATTCTTGCGTAATTTGCACATGTTTCTGCCAATTATGGACATATGCCATATCATGCTGCTAGTTTGGGTAAGGGCGGCAGAAAACAGACGGATAGTCTGTTTTCCATTTTTTAACAGCACTTGGCACTTTAAATTTTGAAGGGAAATGGTGGCACGTCATGTGATCAAGGCCTCTAGGGGCTGAAACGCGTCTTAATTTTTTGCATGACTGACTAGGTGTGTGAGTACCTCTATGGATGAGTGGCGGTGTGTGAGTGTTTATATAGGTGTATGAGTGCATATAATAGTCCTGTACTGAGTGACTATAAGTATTAGTGACTGTACGGGTGAGTGAGTAGATGTGTGTGTGTAGACCTAAGAATCAGTGAGTGTGTATATAGTAATTGGTGTTGGAGTGTCTATGGTTTTGACAATGGCAGTCTGTAATTTACAGTGGGTGTATCAAAAGTTATATTAGGGTGTGAGAAGATGCATCAAATTATCACATGGATGATGTCATCAGTGATGTCATCAGTGATGTCATTTGAGATGTCATCAGTGATGTCATCAGTGATGTCACTGACCATGTCATGAGTGATGTAATATGTGACGTCATCAGCAGTGCATTGCGGGGCGCGAGTTATAGTTACCTGAACTAACTATAACTGGGGAATTTCACGGGTTTTGTACGAGTGCAATGTCCAACTAACTATAACTGTCCCTAAAACCTATGGTTTTTTCAGTGAATTTGTAAGGTTTTTTAAATGCTAATTTCTAACTATAACGTGCCTGAAACCTATGGTTTTTTCAGTGAATTTCAAAGGTTTTTTAAATGCTAATTCCTAACTATAACATGTCTGAAACCTATGGTTTTTTTCAGTGAATTTCAAAGGTTTTGTAAATGACAATTTTTAAATGTATTAATTGTTATATTTATTTTTTTGATACTGATTTACTACATTTTTTTAAACTATTTATTTTTAGATATTTTATTTTTTAAATACATTGTAATTACATTATACATTACATTACAAAATATACTTTCTCAGAATGAATTACTTTAGTTTAAATACTTTGCAAATAGGCAATAGACTTTTAAGTACAGTAGTTACAGTTGTTGCAATGGGCAACACAATTTCAAACACAATGCAACATTGAGCTCAATGTGAATTTCTAGTTAAATGCAATTAGTTACTTTATGGATTACTTTTTCTAACCACAGGACTGGATCCTAGATTCAGTCCTGGGACATCTCCTGTAAACAGTTGAGTAAAAGCGTTTTGGTTACAGTAGTGATTTTTAAGGAATATTATTGTATTTTAAAAGTTGACACTTAGAAACTTTTTCACATAGAATCACCAATGTTATCCTATGGGAGGAAATTCACTTAGCAGGTAAGTAGTGTTATCGTTACTTTTTCTTACTCAGTGGCGGATCCTGGATCCAGCACTGGTGCATCTCCTGTAAACAGTTGAAAGAATGCGTTTAAGTCATACAGGCGATTTTTAAGGAATATTTGTAGTTTGTGAAAATCGACACTTTGAAACTTTTCTGCTGAAAACCAGACAATGGATTCCTATGGAAGGAAATACATTTACTGGTAAATACGGTTAGAATTACTTTTCAGGGTCAGTGCTGGGCTAAAAGATGCAGCACTGGGTTCTCTCCTGATAACCGGTGAGTAAATCGGAATTCGTAGTTCGGCTGATTTTAGAGGAATATTATAAAGTTCCAAAACTCCACACTTAGAAGAATTTCCAAGTGAAACCAGTCAATGTTAGCTTATGGAAGGAAATTCAAGTTACTGGTAAGTACGGTTAAAATTACTTTTGAGGATCAGTACTGGGCTCAAAGATGCAGCACTGAGGTCTCTCCTGATAACAGGTGAGTAAATCGGAATTCGTAGTTCGGCTGATTTGAGAGGAATATTTGTATGTTACAAAAATCGACACTTAGAAACTTTTTCAGCAAAAAGCAGGCAATGATATCCTTTGGAAGGAAATTCAAGTTACTGGTAAGTACGGTTAAAATTACTTTTCAGGATCAGTACTGGGCTCAAAGATGCAGCACTGTGGTCTCTCCTGATAACAGGTGAGTAAATCGGAATTCGTAGTTCGGCTGATTTTAGAGGAATATTATAAAGTTCCAAAACTCCACACTTAGAAGAATTTCCAAGTGAAACCAGTCAATGTTAGCCTATGGAAGGAAATTCAAGTTACTGGTAAGTACGGTTAGAATTACTTTTCAGGATCAGTACTGGGCTCAAAGATGCAGCACTGAGGTCTCTCCTGATAACAGGTGAGTAAATCGGAATTCGTAGTTCTGCTGATTTTAGAGGAATATTTGAATGTTTCAAAAATCGACAGAAACCTTTTCAGCAAAAAGCAGGCAATGATATCCTATGGAAGGAAATTCAAGTTACTGGTAAGTACGGTTAAAATTACTTTTCAGGATCAGTACTGGGCTCACAGATGCAGCACTGAGGTCTCTCCTGATAACAGGTGAGTAAATCGGAATTCGTAGTTCGGCTGATTTTAGAGGAATATTTGCACAATGGTGAAGGAAGGGGGTGGGGCCTGAGGTGACATGTCTGCAAACACGCCCTGTGGCGCGTTTTAAGTTGGAGAATTAATTCCTCCTCAATCCCAAGGGTCCCTAGGGGCCAAGTAGCCTACCAGATACCTCCAGTATGCGCCAGAGAGCTGCGTTGCAGAGAGGTGTTCAGAGGCCACGCCCCTTTTTGCACCTCTCTGCAACGCAGCTCTGTGGCGCTTTCTGGACATACCTGGTGGGCTAGTTGGCCCCCAGGGACCCTCAGGATTGAAGGGGATTTAATTCCCCATCTTAAAACGCGCCACGGGGCCTGTTTGCACACATGTCACCTGAAGCCCCGCCCCCTCCCTTCACCACTGTGCAAACGCGCCCCGTGGCGCGTTTTAAGTTGGGGTATTAAGTCCCCTTGAATCCTGAGGGTCCCTGGAGTCCAACTAGCCCACCATGTACCTCCAAAAAGCGCCACAGAGCTGCGTTGCAGAGAGGTGTAAAAGGGGCGTGGCCTCTGTACACCTCTCTGCAACGTAGCCCCTGGCACATACTGGAGGTTCCTGGTGGGCTAGTTGGCCCCAGGGACCCCCAGTATTCAAGGGGAATTTGTTCCCCTCTGCAAACGCGCCAGGGGCGCGTTTGCAGAGTGGTAAAGGAAGGGGGCGGGGCCTGCAGCACGATCGTTTTTTAAAAAAATTATTTTATTTTTTCCCGAAGGGGGACTGTGTGGCCCCCCTTCCTTTTTCCTTTCTTTGGGCCCTGGGGACCCCATCCCCCAGGGCCTTACCCCTTTTTTTTATTTTTTTTAAAAAGGAAACAGGAAGGGGGCCGCGTGGCCCCCCTCCCCTGTGGCCGATTCCGGCCCCGGGGACCCCATCCCCCGGGGCATGGCCACACTTTTTTTGATTTTTTTAAGGAGGGGGGCTGCGTGGCCCCCCTCCTCAGGCCTCCTTTTGCCCCGGGGACCCCATCCCCTGGGGCAGGCCTTTATTTTTTTTATTTTTGTTAAATTATTAATATTTTTGGGGGGGAGGGGGGCCGCGTGGCCCCTTTCCCGGGCCACTACTTGCCCCGGGGACCCCATCCCCCGGGGCTGGCCCTCTCCGTTGGGGACTGTGGGGGGGTCCCCAATTCCCCCACGGTCCCGCCGGCTCCCCGCGTCCCTCGGGAGCCGGCATTGCTTTCCACATGGGGAGCTGCTAAGATGCAGCTCCCCGTGTGGAAAAGCAATCTGCTTTGAATTTTGGAAGAGAGAGCAGGTTTCCTGCTCTCTCTTCCAAAATCCAAAGCAGTTTGCTATGACAGGACGGGAGCCGCGAGGCTACCGCCCTGCCATAGCAAACTACAGTGTCCCGGGGGTAGGCACCCCGGGACACTGCAGGAGCCGGCCCTGGGGGTGGTGGTCCCCAGGGCCACCACAGGCTCCAGGAGGGGGGCCGCGCGGCCCCCTCCCCACATCTGCAAAGCCCCGGGGAGGTGGTGGTCCCCGGGGCTTCGGGGGTCCAAAACGGACCCCCATTTTAAATTTGTTAGTGCCCCAGGGAGGTGGCGGTCCCCGGGGTGTGTGGGGGGACTGGAGCCCCCCACACAGGTCATCTAAATTTAAAAAAAGAAGCCCGGGGGGGTGGCGGTCCCCGGGGCTGCGGGTGGGCGGAGAGCCCTCCCGCACCATTTTCTATTTAAAGCCCCGGGGGGTGGTGGTCCCCGGGGTTTGGGGGGCCTTAGAGGCCCCCCATAAAATCTAAACCCACCCCCGCATGCCCCCGGGACTTGGGCCACCCGGGGGATCCGCGCACCCTAAGCGCATCCCGCCGATTTAAAAAAAAAAAAAATGCTTTTTTCTGCCCAGGGGTCCTTGTGGGACCCCTGAGCAGACCTAGGGGTCAGGGTGTTTCTACCCTGCCCCTTTGTGCGTTTTGCGCACTTGTTTCTTGTGTTTTTTTTTTTAATCTGTGGGATTCGCGCACCCTAAGCGCATCCTGCTGTTTAAAAAAAAAAAACAATGCTTTTTTCTGCCCAGGGGGTCCTTGTGTGACCCCCTGAGCAGACCTAGGGGGTCAGGGTGTTTCTACCCTGCCCCCTTTTTGCGCTTTGCGCACTTGTTTCTGTCCCTCGGTTCTACCGAGGGACAAAATGGCTGCCAACACTTCCTGATTTGGAGTGTTGACAGCCACTTGACAGCCAATTAGCATGCAGCTCGTGATCGGGAGGGTACGCGGACCCTACTCGGCCATAGATATATATGTGACTTTACTTTTGATTTTCTCAGGAACTACTGAACGGATTTACACCATTTAAGCAAAAGGCACAACACTGAACCAAGGGCTACCTTTTTGCCAAATTTGGTGTAATTCCGTTCAGCAGTTCGGGCTGTAGCTGCGACTAAAGGTTCCTATGGAAAAATGAATGGGGAAAACACGTTTTGGGACCCCCCTTTTTTCTCGGCCCCCGCTTGACGAATCACCCCGAGACTTTCAGGATAGGAGCGGACCGGAGCGCCCCAACAAGTTGGAAGCTTTCGAGAAGATTCGTCAACCGGCGCCAACGTTATTGCAAATAGAATGTTGCGGATTTCCTATGGAAAATAGGTCCTAACTATAACTATCTACTGGCGACCGCCAGTAGATAATATATATATATATATATATATATATATATATATATATATATATATGTAAAGTTACTGCCAAATTCCCTCTGGGGTCGGCGCCTGCGATGGCAGCAGCACTCGTCCAATATTTTAAACAAGTATCCAATCCAATCCAAAAGACATTAAGGATGCAGCACACAAAATCGATGCACAAAACAACGCGTATCGGCCAAGCCAGCCTTTGTCAAGTTATGTGACGTGCTCCATGCACCATAGAAATACAGTACAAACATCATAGACATAGACGTAATCATCCAGTGTGAGAACATTTCAAACAATTAAAAACATGCAAAAAGTTTTTTAAAATGGCATTGGCTAAGGATAGATAAATACAAAGGGGCCGATTCCGATTCGGACCGGAAATCTCTCCGACCGAGCCGGACCCGGAGAGATTTCCGACCGAATCGGACCCGTGCAGCCCGACCGAATGAGTACGATGCGATTGAAGTCAATGGGAGCCGGTTGTACGTGTACGCGGGCTCCCATTGCCTCAATGGGTGCGAGGCGAACAAGGGCGCCCCCTACAGCGGGTACACGGCGAAGCGACTCGTGCCGTACACGCACCGGTAGGGGGGACCCATGGGTCCCCCCTTTGTGCGACTCGCGCGGCTATGCGTACAGGGGGGTCCGACACGGACCCCCGAAGTACGGCTCCGACTGCTCTTTTGAGCCGGACGGCGCGTGTCGGTCGGACTGCTCGCGGCGCGCATCGTACTTACCCGGCCGGGGAACGTCTCCATTGCGCGGTGCGAGTCGTGTCCGAGTGAGTCGGTCGGTGCGGTTAGACCCGGGAACGAGTCGGTCGGAGCGGTTGGGACGCCCGAACGAGTTGGTCGGCGAATTCGCATCGTACTCGCTCGCCCGGACGCGCGTACGAATCGGTCGGGAAATGGGGCTCCGAATCGGATCCGGTTATGCCGAATCCGATTCGGAGCCCTACCGGGCGAGATCGGAATCTGCCCCAAAATGAATGAAAATAAAATGGGAATATTTTATCATTTTTAAAGAAACAATATGTTTTTTCAAAAGACGTAGTAAACAGACTACCTCATCCATAAACATGCATCCAAATTCATTGATATCCTTATAGAATTTCTTAATCATCTTGTATTATCACATGGAGAATTCCTAATCATATATTTCAAAATAATTTATTAAGTACTGCAATTGGAAGCAACTCCTCAACCTAGACCACCTGCTCCTCCCACCAGCCCAGGTGGGCTGGGGCAAAGCAGGTGCCAATCAGTGTTCCAGATCTCTTGTCAAAGAGAAAAATGTTTTGTTCCAGACAATAGGACACCATTGATTTCAACATATGTTGAGGCCAATGAAAAATACACAGAACACATACCTATATGGATCAGATACATAGATGATCTTTTTCTTATTTGGGATGGGCAAGAAAATCTGGCTCTTGAAATTATCAATACACTAGCACACAATGACCTGAATCTTGGGTTTACTCACAACATCAGTGATACATATTGTGAATATTTGAATGTTGTGATTACCATCAAAAATAACAAATTGACCAACCCTTTGTTTTGAAAGGAGACTGCGGGCAATAGCCCGCTGCATGCCCGCAGTCCTCGTCCCACCTCACTCATCAACAGTATATCATGTAGTGAGTTCTTGGGAGTATGATGAAACTGTAGTGTGGAGGAAGGCTTTGTTGATGAACAGAACAACATGATACAAAGGTTCAGGAAGAGAGAATATTCAAACAAAGTTCTATCACACGCCAAACATAAAATACAAGGCATAAAACAAGAGTATGTTCTGTTAAAAAATGTTCCTACTCCACCCCAAAAAAAAGAAAACGTTTCAGTACCCAGATTGATCACTACATATAATAAGAAATCCTACAAACTCAGAACCATTATGAAGCAACACTGGGGGTTAATGAAAGCATATCCAGTGATATGCAATTCCCCCTTTGTCACATACAGGAAACCTAAGTCAATTAAGGACAAGCTTGTTCATAGTTTTCGGAGGGACCCTACTTCCACTACCTGGTAGGGATCAGGAGAAGGCTTCTTTGCATGCAATTCATGCAAAGCCTGTAAAAACAGTCATAGTTGGAAGGTTTACATGACTTATGATGGTAGAATGAAACACATTTGCAAGTTTATTACTTGCACTACAGATTTTGTGGTATACATTCTGGAGTGCTCATATGGCCTCAGATATATATAGGCAGTACCAAGTTACCACTAAAAAGGAGAATTCTTGAACATCAATGTGCTATAAAGAAGTGGGACTTCAATTGCCCTGTGTGAGACATTTTCACAGCACATATAGTGGTAACAACAAACTAATGAAGTTTTTTGGCATAGATCGTGTCATGAAACATATCAGGGGAGGCAACAGAGAAAAACAATTGTGTGTCCTTGAGTCAAGATATATAATTGGTAAGATTACCAAGATACCCATTGGTATGAATAGTGAAGAAAAATTGCCAACACACATTGAATTATAGTTTACCTGCTCTGAAAAATATATTACCAAGTTAACCTTTTACTGTCATACGTGATTTTAATGTCACTCAATATTTTGCTTAATTTGCTTTCCTCTTTTTTCTTCTTTTTTGGAAATCACATATTAGACCACACACGATGAATTCATACAATTGAGGATTTTAAAGCACATATTGCCTACATGATTGCGAAGTTATGATTGGGCATTTGCCCTTTAATTGATATGGTTTGGAAAATGTATTGTTATGCAGCTATCAGTCAATAATAGGATGAGGATATTTTTTGTTTTTCGAAAGCATAACAAATCATGTAATGGCTATTTATGATGCATTGGTTAGCACAGGAGGTCATTCCCTTGTAAAGATAATATACTATCTTAGTTGGATCTGAAACACTGATTGTTATGTAGCCACTCTCATCCTTCTTAATAGCATGATGATATTTTTCCATTAATTTGAATGAAAGATTCATTACGCAATGGCAGGGTACTTGCGTTCAATGTTGTAGAGATACTCATACATAATTCATCCTTATCATATGTTCTTCTGTTATGCTCAAAGTACCTAAGCTTTTGCTCTCATTTGAATTAGGATCATGTGGTTCTGTATATTTCACATTGTATGCACTTTTACATTTGGGTAATAAAGACAGGATGGAAGTTGCTCCTGATTGCAGTACTTAATAAATTATTTTGAAATATATGATTAGGAATTCTCTGTGAGATAATACAAGGTGATTTGGAAATTCTATAAGGATATAAAGGAATTTGGATGCATGTTTATGGACGAGGTAGTCTGTTTACTATGTCTTTTGAAAAAACATTTTCTTTTCTTTAAAAATGATAAAATATTCTCATATTATTATCATTAATTTTGCATTTATCAATCCTTAGCCAATGACATTTTAAAAAACATTTTGTACTGCTGATTACTTATGAAAACGATATCAAGTCCAGGAACCAAAGCAAATCTGCAAGGGATCAGAGGGATTACGAAGCAGGGAGAGTTCTGACCTTTGCGAAAAAGTATGACGCCCCAAGTAGAAACTTACAGCAAATTAAAAACCTGAGAGCAGCAGATGTAAGCGATACTTCGGAATCGGAAGTGGAAACTGATCAATCGGAATCTGATCCAACCAGAAGATGAGAAGGAACAGAACCAAGTTTGGAAATACATTTTCCCAAGGAATGCCAACTTATAAAAGAGACTTGGCGCAGGTACCTACAAAGAACAAGACCCCCGGAGTCCACAGGAGAAAGAACAGGAGAGGCGCTAAGAGAGGGAAACTCGGAAGAACAAGCAAGGGTAACGAGGAGCAAGAAAACCTATTATCGGAGATAAATACTCAGAACCGCACCATCATTAACCTGTCTGGACGTGATTTAACTGCTGCAGAAACATCAGTACTACAGAAAGGACTTACATTCTGTCCCGCGAAGAGCTGGGACTATACACAAACTTGTATAGATCTCTAATTGTTTGTAAGAAAGCTGAAGTTGAAAAAACTGTTTTTACAACAACCAAAACGTAGCTCAGCAACATCTACTGGAATGAATGCTCCAACGGATATTTTGACTGGTAATGATTTGGACACACTCACTACTCTGTGCCAACTAGAAACAATCCCTAGTGGAACCCAAAATCAGGAAATGGAAAGCACATTAGAATTTCTTGAGGAACTAGGAATGGAGCAAAGGAGGGTAAAAAAGTCAATTCAAAGCGAAATCTAAATTTATCACCAGGGACCCGTTTGCTATAGTGGACTGTTTCCATGAAGCAGTCATTAAGGATTTGGACAAACTTAGAATGACTGGGAGCATGACATCAACAAGAGAGACTAAAAAATTCAAGAACAAGCTGCCATCACAGTGTTACAGAAGGATCCAACTATTGTTATTAAGCTGTCAGATAAAGGCCAAACTGTGGTGGTACCACGAGGGAACTATACCAAGAGGAAGCATATAGGCTGTTAGGAGACTTGGAGAGGTAAGTGCGAACTAATAGTACAATGTACAACAAAAGTGTCAGGGATTTCCATGCCCTATTGAATATCTGTCGTGACAAAGGAACTTTGACAGAGATGAATATGAATTCATTAAAGTGGATTATCCGATGCTACCAACATTTTATCACCTGCCAAAGGTACATAAAAATAAAGAGAGACCACAGGGATGCCTAATCGTATCATCAAAGGGAAGTCTCCTGGAAAAAGCTTCAATATACGTGGACTCATTCCTTTCCCCTATGGTGAGAGACCTCAGTTCATTTATGCAAGATACAACAGACTTTATCCGCTTGGTACAGAATATTCAATGGGAAGCTGACTTTATTCTAATTACTATGGATATAGCCAGTCTGTATACTTGCATTGACCATGAAAGGGTCTTGCCTCACTACAGTATTTCTTGAAAAGTAGACCGCTGAAATATTTGGAACACAATCAAATGATATTACAGATGGCTTCCTTTTGTCTAAAAAAATAACATCTTTTTGTTTGCAGGTGATTTACATTGGCAGAGACAAGGGATGGCCATGGGCACGTGCTTCACTCCCAGCTATGCAAACTTGTTCGTAGGCTGGTGGGAGAAGCACGTGGCCTGGGCCAAACAGAATGAGAAATGGGTAGAGAAAATTGTCCTCTGTTCAAGATATATACATGACTTGTTTACAGTATGGCGAGGCACCCGGATTGAAGCTGAGGAATATCTTCAGGTTTTGAATGAGAACAATTTGAATTTGAAATTCACCTATGAAATTAGCAGGACAGAAGTGCCTTTTCTAGATTTGACAGATTTTGTTAACGATAACAAACAATGTACAAAACTTTTTAGAAAACCAACGGCAGGAAATACTGTCCTGCATGCAAGCAACAAGTCAGCATCCTAAATGCTTTATCAACAGCATACCTTATGGGGAACTACTAAGATCTAGGCGGAATTGCTCCTTAGCATCTAATTACGAGAATACTGAGAAAGAAGTTCTGGCAAGATTTAGAGAGAGAGGGTATTCACCAACAGTTTTAAAGACCGCCAGTGATAAAGCTAAGAGAAAAGACAGACAGGAACTTCTTACGTATGGAGGAAGGAAAAAGAGGAGAGAAACTGAAGAGAATACAGAGAAGAGTCCAAGACTAATACTGAATTTCGCTAGTGAAGCTAGACAGGTGAGAGAGGTAATTGAGAGGAACTGGGAGATTCTCCACACGGACCAGCTGCTGGGGAAAGAAATAGACAAGAGGCCAAATGTAACCTACAGGAAAAGTATATCTATGAAAGACATTTTGGTCCATAGCCATCTCAGAAAAAACCTCCTAGAAATATGGAAGTCTCTGGCTTCTATCCATGCACCAAATGTAAAGCCTGTAGAAATAGCACAAAGGTGCAGGAGTTTGAAGTGCCAGGCAGGAAAGAAAAAAAAAAAATCACTAAGTTGCTCAATTGCAACTCAGATTTTGTAATTTACTGCCTAATTTGCCCCTGTGGTAAGAAATATGTGGGAAGCACTGTCCATCAGGCTAAAAAGAGTGTTGTGCAACCTATCAGAGCCATCAACAATCAGGACAGTACCTACCCAGTGGCAAGGCACTTTGCAGAATTCCATGAATTTAGAAGAGATAAATTGAAATTCTTCTGCATATATCAGGTACATCACAAAGAGAGTGGAGGAGCTAGAGTGAAGATCCTAAGACAATTGGAATCCAGATTGATAGTAGACCTCCACAACAGAATCCCAATAGGACTGATCACAGAGGAAGATCTGTGGATCCATGTGGGACAATGAGGAACCACCAGGATCTACAGGGATCTCTTATACGTATGCTCCAGTGAGTGGAATAGGAATTCCGGTAGCCAGATTTAATTTATATCTTTTTACTTATTATGTTGAGCAGTATGTGTGCATATTCTATGCATGGATACACTTTTACATTTATGGGTGTCTGTGACACAGTTTGCTCTGCTTATAGAGTAGAATGCACAGGAACACAATACAGGGAGGACTGTTGTAAATAAGGTAGGAGTAGAAACAAAGGGCGCAATGTTGCCCTTCGATGCAAATGTATATTTAATGAAGGTAATGAAATTGTGGAACTGAATCAGTTAGCCTATTCAAGGCTAGATACGTGGGAGCAATTTTTGAACAGTCATGAACTACGCATTCAAGGATGAATAGTATTGGTGAGCGTCCATGGACAAATTGAAACATTTTGTTAATGTATATTGTATTTGAAATGTTTATTTTTATATATTTAATTTCTAAATGCACCGTCCACGTTATGACAGTTGGATTAACTAATATATGAATTGAGATTCAATCATGGATTCAAACTATGTAAGTTGATTTTGCAAATTGATTGTACAGACAGGGCTGGTTTTGGAGGCATATGATGTATGGCAATTTGGGAGGATATAATCATGGAACATCAAGAGTTAATTCTTAATAAAAAATCATGGATTATACTCGCCAGATATTACCTTTATATATCTGAGAAACCATTGCAATCACAAAATGGCCGCCGTATTTACGACTAATCACAAATGAGTTTCAGTGATAGTCCACTGTTTGTGTTTATGCATATGTCATGATATTCTGCCAATCATGATTGTGGATGTTAAATTTAATGCATGTTACCACTGAGGGGAGCTGACATTGACAAAGACCAGGAAGCCAAAACGCGTTTGTCAGCTGTATGTTGCACGTGATAATTCAAAATAAATGATCAAAGAATAAGAAACCTTGAGTGCCCAGCGTCTTTTTGGGAAGAGATGTTTTCACAAGCCCGTCCTCGCGAGCTGTGAGCACCCACTGTGAAGAGAGCGGTAACCATTGACGGGAAGAGTGGACTGAATATATATATATATATATATATATATATATATATATATATATATATATATATATATTATCTACTGGCGGTCGCCAGTAGATAGTTATAGTTAAAACCTATTATCCATAGGAAATCCGCGACATTCTATTTGAAATAACGTTGGCGCCGGTTGACGAATCTTCGCGAAAGTTTCCAACTTGTTGGGGCGCTCCGGTCCGCTCCTATCCTGAAAGTCTTGGGGTGATACGTCAAGCGGGGGCCGAGAAAAAGGGGGTCCCAAAACGCATTTTCCCCATTCATTTTTCCATAGGAACCTTTAGTCGCAGCTACAGCCCGAACTGCTGAACGGAATTACACCAAATTTGGCAAAGAGGTAGCCCTTGGTTCAGTGTCGTGCCTTTTGCTTAAATGGTGTAAATCCGTTCAGTAGTTCCTGAGAAAATCAAAAGTAAAGTCACATATATATCTGGGCGGAGCCTAACCACACATGTCATCGTGAGATCTGATTGGCTGTCAGCACTTCATCCTGGAATTGCTGGCAGCCATCTTGGGACCAATATAAATGATAGTACCTCATTGAAATGCATTGTAGTGAATAGAAGATTTTGAGGGTCACCAAAAGGAGAACTATAAAGGGTGATAACAGGCTTTAGTTACATTAGAATTTATTTGTTGATGGTACCATACTAATTTTAGGAATTGTGGTGTATTCTAAGGTGATTTTACCATGTGAAAAACCTTCTGCTGGGATATCATGAATCATGTTTGAGAGAACACTATTTTCTCATGCTTGTCCCATGGAGGTTTGGAAGGTGCTCCAGAAGCTAAAATGAGAGCATATTTTCTGTAAATTCACTTTATCTTTCTCACTCATGTGAGAATGAAGTCTGACATTCTCAGTAAAACATGTACATCCAACAAGGGCAGAGACTGTCAGTTGATTCCTTTGTGTTCTACTGCAGCTTCCCAGAGTGTTCTAAAGAACAACTAGAGTGCTAACAGCCTTACTTATGACAAAAGTATGGCACACCTGAAGCCATCTTGATTGGAATAAACTGGTAACACTTAAACAATTTAATTTAAAAAGGAACAAAATGATGGGGTTCATTTTGTCATAGAAATTATGGTTAGTGCTGTAGAAAGAAAAATTAGGACATGTTTCAAGTGTGATCTCAAATATCTTCCTGTTATATTTCAACAGGAGCAGCCTGCCAGTTGATGCCTTTGTGTTCTACTGCAACTTCCCAGAGTGTTCTAAAGAACAACTAGAGTGCTAACAGCCTTACTTATGACAAAAGTATGGCACACCTGAAGCCATCTTGATTGGAATAAACTGGTAACACTTAAAACATTTAATTTAAAAAGGAACAAAGTGATGGGGTTCATTTTGTCATAGAAATTATGGTTAGTGCTGTAGAAAGAAAAATTAGGACATATTTCAAGTGTGATCTCAAATATCTTCCTGTTATATTTCAACAGGAGCAGCCTGCCAGTGGATGCCTTTGTGTTCTACTGCAGCTTCCCAGAGTGTTCTAAAGAACAACTAGAGCGCTAACAGCCTTACTTATGACAAAAGTATGGCACACCTGAAGCCATCTTGATTGGAATAAACCGGTAACACTTAAAACATTTAATTTAAAAAGGAACAAAATGAGGGGTTCTTTTTGAAATAGAAATTATGGTTAGTGCTGCAGAAAGAAAAATTAGGGCATGTTTTAAGTGAGATCTCAAATCCTCTTCTATTTCATTAGAAAATTCTGACATGCAGACTGAAACAATCACTTTCAATACCAGCAGCAGACTACCAGTTAACTCCCTGGTGAGCAGTAGCTTTACTCCAGTGATCTAATGAGCAACTAGAGTGCTAACATTCTGAATTTATGGCAGATGTGAGACACATCTGAATGCCTTCTTGATGGAATCAAAGTAAAAAACTGAAAGCATTTCCTACTGAGGAGACTGCAGTAAATGAAGAAATTAGGAAACTTCATAACAAAGAAGTCTTCCAAGATGGCCACCAGTGAAAAAAGAGCCCAAATGTAGCACAAATATTACCCAGATGTAGCCCACATATAGCCCAATGACAAAAGTGTGCAAAACACTTTTTATTTTTAGTTTTTTTGCAGTTTTATGTAGTGCAGACTGGTCAGGTATTGGAGCATTGCATCTTAAAACATGACCCCCTACACTACAAAAACACCACTGCACTACCTTAAACCCTAAAACACTACCCCCAGCACGACCCCCTACACTACAGAAGCACCACTGCACTATCCTAAACCCTAAAACACTACCCCCAGCACGACCCCCTACACTACCCAAACACCACTGCACTACCCTAAAACATGACCCCTACACTACACAAACACCACTGCACTACCCTAAACCCTAAAACACTACCCCCAGCACGACCCCCTACACTACACAAGCACCACTGCACTACCCTAAACCCTAAAACACTACCCCCAGCACGACCCCCTACACTACACAAACACCACTGCACTACCCTAAACCCTAAAACACTACCCCCAGCACGACCCCTACACTACCCAAACACCACTGCACTAACCTAAATCCTAAAACACAACCCCCAGCACGACCCCTACACTACCCAAACACCACTGCACTACCCTAAAACATGACCCCCTACACTACAGAAACACCACTGCACTTTTCCTAAACCCTAAAACACTACCCCCAGCACGACCCCCTACACTACACAAGCACCACTGCACTACCCTAAACCCTAAAACACTACCCCCAGCACGACCCCCTACACTGCCCGAACACCACTGCACTGCCCTAAACCCTGAAACACCAGCCCCTGCATGACCCCCTACACTGCCCGAACACCACTGCACTGCCCTAAACCCTGAAACACCACCCCTAGCACGACCCCCTACACTGCCCGAACACCACTGCACTGCCCTAAACCCTGAAACACCACCCCCTTCACGACCCCCAACACTGCCCGAACACCACAGCACTGCCCTAAACCCTGAAACACCACCCCCAGCATGACCCCCTACACTGCCCGAACACCACTGCACTGCCCTAAACCCTGAAACACTACCCCCAGCAAGACCCCCTACACTGCCCGAACACCACTGCACTGCCCTCAACCCTGAAACATCACCCCCAGCAAGACCCCCTACACTGCCCGAACACCACTGACCTAAACCCTGAAACACCACCCCCAGCACGACCCCTACACTGCCTGAAAACCACTGCACTCCCTAAACCCTGAAACACTACCCCCAGCATGACCCCCTACACTGCCCGAACACCACTGCTCTGCCCAAAACCCTGAAACACCAGCCCCAGCACGACCCCCTACACTGCCCGAACACCACTGCACTGCCCTAAACCTTGAAACACCAGCCCCTGCACGACCCCCTACACTGCCCGAACACCACTGCACTACCCTAAACCCTGAAAAATCACCCCCAGCACGACCCCCTACACTGCCCGAGCACCACTGCACTGCCCTAAACCCTGAAACACCAGCCCCAGCACGACCCCTACACTGCCCGAACACCACTGCACTGCCCTAAACCCTGAAACACCAGCCCCAGCACGACCGCCTACACTGCCCGAACACCACTGCACTGCCCTAAACCCTGAAACACCAGCCCCAGCACGACCCCCTACACTGCCCGAACACCACTGCACTGCCCTAAACCGTGAAACACCAGCCTCAGCAAGACCCCCTACACTGCCTGAACACCACTGCCCTAAACCCTGAAACACCACCCCCAGCAAGACCCCCTACACTGCCCGAACACCACTGCACTGCCCTAAACCCTGAAACACCACCCCCAGCAAGACCCCCTACACTGCCCGAACACCACTGCACTGCCCTAAACCCTGAAACACCACCCCCAGCACGACCCCCTACACTGCCCGAACACCACTGCTCTGCCCAAAACCCTGAAACACCAGCCCCAGCACGACCCCCTACACTGCCCGAACACCACTGCACTGCCCTAAACCCTGAAACACCAGCCCCAGCACGACCCCCTACACTGCCCGAACACCACTGCACTGCCCTAAACCCTGAAACACCACCCCAGCACGACCCCCTACACTGCCCGAACACCACTGCACTGCCCTAAATCCTGAAACACCAGCCCCAGCACAACCCCGTACACTGCCCGCACACCACTGCACTGCCCTAAACCCTGAAACACCAGCCCCAGCACAACCCCGTACACTGCCCGAACACCACTGCACTGCCCTAAACCCTGAAACACCAGCCCCAGCACGACCGCCTACACTGCCCGAAAACTACTGCACTGCCCTAAACCCTGAAACACCACCCCCAGCAAGACTACCTACACTATCCGAACACCACTGCACTGCCCTAAACCCTGAAACACCACCCCTGCACGACCCCCTACACTGCCCAAACACTACTGCACTGCCCTAAACCCTGAAACACCAGCCCCAGCACCACCCCCTACAATGCCCGAACACCACTGTACTGCCCTAAACCCTAAAACACCACCCCCTGCACCGCCCCCTACACTGCCCGAACACCACTGCACTGCCCTAAACCCTGAAACACCACCCCTGCACGACCCCCTACACTGCCCGAACACCACTGCACTGCCCTAAACCCTGAAACACCATCCCCTGCCCCACTCCCTACACTGCCCGAACACCACTGCACTGCCCTAAACCCTGAAACACCACCCCCTGCACCGCCCCCTAGACTGCCCGAACACCACTGCACTGCCCTAAACCCTGAAACACCACCCCCAGCATGACCCCCTTTACTGCTCGAACACCACTGCACTGCCCCAAACCCTGAAACACCACCCCCAGCATGACCCCCTACACTGCCGAACACCACTGCCCTAAACCCTGAAACACCACCCCTGCACGACTGCCCGAACACCACTGCACTGCCCTAAACCCTGAAACACCACCCCCTGCACGACCCCCTACACTGCCCGAACACCACTGCACTGCCCTAAACTCTGAAACACCACCCCCAGCACGACCCCCTACACTGCCCGAATACCACTGCACTGCCCTAAACCCTAAAACACCACCCCCAGCACGACCCCTACACTGCCCGAACACCACTGCACTGCCCTAAACCCTAGAACACTACCCCCAGCATGACCCCCTACACTACCCGAACACCACCGCACTACCCTAAACCCTAAAATACTCCCCCAGCACGACCCCCTACACTACCCGAACACGACTGCACTGCCCTAAACCCTAAAACACTCCCCCAGCACGACCCCCTACACTACCCGAACACCACTGCACTGCCCTAAACCCTAAAACACTCCCCCAGCACGACCCCATACACTACCTAAACACCACTGCACTGCCCTAAACCCTAAAACACTACCCCCCGCATGACCCCCTACACTACCCAAATACCAATGCACTACCCTAATCCCTAAAACACTACCCCCGCACAACCCCCTACACTACCCAAAGACCACTGCACTACCCTAAACTCTAAAACAATACCCCCGCACGACTCCCTACACTACCCAAAGACCACTGCACTACCCTAAACCCTAAAACACGACCTCCTACACTACACAAACACCACTGCACTACCCTAAACCCTAAAAACTACCCCCAGCACGAACCCCTACACTACCCAAACACCACTGCACTACCCTAAACCATAAAACACTACCCCCAGCAGTACCCCTACGCTACCCAAACACCACTGCACTACCCTAAACCCTAAAACACTACCCCCAGCAGTACCCCTACACTACCCAAACACCATTGCACTACCCTAAACCCTAAACCACTACCCCCAGCAGTATCCCCTACACTACCCAAACACCACTGCACTACCCTAAACCCTAAAACCCTAAAACACTAACCCCAGCACGACCCCCTACACTACCCAAACACCACTGTACTACCCTAAACCCTAAAACACTCCCCCAGCACGACTCCCTACACTACCCAAACACCACTGCACTACCCTAAACCCTAAATCTACCCCCAGCATGACCCCCTACACTACACAAACACCACTGCACTACCCTAAACCCTAAAACACTACCCCCAGCATGACCCTCTTCACTACCTAAACACAACTGCACAATTTGTTACAGGCGTTGCAACGCAGGCCTGTGGTGCTTACTGGAAGTACCTGGTGGGCTAGTTGGGCCCCAGGGACTCTCAGGATTCAAGGTGACCTAATCCCCCAACTTAAAACGCGCCACGGGGCGCGTTTGCACAGTGGTGAAGGGAGGGGGCGGGGCTTCAGGTGACATGTGCGCAAACACGCCCTGTGGTGCGTTTTAAGTTGGGGAGTTAATTCTCTTTGAATCCTGGGGCCAACTAGCCCACCAGGTACCTTCAGTAAGCACAACAGAGTTGCGTTGCAGAGAGGTGAAAAAGGTGCGTGGCCTCGGAACGCCTCTCTGCAACTCAGCTCTGTGGTCCTAACTGTAGGTACCTGGGGGCTAGTTGGGCCCCAGGGACCCTCAGGATTCAAGGGGACTTAATCCCGCAACTTAAAACGCGCCACGGGGCGCGTTTGCACACATGTCACCTCAGGCCCCCTCCCTTCACCACTGTGCAAACGCGCACTGGCTCTGGTTAGTCAGAGTCAGTTACCACCAGTACCCGTCTGAAAAAGTTGTGGGCACAGGATGATTTTGCAACAAGGCCTCTTTCTGCTCCTCTGTTGGTTCTTTCTGCACATCTTTTGCTTCTTTCTGTGCGTTTTTTCTTCTTTCTTCACATGTCCTACCTCTGTTGGCATAGTTAGAAACTAGCATTTAAAAAACCTTTGAAATTCACTTAAAAATCATAGGTTTCAGGCACGTTATAGTTAGAAATTAGCATTTAAAAAACCTTTGAAATTCACTGAAAAAACCATAGGTTTCAGGCACGTTATAGTTAGAAATTAGCATTTAAAAAACCTTTGAAATTCACTGAAAAAACCATAGGTTTCAGGCACGTTATAGTTAGAAATTAGCATTTAAAAAACCTTTGAAATTCACTGAAAAAACCATAGGTTTTAGGGACAGTTATAGTTAGTTGGACATTGCACTCGTACAAAACCCGTGAAATTCCCCTGTTATAGTTAGTTCAGGTAACTATAACTCGCGCCCCGCAATGCACTGCTGATGACGTCACATATTACATCACTCATGACATGGTCAGTGACATCACTGATGACATCACTGATGACATCTCAAATGACATCACTGATGACATCATCCATGTGATAATTTCATGCATCTTCTCACACCCTAATATAACTTTTGATACACCCACTCTAAATTACAGACTGCCATTCTCAAAACCATAGACACTCCAACACCAAAAACTACATACCCACTCACTGATTCTTAGATCTACACACACATCCACTCACTCACCTGTACAGTCACTCATACTTACAGTCACTCAGTACAGGACTATCATATGCACTCATACACCTATATAAACACTCACACACCGCCACTCATCCATAGAGGTACTCACACACCTAGTCAGTCATGCAAAAAATTAATCACACACCCATTACTCACCTATACAGTTATACACACACCAGCTCACTTACTCATACAAATACTAGCACATTCTTATGCTCTTATACAATAACTGATACAAGCACACACGCATCCATACAGCCACTCTCACAATAACACACTCTCACTTATAGCCATTTAAATACACTAACACACATATATACTGCCTTTTACATATGTAGTTACTCGCACATGTACCACTGAGATATACATTCACTCACTAACACACCCATACACACACTCACCCACCCAAGCAGTCCATCACAGATGCACTCTTGAAATCATGCACCCAGTGAATCACCCACTCACACATCTATGTATAGAGTCACACACACCCCACCCACACAAACACTCAGGCAGCCATACAGATACTCAGAGAACCAATCAATAACCCATATAGACACTCATGTAGCTATTCGCAAATCCATGCATCCACTTACACACCAACAAACAGACGGATACAGACATTCACACAGTTTAGTCACTAACCCATGCATTCAGTAAGATACGTTTAATCACTCACTTGTAGAGTCAGTCACTCACGTACTAAATCATCCATTCAGACACTTATACACCCACTCATTCTTCAATACGCCTTTCCCTATATATATTAAACATATTTAAACTTTACAGAAACACACAGTCACTGGATGATGTCATCAGTGATGTCATCAGTGATGTCACTGACCATGTCATGAGTGATGTAATATGTGACGTCATCAGCAGTGCATTGCGGGGGCGCGAGTTATAGTTAGCTGAACTAACTATAACAGGGGAATTTCACGGGTTTTGTACGAGTGCAATGTCCAACTAACTATAACTGTCCCTAAAACCTATGGTTTTTTCAGTGAATTTCAAAGGTTTTTTAAATGCTAATTTCTAACTATAACGTGCCTGAAACCTATGGTTTTTTCAGTGAATATATATATATATATAATCTACTGGCGGTCGCCAGTAGATAGTTATAGTTAGGACCTATTTTCCATAGGAAATCCGGAACATTCGATTTGAAATAACGTTGGCGCCGGTTGACGAATCTTCGCGAAAGTTTCCAACTTGTTGGGGCGCTCCGGTCCGCTCCTATCCTGAAAGTCTCGGGGTGATTCGTCAAGCGGGGCCGAGAAAAAGGGGGTCCCAAAACGTGTTTTCCCCATTCATTTTTCCATAGGAACCTTTCATCGCAGCTACAGCCCGAACTGCTGAACGGAATTACACCAAATTTGGCAAAGAGGTAGCCCTTGGTTCAGACTCGTGCCTTTTGCTTAAATGGTGTAAAACCGTTCAGTAGTTTCTGAGAAATTTGAAAAAGAAAACACATATATATCTGGGCGGAGCCTAACCACACATGTCATCGTGAGATCTGATTGGCTGTCAGCACTTCATCCTGGAATTGCTGGCAGCCATCTTGGGACCAATATAAATGATAGTACCCCATTGAAATGCATTGTAGTGAATCGAAGATTTTGAGGGTTACCAAAAGGAGAACTATAAAGGGTGATAACAGACTTTAGTTACATTAGAATTCATTTGTTGATGGTACCATACTAATTTCAGGAATTGTGGTGTGTTCTAAGGTGATTTTACCCTGTGAAAAACCTTCTGCTGGGATATCATGAATCATGTTTGAGAGAAAACTATTTTCACATGCTTGTCCCATACAGTTTTGGAAGGTGCTCCAGAAGCTAAAATGAGAGCATATTTTCTGTAAATTCACATTATCTTTCTCAGTCATGTGAGAATGAAGTCTGACATTCTCAGTAAAACATGTACATCCAACAAGGGCAGAGACTGTCAGTTGATTCCTTTGTGTTCTACTGCAGCTTCCCAGAGTGTTCTAAAGAACAACTAGAGTGCTAACAGCCTTACTTATGACAACATTATGGCACACCTGAAGCCATCTTGATTGGAATAAACTGGTAACACTTAAAACATTTAATTTAAAAAGGAACAAAATGACGGGGTTCATTTTGTTATAGAAATTATGGTTAGTGCTGTAGAAAGAAAAATTAGGACATGTTTTAAGTGAGATCTCAAATATCTTCCTGTTATATTTCAACAGGAGCAGCCTGTCAGTTGATGCCTTTGTGTTCTACTGCAGCTTCCCAGAGTGTTCTAAAGAACAACTAGCATGCTAACAGTCTTACTTATGACAAAATTATGGCACACCTGAAGCCATCTTGATTGGAATAAACTGGTAACACTTAAAACATTTAATTTAAAAAGGAACAAAATGATGGAGTTCATTTTGTCATAGAAATTATGGTTAGTGCTGTAGAAAGAAAAATTAGGACATGTTTTAAGTGAGATTTCAAATATCTTCCTGTTATATTTCAACAGGAGCAGCCTGTCAGTTGATGCCTTTGTGTTCTACTGCAGCTTCCCAGAGTGTTCTAAAGAACAACTAGAGTGCTAACAGCCTTACTTATGACAAAATTATGGCACACCTGAAGCCATCTTGATTGGAATAAACTGGTAACACTTAAAACATTTAATTTAAAAAGGAACAAAATGATGGGGTTCATTTTGTCATAGAAATTATGGTTAGTGCTGTAGAAAGAAAAATTAGGACATGTTTTAAGTGAGATCTCAAATATCTTCCTGTTATATTTCAACAGGAGCAGCCTGTCAGTTGATGCCTTTGTGTTCTACTGCAGCTTCCCAGAGTGTTCTAAAGAACAACTAGAGTGCTAACAGTCTTACTTATGACAAAATTATGGCACATCTGAAGCCATCTTGATTGGAATAAACTGGTAACTCTTAAAACATTTAATTTAAAAAGAACAAAATGAGGGGTTCATTTTGTCATAGAAATTATGGTTAGTGCTGTAGAAAGAAAAATTAGTGCTAAAACACTACCCCCAGCACGACACCCTACACTACCCAAACATAACTGCACTACCCTAAACCCTAAAACACTACCACCAGCACGACTCCCTACACTACCCAAACACCACTGCACTACACTAAACCCTAAATATACCCCCAGCATGACCTCCCACACTACACAAACACCACTGCACTACCCTAAACCCTAAAACACAACCCCCAGCACGACCCCCTACACTACCCAAACACCACTGCACTACCCTAAACCCTAAAACACTAACCCCAGCATGACCCCCTATACTACCCAAACACCACTGCATTACCCTATACCCTAAAACACGACCCCCTACCCTACACAAACACGACTGCACTACCCTAAACCCTAAAACACTACCCACAGCATGACCCCCTTCACTACACAAACACCACTGCACTAACATAAACCCTAAACCACTACCCCTAGCATGACTCCCTACACTACCCAGCACCACTGCACTACCCTAAACCCTAAATCTACCCCCAGCATGACCCCTACACTACCCAAACACCACTGCACTACCCTAAACCATAAAACACTACCCCCAGCACGACTCCCTACACTACCCAACACCACTGCACTACCCTAAACCCACATCCAGCACGACCCCTACACTACCCAAACACCACTGCACTACCCTAAACCATAAAACACTACCACCAGCATGACCCCCTACAGTACACAAACACCACTGCACTACCCTAAACCCTAAACACTACCCCAGCACGACCCCCTACACTACCCATACACCACTGCACTACCCTAAACCCTAAAACACTACCCCCAGCATGACCCCCTACACTACTGCACTACCCTAAACCCTAAAACACTACCCCAGCACGACCCCCTACACGACCCATACACCACTGCACTACCCTAAACCCTAAAACACTACCCCCAGCACGACCCTCTACACTACTGCACTACCCTAAACCCTAAAACACTACCCCCAGCACGACTCCCCACACTACCCAAACACCACTGCACTACCCTAAACCCTAAATCTACCTCAGCACGACCCCTACACTACCCAAACACCACTGCACTACCCTAAACCATAAAACACTACCCCCAGCATGACCCCCTACACTACACAAACACCACTGCACTACCCCAAACCCTAAAACACTACCACCAGCATGACCCCCTACACTACTCAAACACCACTGCACTACCCTAAACCCTAAAACACTACCCCAGCTTGACCGCCTACACTACCCATACACCACTGCACTACCCTAAACCCTAAAACACTACCCCCAGCACAACCCCTACACTACTGCACTACCCTAAACCCTAAAACACTACCCCCTGCACGACCCCCTACACTACCCAAACACCACTGCACTACCCTATACCCTAAAACACGACCCCCGACACTACACAAACACAACTGCACTACCCTAAACCCTAAAACACTACCCACAGCATGACCCCCTTCACTACAAAAACAACACTGCACTGCCCTAAACCCTAAAACACTACCCTAGCACTACCCCCTACACTACCCAAACACCACTGCACTAACATAAACCCTAAAACACTACCCCCAGCACAACCCCTACACTACACAAACACCACTGCACTACCCTAAACCCTAAAACACTACCCCCAGCACGACTCCCTACACTACCCAAACACCACTGCACTACCCTAAACCCTAAATCTACCCCCAGCACGACCCCTCCACTACCCAAATACCACTGCACTACCCTAAACCATAAAACACTACCCCCAGCATGAACCCCTACACTATACAAACACCACTGCACTACCCTAAACCCTAACACTACCACCAGCATGACCCCCTACACTACTCAAACACCACTGCACTACCCTAAACCCTAACACTACCACCAGCATGACCCCCTACACTACTCAAACACCATTGCACTACCCTAAACCCTAAAACACTACCCCCAGCACGACCCCCTACACTACTGCACTACCCTAAACCCTAAAACACTACCCCCAGCATGACCCCCTACACTACCCAAACACCACTGCACTACCCTAAACCCTAAAACACTACCCCCAGCACGACCCCCTACACCACCCAAACACCACTGCACTACCCTAAACCCTAGAAAAGAAACCCCCACCCCATGCCCAATCCCCCTTACCTCTCACTCCTCATGGTTCCTCTCTCCTCATGGTTCCTGCTTCACGTCATATCTGAGGGCGGTGCACGTCGTTGTGAGGAAACGGAACAGCCTCTGTTTCCTTACAACGACATGGATCGTCTACATGTTTTAGAACGCATGGTCATTTACCATACATACCTTTACAACAAAATTCGTTGTAAAGGCATGCGTGGTAAATGACCATGCGTTCTAAAAATGTGTAGTAATGACTTCGTGATGTACAACGCATGCGTGGTAATGCATGCGTTGTAATGGTATCGCAAAGTAAAAAGTCATTGTAACGGCTGTTTACCGATCGAAGCTGGCCCCTGTTTTTCAGTGAGATGTTTATTTGATTAATTAGGAGGAAGGAATGTGGTTTTTTTACCGAAAAGTGCATTCCCGGCTGTTGTATTGTGAAAGTGTCCGCGTGGCCTGGTTTCACTTCCGGTGAGAGCGTGGAAGAGTCTGTTTGGATCTAAAGGAGTTCTGTTGTTGGACGGGGCCGGCGCGACATGTCATCAGAAAACATAGATAATGGAAAGCTTCCTCCCTGAAGTGTGGAGCAGTGCCATGAGAGGTCAACGAGTGTGCGTCCCACCGCAGTATGACCGTACCGCGTGACCCATGTGCCGCCTCCAGGGTACGGGAGGCAGAAGCGGCATCGCAGGTCCTCTTGAAGACCGTTGTAGCACTAATTCTACATTTTGGTACTAGGGCATTTTAACTTCGTTGTTCCTGCCAGATACAAAGAGAAGATCCTGTGTTATTCAGTGCCCTCGTTGCCTTTTTGTGGGTTGTGGTGCTTGTCACTTCGCTGCCCCGCCGGTGCACACGGCTGGGCACCCCACCTCGTGTGCCATCTGCAGGGCCTCTGCCCTCGGATCACTGGTTTCGGTTTCTGGAGTGGCAACATAAACAGTTGCTCCCAAAGGACTAGCCTGAACACTTAGTTGAATATCCCCTGCACCAGCATTCCACGGAAATTCTTTCCTATCTCTCCCACGTCAACGAGCACGGCTCCGCTCGCGACACCGTATGACGTCATCGGAGCCATAAGAGGACCTCGTCGGTGTGCTGACGTCAGTTCCACCCATTTTTTCCATGCCACCAAGGCAAACAGGGGACCGAGACATTTTCACATGTATACATAGTATAATAAATATATATATATTCACTGAAAAAACCATAGGTTTCAGGCACGTTATAGTTAGAAATTAGCATTTAAAAAACCTTAGAAATTCACTGAAAAAACCATAGGTTTCAGGGGCGTTATAGTTAGTTGGACATTTCCATCGTACAAAACCATAGAAATTCCCCCATTATAGTTAGTTCAGCTAACTATAACTCACGCACCCGCAATGCACTGCTGATGACGTCACATATTACATCACTCATGACATGGTCAGTGACATCACTCATGACATCACTGATGACATCTCAAATGACATCATCCAGTGAATGTGTGTTTTTCTGAAAATTAAATATGTTTTATATATGTATATCTCAAGGTCGATGGAAGAATAAATGGGTATATAAGTGTCTAAATGGATGATTTTGTTTTGTAAAATTGATTGTATAACTGACTAAGTGTATCTTAGTGAATACATGGGTTAGTGAGTAATGTTTAAATATGAAAATATCTGTATCAGTCTCTCACTTTGTGTATAAGTGGCTGCATGGGTTGGTGAGTAGCTACATGAGTGTCTATATGGGTTATTAGTTGTTTTTTTGAGTATCAGTATGAGTGTCTGAGTGTCTGTATGGTTCAGTGGGGGTATTACTTAGTGCATAGATGCATGAATGAGTGACTCACTGTTTGTATGTGTTGAAGACAGCATGTGTGCAGGACTGTATAGGTGGAAGAGTATGTGTATGGGTGTGCTAGTGAGTGAATGACTGTCTCAATAGTGTCTTTATGAGTAACTACACATGTTTTAAACTAGTATATGTGAGTATTGGTGTAAATAAGTGAGTATATGTGAGAGTGAGAGATTGGAAGAGTTCCTGTACAAATAATTAGGTGTTTCTATAAGTGATTGTTTAAGAGAGTAAGTATGTGTAAGTTTCTGTAGAAGTAAGTGTGGTAGTGTGTGTATAACTGTATATGCAAGTAAATGGATGTTTGATACTTTGTTTGCATGTGTGACTATGTGTGTGAGTAACTCTATGGATGAGTGGCGGTGTGTAACAGGATGTATAGGTGTATGAGTACATATGATGAGTGAGTACATGTATGAGTGACTGTATAGGGACTGTTGGTGAATGAGTGGATGTGTGTGTAGATCTTGGAATTACTGAATAGGTGTGTTGTAACTGGTATTGGTATGTCCATTGTTTTGAAAATGTTAGTTTGTATTTTTGAGTGTGTGTATCAAAGGTTATATTAGGGTGAGAGGAGGTCTGCCACTCTATCACAAGGATGATGTCATCCATCAGTGATGTCATCAGTGATGTCATTTGAGATGTCATCAGTGATGTCACTGACCATGTCATGAGTGATGTAATATGTGACGTCATCAGCAGTGCATTGCGGGCGCGCGAGTTATAGTTAGCTGAACTAACTATAACGGGGAATTTCTATGGTTTTGTACGATGGAAATGTCCAACTAACTATAACGCCCTTGAAACCTATGGTTTTTTCAGTGAATATATATATATATATATATATATACGTATATATATAGGAAACTGCTTCTCTCCATTACCAAAGGAAAGCCTGCACTCGAGTTCAATTAAAATGCCATTTATTCACTGGCAGCCCATGTTGGAACAGGGAAAAGACACAGTTCGGGCTGGACTGTTCCCATGAGGCACATGGTCAAGACTTATTTGCATATGGCTGGGTTCAAACTGGAATGGCATGGTGAGCAAAAAAACGATGGATTTAGGCCCAGATCTCTGTACTGGGGTGAATGTATGACATTGTTCTGCATTCTGTCCATCAACTGTTGTTTTTGCATTTGTCACCCCGAGTGGGACGGGTATGCCCAGACGTGGGTCCCGTGCTCTCCATGCCACTGGAATCAAGCTATCCTGGCTGAAGAGGGGTGAAACCCCGAAACCGGTCCTAGGATGCTTGTTTCCAGTCCAGGAAGGACCTGGCTTGGCAGTTCGGGCTGGACTGTTCCCATGAGGCACAGGGTCAAGACTGATTTGCATATGGCTGGGTTCAAACTGGAATGGCATGGTGAGCAAAAAAACGATGGATTTAGGCCCAGATCTCTGTACTGGGGTGAATGTATGACATTGTTCTGCATTCTGTCCATCAACTGTTGTTTTTGCATGTTGGAACAGGAACGCGTTTCGGCTGTCACAGCAGCCTTAATCATCCTGAGTTTGCGCCATCTTGATTTCATTTAAATACCAACACCCGGTGTCATTCAATACATAAACATAGAAGAGCCACTACTCATTTCATAGGCTTCTCTTTTACACTGTACAAAAAAATATATAATTTTTAGAGACACCTTTAGTGGGGCGCAATTATAAAAAGAGAAATGTCCCATTTCAACAGTTCAATGTATAATCATAATGTCATTTACGGTTTCAGTGAGCGCTGCACTTTCATATAAAACCATCACAGGCTTCACCAAAGTGCCTGGAGAAATGCCGGTTTAAAACCACTTTGAACTTTCCATTGTTCGAGCAAAACTTTGCAATCAAATGGTATCATTTTACGCAACTGCTGGTTGCCAGCCCTGCATTTAAAAAAATATTCGATACATCACCCTCACAAGTGTTGCTAGCAGCGCTCACCTCCTGTTTTGTATAGTGAACTGCTAGAACTTTTGACTGGTTAAACATGCGCTGTCCGCTATTAGATGGTTTCTAAATTGAAATCACTGCAACAGCGAGTTATCTCGGCAGTGCCCGGCTCCGAAAATCCATATCCATAGAAAATGAATGCTCTAAGCAGGACTCCAGTCCCCGCCAAGGGCAGCCAAAGACTCCCAGCGTTGGACCAACAGCACCGCTGGTAACACTCCCAATCCGTTGTTCCAGTATGAAGTTCGGGGGCGTGCCTCCAATGACGTTAGTCTATTAGAAATGTGTGGCTTAGGGTGGCATGCTCCTTACCGCCGGTGGTGCAAGAAAAAGGCGAATGCCACGCACGCCTCGTTTAATACAGGAAACTGCTTCTCTAAATTACCAAAGGAAAGCCTGCACTCGAGTTCAATTAAAATGCCATTTATTCACTGGCAGCGCATGTTGGAACAGGAACGCGTTTCGGCTGTCACAGCAGCCTTAATCATCCTGAGTTTGCGCCATCCTGATTTCATTTAAATACCCACTCCCGGTGTCATTCAATACATAAACATAGAAGAGCCACTACTCATTTCATAGGCTTCTCTTTTACACTGTACAAAAAAATATATAATTTTTAGAGACACATTTAGTGGGGCGCAATTATAAAAAGAGAAATGTCCTGTTTCAACAGTTCAATGTATAATCATAATGTCATTTACGGTTTCAGTGAGCGCTGCACTTTCATATAAAACCATCACAGGCTTCACCAAAGTGCCTGGAGAAATGCCGGTTTAAAACCACTTTGAACTTTACATTGTTCGAGCAAAACTTTGCAATCAAATGGTATCATTTTACGCAACTGCTGGTTGCCAGCCCCGCATTTCAAAAAATATTCGATACATCACCCTCACAAGTGTTGCTAGCAGCGCGCACCTCCTGTTTTGTATAGTAAACTGCTAGAACTTTTGACTGGTTAAACATGCGCTGTCCGCTATTAGATGGTTTCTAAATTGAAATCACTGCAACAGCGAATTATCTCGCCAGTGCCCGGCACCGAAAATCCATATCCATAGAAAAAGAATGCTCCAAGCAGGACTCCAGTCCCCGCCAAGGGCAGCCAAAGACTCCCAGCGTTGGACCAACAACACCGCTGGTAACACTCCCAATCCGTTGTTCCAGTATGAAGTTCGGGGGCGCGCCTCCAATGACGTTAGTCTATTAGAAATACGTATATATATATGCACCAAATAAAAGTCCGGCAAACACAAAACACATACTAATATTGTGGTGTTGTATAATTTAAATGTATTTAAAAGTACACACCATCATTTTTCTATACAAATGGAAATAAACAGAAAATTCACTTCAATCACTAAACTTCACTCAGGAACTAAAAGGGACATTCTAGCCTGTGTTTAAATAAAAAAGTTTGTCATAGTTACATTTTCATTTAAAACATGTACCTGTTACTCTGGTAAGCTCTACAGCTTGCTGTACAGGGACAGGACCTCATTAGCCAGCATCTCCAGCTCATCTGGTGAGAAGTTTGGGGCCGTGTCTCCTGCTTTACCTGGCATTGATGCTCCCAGAGGTAGGAAACAGCAACAGTTGAGGAGGTGTTCTTGGTGGCAGTTAGGAGGCAAGTGAGCATTTTTTTAATGCCTCGTACATCTACATGACATGCGAGATCATCAACAGAAACGGGCACATCCATTGACTTTTGTACGTTTGCCTATGGCTGTGTCCATCGTGAAGTTTCACAACCACTACCATGTCAACTTCCGTCGATTTCCATCTAATTGCAAATATCCTAAAGTCAAGGTCAGCCTTCCGCCTTTTTAGATTATTAAATAGCGTTTTTGTGAATGCTAAGTAAATCACCACTGCTCAAACTGATGGGTAGTTTGTTTACATATATAAAATGCAAATGTTATTTATTTGTTTTGCCAAAAATGTATTATGTAGTGCGTTACTGTGGTTAAATGCAATAGTTGTACATCTTTGTTTATACTTCCGTTGAGGAAATTTTAGAATAAAAAAAGGGAAAAAAGAATGTGTAAATAATACATTTAAATCGTATCATTTACACATTTCTTTTTTTAACCCCTTCGCTGCTAGGCCTTTCCCCCCCCCCCTGTGCTATGCCTTTTTTTGGCTATTTGGGGTAGTTCACGCTTAGGCCCCTGTAACTTTTTGACCACATAAGGTATCCATGCCAAATGTGCATCCTTTTCTTCCAACATCATGGGGATTCTAAAGGTACCCAGAGTTTGGGGATTCCCCTGGAGGGGACCCAGAAATTAGCCAAAATATAGCTACATTTTGTTTTTATTGGGAAAAATGGGAAAAAAGGGCTACAGATGAAAGCGTCTGGTTTTTCCCTGCAAATGGTATCAACAAAGGGGTTGTGGTGCTGAAATCACCATTTTCCCAGCTTTCAGCGACAAGCAGACATTTGTCAGAAAACCAAAAAATTTTACACAGTTTTGGCATTTTCCTGAGACATAGCCTATTTTTGCTATTTTTTGTGCTATCAACCTCCTTCCAGTTAATGGTAGAAATGGGTATGAAAGCAATAATTAATCCTGTAAAGCTATACATTTTAGAAAAGTAGGCAAAATTCTGAATTCAGCAAGGGGTTATTTGTGTAGATCCTTCAAGGTTTCTTTATAGAAACTAACAGTTGAATATAGGAAAAATTGAAAATTAGTTGAAAAAAAAGCCATTTGTGTCAACGTTTTCACTTGTAACTTCTTCTAATTATGACAGCTGTTTGAAAGCAATATACCGTTACATCTTCTGGACCTTTCTGGTTGTGGGGATATATAGGACTTGTAGGTTCACCAAGAACCCGACGTACCCAGAGCCAATAACTGAGCAGTGTCTTGCAATGGTTTTTTATTATGTACCAGGTATATAGCAATTAGTTTGGGAAAATATATACATGGAAAAATCGGTATGAAAGACACCTATGTATTTCTGAAATTGGAACAAAATGTAGAGCTTAGAAACAGTAGATATTTGCACATTTCCAAAATTGTGAGTACCCATACTAGCATGAGAATTATAGGTCATTTTTCAAAATGACTTCTTTTTACACATTGTCTTTCATTTGGAAGGCAGAAATGCATCGAAAGTCAATAGGTAATAACAGTTACTCTACAATTCTGTGTTACCCGAAGTCTCCCGATAAAAATGGTACCTCACTTGTGTGGGTAGGCCTAGTGCCTACGACAGGAAACGGCTCAAAACGCAACCTGGACACAACACGTTTTCACAGTAAAAACTGACCCTTTTTTTGCAAAGTGCCTAGCTGTAGATTTTGAACCCTAACTCTGCCAGCACCTAGGAAAACCTACCAAACCTATGCATTTTTGATAACTAGACACCCAGGGGAATCCAGGATGGGGTGACTTGGCTGACTCTCACCAGGTTCTGTTACCCAGAATCCCTTGCAAACCTAAACATTTGTCAAAAAAAACACATTTTCCTCACATTTGTGTGGTGGAAAGTTCTGGAATCTGCGTGGATTGAAAAAATTACACCCACCCCGTGTTCCCCAAAGTCTTCAGAGAAAAATGGGACCTCACTTCTGTGGGTAGGCCTAGTGCCCGTGACAGGAAACGGCCCAAATCGCAACGTGGACACACCACATTTTCACAGTGAAAACGGACCCTTTTTTCGCAAAGTGCCTAGCTGTAGATTTTGAACCCTAACTCTGCCAGCACCTCAGGAAACCTAGCAAACCTATACATTTTTGAAAACTAGACACCCAGGGGAATCCAGGATGGGGTGACTTGACTGGCTCTCACCAGGTTCTGTTACCCAGAATCCCTTGCAAACCTAAAACTTTGTCAGAAGAAACGCATTTTCCTCACATTTCTGTGGTGGAAAGTTCTGGAATCTGCGTGGATCCACAAAATTCCACCCACCCTGCGTTCCCCAAAGTCTTCCGAGAAAAATGGTACCTCACTTCTGTGGGTAGGCCTAGTGCCCGCGACAGGAAACGGCCCAAAACAAATCGTGGACACACCACATTTTCACAGTGAAAATGGACCCCTTTTTTGCAAAGTGCCTAGCTGTAGATTTTTAACCCTAGCTCTGCCGGCACCTAGGGAAACCTAGCAAACCTATACATTTTTGAAAACTAGACACCTAGGGAAATCCAGGATGGGGTGACTTGTCTGGCTCTCACCAGGTTCTGTTACCCAAAATCCCTTGCAAACCCAAAAATTTGTCCAAAAAAACACATCTTCCTCACATTTCTGTGGTGAAAAGTTCTGGAATCTGTGTGGATCCACAAAATTCCACCCACCCCGCATTCCCCAAAGTCTTCCGAGAAAAATGGTACCTCACTTGTGTGGGCAGGTCTAGTGCCCGCGACAGGAAATGGCCCAAAACGCAACAAGGACACACCACATTTTCACAGTGAAAACGGATCCTTTTTTTGCAAAGTGCCTAGGTGTAGATTTTGAACCCTAGCTCTGCTGGCACCTAGGGAAACCTAGCAAACTTATACATTTTTGAAAACTAGACACCCAAGGGAATCCAGGATGGGGTGACTTGTCTGGCTCTCACCAGGTTCTGTTACCCAGAATCCCTTGCAAACCCCAACATTTGTCCAAAAAAAACACATTTTCCTCACATTTCTGTGGTGGAAAGTTCTGGAATCTGCGTGGATCCACAAAATTCCACCCACCCCGCATCCCCCAAAGTCTTCCGAGAAAAATGGTACCTCACTTGTGTGGGTAGGCCTTTTGCCCGCGACAGGAAACGGCCTAAAACACAACGTGGACACACCACATTCACTCAGTGAAAACTGACCCTTTTTTTGCAAAGTGCCTAGCTGTAGATTTTGAACCCTAGCTCTGCCGGCACCTAGGGAAACCTAGCAAACCTATACATTTTTGAAAACTAGACACCCAGGGGAATCCAGGATGGGGTGACTTGTCTGGCTCTCACGAGGTTCTGTTACCCAGAATCCCTTGCAAACCTCACAATTTGTCAAAAAAACCACATTTTCCTCACATTTCTGTGGTGGAAAGTTCTGGAATCTGCGTGGATAGACAAAATTACACACACCCCACGTTCCCCAAAGTCTTCCGAGAAAAATGGTACCTCACTCGCGTGGGTGGGTCAAGTACCCGCGACAGACAAGGGCCCAAAACCTATTGAGGCGACATCAAAATTACCTGTCACAAAACAACCTGGTTTTGCAAGGGGGGTCCCATGAGTTTTTGGCCCCGGGCTCGGCGGCCATCTAGGGAAACCGACCAAACCCACACATTTATGAAAACTAGACACCCGGGGGAGTCCAGCAAGGTATGGCTTGCATGGGTCCCCCAACATTTCCCTACCCAGAATCCCTTGCAAACCTAAAATTTTGTTGAAAAAATCAATTGTTTCTCACATTTCTGTGTGAGAAAGTTGTAGGATCACCGGGCTGACACAAATTTCCTACCACCCAGCGTTTCCCCAGGTCTCCCGATAAAAATGGTACCTCACATGTATGGGTAGGCATAGTGACTGCAACAGGAAAGGGCCCAAATCGTACTGTGGAGACTTCAAAATTACCTATAACAAAACTACCTGGTTTGGGGGGGCACCTGGTTTTTTGGCCCCGGGCTCGCCGCCATCTAGGGAAACCTACCAAACCCACACATTTCTGAAAACTAGACACCCTGGGGAGTCCAATGAGGTATGGCTTGCGTGGATCCCCCAACGTTTCCCTTCCCAAAATGCCCTGCAAACCTCAAACATAGCTGAAAAAACCACATTTTCCACACATTTTTGTGTGGAATCACCGTGCCTGCACAAATGTCCTACCCCACAGCATTCTCCTTAGTGTCCCGAGTAAAATGATACCTCACTTGTGTGGGTGTCCAATGCAGAATTGGCTAAAAATGTATTTTAAAAACAAATGTAGTGCTTAGAATTCTCTGTGCTATACCCTAAATCCCTATGTTTTGGGCTCTTCCCAGTCACAGGCCCTTGCCCCACCCACACAAGTGAGGTATCATTTTACTCAGGAGACTGAGAGGAACACTGTGGGGTTGGACATTTGTGCCGGCACAGTGATTCCACCCAAAAATATGTGGAAAATGTGGTTTTTTCAGCTAATTTTGAGGTTTGCAGGGCATTCTGGGTAGGGAAACGTTGGGGGATCCACGCAAGCCATACCTCACTGGACTCCCCCGGGTGTCTAGTTTTCAGAAATGTGTGGGATTGGTAGGTTTCCCAAGATAGCCACCGAGCCCGGGGCAAAAAACCCAGGTGACTCCTCTTGCAAAACCAGGTTGTTTTGTGATAGGTCATTTTGATGTCTCCTCAATACGTTTTGGGCCCTTGCCTGTCGTGGGTACTTGACCCATCCACGCGAGTGAGGTACCATTTTTATCGGGAGACCTGGGGGAACGCTAGGTGGTAGGAAATTTGTGGATCCACGTAGATTCCAGAACTTTTCCACACAGAAATTTGAGAAAAAAGTGATTTTTTCAGCTAAATGTGAGGTTTGCAGGGGATTCTGGGTAGAGAAACGTTGGGGCATCCACGCAAGCCATACCTTCTTGGACTCCCTTGGGTCTCTAGTTTTCAGAAATGTGTGGGATTGGTAGGTTTCCCTAGATGGCCGCCATGCCCAGGAACCTCTCTATAGATCCTATCAGAGAGTCTAATGCAGTACTAGCAAAAAACACATGTAAGATATCTGCACTGCCTATTCCACAACGAAAGCATTTCCCATCATGCTGACCCCCCCACTTCATCATCTTAACAGGGGTATGGTACAAATTAAATAACATTTTATAATGTTGACTTTTTAGATTAGCTGCCATAAAAATCCTCCCAGACAGATCAATAGATTTCTCCAATGAAATTTCAGGATTTCCCAACCAGGTTCTCCATTTAATGTTGTACTTTTCTAAATCATCGGTTCTCCCCTCTAACAATATTTTATAAATTAACCCGATAGTTCCCTGTCATCTAATGGTTTCTACAAGTTTAAACTTTGTGGTACAAATAGGATGTTTTCCCAAGAAGTCCCTTACTTGCAAATATTTGAAAAATTGGGTTGGGGGTAAATGATATTTCTCCGCCAACTCCGAAAATAAATATAACCTCCCATCGACCTGATACATATCGCCAAGTCGGATAATACCCTTCTCTCTCCAAGTAGCAGCCACCTGGTCCCAAAAGATCGAAGGCAAAACTCCGGTGGCATTAGTAGGGGTATACAAAGAGACTACAGGAATCTTAAAGCTTTTCCGTACAATCTTCCAGACTTTAAAGACGGCATTTAACACCTTAAAACGGGTTCTTTTAAAGTAGCTGCCATCCAATCTTTTAAACAGGAAATGCTTCACCTCCGAGCCAAGAATCATCTGGTAGATTGAGGGGCTTCAGCCAAATTACTCACCTCTTCCCCAGTCAGCAAAATACGTGCATTAGCCAAAATACAAGAATAGTAATAAAAGCAAAATCAGGTATAGACCACCCTCCTCTTTCTCGAGAAAGTGTCATATATCGCGCAGCTCTTCGAGGTTTCCCCGGTGCCCACATGTACCTGGCACAGAGTGATTGTAGATGCTGGATTTGTTTAGCAGATACCTCCAAAGGCACTGCCCTAAAAAATACATAACCCGCGGCAAAACATTCATCTTCAGAACATTGGCTCTGCCAACTAGTGACAGATGAAGATTCTCCCACCTTTCGAGTGACCGTTTTACTCCACAAATAATATCACCCCAATTAACCTCAACAATCTCTTTTACAGAGGTGCGAATCTTAATACCCAAATATATGGCTTCCCTAACCAGCCTAGCATCCCTATTCATTGCTTGACTAGTACATAAGATTTGGGTTTTGGCTGTATTTAATTTATACCCAGATGCCGCCCCAAATTTCTGCGCTAAAAATTCTATTTCGGATATTGCGAGGCAGGGATTGGAAGTAACAATCGCGATATAATTGGCGTATGCCATTACACAAAACCGTTCTTGTCGTACAATAAAAGGCATAATCTTTTTACTCTGTTCAAGCATAATAATAAAGGGGTTAATATACAACGCAAATAAAAGCGGTGAGCATGGACACCCTTGTCGTGTGCCTCTAGAGATCAGGATGGTCTCCGAGTAATGTCCCATTGAGTATATTTTCGCCGAAGGGAGATGGTATAGGGCCTGCAAGGCTTGGATATATCCCTGCCCAAAACCCATTTGTTGTAATCCCTTCCAAAGAAAATTCCAAGACACCCGGTCGAATGCCTTTTCGGCATCGAGTAAAATCAGCCCTAATTCTCGAGCTTCTATCTGTGCAATCTCAAAGAGAGTAACTACTCTACTCACATGGTCTACCGTCCCTCTTCCAGGTATAAAACCATGTTGTTTTAAAGATACTATTGGTGTTATAATTTTGGCCAATCGTGTGGCCAAAATTTTTGCGTAGATTTTACCATCAGAGTTAAGAAGCGAGATTGTACGATAAGACCCAGGTTGCTCAAGTGGTTTCCCCTTTTTCTTAAAAATACAGATATTGGCCTCAGCCCAGGATCGCGGTGTCTCCCCTTTTTGTGCCATTTGAAACACTTTAAGCATATCAATTTTAATATCTTGGAAAAAGGTCTTAAAAATTTCCAGCGGCAGTCTATCCGGTCCTGCAGCTTTCCCTACTGCAAGAGAGCTTATGGCCTGTTCTAGCTCCCCCAACGTAATAGGCTCATCAAGCATCTCAGCGTCCGCCTGAGCCAGTTGGCGCCACAATGAGGCTGAGAGTCCCAAATCCATCAGAGAGCCCCCAGTATCATGCCCTGTATATAAATCTGTATAGAAATCAAAGAAGACTTTGAGAATTTCCTGGGGATCGGACACAATAACCCCAGCCGCGTTTTTAATCCCCGTTATTCTTTGTTCGGCCTCTTTTATACGTAATTTCTGGGCTAAACATCGTCCCGTGGCCTCCCCGTATTCATAGCACTCTTTTCTATAAGTTTGATATTTTATAGCAATTTCTTTACTCCATTCTAAGTTTATTTTAGACTTACACCTAGCTAGATTATTCTGTAATGCTGCAGTGTTATCTCCTGCTGCTAACCCAGTAGCCAATTCCTCTTCAGCAATCTTAAGCTCATTATATAATGCCTGCAATGCCTGCTTAGCTAATTTTAGTTTTAAAAACCCATAACTTTGTGTTTCCCCTCTAAACCCAGCTTTAAATGTATCCCAAACAATCCCCCAGGACGCTGAGTGTCGGTTAATCTGAAAAAATTCTTTTATCCAGGCCTTCATATGCTCAATATACATATCATCCATCAGGTGCTTTCTGTCAAAAGTAAAGGTTCTCGAGACTACACACCGCCCAAGAGCCGGAATTTCCACTACCACTGGTGCATGATCCGAAGTCACCCTTGGGTACACACTAATTTTAAGCCCAGTAAATAATAGTGAAGATAAAAAACAATAATCAAGCCGTACAAGCCTATTGTGGGGGTGTGAATAAAACGTATATCCTGGGTCTTGCCTATGCAGGTTACTCCAGGCATCCAATAACCCATGGTCAGTTAGCAGTTGAAACAGAGCCTTGCAGACCCTAGGTTTCCTACCTTTGTAGTTCAGCCCACAATTTTGGAAATCTTCATGCGTCAAATTTATATTAAAATCCCCACACAAAAATAACGGAGTGGGCCATGTAGCAAGCTCCCCATTTAAATATTCCAATATCGGGGCTTCATCAAAATTGGAGCCATATATTGTGCAGAGGGTAAATATTACTCCCCTATCCTACATTCCGCAATAGCCCACCGCCCAAACATATCAGCCAATATACGCCCAGTAGTTTGAATAAAAGGTCTTGCTAAAATCGCCACCCTTCTAGTCATATTTGACTGCCTTGAAGTTACCAAAACTGTATATCTTAATTCTGCCAAAATCTTACGTTTCGACAACGGGATATGTGTCTCCTGCAGACACACTACATCAGGCTGAATCACCCGGAGCTCTCTAACCACCCTCGGCCTTTTATTATAATTGTTTAACCCGCACACATTCAGTGTGCATATTCGAAGGCCTAAGTTCGCCATATATTCCTAATTAGTATTCTTTCAGGACCATACAAAAATATTCTTAAACCTCTGCACCTTTCCTTGCTGCTATGGATCTTCATTTTTCTTTTTCTTTTTCCCCTCCCGCCATCCCCCCTAGCAACCTTCCCCCTGAACCGCCCACCCACCACCCCCCACCCCCCTACATCGAGGCTTTAGGACTGCTAGTCCTGGCGATGACATGCTCCCACCACCCAAGAGTGCCTCACACACCCGTGTAATACTCCACCAATAATAACCAATCAATGATTACTCAAATTAACTCAAAGAACAAGAGAAGAGACAAGAAAGACACGGAAAAGAACCTACAAGTAAATAAACACCAAACAATATTCCATACTTATTCTCTTCCCCCTAAATATATGTAACACAATACTACTATTGGGGATATAATACTTCCTTGGCAAAGAGGTATAAAAAAACTTAAACATATGAGCTCCAAGGAGACTCTAAAGCCCAATAGCCTCTTTGAACCAAGTCCCACCTTACCCATCTTTAAGGGTTTGCAGAAATTCTTTCGCAAGAATCTCAGATGTAAAAAACCTAGTGTTTTCTTTATACGCAATTTTCAATTTGGCAGGTTGCAATAAAAAAGCTTGGGCCCCCTTAGCTTGAAATGGTACAATAAGTTGGCAAAATTGCCACCGTTTTTCTACCGTCTGATGACAGTAATCAGGCCTAACAAAGAACTCTACCCCTTGCCAGCTCTTTTTCTGTCGGGTCGGGCCAGATCAGATACAGCCTCACGTGCCAAAAAATTGTTAAACGAGATCAATATAGCCCTAGGTTTAGACACTGCTGCTGTCTGGCCAGGCCGAACCCGAATGGAAAAGGGAAGCGGTGAGCCCTCTGCACCTCTGTCTGCCAGTCCCATTGGGTTAGTTCAGGGAACGCCTGGGTAAACAGTTCAATAATAAATTTACGTGGATCCTGTCCTTCTAGCCCCTCTGGAATCTGAAGGACTCTCAAGTTATTCCGCCGGGCTCTGTTCTCCAAATCGGTGAGCTTCCAAAGCGTATCATCCTTCCCCGCTCGTAGGGTCTCAGTCAGCGTTTTTTGTGCTGCCAGCTCATCCTCCAGACAAGAAATGCGCGCTTCTGCCTCAGTAATTCTTGTGGTAAACTCTGTGCATGTTTTAGCAATACGTCGTACTGAGTTTTGTAATTTACGACAGACGTTTTGTGTCCTCTGGCTCTCTAGTCGTGTTTCCTCCCGATGCGTCATTATCGTCCGATATATGAGGGTCAGGGATACATCTTCTGTTGGTTCTGCCAATCTTCGTACCACGGATTCTGACTTATCAGTCTCATCAGGGGTCTAATCCCTACCTTTTGCACGAATGAAGGAGAGTTGCCAGGGTAGCGAGAGTCCTCTATCAAAGCCCTTTTCTTACGCAATGTCTGTGGGCTTCCCTCCGATGAATCCCCTCCCGTGTCCTCAGGGGGTGTACTACTATGCTCGCTCAGCTCATCCCCTTGCTGATTCATAGGGGTCTTCCCATTTCTCGCCGCCTCATCACTAGACACATCCGAGTGATCTGATAATGAAAAAAACTTTTCGACTAGATCCACCAGCTCTGCCTCCTTCATTAGCGATCCAACCCTCAGAGACTCTGCACCATTAAGGGCTCCGACCGAGCCAGCATCACTTCTTTCCTCAATGTCAATACTCGATTTCTGAGGTATAACTATATCACTGTCAGGGCTCACCGGCTTCCTAGGCTCCCGCTCACTATTGTTCACTCCTGTGGAGTCAAGTGCAGCCTCTAAACTGGTGCCATTACCCATATCAGTATTACTGCCAGGTGCAGAATTATCTTCTCCCACCACAGTATGATGAATAATCTGCTGTATACACGAACACTCCTCCATTGCGTCCTGGCACCCCCGAGATTCAGCAACATCCTCAAAACCCAGTGACCCTGACAGGTTATCCATTTGGGAAGTCTGGGAGATCTGTGTATCTTTTTTTCTGCCTCTTCCCTGCGAGAACAGTTGAGGGATAGTGCGTTTGCCAGGGCTAATCGTAGCATTAGCACTAGTACTGCTGGCGCTCTCACCCTTAGTAGTTTTGCCATTCAAGTTAGGGGCTCTCTTACCCCTTGGAGTCTCCGCGGTCTTTCCTGCAGCACCAGCACCAGCGTCGGCCGGGAGCCGGACTTTCCTCTTACACCCTTAGGCGGCATTGTCGACGTTCTGCAAAATCCGATTCTCGGTCCTCTGATACTTTTGCCTGAAACTGTTGCAACAAACCAATCCAGTGACCACGGCCGCAGCCGGCCCCTTGTGGAAACAATGTATCCAATACGGATTCTCCGTAAATGAGGAAAAAAGACCGTCGCGGCAAAACCAAGCATGCCGGTAATTCAAAAACTATAATTCTGCCCTGTCTCAGTAAGCGTACAGGGGCTGCCTTCACTCTCTCGCTGTCCCGTAGCTCAGCATTATTCTTCACGGGTGTGTGAGCACAGGAACAGCCAGCTCCCACGTCTGAGCTGGCGGCCGCCATCTTGCCTTGTCGGTTTTCACTTAGAAAATGTGGTGTGTCCACGTTGTGTTTTGGGCCGTTTCCTGTCGCGGGCACAAGGCCTACCCACACAAGTGAGGTACCATTTTTCTCGGAAGACTTTGGGGAATGCGGGGTGGGTAGAATTTTCTGGATCCACGCAGATTCCAGAACTTTCCACCACAGAAATGTGAGGAAAATGTGTTTTTTTGGACAAAGTTTGAGGTTTGCAAGGGATTCTGGGTAACAGAACCTGGTGGGAGCCAGACAAGTCACCCCATCCTGGAGTCCCCTGGGTGTCTTGTTTTCAAAAATGTATAGGTTTGCCTTGTTTCCCTAGGTGCCGGCAGAGCTAGGGTTCAAAATCTACAGCTAGGCACTTTGCAAAAAAAGGGTCAGCTTTTACTGTGAAAATGTGGTGTGTCCACGTTGCGTTTTGGGTCGTTTCCTGTTGCGGGCACTAGGCCTACCCACACAAGTGAGGTACCATTTTTCTCGGAAGACTTTAGGGAATGCGGGGTGGGTGGAATTTTGTGGATCCAAGCAGATCCCAGAACTTTCCATCACAGAAATGTGAGGAAAATGTGTTTTTTTTAACTAAGTTTGAGGTTTGCAAGGGATTCTGGGTAACAGAACCTGGTGAGAGGCACAAAGTCACCCCATCCTGGATTCCCCTTGGTGTCTAGGTTTAAAAAATTTACAGGTTTGCTAGGTTCCCCTTTGTGCCGGCTGCACTAGGGCCCAAAATCCACAGGTAGGCACATTGCTAAAAGCAAGTCTGTGCCTAGTGGGCTTTCTGCCGCCCTGGGGGGGAATCGGGGGGGGGGGGTTGCCCTGATATGCCCCCAAGGGGGGCAGAAAGACTGTGGCTATTTTTTTGGTGGGTGGGGGCATTGGTATGCCAATTCTGGACAGCCCCCACCCCCACGCATAAAAAAAGCCTGCGTAAACGCTGGTGCCTAGTGGGCATTCTGCCCCCCCCGGTGGCAGATCAGGGGCCACTACCCCCATCTGCCCCCTGGGGGGGCAGAAAGACTGTAACATTTTTTTGGGGAGTTGTGGGCATTGGCATGCCCATTCTGGACTGACCTCACCCCTGAATTGATAAAAAAATAAAAATTCCTGAGGCCTAGTCGGCTTTCTGCCCCGCCGGGGGGGCAGATAAGGGGCTATTGCCCTAAAATGCCTCCTGGGGGGGGGCAGAAAGACTATGGTAATTGTTTTTTGGGTGGGGGCATTGGCATGCCCATGCTGGGCAGCCCCCACCCCTACATCATAAAAAAAATCCCTGGTGCCTAGTGGGCTTTCTGCCCCTCCTGGGGGCAGATCAGGGGCTACTGCCCCATCTGCCCCTGGGGGGGCAGAAAGACTGTTGCATTTTTTGGGGGGTGGGGGCATTGGTCTGCCCATCTTGGGCTGCCCCCACCCCTAAATCATGTGTAAAAATAAATCCCTGGCTTCTAGTGGGCTTTCTGCCCCCCTGGGGTCATATTGGGGGCTACTGCCTCCGTCTGCCCACGGGGGGCAGAAAGACTGGAATTTCTATGGGGGTGGGTGGGTGGGGGCATTGTCATGCCCATTTTGTGCAGCCCCCACCCCTACATTACTAAAAAACCAAATCCCTGGTTTCACATGTATGGGTAGGCATAGTGACTGCAACAGGAAAGGGCCCAAATCGTACTGTGGAGACTTCAAAATTACCTATAACAAAACTACCTGGTTTGGGGGGGCACCTGGTTTTTTGGCCCCGGGCTCGCCGCCATCTAGGGAAACCTACCAAACCCACACATTTCTGAAAACTAGACACCCTGGGGAGTCCAATGAGGTATGGCTTGCGTGGATCCCCCAACGTTTCCCTTCCCAGAATGCCCTGCAAACCTCAAACATAGCTGAAAAAACCACATTTTCCACACATTTTTGTGTGGAATCACCATGCCTGCACAAATGTCCTACCCCACAGCATTCTCCTTAGTGTCCCGAGTAAAATGATACCTCACTTGTGTGGGTGTCCAATGCAGAATTAGCTAAAAATGTATTTTAAAAACAAATGTAGTGCTTAGAATTCTCTGTGCTATACCCTAAATCCCTATGTTTTGGGCTCTTCCCAGTCACAGGCCCTTGCCCCACCCACACAAGTGAGGTATCATTTTACTCAGGAGACTGAGAGGAACACTGTGGGGTAGGACATTTGTGCCGGCACAGTGATTCCACCCAAAAATATGTGGAAAATGTGGTTTTTTCAGCTAATTTTGAGGTTTGCAGGGCATTCTGGGTAGGGAAACGTTGGGGGATCCACGCAAGCCATACCTCACTGGACTCCCCGGGTGTCTAGTTTTCAGAAATGTGTGGGATTGGTAGGTTTCCCAAGATAGCCGCCGAGCCCGGGGCAAAAACCCAGGTGACTCCTCTTGCAAAACCAGGTTGTTTTGTGATAGGTCATTTTGATGTCTCCTCAATACGTTTTGGGCCCTTGCCTGTCGTGGGTACTTGACCCATCCATGCGAGTGAGGTACCATTTTTATCGGGAGACCTGGGGGAACGCTAGGTGGTAGGAAATTTGTGGATCCACGTAGATTCCAGAACTTTTCCACACAGAAATTTGAGAAAAAAGTGATTTTTTCAGCTAAATGTGAGGTTTGCAGGGGATTCTGGGTAGAGAAACGTTGGGGCATCCACGCAAGCCATACCTTCTTGGACTCCCTTGGGTCTCTAGTTTTCAGAAATGTGTGGGATTGGTAGGTTTCCTAGATGGCCGCCATGCCCAGGAACCTCTCTATAGATCCTATCAGAGAGTCTAATGCAGTACAAGCAAAAAACACATGTAAGATATCTGCACTGTCTATTCCACAACGAAAGCATTTCCCATCATGTTGACCCCCCCACTTCATCATCTTAACAGGGGTATGGTACAAATTAAATAACATTTTATAATGTTGACTTTTTAGATTAGCTGCCATAAAAATCCTCCCAGACAGATCAATAGATTTCTCCAATGAAATTTCAGGATTTCCCAACCAGGTTCTCCATTTAATGTTGTACTTTTCTAAATCATCGGTTCTCCCTCTAACAATATTTTATAAATTAACCCGATATTTCCCTGTCATCTAATGGTTTCTACAAGTTTAAACTTTGTGGTACAAATAGGATGTTTTCCCAAGAAGTCCCTTACTTGCAAATATTTGAAAAATTGGGTTGGGGTAAATGATATTTTTCCGCCAACTCCGAATATAAATATTACCTCCCATCGACCTGATACATATCGCCAAGTCGGATAATACCCTTCTCTCTCCAAGTAGCAGCCACCTGGTCCCAAAAGATCGAAGGCAAAACTCCGGTGGCATTAGTAGGGGTATACAAAGAGACTACAGGAATCTTAAAGCTTTTCCGTACAATCTTCCAGACTTTAAAGACGGCATTTAACACCTTAAAACGGGTTCTTTTAAAGTAGCTGCCATCCAATCTTTTAAACAGGAAATGCTTCACCTCCGAGCCAAGAATCATCTGGTAGATTGAGGGGCTTCAGCCAAATTACTCACCTCTTCCCCAGTCAGCAAAATACGTGCATTAGCCAAAATACAAGAATAGTAATAAAAAGCAAAATCAGGTATAGACCACCCTCCTCTTTCTCGAGAAAGTGTCATATATCGCGCAGCTCTTCGAGGTTTCCCCGGTGCCCACATGTACCTGGCACAGAGTGATTGTAGATGCTGGATTTGTTTAGCAGATACCTCCAAAGGCACTGCCCTAAAAAATACATAACCCGCGGCAAAACATTCATCTTCAGAACATTGGCTCTGCCAACTAGTGACAGATGAAGATTCTCCCACCTTTCGAGTGACCGTTTTACTCCACAAATAATATCACCCCAATTAACCTCAACAATCTCTTTTACAGAGGTGCGAATCTTAATACCCAAATATATGGCTTCCCTAACCAGCCTAGCATCCCTATTCATTGCTTGACTAGTACATAAGATTTGGGTTTTGGCTGTATTTAATTTATACCCAGATGCCGCCCCAAATTTCTGCGCTAAAAATTCTATTTCGGACATTGCGAGACAGGGATTGGAAGTAACAATCGCGATATCATTGGCGTATGCCATTACACAAAACCGTTCTTGTCGTACAATAAAAGGCATAATCTTTTTACTCTGTTCAAGCATAATAATAAAGGGGTTAATATACAACGCAAATAAAAGTGGTGAGCATGGACACCCTTGTCGTGTGCCTCTAGAGATCAGGATGGTCTCCGAGTAATGTCCCATTGAGTATATTTTCGCCGAAGGGAGATGGTATAGGGCCTGCAAGGCTTGGATATATCCCTGCCCAAAACCCATTTGTTGTAATCCCTTCCAAAGAAAATTCCAAGACACCCGGTCGAATGCCTTTTCGGCATCGAGTAAAATCAGCCCTAATTCTCGAGCTTCTATCTGTGCAATGTCAAAGAGAGTAACTACTCTACTCACATGGTCTGCCGTCCCTCTTCCAGGTATAAAACCATGTTGTTTTAAAGATACTATTGGTGTTATAATTTTGGCCAATCGTGTGGCCAAAATTTTTGCGTAGATTTTACCATCAGAGTTAAGAAGCGAGATTGGACGATAAGACCCAGGTTGCTCAAGTGGTTTCCCCTTTTTCTTAAAAATACAGATATTGGCCTCAGCCCAGGATCGCGGTGTCTCCCCTTTTTGTGCCATTTGAAACACTTTAAGCATATCAATTTTAATATCTTGGAAAAAGGTCTTAAAAATTTCCAGCGGCAATCTATCCGGTCCTGCAGCTTTCCCTACTGCAAGAGAGCTTATGGCCTGTTCTAGCTCCCCCAACGTAATAGGCTCATCAAGCATCTCAGCGTCCGCCTGAGCCAGTTGGCGCCACAATGAGGCTGAGAGTCCCAAATCCATCAGAGAGCCCCCGGTATCATGCCCTGTATATAAATCTGTATAGAAATCAAAGAAGACTTTGAGAATTTCCTGGGGATCGGACACAATAACCCCAGCCGCGTTTTTAATCCCCGTTATTCTTTGTTTGGCCTCTTTTATAAGTAATTTCTGGGCTAAACATCGTCCCGTGGCCTCCCCGTATTCATAGCACTCTTTTCTATAAGTTTTATATTTTATAGCAATTTCTTTACTCCATTCTAAGTTTATTTTAGACTTACACCTAGCTAGATTATTCTGTAATGCTGCAGTGTTATCTCCTGCTGCTAACCCAGTAGCCAATTCCTCTTCAGCAATCTTAAGCTCATTATATAATGCCTGCAATGCCTGCTTAGCTAATTTTAGTTTTAAAAACCCATAACTTTGTGTTTCCCCTCTAAACCCAGCTTTAAATGTATCCCAAACAATCCCCCAGGACGCTGAGTGTCGGTTAATCTGAAAAAATTCTTTTATCCAGGCCTTCATATGCTCAATATACATATCATCCATCAGGTGCTTTCTGTCAAAAGTAAAGGTTCTCGAGACTACACACCGCCCAAGAGCCGGAATTTCCACTACCACTGGTGCATGATCCGAAGTCACCCTTGGGTACACACTAATTTTAAGCCCAGTAAATAATAGTGAAGATAAAAAACAATAATCAAGCCGTACAAGCCTATTGTGGGGTGTGAATAAAACGTATATCCTGGGTCTTGCCTATGCAGGTTACTCCAGGCATCCAATAACCCATGGTCAGTTAGCAGTTGAAACAGAGCCTTGCAGACCCTAGGTTTCCTACCTTTGTAGTTCAGCCCACAATTTTGGAAATCTTCATGCGTCAAATTTATATTAAAATCCCCACACAAAAATAACGGAGTGGGCCATGTAGCAAGCTCCCCATTTAAATATTCCAATATCGGGGCTTCATCAAAATTGGAGCCATATATTGTGCAGAGGGTAAATATTACTCCCCTATCCTACATTCCGCAATAGCCCACCGCCCAAACATATCAGCCAATATACGCCCAGTAGTTTGAATAAAGGTCTTGCTAAAATCGCCACCCTTCTAGTCATATTTGACTGCCTTGAAGTTACCAAAACTGTATATCTTAATTCTGCCAAAATCTTACGTTTCGACAACGGGATATGTGTCTCCTGCAGACACACTACATCAGGCTGAATCACCCGGAGCTCTCTAACCACCCTCGGCCTTTTATTATAATTGTTTAACCCTCACACATTCAGTGTGCATATTCGAAGGCCTAAGTTCGCCATATATTCCTAATTAGTATTCTTTCAGGACCATACAAAAATATTCTTAAACCTCTGCACCTTTCCTTGCTGCTATGGATCTTCATTTTTCTTTTTCTTTTTCCCCTCCCACCATCCCCCCTAGCAACCTTCCCCCCCTGAACCGCCCACCCACCACCCCCCACCCCCCCTACATCGAGGCTTTAGGACTGCTAGTCCTGGCGATGACATGCTCCCACCACCCAAGAGTGCCTCACACACCCGTGTAATACTCCACCAATAATAACCAATCAATGATTACTCAAATTAACTCAAAGAACAAGAGAAGAGACAAGAAAGACACGGAAAAGAACCTACAAGTAAATAAACACCAAACAATATTCCATACTTATTCTCTTCCCCCTAAATATATGTAACACAATACTACTATTGGGGATATAATACTTCCTTGGCAAAGAGGTATAAAAAAACTTAAACATATGAGCTCCAAGGAGACTCTAAAGCCCAATAGCCTCTTTGAACCAAGTCCCACCTTACCCATCTTTAAGGGTTTGCAGAAATTCTTTCGCAAGAATCTCAGATGTAAAAAACCTAGTGTTTTCTTTATACACAATTTTCAATTTGGCAGGTTGCAATAAAAAAGCATGGGCCCCCTTAGCTTGAAATGGTACAATAAGTTGGTGAAATTGCCACCGTTTTTCTACCGTCTGATGACAGTAATCAGGCCTAACAAAGAACTCTACCCCCTTGCCAGCTCTTTTTCTGTCGGGTCGGGCCAGATCAGATACAGCCTCACGTGCCAAAAAATTGTTAAACGAGATCAATATAGCCCTAGGTTTAGACACTGCTGCTGTCTGGCCAGGCCAAACCCGAATGGAAAAGGGGAAGCGATGAGCCCTCTGCACCTCTGTCTGCCAGTCCCATTGGGTTAGTTCAGGGAACGCCTGGGTAAACAGTTCAATAATAAATTTACGTGGATCCTGTCCTTCTAGCCCCTCTGGAATCTGAAGGACTCTCAAGTTATTCCGCCGGGCTCTGTTCTCCAAATCGGTGAGCTTCCAAAGCGTATCATCCTTCCCCGCACGTAGGGTCTCAGTCAGCGTTTTTTGTGCTGCCAGCTCATCCTCCAGACAAGAAATGCGCGCTTCTGCCTCAGTAATTCTTGTGGTAAACTCTGTGCATGTTTTAGCAATACGTCGTACTGAGTTTTGTAATTTACGACAGACGTTTTGTGTCCTCTGGCTCTCTAGTCGTGTTTCCTCCCGATGCGTCATTATCGTCCGATATATGAGGGTCAGGGATACATCTTCTGTTGGTTCTGCCAATCTTCGTACCACGGATTCTGACTTATCAGTCTCATCAGGGGGTCTAATCCCTACCTTTTGCACGAATGAAGGAGAGTTGCCAGGGTAGCGAGAGTCCTCTATCAAAGCCCTTTTCTTACGCAATGTCTGTGGGCTTCCCTCCGATGAATCCCCTCCCGTGTCCTCAGGGGGTGTACTACTATGCTCGCTCAGCTCATCCCCTTGCTGATTCATAGGGGTCTTCCCATTTCTCGCCGCCTCATCACTAGACACATCCGATTGATCTGATAATGAAAAAACTTTCGACTAGATCCACCAGCTCTGCCTCCTTCATTAGCGATCCAACCCTCAGAGGCTCTGCACCATTAAGGGCTCCGACCGAGCCAGCATCACTTCTTTCCTCAATGTCAATACTCGATTTCTGAGGTATAACTATATCACTGTCAGGGCTCACCCGGCTTCCCAGGCTCCCGCTCACTATTGTTCACTCCTGTGGAGTCAAGTGCAGCCTCTAAACTGGTGCCATTACCCATATCAGTATTACTGCCAGGTGCAGAATTATCTTCTCCCACAACAGTATGATGAATAATCTGCTGTATACACGAACTCTCCTCCATTGCGTCCTGGCACCCCCGAGATTCAGCAACATCCTCAAAACCCAGTGACCCTGACAGGGTATCCATTTGGGAAGTCTGGGAGATCTGTGTATCTTTTTTTCTGCCTCTTCCCTGCGAGAACAGTTGAGGGATAGTGCGTTTGCCAGGGCTAATCGTAGCATTAGCACTAGTACTGCTGGCGCTCTCACCCTTAGTAGTTTTGCCATTCAAGTTAGGGGCTCTCTTACCCCTTGGAGTCTCCGCGGTCTTTCCTGCAGCACCAGCACCAGCGTCGGCCGGGAGCCGGACTTTCCCTCTTACACCCTTAGGCGGCATTGTCGACGTTCTGCAAAATCCGATTCTCGGTCCTCTGATACTTTTGCCTGAAACTGTTGCAACAAACCAATCCAGTGACCACGGCCGCAGCCGGCCCCTTGTGGAAACAATGTATCCAATATGGATTCTCCGTAAATGAGGAAAAAAGACCGTCGCGGCAAAACCAAGCATGCCGGTAATTCAAAAACTATAATTCTGCCCTGTCTCAGTAAGCGTACAGGGGCTGCCTTCACTCTCTCGCTGTCCCGTAGCTCAGCATTATTCTTCACGGGTGTGTGAGCACAGGAACAGCCAGCTCCCACGTCTGAGCTGGCGGCCGCCATCTTGCCTTGTCGGTTTTCACTGAGAAAATGTGGTGTGTCCACGTTGTGTTTTGGGCCGTTTCCTGTCGCGGGCACAAGGCCTACCCACACAAGTGAGGTACCATTTTTCTCGGAAGACTTTGGGGAATGCGGGGTGGGTAGAATTTTCTGGATCCACGCAGATTCCAGAACTTTCCACAACAGAAATGTGAGGAAAATGTGTTTTTTTGGACAAAGTTTGAGGTTTGCAAGGGATTCTGGGTAACAGAACCTGGTGGGAGCCAGACAAGTCACCCCATCCTGGAGTCCCCTGGGTGTCTTGTTTTCAAAAATGTATAGGTTTGCCTTGTTTCCCTAGGTGCCGGCAGAGCTAGGGTTCAAAATCTACAGCTAGGCACTTTGCAAAAAAAGGGTCAGCTTTTACTGTGAAAATGTGGTGTGTCCACGTTGTGTTTTGGGTCGTTTCCTGTTACGGGCACTAGGCCTACCCACACAAGTGAGGTACCATTTTTCTCGGAAGACTTTGGGGAATGCGGGGTGGGTGGAATTTTGTGGATCCAAGCAGATCCCAGAACTTTCCATCACAGAAATGTGAGGAAAATGTGTTTTTTTTAACTAAGTTTGAGGTTTGCAAGGGATTCTGGGTAACAGAACCTGGTGAGAGGCACAAAAGTCACCCCATCCTGGGTTCCCCTTGGTGTCTAGGTTTAAAAAATGTACAGGTTTGCTAGGTTCCCCTTTGTGCCGGCTGCACTAGGGCCCAAAATCCACAGGTAGGCACATTGCTAAAAGCAAGTCTGTGCCTAGTGGGCTTTCTGCCGCCCTGGGGGAATCGGGGGGTTGCCCGATATGCCCCCAAGGGGGCAGAAAGACTGTGGCTATTTTTTGGTGGGTGGGGGCATTGGTATGCCAATTCTGGACAGCCCCCACCCCCACGCATAAAAAAGCCTGCGTAGACGCTGGTGCCTAGTGGGCATTCTGCCCCCCGGTGGCAGATCAGGGGCCACTACCCCCATCTGCCCCCTGGAGGGCAGAAAGACTGTAACATTTTTTGGGGAGTTGTGGGCATTGGCATGCCCATTCTGGACTGACCTCACCCCTGAATTGATAAAAAAATAAAAATTCCTGAGGCCTAGTCGGCTTTCTGCCCCGCCGGGGGGGCAGATAAGGGGCTATTGCCCTAAAATGCCTCCTGGGGGGGGGCAGAAAGACTATGGTAATTGTTTTTGGGGTGGGGCATTGGCATGCCCATGCTGGGCAGCCCCCACCCCTACATCATAAAAAAAATCCCTGCTGCCTAGTGGGCTTTCTGTCCCTCCTGGGGGCAGATCAGGGGCTACTGCCCCATCTGCCCCTTGGGGGGCAGAAAGACTGTTGCATTTTTTGGGGGGCTGCTCTCCATAGCTACCACTAGGATAGCTTTCAATAAAGGTTGTCTTTAACCTATCTCCAATAAGGGGTTGTTTGGACTGGTGCAAGGTGCCCACTATAATTAGTGGACAGCATATACCAGGCCAACTTCTCACATTGGTGTGCAGCGTGTGGGATTCCAGCTTGCTATTGTTTTACCAGATAATCTCAATTGAATTGATCAACTGAAAACCACTAAAGGTACCTAAGGTACATATAATTTAAGCTTAGAATAACAGTAAGTTCTACTGAACTTAGAGTTGTGTGTTAAGGGATAGCACAACCCTTTCTACAACTCAAGAGAGTTTAGTAGGCCACACTAGAGTAGGTAGTGCATACACCACACCACACTAGTAATGTCTTTAAGGGCAGGATCCAAAGAATCCTTGCAGGAAGCCATTGAGCTTCCACCCTCCAAGTATGATACACTCCCATTCTTGGAATTGAGAGCTTTATGTAACTTGAGAAAAATAAGGACAGGCCAAAGCCCCACCACCCAACACCTCAAGGAGTTGTTGGTGGCTTATGACCTTAGTAAGCCTGTAGGGACTGAAGGGGTAGGAGCTGAGGGTGGGGCAGGAGAAGAGGAGGACGCTAGGGGTACCAATACCCCCAGCCCCCTCTGAAACTGGCCAGGAGGGTGACAATGACCCTGACCTGGAAAACCAAATCCCTCCTGTGGATGATGATGAGGATGATCAAGATGATGCCCTCTTTGTCCCCCCAGGAAGGATTAAGAGTGTGCCCAGGAAGTCTAGATCTCCTTCTCAGGAGTCTAACCACTCTGGCACCTCTATAGGGAGCTCTGTCTCATCTCACAGGAGGGAATCCTCTCATGAGAGAAGAAAGAGGCTGGTCCAGTATGAGGAAACTCAGCTGGAAATCAGAAAAAGCAATTGGCTTTAGATAGGGAATCCCTAGATCTCCTTAGAGAGAGAAGAAAGTTGGGACTAGAGTCCCATGGTGGCAGCAATATCCCTAGAGATAGGGAAAGGTCTTATGACCATAGAAACCTAAACAAGATTGTCCCTCCCTACCAGAGTGGGGATGACATCCACAAATGGATAACTGCACTGGAGAGGGCCTGTAAAGTTCAGAAGGTCCCCCAGAGGCAGTGGGCAGCAATCTTGTGGCTCTCCTTTGCAGACAAAGGTAGAGACAAGCTCCTCACTGTAAGAGAAGAGGATGCTGACAATTACACAGTCTTGAAGAGTGCTCTGATAGATGGGTTTGGCCTAACCACTGAACAGTATAGGTTGAAGTTCAGAGACACCCAAAAAGCTCAGACTCAAGACTGGGTTGATTTTGTAGATTGTGCTACAAAGGCTCTGGAAGGTTGGATACATGGCAACAAAGTGCATGACTTTTAGGATTGTACAATTTGATTATGAGGGAGCAGATCCTTAATAATTGTCAAAAACAGCTTTTGCACCAGTATCTGGTGGACTCTGATCTGACCTCTCCCCAAGAATTGGGAAAGAAGGCAGACAAATGGGTCAGAACCAGAGTAAAAACTAGAAATCAGGGTGGTGACCAGAAGAAAGATTCTACTAAGTCCCAAGAGAAAGGTGGGGATAAATCTAAGGATAAGTCCCCTACAGGGCCCCAAAATTCCTCTTCTGGGGGTGGGTCCCAAACTCCTTCCTCTCCTGAAAAGAAACCATATTGCCATGTCTGTAAAAAGCCTGGGCACTGGAAAACTGATCCCAGTTGCCCCAGGATTGGCAATAAAGAAAATGTTCCTCCCACAACTACTACCACCCCTCCTGGTACTACCAGTAGTAATCCTCCAGTTGGGAGTAGTGCACCCAAAAGTTAGGTGCTTTTGCAAGAGGAACAGAGGTGGGCCCTAGTTTAGACAGGGACCCCTCAACAGACTCCTCTGACTCTGATGGTGATATAGGATTTGCCATCTTTACCATGGGTCCCATAGCTTTGGGCAGGTACAGACTGGAGCCAATGATTAATGGTCAGAAAGCTGTGGCATTTAGGGACACAGGGGCTAGTGTCACCATGGTGGCAGGGAAACTAGTCCCCCCTCACCAGCTTTTACCTGAGTTTAAATACCAGGTGACCAACATTGATGGTGTCAGAACAGATCACCCCATGGCCATAGTCAATCTCAACTGGGAGGGGGTCACAGGCCCAAAAGAGTGGCAGTGTCCCCAACCCTACCTGTAGATTGCCTGATGGGCAATGATTTGGAAATTTCAGCCTGGGCTGAAGTTGAACACCAAACCCATCTTAGGATGTTGGGCGTCCCTGCAAGGTTAGTGGGGCTGTGATGGCCACAGCCCCAGCCCAAGAATTTGGAGAGATGGAGCCTGAAAGAATGGCCCACTCTCCCCAAAAGAGAGCACAAGGGTTGAAGAAAAGTCTTCTTCCCCCAGACAGTAGGTAAGGGTCAGCCTCCTCAGGGAACTGACCCTACCCCTAGTGAAGGAACTGCCACAAAGGTAGTCAGGCCTGGCCTGGCCACACCCCTGATGGCAGAGGACCCTTCCAAGGTGGTACCCAGTCTGGAGCAGGTAACCTGCCCCTCTCTACCCTGCCTCAGTCAGCCCAGGGCTGCAGAGGTCAGGGAGGTCAGTGGACCCCCGGGCCCCCTGTCCAGAGGAAGCCCCCATCAGCAGATTAGGGGCACCCAGTCTAGTAGCCCTAGCCAGGTGAAAATTCCTCTACACACTGAGGGATCCCCATACCTTTATGTAGGGACCTCCCCCAGAAGGACTCTGGTAGGCAAGGGCAAACCTGGGACCAGAAGGTTCCAAACCTGCCATGTCCCTCCAGTGTTCCATCCAAAGGGACCCAACCCCCAGCTGTAGGCAGCCAAAGGTTGACCCTTAGAGCAAAGTGCAACTCAGTCATGGAAAGACAGGCATACATGGTGACCAGTGATCTGAGGAAGCTGAGGCCAACATTCCTAGGGCCTCACTTCCCTACTCAGACACCTCACCAGCCTTGTACTTTACCTAAGCACACCAGAGGTAGTGATTCCCCATGGTGGAGACCCTCTCATACCCTTAGGGTGAGGGATTGCTTAGTGGACCATAACATAGGGGGCAACCATGCTAGTGCAGGTGCTTCCTTATATGGCCACTTAGTCAATATAGGCTCAACTGGCCAAGGTTAGCCTTATCTCCTTTCGTTTGGGGGGTTATGTAGGAAGGTGGAATCTGACTATATGGTTGCCCCCACTTTTCTTTATGGTGTTTTGCTGGTTTATGACTTAGTTGGACTGGGATCCTGCTATTCAGGGCCCCAGTCTATCTGCTTTCTCTGTAAAAGGTTTCCATGTGCCTTAGGCACATCTCTGATTGGAATCTGGAGTGCCCTTATAAGTCCCTAGTATATGGTATACTATGTACCAAGGGCATAGGTACCTCAGAGGCCTGCCAGGGGCTGCAGCATGTATTATACCACCCCTGGAAGGCCATCCAAACTGACACCACAGGTCTGCTACTGCAGCCTGGGTAAGGTGGTGCATGCACTCTTACTGTGATATAGGTTACCTATATCACTAAATACATACACACATATAAACCTATAAGTCACTCCTAAGGCAGGCCTTATCAATCCTAAAGGCAGAGTGCATGGTTCCTATGTGAGAGGGTGCCCCTGCATGAGCAGGGCCCCTCTGCAGCGTTCGGAGACCATCTCTGATGCTGTTTGTAGTGCAGCCTGACCATATACTCTTAAGCGCATTATATCCTCGCGGTAAAATGCTAACTTTGGAATGGCTGCACCTAAACATGTCGTGTTTGGTGTCAAACATCTTGGAATACTACCCCCGCCAATCCTGGCGGCGGGGTAGCATTCCACCCTTCTAGAGGGAAAGACATGTTAACTCTGGCTTACCCGGTAACTTCTTTCTGAAGCCCTGGCATCACAAAATGGATGCTGCTGCTACAGACACAAGTCTGGCCTCCTGCTGCTGGATGAAACTCCAGCAGGGGAGGCCTGGACAATAGGTTTCCTGTTGCAGGGAGGTGTGACCACCTCCCCAGATAGGATAATGTGTATTGGGGCTGGGTGGGTGCACTCTTAGAGTGCTTTGAAGTCCTGCACTGGGGGAGCAAAAGGCTCCTCTGTGCATATGCCAGTTCAAACCAGCTCAGGGGCTACCTGCCCCTGCTCTGGCACGAAACTGGACAAAGGGAAGTGGGTGTAGCCACCCCTCCCTTGACCCTCCCATAGGTGGGGTCATAGAGTTAGTCCCTCCCTGTTTTACTGGTTAAAATGGGGAACCCTTGCCACAGCAAGATTAGATTATACCTGGACGAAACTCTGAAACTGAATCCTGGACCTTCGACGCTCTACGACAAGATTAGAGGACTGAAGAATCTCCCTTGGGGTCAAGGAGTGACTCCCCTGCTTGGCAGGCACCAAAGAAGCATCTGTCCGGTTCGCATTTCTGAAGCTCCCGTCGGACGCTGAAGTCATCGCATCACCAGAGGTAGATTCTCAGACTTCCCCAAGGCTACCCTGAGTCCCCAGCAAAGCTGAGGCCCGTGGCTATCGTGGGTGACTTGAGACCGTGACCCCTGGACACCGAGCACATTTGCAAGTGCATCATCTTCTGGGTCTCCCAAGAAGTCGTGCTTTGGGCTCCGAGTAGCCCTAGCCTCCAGCACCACCTGCACCGAAGATCACTGGCCCCCACTCCACGAGTGTCCTGTAAGCCAGCTCCACGTGCGGCGTCACGAGGCTCCTTTGCGGTCGCTAGCCCGTTGGCTAGTAGCCCTTAACGAAGGCCAATCCTTTTCTTACTTGGCATCCTGGTTGCTCCAGGCCTGCCCTCACTTACCCTCGCTGGGTGAGTTCCACAGACCTTGCTGGTCTGCACCATTGACAATCTACATCTTACTCGAGACTTGCCGTTGCCAAGGCTTGTTGGGTCCAATCCGGTCGCCGACACCTCAGCACTCGACAGACATCGAGTACCAGCCCGAATCCTGCTCCTGGTCGCCGACAACGCCTCCCGGACCTCGTGGCTGAAGAGTCAAGACAACCGTCAACGCACCTGAAGCACTCGACATCGGTGGGCATCTGTCCATCGCCTTCCTGGTCACTGGCTAGTGACCCAGACTCTGTCCCCTCTGCTTTCAGGTTCATCAGAACTCCGATCCACTCTTGGATCCACCCGGACACTTTTCTCTTGGCCACCAGCAGCACTTTGCAGCAGATCGCCATTCGAATCGACGACGAAACCCGACCCCGAAAGGCACCTATGCACCCGGCTTCCCTGGGTGAGGTAACACGAGTACTCCAGTGCTCCCGTGGGTAGAGACTCTTCAAAGTCCTAGATCTCAAAGGGTTTTGTCCTAGTCCTCTTTTAAGTGTCCCTTTCCTCTATTTTCCCGATCCCGACTTTCTCCATAGAAGTTAACGGCGTATCGCGGTTGTGTATTTACACTGCACGCGTCTCCCGTGGGTCCCCTGTGTCACTACCTTGGGTGGTTCCTTGTGGTCCAAGCACTTCTAGAGGCTCTAGGCCTAGTGTCTAGTTCAGTCGTGGTTCGCATACCACTTTATTGGTATATGGTTTGGTACGCCCCTAGGGCCCAAACGTGTATTTGTGCTATTACTGTGATTTAAGATCTTATAACTTATGTACTTCGAACTCTAGCCTCATAAAGAGACTAGAGGGGTGTGTTTAGCAATAAATACATATATTTTGAATATATACCTGGTGTGGTGCTCTTTCATTTGGTCACTCAAGAGATTATAGACTGGTAAAACAAGCTGCTTTACATTCCTTCAAGACTTAGCCTGAAGGCTGCTCTCCATAGCTACCACTAGGATAGCTTTCAATAAAGGTTGTCTTTAACCTATCTCCAATAAGGGGTTGTTTGGACTGGTGCAAGGTGCCCACTATAATTAGTGGACAGCATATACCAGGCCAACTTCTCACAGCCCCCATCTGCCCCCCGGGGGGGCAGAAAGACTGTAATTTCTCTGGGAGGGTGGGGGCATTGTCATGCCCATTTTGGGCAGCCCCCACCCCTACATGAAATAAAAAAATAATCCCTGGCTTCTAGTGGGCTTTCTGCCCCCCGTGGGGCAGATTGTGGGCTACTGCCCCCATCTGCCCCCCAGTGGGGCAGAAAGACTGTAGTGGCCAAATGTAATTGGGGGAGCAAAGGCCCTTGCCCAAGGGGCCGCTCCCCCCTCCCTGGTGTCATGTGGGTGGATCCCTGCTTGGGGATCACCCTCCTGGGGCGATCCCCAAGCAGGGATCCACTAGGGAGGGGTACCATTGGAAAGGTTTCCAATGATACCTCTCCCATCTTTCTACGTGCTCGGGGGCTGAGATAGCCCCCTGAGCAAGTAGAAAGTGAAACTGAAATGAGCCTATTGGCTCATTTTAGTTTTGGTCTCTGTGCAATGAAGTGAGCGCGACGTGCGCGCTGATCTTCATTGCACAGAAACAACAGAGACAGCCTCGGGAGCTGGGGAAGCCCTTCCCCAGCTCTCAAGGCTTTCAGGGGGAAAAGGGAATCCCTCTGGTGCCCGCACCAGAGGGATTTCCCCTGCCATGTGCGAGGACGGCCGGGAGCCGTCCTGCGCACACAAGCACCGTGGCGCAGGACGGCTCCCGGCCATCCTGCGCATGCAAGGGGTTAAAAATAGACATGCCAAAAATGTACTTCAAAAAAACAATCACAAATAAATGTTGTGTAAAATTTTTGGTGGGAAACATAAATGAAATTTGTGTTTTATTTCAAAAACATGTTTGCAAACTTTATAATCATTTTGATAAATTTTAAATGCAGACATATGGACCCAGGGAGAGTGAGAAGACAAGGGGCTCAAGGTATGAGTGTGCCACCATGGAAGAACCGGATATATTCAATACAATTCAGATGAATTATGCAAACTATTATTGATTTATGTCATCAGCTCTAGCCACATCTTCTGCCTCACACTAGGAATCCCACATCAATAACACCAATAGTGAAAATGATGGCAGTACTCCATTTTGTGGCCACAGGATCATTCTAATACACACTGCTGCAGTATCTGGTGGAATGTCACAACAAACGTTCAGTGGTGTGCTACAAGAAGTTCTTTCCTCAATGATGAGACACATCAACAGCTTTATACAGTTTCCATGAAATGAGGATTTTGCCAATGTGAAGGGAGATTTTTATGCTTTGCATCACCTACCACATGTGGTTGGAGAAATTGATGGCACACATATTGCATTAGTACCACCACACGACAGAGAACAAGTCTACCGCAATCGAAAAAAACATATGTTCAATCAATGTGAATGCTATGTGCTTACCAGATTTGTACATCACAAGGATGTATGCCCTTTTTCCAGGATCAACACATGATTCCTTTGTACCACAGAACATCACCAAACCCCTGCAAATGTCACAACTTAGGGGGTCATTAGGATGGCAGGCGGAAGCACATCCGCGGTGCTGGTGGGGCGGAAAATGCCCTTTTCCGCACTCCTGCAGCGGTCCTCCCGCCTGCCATATTACGATGGGCAAACATAGCCCATTTCCCGTCCACTGCGTAGCCAGGAGAACCGCCAGATTTTTGCGCCCGCCACCGCGGTGGAGTGAGCCAATAGGGACTCACCACCGTACGGAATGACGTTCCGTCCGCCATACAAATCACGATGCCGCAAACAGCCCATCACACCGAAGCAGAGAATCCACCAACCCAGAGACGGCGGAAACACGACAGCGGAGCGCGAAACCAGACTCACGGTCCCCTCTACCCGGTCCGGACCGCAATGGATCCAGCCCTTCAAGCCATTCCGGTGCTGTACCTCCTCCACTACCAGCAAATAATGGACCGTCGTGGACAACGCCACAGGTACGCAATGACACAACTCTCTACACAACCACAACACACAACTCCTGTGCTGATATACGGTTCCTGTCCACATCAGATACTCTGGTGGGGACAGGAACACCTCCCCAAGTGTACCCACAAATGTCCCACCTGTCAGGAAATCACCCCTCCGCATCCGGGTCACCAATCAACCGCGAAATCACTGCAATGTCCCGGTCACGTCACCGCAGCGGTGAAGACGCGGGAAAACATGCGCAAAATGTAGTAGGCAGGGCCGGCGCCAGGCATGGGCAGTCCACAAAGATTCACAGGGCTCCACCTCCACCCTTCCCACACTACGCTTCCCACACCCATTTGGGGTACATGCTGTGTGCTCCCCCTGTGCCCCCCCTGCACAATTCATCTCCCAGGTGTAGCCAGACCTTGCACCTCACACACCAAAGGACCAGGTCGCCTGTCTTTGAAGGTGGGGGTGAAGAGGAACACCCTGCACAGAAGCTCAGGGGCTGGACAACCCTCCTCCTCACACCTATCTCCCACTCATGTGAAGCAAACTTAGTCTAACTATAAAATGAAGACTCACACTGCATAAGAACATCCACTGAACTGTCCACACTGCCTGTCAAGTCACTCACAAACACCCCACACTGACACACAGCCACATACACACACCACAGGCCAGCAGCAATGTAGGACAATCAATGGGCCAGCCAAAAGTGAAGTGGACAGTGCTGGAAAACCATGGAGCAAGACACATAGCATCTGTACATCACATGCAAGAGAAGGAACATATCACAACACCCTTAGGTCATCAAATCAGACATGGGTGGCACAGTGAGTGAAATTAAACCAAACTGACCTCTGTGCAGCAACTCAGGGACACATCAAGGCAAGCCATGCATAGTCACAGGAATGATAGGAAGTGTCTGAAGTCATACAGTGAGCAGCCACACATCTGTCTCAACTGACTTGACATGTGCACATCATCAGTACAACACACACATGGCCCATTGTCACACTCCTTGACTGTCAAACACAACTAGGACCTTCACACATACCCATTCTCTACCCATCTCATACCTGCAGCACTCAACACCTGTGAGAAGCCCACATAAAGGCCAAAATGTTGTCCTGTGAGTGCAATGACAACCAAACACACTCCCTGTGGTGCACCCACAAACATCACACTAACACACAGGGATGCCTGAACCAATGCAGACACCAAAACAATAGCCAAACACAAAGCTCACAAACAACATACACAGAGGTACAGCAAGCCCACACATGTGCAGGAAAACAGTGGAAAGGCAATGTGACCCTAGACAGAACAGGAATACACAACATTGTCACTCAGGACCAATGCACAGACACCATACCTCAACACAAACAAGAGGTGTATCATCAAACATCTACCATGAACACCAACTGGGATCAATGGGACAATCAGCTAACACAGACACAGACACCTCACCACCCATGAAGTGGACAAGGTGCCATATTGTACCAGAAGCATGCACATGCACAACCCTGAAAAGTGACAGGTCAAAAATAGGAGGACTAACCACCAATGTGCACTGAAAACAAGCCCAGCAACAAGAATCCCCTTGCTGCATGTGACAGACACACAAGTAATGCACACCACACCTGCAACACACATCTGAATGTATCACACAGCTAAAACAACCACTCACACACAACGTCATGCAAATAGAACATCACACACACATAGCATCAGTCAGTACAAAGAGCCAACACAGGCCAAACACTGCATACATCCACAACAAAAACACAACAGATGCACAGACCAATCCATCACAATGCAAACTCAGCTGCACATCAGGGGGATCCACAACAAGCAAGTACAAGGCAACATACACTGACAACACTGCATGCACACCAAGCAGTGTGTGCACAACAACCAAAACAGTAGCACACACATCTAAGGGACACACCATGAACTCCCACAGCACAAACATAACATCACACTCAGGAAGTGTAGCACTACCTCAGCAAACACACATACAGCTTAGCCATCACCCACAGCTGCACAACTCAGGGACATCCAGGTGCAAAAAACATGACCAGAGGACTGTGCTGCCCAAACATCTGCACTGCACATTAGCAACCATGACAGCAAACAAGTACAAGAAAATAACACATAACTAATTTGCAAACTGTCCTGAGTTGCACATTGGTCCTAGACACAGATCAGCCTCACACAGCATAGTGTCACACTATGAAGTAGTGGGGAGGCTCACATACTGGCAAGCCATGGGGTGGAAGACATGAGACTGAAGTGTTGTGTACTGCAGTAGTGGACAGGTGAGCAGTGTACAGCACACAAACACATAGAGGAGTCACTCACAATGTGTAGGCATCAGAAGCACATATGGGGGATGGCATGACTCCACATACCATACTGGAGCCAAAAATGGGTCAAGTGATAGCAATGCATGAGAAAACTCACAAATATTGTCAGTGTGGCTGAGCAGTTCTGTACAGTGTGCACAAACAGTAACAAGACACATGGCTGATCAACAAAACACAACACAGACTTGCCTGTCACACACTCTGCATACTCACAACTGGCAGCAACAACAAGTAGGTGTCCCCCAGGAGTGCAAGGACACAACAACACACTGCACACTGCCCAACCTCCAACTCCCACATGTGCCCACAATCTGAAACACATGGCAGAGTATTGAAACAAACAGGCACTCAGCTTCTGTGTCATACATGTGTGCAGTTGGCATTGCAGGGGCACACACACATCAACACTGACAACCAAACCACCCCTACACACTTCATGACCACACAAGTGCACACATCCAAATGTACCCATGTGACTAGGAAGACAGGCCAACACAAGATGACCATACATCAACACTGCTGCTCACGCATCAAGAAAGATCACACAGATATGAAGGACCCTGGCCAGCCCGCAAGTAATCCTTTGGATAGAATACACCTCTGTTCTGGAATTGCATCATAACATGACATGTGGACAATTTTGCACACCTGACCATATGATGAGTATGATAATCGTAGATCATCACAAACACCCATCATTGCACCCTCAAACCTCAGAAGAAAGAAGAACTAAAGTGCCCCTCACCACTGCCAAACCCAGAAAAACTAAAAGAAGCAATTGGCAATGTGAAGGTGGCATACAGAGCATTTGTCACATGCAACCATGCACATACCGAAAACACTTACATTTAGCAAGGACACTGACAAAGCAGACAACAGGAGTAACTGTCTTTATTACATATCACCAAGATAGGCATCAAAGGTAGACAACAGCAAGGCCAGTGGCCAGTCCATAGTTCAAAGTAGGGACATGTGTGCATGAGAACTTGCACAGGGAATGGGCATCCAAAGTTACAAACAGCAAGGCCAGTGGCCAGTCCATAGTTCAAAGGAGGGACATGTGAGCATGAGAACCTGCACAGGGAATGGGCATCCAAAGTTACAAACAGCAATGCCAGTGGCCAGTCCATAGTTCAAAGTAGGTACATGTGTGCATGAGAACCTGCACAGGGAATGGGCATCCAAAGTTACAAACAGCAAGGCCAGTAGCCAGTCCATAGTTCAAAGGAGGGACATGTGAACATGAGAACCTGCACAGGGAATGGGCATCCAAAGTTACAAACAGCAAGGCCAGTGGCCAGTCCATAGTTCAAAGGAGGGACATGTGAACATGAGAACCTGCACAGGGAATGGGCATCCAAAGTTACAAACAGCAAGGCCAGTGGCCAGTCCATAGTTCAAAGGAGGGACATGTGAACATGAGAACCTGTACAGGGAATGGGCATCCAAAGTTACAAACAGCAAGGCCAGTGGCCAGTCCATAGTTCAAAGGAGGGACATGTGAACATGAGAACCTGCACAGAGAATGGGCATCCAAAGTTACAAAAAGCAAGGCCAGTGGCCAGTCCATAGTGTACATGAGAACCTGCACAAGGAATGTGTGACACCGTACACTGGCATGGGAATCACCACAGCTCTGAGGATACAGATGGGCAGTCCAGGCACCGCTGTGGGAGAGACGGCTTTGGGAGGGGGACTTTGCCTCAGACTTGGCTGTCAGTAGAACTGGGAGGTGGCTGATTGTTGGGGACCATTGGCGGACCAGACCTGGGAGAGGGAGGAGCAGCTGAGGTAGAGGCATCAGTGGTTTTGTGAGCCGGAGGGCTGCTGGGACCGGGTGGCATGGTGGCACGGGGAGGCGGAGAAATGCTGCTGTGAGACACAGTGTGTGAGGGAGAATGTGGAGGGCTGCCTTTCCACTTCTTGGGGATTCGATACTGATAAATTGTCTTGGTAGGAGTGTGAAGTGGAGCGGGCACAACAGCCTCACTCCCCACCAAAGGTGCTTCAGGTGCAGGTGTTGGCCCTCCCTCTGGTGAACTGCTGGGTCTGGTGGTACGCTTGGCCTGGCCTTGCCTTTTCTCCTCCATCCCCTGTTGACCAGGTGAACCCCCCACAGTGCCCTCCTGTCCCAGCTTCACAGGGGTGTGGGTGGGAGTTGAGGTTGTGGGTGAACCTGCCTCAGAGATCCGTTTCTGCGGACTCTTTGCAGGCACCAGCTTCACAGCAGGCACGGCAACTTTTTTCCTGTCTGTGGGAGCAGGTTTGGGACAGAAGTGTCCTTGGATTGGACTGATTTGGATGCATGTGAGCCTGAGGCCTGCTTCTTGCCTTGATGGCCCTGAGTGTCACCCGAAGGGCTTTTGGCTTTGCGTTCCTGTGTGACTTATTTTTTTTGGGGGGATGGTGTCTGCGCTCTGGCCTGCTTGGAGTGCTGCTGTGTTGTGCTTCGTGTGGAGTACTTTGAGCCTGCCTGAGGGCTGTGGTGTGTGGTCACTTTTGTCAGATGTGGCCACTGGCAGGGTGGTTGCTGAAGGGACAGGAGCTGGACCCTGAGCCTGTGCCAGCTGAATGGCTGCCGTCACTGTGGAGGACAAAGACTGGACAGTCCTGTGTAGCTCACCCACGTCAGAATGAATGCCCTTCATGAAGGCAACTACCTGGGCCAAATCTTGTCATGATCAGGGAAGGCATTCAGTAAAGTAGTCTGACCCACACACTGCTGGCGCAAAAGCTCCACCGCCTCAACACTGAGGGCAGCAGGGGAGACAGGGGCAGCGGTGCCTGGGGGGAAGGACACTCTACCCTTCTGACTGCTGCGGACACGGGCAGCACCAGTGGAACTAGCCAGGAGGGTGGGCACTGGACGATGTGTGGTGGAAGAAGAGGCAGATTTCCCACTCCCTGTGTCCGCCAACATCGAGGAGTCACCGCTGGTGTCAGATGACGTTGAGGTTGGTGTTTCCGGGCGTGATTCCATTTTCCAAGGGTACTCCGGTCCCCCTCAGAGGCGCTGGTCACATCAGTGTCAGTGAGCTCATGTGTTGCCGTCGAGCAAGATGCCTCATCCCCGGTGTCCGTACCCTGTCCTTCTGTGCCCTCTGTAGATGCTGCAAGAGACAGAGACGTAGGTTCAGTTTTGTGCCACACTCACAAACATCATATGCAACCAAAGCAAACAACTTGAACATGATACCCCCATGTAGCACACCACCCTGTGCGGTCTGCATGTGCAAGCCTCATGCAAAAGTCAGAAGATGCATGGAAACATGCATAGTTGGCATTAATGACCCATGTGACGTTCACACTGCCAAATAGCTGGCCCGTGCCTCCCAGTTACCTGACATCCTGATTCCTGTAAGCATACCTACGTGCCTGTAGGTACGATAGATGTACATCTCAACATGTTGTCACAGTCACATATGGAGTCACTTTAAGGGGACAACACAGATACTGACTCCAGGATGTCCTCATACCATGGCTATGAGCTACTGATGTCCACCATGTTGTGCTTTGAAGCGCAACGACCCTTGCTTTCGGCAGATGTGTAGTTCTCACAATTCCAAAGTCAGACACTGCACACATCGACGTAAGCACACTCAGATGAGGAACAAGGCTGTTCACTCCCAAGTGATGTCTATGACACCCATAATGCAGCAGATGGCATGAGGCCACATATTATCTTGCAATGTCACGGGCCATTATTTTGAACAAATGAGAAAGTACATGTAGCAAAAATGCATGTCAGCTGCACTCAACACAGAGGCCACTTACAAGCCATTGCATCACTCTGGAAACATCACAGAGCTCAACACTGGTGCAGGGTTGGGATACATGCAGTCACTCACACCCAAAGTCACCCTTTGCAGAATACTCACCCCCAACTTGCTGCTGATGGGCCCTCAAACGTCCATCCAGCTCTGGCTGTGTCACAGCCAAGATGCGGGCCATTAGTGCTGTCATGCTCCTGCGCGACAACCTTCCAGTCCGTGGGAGTAGCCCCAGCGTCATCTCTGCCACGTTTTTGCTCATCCGGCAGATGTCATCCCACCTCTTGTGACAGTGTGTGTGCCGTCGGTTGCAGACACCCAGAGCCCGCACCTTGCGTGCAATGGCCCTCCATAAGGCCTTACGCTGGCGGACTTTGAGCTGCAGGCATGGGAGACAAGAAGAGGCAGTTTCAGGGACACTGGGCCTGAGACAGGTGCATGCCAACACTTAGCACAGCTGTACAGAAAGCTTGATCAGAGGCCATACAACATGACACGTAGTACATTTGCATCAGTTAATCGGATTGAAATGCATTTAGGTATGAGGGTGGACACAGGACCTGGCCATCTCACACACATGCAGAATGGCAGCACACAGAGCAATGTGAAGAAGGCCCTCATCTGTGATGCAGCATGTGAGGGAGCAAGACATACATCATGTTGGAAATGATGTTTTGGGGAAGACTCACTGTGTCCAACACTACACACCCCTCAATGTCCTTGGCCTGTGAGTGGCTCACTGTGTCGTGGATGTCACATCTAGGGACATGATCTTACATTCTCACACCCTTCTCACAAGGTCTGTCTTGTGCAATCATCAGGCCTAAGATAGCTCATTGAGAAACAGGGTGGCAGACAAAACATATATCTCACACTGTCCATTTACTGATGGGTCCGTGTCAAATTGGGCAGTATCTGTGCAGGCCAGGGGGACTCACACTGAGGTTAAACCTGGCGCATCTGAACAATCACATGCATGTACAATATGAGAGGTCAAACAGTGCCTAAACATGCAAGTCAGTACACATTATTAAATCAATGGAAGGAGGATGTTTCAGAAGTACATCACTCTGATGTGTCATATGCGATTTTCTACCAAGAGTGTCACCCTCAGGCATTTCAATCTTGTGCATAATGCTCACATATCCATGGTGACGATATGAAAAGTGTACACACATCCTTCAGTACCCTCTGGACGAGACACATTTGTGATGTCCCAAATGAGCATGTGAAGAGCGAATGGACTCTGACATCCATTAGCACAGGCAATGTTTGTTCTGACTTCCACTTTCCAAACCAGCAGTGTCACTGTATGGCTGCAAAGACACTGCATGTCCCTCCCATCCTTCAATGCAGCCATGGATCTGTGGTAATAAGGCTACACACCCCATTGCCATGAAGTCAGCATGCCAGGCAGTGTATCACACAAACTTGCACTCACAGGCACATACTACTGCAGAGCAACATCATGTGAGCACTCTTTGCACTCTCCAAATTTCACTCTGAGACACTTACCATTACATCAGGAGCACCATATAGCCTCCCGTAGTGTGTAAGCACCTCGTTCACCAGGACCTCCAGCTCCTCTGTGGTGAAGGGACGGGCCCTGATGTTCTCAGTCCTCGCCATCACTGGGTCCAGGAGACAGGAACAGCAGCAGTTGGGGATGAAGAATGGCAGGCAGCAGTGTCTGGATGCAGTGGAAATGTGTGGCTCTTTCACAGACATATATAGCCCCCTGGGGTTGTTTCAATGGTACTCAGCTGCTGCAATTGGTGTTCCAGGTCAGCTATTTTTCAAATGCAACCAATAACCTGCCCCGCGGTAGCGGAGCACGCCTACTGCGATTTTCAAAAGTGCATTCCACTAGCGCGATTGCGGTTCCCATTGGCTGAATGGGCATGGGCAATGGCAGTGTCACACCGTGGGGCCCAGGCGGTCGCTACCGCAATCGTGCATCTTACAATTGTATCCAATGACCGGCCCCGCGGTAGCGGAGCACGCCTACCGTGATTTTCAAAAGTGCGTTCCACTAGCACGATTGCGGTTCCCATTGGCTGAATGGGCATGGGCAATGGCGGTGTCACACCGCGGGGCCCAGGCGGTCACTACCGCAATCGTGCATCTTACAATTGTATCCAATGACTGGCCCCGCGGTAGCGGAGCACGCCTACTGCGATTTTCAAAAGTGCATTCCACTAGCGCGATTGCGGTTGCCATTGGCTGAATGGGCATGGGCAATGGCGGTGTCACACCGTGGGGCCCAGGTGGTCGCTACCACGATTTGGCATCTTTACATTGGTGCCAATGACCGTGATTGCGGTGGCGGTGCATGCTCTGGGCACCTATGGACACATCATGCTGTAGCAATGGCAATGGACAGTTCTCACACTCCACACTTACAATGAGTCATGCCACCAGATTGTTAAATTGAATGCTAGTGTGACATTCTACTCACTGATGTCTACACATGCCATGTCAGTGCACTGGAGTACATGCATTGGCATGTAGTCCCTCACATGTCACTGATGATGTTGTTGTGGATGTACACAGATCTGTTGTGTGATGGACTCTTAAATATGGAGACATGGCAATGTGTGAGATGGCTAAGCAACACAAAGTGATGATGGACTGACTACTCAATGTGCCTACTTCACTGAGTAGATTGCTGAACTCATGTTGATACTTGATCTTCATGCACACACTGTACTCATTGTGTTGTTCATGTGTGCCCTGTCCGACTCAGGCAAGAAGGTGTGGCAGGTACAGCAGCTACGTAGGAGACAGCGGTGTTGGTGTTCCAGACATGTGCTGTGTCAAGTACTCTCAGGGCTGGTGACACAAGATGTCGGAATGTCCCATTTCACATTTACATAGTCTGAATCTGTCTCTGGTGCACTCAGTTCGTACATACTGATCACGTGTACAACTACTTGGGGTCAAGTTGTCTCTGCATGTGACTTGTGCTGTAAGCTGGTGTGTCAGGCCAGTCATCGTTGGCGCTGTGTCAGTCAAAATGTCAGATGTTGGACACATCTCATGGGTGAATAGAATTGACAAGTGGACCCTTTTATCTCATGTAGGAGGCGACCAAATGTGCACCGGCCATTCACCTTGCTGGGGGACATGGAGGATGTGGACATCATCCGTAAGTTCCGGTTGGATCGGTAAAACCTCCAAGACCTATGTGCTCAGTTGTAGCCCCATCTGAGGCCTCGCAGGACATATCCAACTGCTGTATCAGCAACATGTAGGGTGATGGCGGCCCTGCATTTCTTCGCAACTGGTTCGTTCCAGTACACGGTGGCCAGCGCAGGTGGGATGTCGCAGGCAATGTTCAGCATGGTGCTACGGGATGTCCTGTCCGCTATGATGGTATACAAGGACACTTACATCCATTTTCCACGGGCACAGGAATTGCCAGCTGTGAAGGGTGATTTCTATGACCTTGCCCACATCCCTAATGTAGTTGGTGCCATTGACTGCACCCATGTTGGACTGGTTCTGTCACTGGCATGGGAGCACATCTACAGGAATAGGAAGCATTCCCATTCCATTAATATGCAGGTTGTATGCCAGGCAGATATGATCATCTCACATGTCTGTGCTAGATTCCCTGGCTCAGCCCACGACTCCTACATCCTGCGTAACAGCATCGTACCGCAGATGATGGCAAATCTGCATCCTGACCGTGCGTGGCTTGTAGGTGAGTTAGCTGAGTCAAGTATTGTGCTGTATGTGTGACATGCTGTCTGCAGCTACAGTCATTTTATTAAATTGTTCTGTGTGTCTGGCACCTAGGTGACTCTGCATATCCCAACCGGCCCTGGTTGCTGAGCCCACTGCGGAATCCCAGGACCCCGGGTGAAGTCCGCTACAATGAGGCCCATGGGAGGACACGTAGTGTGGTGGAGCGGACTTTTGGCTTCTCAAGTCTCGATTACGGTGCCTGGCAGGACCGGAGGTGCACTGATGTACTCTCCCCAAAAGGTGTGTCAGATCGTGGTAGCATGCTGCATGCTCCACAACCTTGCCCTGCGCAAAGAGATCCCCCTGATCCTGGATGATGATGAGCAGCAGATGCCCCCGCCTGCAAACCCACACATGTTCAGTGACGAGGATAGTGGAGAGGAGGAAGGTGTCGACCTGCGTCACCAGCTCATCAACCGTTACTTCCCTTGAAGGTGAGTGACATTGTACAAGGGTGTCATTGTATGCTGTTTTTGTAGTTGTAGGAAATGCCTAGGGGAGCTATGTGACAGCTGCCTGTTGTTGGCTCTGTGCTGAGGGCTGATGTTTCTGGGACAGGGTAGTTATGCACAGCTACATGATGTCTATGTCGATATCGTTGCTCATTGTAATGTGTGCAGGTTTGAGTACCTTGATGACAAGTGTTGTGTAATGGGTGTGATGCCATCAATTGACAAGTGAATGTTGTTCTCTTGTGTTTTCCTAGGTCCCTTCAGCCTCTCAATGCCTCGCAACAATCAGTGCACCTGGTACATTGTAATCTGAGTCAAGATTGTACATCCTGTGATAAACATGGAGCTGACACGAAAACATAGGTGTGCAAAGAGTGTTTATTTACAATAAGTACATGTGACAGGGAAGTGATTATTTTCAAATAGGTGGTAAGTGAATCAATGAGTTGTCAGTGATGGTAGACGAGACAATAGAGTAGTCACCACATTGATGTGGTGACACAGTCCAACAGATGCCTGCCATCAACATGGCAGTGTGGGTAAGGATAGTCAACAAAGTCAATGGGAAGGTGAAGAAAGGTGCCATCATGGCTGGCTCTTTGACTGGCGTTTGGCTGATGCTTTGCCACGTGATCCTCCCTTGTTTTTCCTCGGATGGCCCCTTGAGCGTTTTGCGGGGGCCTCTGCTGCGGGATCAGAGGTGACTGAGGACACATCCTGTTCCAGCTCACACGTCTCTGTGGCCGCAGGTGAGGAGGTGGGACTGTCATCCTGTGGGCCACTGGAGGGAGGTTGAGCTGTCCTTTGGGCCGCAGGCCGGTCCCTCAGGACACCCACAAGCTGGCCCAAGAGGTCCACGATTTGGCCCATGCGCGTGTCTATGGACCTCAGCAGCAGGCGGAGCTCACGCGATTCTTCCAGAGCCTGGCCTGTGTGTCCCTGGGCTTGTTCGTATGCCCCAAGGACTCTGGTGATGTTGGCCAGGGCTTTGGTCCCAGTGTCCTGTTGATTTTGTCGCCCAGTTGCCCTCCCACCTGCCCTGCTGTCCCGGACCTGTGGCATCACCACTCGACGCACCCGCTGACTCTCCCTGCCCTCCTCAGATTGTGGGGTGGTGTGGGTATCCTCTGAGGCAGGGACAGTGTTGCAGGCAGAACTGGTGGTGGTGGTGATGGAGGAGGCCGCATAGGTCGTTACAGCAGTGGTCAGCACAGTTGTTGTTGCTGAGGTGGTGGTGGTGAGGACAGTGGGGGCCTGGGACCTGCTGCGCCCTGGCAGGCCAGATGGGCCATCTTCTGTGTCTGCATCTGAGGAATTTAGGGAGTCTGCATCCGGGCCTCCATGTTCCGGGGGGGAGACTGGCTCTGCAGGTTGGTGTTGTCATCTGCAGCAGTCAATTCTTGGTCACCTGTAGAACAGAGAAGAAATGGTCATTGAAGTGCACCCCACAAGCTTGGTGTTAGATGTTTGGATGTTACATGTTATACACCACACAGTTTACATTGAGATCACTTTGTATGGCTGCACGGTACTGAGCATCATGACATGATGTGTAGGTACCTACATTACTTGTCCATGGTGTGACATGTCAATAGATACCATGCTCCACGTACAGATTGTGTGATTACAAGGACATGTCGTCATCTAACGACTAGCAACACAACAACTTTTTGTGAAGCATCTTTGTTGTTTGCTCTGCATGGAAGACCTTCATTCTGGGCATGTACTAGCCATTGTTGTCTCATGTATCCCTCTGTAATATCATGTTCTTTGCTTTATTTTTGAAAATGAGCATGCTTGTTTTGTTTTCATATGGGCCTTGATGCTCTGCCACCATGGCACTTACACATAGCATTCACTGCTGTGCATAATTGTGCCCTGAGTTACTTCAAAATGTGATTTGGTGAGTCAAACTTTAATTTCTGTGACAGTTACATACGCTAAGCTGTCTGCACACTGGAAGTGGCTATTCGATCTATGCCAAGTTGGGTGGGATGTGAGGGCTGGTGTGGTCATATGGCTCCATGCTTTTTGAGAGGAATGGCAGGGTGCATGCTCTGTCTACCTACCTGTTCTGTGACACAGTTGAGGGGAATTGCTGACACATGTTTCTGGGTGTGGGGGAGTGCTCTATCTTGCTGAGCTGTGGGACAAGGCGGCCTGGTGGGAGTTGTAGTGCTGGCTTTCCACCCACAAACACCCCTCCCTGTTAAGATGGCTACCTACCTGTTAGGTGGAGGTGAACAATGCAATGGCTGCCACATGGTTCTGGGTGTGGGGGAGTGCTCCATCTTGCTGTGCTGTGGGACAAGGGGGGCTGGTGGGAGTTGTAGTGCTGGCTTTACACCCACAAACACCCCTCCCTGTTAAGATGGCTACCTACCTGTTAGGTGGAGGTGATCAATGCAATGGCTGCCACATGGTTCTGGGTGTGGGGAGTGCTCCATCTTGCTCAGCTGTGGGACAAGGGTGCCTGGTGGGAGTTGTAGTGATGGCTTTCCACCCACAAACACCCCTCCCTGTTAAAATGGCTACCTACCTGTTAGGTGGAGGTGATCAATGCAATGACTGCCACATGCTTCTGGGTGTGGGGGAGTGCTCCATCTTGCTCAGCTGTGAGACAAGGGGGCCTGGTGGGAGTTGTAGTGCTGGCTTTCCTCCCACAAACACCCCTCCCTGTTCAGATGGCTACCTACCTGTTAGGTGGAGGTGATCAATGCAATGGCTGCCACATGCTTCTGGGTGTGGGGAGTGCTCCATGTTGCTGAGCTGTGGGAGAAGGGGGCATGGTGGGAGTTGTAGTGCTGGCTTTCCACCCACAAACACCCCTCCCTGTTAAGATGGCTACCTACATGTTAGGTGGAGGTGATCAATGCAATGGCTGCCACATGCTTCTGGGTGTGGGGGAGTGATCCATGTTGCTGAGCTGTGGGAGAAGGGGGCCTGGTGGAAGTTGTAGTGCTGGCTTTCCACCCACAAACACCCCTCCCTGTTAAGATGGCTACCTACCTGTTAGGTGGAGGTGATCAATGCAACGGCTGCCACATGGTTCTGGGTGTAGGGGAGTGCTCCATCTTGCTCAGCTGTGGGACAAGGGGGCCTTGTGGGAGTTGTAGTGCTGGCTGCCTGTACACATGCAACCCTGGGAATGTTGCTAGCTACCTTTGGGGTGATTCAGAGGGAGTGAATGTTAGATCTGTGAGACATGTGTTGGGGAGTGTGTGGTGCACATGGATGTATTTCGGCCTAGGAGGTGTAGCTTTGTGGTTGTGCAAGACAGTACATAGCAGTGTGATGGTGGACATTTGTTGTTACTTACCAGCCTCCACTCCCCCGGGTATTCCTGTGAGACTCTCTGGATGCAGTATGGCAAGCACCTTCTCCTCCCATGCGGTGAATGTTCTTGGTGGAATGGGAGGGCCACCGCCAGTCCTCTGAGCCAGCTCACGGTTCTTGTAGTTCCTCTCTTTCACCTTTTTCTTGAGGTCATGCCACCGCTTCACAATCTTATTCTTGGTGCGTGGAACAGTCCCTACTGCATTGACCTTGCGGACTATCCTTTCCCACATTAGTGTTTTGGTGGCTAATGGTGTCTGTTAGACCATGCTTCCAAACAATTGTGGTTCTACTCTGATTACCTCATCTACCATGACTGACAACACATTGTCAGTGAATTTGGGCATTTTCTTCTGTGCCATGGTGTGTGGTGTGCAAAGGGGTTGAAAGTGCAGGTGTGAGAGTGGTGGTGGTGATGTAAGTGGTGTGTGTGTGTGTTGTTGTGCTGGTGAGTTGTGTGGTGGTTTGCCTCTCCTTTGTGCTGTAGGCTTGGTTCCTTCAGTGGTGGAGTATTGCAAAGGATTGTGGTCAGGGAAGGGGCTGGTTTTATACTCAGCTATGTGGGTGTGTCAAAATGGTGTATTGATGTCAGGTGTGTTGTGTCGGTTGACCTGGGATTTGTGTTTTTTTTAACTTACCATGGGGATGTGTCATTGGGGTGAATTAGGTTTTTTTTGGGGCTGCGCCAAGTTGCTGGGTACACTTGGTGGGCATGTTGTGTGTTTTTTTTGGTCGGCCGCTATGATTTTTCCGGAGCGGCCGCGGCGGTGAGTATACGCCCGCGCTTCCGCCGGCTCTCCCATTCATCACTGGTTGCGATCGCGGCGGTCGGAAACAGCGAATCGTTCCGCTGTCACCTCAATGGTATCCTAATTCCACGTGCGGCCAATCCGCTGGACGTGCGGCGGTTTGGGCTTTTTCCGCCGCGAATGCGACCGCCGCGGACGGATTTTCACCTGCTCCGCACGCTCCCAGCGGTCTTTCCTGGCATCATTCTGCCGCGGTCAGATTTTTCTGGCGGTTGATCCTAATCGGACTGCCGGTTTTCCCGCGGTACATGCAGACGGTTGATTCCCGCTACCATGGCGGTCCGGGTGCTTTTCCGCCCGCCATTGTAATCAGCCCCTTAGACATGAGAGGGCCTGGCTTTCTGGTAAGTCCAATCTGTCATTATATTTTTAGTTCATTTCATGATAAAAAATATTATTACATTTCTAGCTCATTTTTGTTTTGTATATTGGAGGCTCAGCTTATACCAACCAACAATGGTTGTTAGCACTGCTGACGAGTTCAACAACACCAGGGGGAGTCCGCTTCAAAGAGGCCCATGGAAGAACACGGAGGTCAGTAGAGCTGGCTTTTAGGCTCTTAAAGGCCAGATTTCGATGTCTGGATAAGAATGGTGGAGCCCTCCTCTACTCACCCAATAAGGTGTGCAAAATCAACATGTCATGCTGCATGTTACATAACATAGCACTGCGACTGAACATCTGGTACATTGCAGATGAAGTAAACCATGATGAGTCACCAGGTGAGGATGTTAAAATGCTAAATGAAGATATTAGTGGTGAAGAGGAAGGAATATACTTACATCAAGATGTTGTTGACAACTTCTTAACATGAGTGTAAGTATATATTTACTCATTATTACATTACATTTTAAAACAAATTTTAATCTAATGAGTATAAAAGTCTGTGCTAGACATTTTTTTAGAAAGAGCAAGCTAGGGAAAATCCAAGGCAAAGATGTTTGTTGATCAAAGTTGTGACACATTGACTACTGTGTTTATTTACATTATCTTTGATTATTCTTAGAAAATGTGTCCTCAAAATTAGTCATTTGTAATGTAATAAAAAAAATAATCTTTTGTTTTAATCTGTTTTTGATTCTTTCACCATGTATTCTTCATTTGGACATTTTAAAGTTGTGACATTTGCAGTTATATGCAGCTGTTGCAAAGTACAAAGTGAACATGGTTTGATCATGTGAAAGACACAAACACACTTTGGATAGACCTATCTTGTACAAAGGCAACTTGCAAAGTGATTGTATTGAAGTTTTCAAGATTGCATTAGGCTTTTTTTCTGTTAAATGGTGTCAGGATCTTCAACTGTATATTGAAAATATAGCTTGAAGTATTTGGATAATACATGGATTCTAATGTATTTGAGAAATCTGAAAAACAATTCTTTATTCCAATTTAATAAAATAATACTTTTCGATTTGTGGTTTTTGTTCTTTTTTGTCATTTTTTAAAAATGTGAAAAGCATTTCCTACATGTAATTTATATATGAATAAACAATCCATTTAATTGTAACTTTTTAAAGGTGTGCAGAAAAAAAATTGAGTTGGAAATGTCGAACTACAGAAATATTGAGTACTAAATATTGTGAGTCAGAAATATCGACAGCAAAAATATCGTGGTCAAGAATATCGATTTGAAGGTAAGAAATATTGTTTTTAAAAACACAGAAGTCATTAATATCGTTTGCAAAAATATAGTTGTTCAAAATATCGATTTTTAAATGAGTGCTATGTATTTTAGTATATATTTTAAATGTATTTGATGTATTTTTTCTGTATAAGTATTATGTTTTTAATATATGTGTTACATTTTTAGTAGTTATCAATTTTATTTTAATTAAATTTTGCGTTTATTAGTTTTGTAGAGGGTTGTGGGTTTATAGGGGAATAGGGTGGAAAGTGGGAAGTAATTTATTTGTAATTAATTATTAATTTGTTGTTAATTAACAGTAATTAATTAATTGGGGATGGATGCCTACCACTAACACCACCCCTACTCATGGGGGGCTGGATACCTGCCACTACCACCACCCCTAGTGAGGGGGGGCTGGATGCCTGTCACTACTACCATCCCCACTCATAGGGGGATGGATGCCTACCACTAACACCACCCCCACTCATAGGGGGATGGATGCCTACCACCCACACAACCCCTACTCATAGGACGGGTAATGCATGACACAACCAGCATACTCCAACATAAGGAATGTCTGAAAATGACATCCCCCCAACACCATGACAAGCGTGTGTAGTCTGTGTCAAATGCATACAACACTGAACATGACATTGAACATACAATGTGACCCCCTATCACATGTGTCACACATAAATGTGTGTGGCCTCCACAATGCCGCCGACCATGACCACTGTGGCAATGGGGTCGAACACCCCATCATCACAGTGACCAAAAGGTAAGTGTGGGTTCCATAGCTGAAGCACATTTTGAACATTGTGGCAATGGGGCCTAAACCCCCATCATCACAGTGACCAAAAGGTAAGTGTGGGTTCCATAGCTGAAGCACATTTTGAACAGTGTGGCAATGGGGCCTAAACCCCCATCATCACAGTGACCAAAATGTAAGTGTGGGGTCCATAGCTGAAGCACATTTTGAACATTGTGGCAATGGGGCGTAAACCCCCATCACCACAGTGACCAAAATGTAAGTGTGGGGTCCATAGCTGAAGCACATTTTGAACATTGTGGCAATGGGGTCTAAACCCCCATCACCACAGTGACCAAAATGTAAGTGTGGGGTCCATAGCTGAAGCACATTTTGAACATTGTGGCAATGGGGTCTAAACCCCCATCACCACAGTGACCAAAATGTAAGTGTGGGGTCCATAGCTGAAGCACATTTTGAACATTGTGGCAATGGTGTCTAAAGCCCCATCACCACAGTGACCAAAATGTAAGTGTAGTCATGGTAAAAGCTGCAAATGCCAAACTGCATGGATGATTCCTGGTCACACAACAACAAATTCATCAGTGGCATAGTAGTGCTTGTGTCCCATAGCAACATAGATTGGGTGAGGCAAACAGTGCAGTGCCAATGAAACATCGCTTTGGCCATGTGCAGACAAACATCACCCATGGGGGTTCACATTGTCAACATTCACAAATAACACAATGACAGAAGTGACCATCATAATGCAGATCCACATATCTGCACCAATGGACACACAAATGTAGATATCCTGTGGAGACTGTAGATGTCAGGTGAACAAATACCATACCATGGCAGCAATGGGACATACAAACCATGATCATTGTGCTGACTGATGACCTAGGAGTCCCAGGGACAGCAGGGGAAAGCCACCAAACAACATACAGCCAATGGCACACTAAAGATATGCCAATGCAGTGGTGCAAATGCACAAACACAAACAGGCAGACTCACTGCATATTAAACACAACAGGTGAGGGGGGTGGTGTGCCAGTGTCCCCAGGCAAACACACAACACACGAGGAGGCCTGAATCCCTATTACACAGATGTCAACACAGTGCCACACAAAAGTAACTCATGGATCGGATTCCCCTATGTGGGCAATCAGGCATTGTTAGATGAGGGAGCCCAAATTACAAATGTCACACAAGCTTGTAGGAACAGCAACTAACACAGCAAGAGACAGACCCACCACAGCACTACCCCCAGGGACCCCACATTGTGGTGACATTGGCCTGCATGATAATCCCACTGTGATGACAAAGGTAGATGTCGTACACACTGTGAACCACAGTCATGTGTCCTGAACAACTAACTACCATCACACCTACACAAGCACAAATAAAACAGCACGGCCTGTCAGCCAAGGCCAACATGGAGGTAGGGGTCTAGCCGTGCAACAACTCTCATTTGCACACACTCAACACCACACACCTTGATCTCCACCAATGTGCAGCAGTGAAGCTCACATGGACTGGTGACATTGCACATGCACCCATGACAATCCCAGGGGTGGTGGGGGAACTAAGGCGGAGATACCCATCACACATGGCCAGTCAACAAGACTTGTGAATGTCTCACACACTGCACAGTACGCTGTACATGGGCATGACGTCAAATCCACACCAACCAATGGGATCCCGGACACAGTCACACACCAATGAAGAAGGCAAGCTCACCCACAAACAACACACATAGACAACTTCCAACATTGCAGCTCTGACCCTGAGGAGTGGCAGCAGTCACACACACAACATGTCACAATCACTGGAAGCTAACACAAACTGTAAATTACATGACTTGTGTAACCAACAAGTGCCAAGGGGAATCCTGACTGTGTCTCATCTGCGTTTGCCCACAAACTCAGCCCTGACAGCAAACACACCTATGGATGACACCCTGATCACCAGTAATGTGCCATGCACCCACATCACAGAGCACCCAGGGAGAAGATTTGGGGGAACATTGCTCAACTCAGCAAGCATCACAAACAGGAACATCACTAGGGCCCCCAGCCTGCGTAGCAAAATGGAAGTGAACACACACAGACATGCTCACACAACACACACCTTGGGCTCAGGCAATGTCACAGAATTACACACTGCCATGAGGGGACTCCACTCCTGTGTAAGAAAAGCTGTGCCATACGTTGTCTCTGCAGGGCGCTATCATGTCAGCAGAACAATTGGTCATTCAGTCAACAATTAGCACAAAATGAAGGCTCATGTCACATCAGCCTGGTCATGGCATTGTCACCCAAATCATCTGCACCGATCAAATACACGTGTATAGCAAGTTGCACTGATACCACAGATGAGTCCTTCCCCATTGATGCCCAAACATGCATGTCCAGTGGAGATGGTCACACGGTCAGGGAAATAGACCAATTGAACAATGGCAAGCACATCTGATGTGCAGGGGTGTAAGCCGCAGATGTGATATTGAAAAAACAGGTAGGGAATCCCATTTGCAAATATGGAAAACATGACACCCTCATATTGCTGCAAAGGATGACAAGGCTACACACCAGGATAGGACACATTCCCCCTGGACCACATGGGGTCCTGCACAGTAACACTTCATTTACCTGACATCAAAAATCAACATCACTGCAGCAATGGCATGGTTAGCATCATCAACATCATGTACATCTGAAGCAAAACCACTAGAGAACTGAAAATAGCTTTATTCAGCATATGTTATTTGGAAAATTAAAGTCCAGAAAAAACACAAAGGCCAATGGCCAGTCCATGAATAAAGTCCAAACAGGGTGACAGTGGCAGATGTCACCCTTGCTTGCCTGCACTGCTAGGGACCAGGGACATTCCCTCGGAGGGGCATACGGGGGGGCAGGCCAGGCACCGCAGGGACAGGATCAGGGCTCACCAGAAGGAGGCAGGGAAGGGCTGGCTGGTGCTGGAGAGTCACTGACAACTGCAGTGGAGGTGTCTGACATGGTGTGTGCCGGCACAACTGGGGGGCATGAGTCAGATGGTGTGGGTGCCGGCACAACTCCAGTGGGCTGGCCAGATGGAGAGGACAGGTTCCCCACTGCAGTGCCCAAGTCAGACGGGGTGGTAGTGGTCTCCACTGCAGTGCCCATCTCCAGGGGAGTAGAATCGGGTTCAGGTAAGGTGGGCAGGACAGAGGAGGAGGACACGGTCTCCACACCAGTGGCACTAACATGTGCAGCGGGGGGTGTGGTGCTGGAAGAGCAAGTGGTAGGTGGAGAAGGCCGGATCATTTTGGGGATGGTGTATCTGTGGGTCGGGGAACCTGGGGCAGGGTGTGGTGGGGGAACCTGTGTTGTGGGGGCCTGAGGGATGGAGGAAGGAGACTGTGTGGTTGACTTGCAGGGCGGTGGCGGGGTCTTGCTCTTCTGGGACCGGGGGGACTTGCGGGTGGGGGCCCCCATCTGTCTGCGCCTGGGGGAGGGTGTCCGGGGGCGAGGGGCACTCCCCTCTGTGTGGGTGGACTTCCTCTTCCCCCTGTATGCTGGATCAGCGGGATCGGAGGGGAAGAGGCCAAGGTCACAGAGGAAGAGCTGCTGTGTAGGTGGGGTTGCAGGTGAGGCAAGGGAAGGGGTCTTGGAGGGAGAGGATTTGGAGGACTGCGGAGTGACTGTGGATGCCTGTGTGTGTGTCTGTTCCCCATCCCCTGTGGGTGTGGTATCAGTCCCCTGAGGATGCTTGTGTGCACGTCTTGCCTTTGTTTTGGGTGTTTCTGTGCTGCTCGTGTCTGTGTGTTTGGGTGATCGTGCAGGTGTGCATGTGCTTGGGACAGGTAGGGTGCCAGGAAGTGTGGATGGGGCAGAGGTAGGAGGGGTGAGGGACTGTTGGAGGAGGGACACTGCTGCCGTCAGGGAGGAGTCCATGGACTTATTGCTCCTCTGTAGGGCAGACATACCCGTCGAGATGCCCTCCATGAACAACACCAGCTGTGTCAACAGAGTGGTGTGTGCATGGAGGACACTCAGCATTGCTGTCTGCCCTACATGGAGCTGGCGAAGTAGGTACACAGACTCCTCACTCAGGGCAGCAGGGGACACAGGGGCAGGGAATGAGGTGTCTGGCACGAAGGAGACACGCTCCCGAACACGGGAGCCTTCACGGACCTCTGGAATGGGAGCCAATGGGAGGGCGGTGGTGGTGGTGGTGGCGGGGCCAGACATACTAGCTGGGGTGTGGTGGCTGCTGATACCCGCCTCCACAAGGGAGTCATCCTCCGAGCTGCTGTGGTCCTCAGCTGAGGTGGATGGTGCTGAGGACTCCTCGGTGTGGCTCCCCTCGCCCTCCGTGCCACTGGTTCCCTCCGACCACTCATCGGCTGCTGACCCGGTCTGGCTCTGCAGCTCATCCTGGTCCATGTAGCTGTCCCCTCCTGTGGCCGTGGATGTATCTGCAAACAATTAGGGAAACAGACAAACATCAGTCACCTGCACTGACCGCACACACCACAGTAAGTACAGCACATTACAGAGCAAGCCCTGGCATCCTTAGTTGAACATTGCCAAAAGTCCTCACACAGATTAGGAGAAGCCAATTGTCAGTATGATGGTCAACCATGGAACTCACACCCCCTCCTGCCCTAGCACCCATCTGTCTGGTGCCTGTCTGATGGTAATACCCCAGTGTGGACACATGCACCACCTACACAGTTGTTGGACATTGCAGAGAACACGGTGAAGTATGTGAACATGCACACATCACATCTCTTGCCACTGAGTCAGTACAGGTGTCCGGATAAAGGGATGGCCAGAGTCTAATTAGAAATGCATGTGATGCATACCAGCACCAGACACCATGATGCACCCATGTCCGGATAGTCAATGCCACAATGGGGTGCATGTTGCACATGTCATTCCCCTGCAGGATCACTCTTAGGAAGTTTAATGCCATGGCACAGGCATGCCTGCAAAGTCATACATCACTGTCTCCAGTCACATGGGCATGGCAGCCAGCCAACAACAGTCTGCACTGTGTCACAATCCTAGGACATGGGGAATGCAAGTTATGTAGCTGACAAGTGCACATGTCCATCCCCCACAAACCACATCATCTGAACTCTTATTTGTCCACGTCATACCAATTGGACATATGGGAGACATGAAACACAACTCTCTGAACCTGAGCACCTCACAGTCTGCTGTGAATGAAAAACAGCTGCCTGAAATTCGCAGTCGCATACACCTGTGTGCACAGTCAAGTGATCAAACACCTATAAGTCACAGAAGTATCGTCTCTCATGGTCACATCTCAGATGGCATGCTGAGCCCTAACCGATAAACATCCCAGTAGTCCTGACAACGAAGCCACAGCACAATGACGCAGAGGCAGACACCTGAGGGAACATTTCACTGATCACAACATGTCAGCTGATACACAGGAGTGGGAGTACAGAGTGTATTGTATGCCCTGGAGTAGGCATGACTGTCCTGCTCCACCTGAAAGAGGGATGAGCCCTGGACAGTAGGCAGGTGGCTAAGCATGTGTGACACACTTGATATACATACTCCTGAGGCCCAAACATTGTTCCCACCCGCAGCATGGGGGTGTGCCAAATACCCCAGGGACATGTGGTGATTCAGATCAGCAAGTGGACCACATACCAAAGTTACACCCAGATTACATGTCAGGACTTAGGCATTGTGTGAGCAATTGACCCACCCATGAAGCACACCACAAAGTCACAGGAACAAATGCTGTCCCCCACCTTGAGCAAAGCAAAATGCAAGGACACAGTACCCAAGTGACACAATTTCCTGACTGTAAGGTCCACACCTGCGTATCAGATGAGGAGTGGGCATGTCACAATTGAGGGACATGGGTCCTGGACCACAAGACTGATGTACTGTGGAAGTTTAACCAGGCCAGAGGAGGGCACATAGCATGTCAGACAAAGTTCACAGTGCAGTCATGGACTCACCCCCTCCTTGCTGCTGTCTGGCCTTCAGCTGCCCATCCAGGTCAGGGAAGCCCACCGCCAGGATCCAGAGCATGTGGGGGGTCATGGTCCGGCGTCCGCCCCTCCTGCAAGGAGGCGACAGCTTCAGCTGGACCCTTGCGATCCTCCGGGTCCAGCCACGAAGGTCCTGCCACCTCTTCTGGCAGTTGCGGATCCGGCGCTTGTAGACCCCCACGGATCTTACTGCCCGAGTGATGGTCAGCCAGATTTCCTGCTTATGGTGGGCATCAACCTGTGAGGATGACAAAGTGAAAAGGCCATTACTACACATGCAACATATCCGTGCATCACACAGTTGGATATACATGTCTCAATCACAGGGGCATATGATGTACACAGGCAGTGCAACGATGGCTATGAACAGTTTGCCAGCAGTTACTACATGGTATCATTGCATGGGAAGTAAACCTTGTTGGAATGCACTGTTACTGCACTGTACCTGTTCAGTGCATGTGACTACACACTTTGGGGGTGAGAACTACTCAGTGAGCATGCTAGCCAGTGGTGTGCACACTGGAAGTCTTGCTAGTCAGACAACATGCACAATTAGTAAGGCAGTAGACAGCACACTCACCTGCTCCCCTGGTGTCCCATACAGCTTGCTGTACTGTGGAAGGAGGCTGTCCAGCAGGGCCTGGTTCTCCTCAAGGCTGAAGGCTGGGGCTCTCTCCACAGTACGTGCCATTGCAGTAGCCAGAGGATGCAGAGACAGCAGCAGTGTTGGTGGCAGATGTCGTCCTGGAGCATGTAGTGCAGGAAAGTGAGCCATCAGGGGAACAGCCAGCATTATATGTGTGCTGCAGAGGCAGATACTGTCCCATGTGTCCAAAGTGATAGGTCCAAGTCGTTTGCATCTTCTGAATCTGGCCAATCCATGGAATTGCACCACTAATACATGCCCACAGCATCCTTCAAAAGTTCAACTTCATGACACCCATGAATTTGCAACATTGTTGTGGCTGGCCAACTGAATTCACTGCATCAGACTCGTTGAAGCTTCGAAAACGCGTCCATTGCCATGCCAGGCCCCAGCCAATGCGTGCGCACCGATCGGTCCATTGCTGTACAACGCGTATTCTGGGATACAATGCGTACCCACTCACAACAGATGCAATGGGCCGTGCGGGCACACCGATCGGTCCATTGCTGCACAACGCGTACCCGCTCACTACAGATGCAATGGGCCGTGCGGGCACACCGATCGGTCCATTGCTGTACAACGCATATTCCGGGATACAACGCGTACCCGCTCACAACAGATGCAATGGGCCGTGCGGGCACACCGATCGGTCCATTGCTGTACAACGCGTATACCGGGATACAACGCGTACCCGCTCACAACAGATGCAATGGGCCGTGCGGGCACACCGATCGGTCCATTGCTGTACAACGCGTATTCCGGGATACAACGCGTACCTGCTCACTACAGATGCAATGGGCTGTGCGGGCACACCGATCGGTCTATTGCTGTACAACGCATATTCTGGGATACAACGCGTACCCGCTCACAACAGATGCAATGGGCCGTGCGGGCACACCGATCGGTCCATTGCTGTACAACGCGTAGCCGCTCACAACAGATGCAATGGCCAGTGCGTGCACACCGATCGGTCCATTGCTGTACAACGCGTACCCGCTCACTACAGATGCAATGGGCCGTGCGGGCACACCGATCGGTCCATTGCTGTACAACGCGTACCCGCTCACAACAGATGCAATGGCCAGTGCGTGCACACCGATCGGTCCATTGCTGTACAACGTGTACCCGCTCACTATAGATGCAATGGGCCGTGCGGGCACACCGATCGGTCCATTGCTGTACAACACGTACCCGCTCACTACAGATGCAATGGGCCGTGCGGGCACACCGATCGGTCAATTGCTGTACAACGCGTATTCCGGGATACAACGCGTACCCGCTCACTACAGATGCAATGGCCAGTGCGTGCACACCGATCGGTCCATTGCTGTACAACGCGTACCCGCTCACAACAGATGCAATGGCCAGTGCGTGCACACCGATCGGTCCATTGCTGTACAATGCGTCCCTGTACAGGTCACTCGCATATGTCACCATGCTTGTCACTGGTGAACGTATGCCAGCCACATATACTTGCCAGGGACTCAGGGGCACACCTACAACACCACACCCAGTCCACACTGTATCCTAAGGCATGTAAGGCTGCATTACCTTTTCTGTGAATGGGGGTAAACATGTGGTTTTTGGGGTGGCACTTGGGGGCAGCCACTCCCAGGCTGTGCACGTGTTCATGGGGACAGGATCCTTTGTGTGTTGTGCACATGACCACTGTGATGTGCAAGTGTTCATTTCGGAGCATGTGGCATGGTCACATTTCCAGGTTGTGTATGTGTATGACATGTCACATACCCCCAGAGTCCCATGTGGGAAGGCATGTACGTCACAGGGTGACCCATTGCCACAATAGTGATGGACCTCCACAGTCTGTGTGCATGTTGTGTTTCCGATGTCTCTGATTCCATGTGCACAATGGGAGACAGTCTCCACATCAACGTTGTTTGTGCATGGACTTTGATGTTGTGCGTGTGTGTGTCACAGACGTCCATGTCTGTCCTGCGGAGGCAACAGGGGCCACTACCTGTGGGAGTTATGTTTATTTTTCTGACGTGTACATGATACGCCATGTCATGCCAGTGTCCATGTAGCAAGACAGGGTCACTGGGAATCTACCTTTCAATGAGCTGTGATGCCTGTGGCGCATCTGTCCAGACATGTCACTGTGGTGTGTGTGTGGAATGTGACAGCAGTAAATGGGTACTGTGACACAGCCTAATGGTTTCCCATAGCACAATCTGGAACCTGTTGTCAACACATGTTGAACTGAGATGTTAGATGATGTCCATGTAGGTGCCATATATGTCCATACAGAACGGCACACACATCAAGTACTTGTGTCTCGTAATGATGTATCATGTGAAATTGAGTATGGTGAATGGCACATATGTGGGGTGACTGACAATCTTTCTTTCTTCACCTATGCACTGCAGGGCACCAGCTGTGCATAGACCATTCCCTGACCTGGCAACGATGGTGGAACGTGACAGCATCCGACGGTACCGCTTCACCAGGCAGCTGATTGAGGATTTGGCAGTGCGCTTGGCCCCACATTTGCAACCTGGCCGGCCGTACCCTACAGCGCTGACCCCCAAGGTGAAGGTGATGGCAGCCCTACACTTCTTTGCCACCGGTACCTTTCAACACACTGTTGCGACTGCTGGTGGGATGTCACAGACTATGTTCAGCCGTGTGCTATGCGATGTTTTGGCGGCAATGTTGAGATGCCTGAACCAGTACATCTATTTCCCTACACGTCAACAACTCACTGACGTCAAGAGTGACTTCTATGCCCTGGGGAGGATGCCACATGTCATTGGCTCCATTGATGGGAAACATGTGGCTTTGGTACCACCACAGGCACATGAGCAGGCATACAGGAACAGGAAACATTATCATTCGAACAATGCTCTGGTGGTATGTCTTGCAGATATGAGCATCTCACATGTGTGTGCCCGTTTCCCTGGTTCGGCACACGATGCCTACGTGATGAGGAGTAGTCGCATCCCGAGGATGATGTCACAGATGCAGAACCAGCGTGCCTGGCTTGTCGGTGTGTACTAACTTTGTACCATTGTGTGTGTTCTGCTATGTTGTATTCCGCCCTCTTTTCCAACTCAGCTAATGTGCAATTGTCTGTCTGTAGGTTACTCCGAATACCCCAACATGCTGTGGTTGCTGACACCCCTCAGGAACCCTGTGACACCAGCCCAGATGCGCTACAATGAGGCACATAGTCGGACCAGGAGAGTGATCGAGCGGACATTTGGTCTCCTGAAGAGCCGCTTCCACTGCCTGGACAAGACAGGAGGGGCCCTCCCATATGCCCCAGCAAAGGTGTGCAAGATTGTCATCGTCTGCTGCATGCTACACAACCTGGCAGTGCGAAAGGAGTTGCCTTTCATCCTGGATGACGATGACCAACATCCGCCACCTGTGGAGGATCCTGGCCTGGGCCACGATGCCAGTGATGATGATGATGATGATGATGGTGATGTCCGCTCACAGCTCATCACCAACTTCTTCAGCTGAATGTGAGTATCCAGAGATGTCATGTCAATTATGTGTGTTTGCGTGATATGTGTTGGTGGTGCTCTGGTGCTGTTTGAGTGTGGCCATGTGCTACTTGACTGGAAGCGTGCAGCGATGTGTCCTTACAGGTAGTCTGTACTCCCCAACAGTGTTGACATGCTAACTTGGTTTTCTGTGAGTATCTTGTGACATGTATTGGCCATGAGTATTGCAGTTCTATCCTGTTCTTCCGTGCTTTTGACTGTGTGTCATGTCTGTCCTTCACAGGTTACTTTCAGAGTTGTTTGGTGAACTGTGATCCCCCAACACCATGATTCAACTTCCAGGGTGGAAGCAGTCGTTTCCCTACAGGTGATGTGCCACATACCCCTGGACTTTATTTCTTCTACACTTGTTGACTGTGTGGCCACTGCCACGTAGGATTACCTTGCATCTGTAGTGGAAACAACATGTTGCAAATGTGTAATAAACCTGTGCTTCACTTTGGGTTGTGCGTTGTCTGTGGTCACACATCTGACTGATATGTGCTTACTGCACCTGTGGGCTAGTTAACACAGACTGTGAATAGGTGTGGTGTCTGTGCATTCCACTGTATTTCCTGGCAACATCAGTGTAGGCGATGAGTCTGATGGCCCTGGTGTGTATGTGTTGTGTAGCCCTAGTGGTGTGTCTCCCTCATATGTGTCACGTCGCCATGACTCACATGACGGTGTTGAACTTGCTGTAGCAGTTAGCATGCACAGTGTCATTTAGCAGATCACCATCTACATGACAAAAACCACGTTGGAATCACAACAGAGGCAAGTATGGTGTATTAGTGAGTTTATTTACAAACATGTGTGAGGATAGTGCACAGGATGGTGGGTGCTGTACATTGGGATTGGAATCCAAAGTTCCCAGATGAGTTGGAAGGCTTGGTAGCAGAAATGTCCTGAGTAAAGTCCACAGTCATCTGATACATTGGGCCAACTTAAGCTCCCCATGTCATGTGAGAGAGTTGTGTTGCATTCGACAGGGTAAACAGTTTGCACACAAAGGAGAATTTCCAGAACAGGTGTTGGGTTCCTGGGGGATGTACATGGCCATCGGCCTCTCAGTTTTCCTTCCTCGGACGACCCCTCTTCTTCCGGGGGGACCCTCACGTGCAGGCTGCTGCGGTGCAGAGGACTCTCCGCCAGAGTCCTCCTCCCTCCCTGTGGCAGTTGCAGCTGTTGCAGCACCAGATGTTGTGGGCACACAGGGAGGTGTGGCCATGTTGGTGCTAATCTGGCGGAGGCATGTCAATATGTCCCTATGCACCGCTGTCAGTTCTTCCAATGTGTCCCACTTGGACTCCATGCCAGACATGTGTGTCTCCACACGGGACATGTGTGTCTCCACACGGGACATGTGTGAGTCCAAGCGGGCATGATGGACAGCCTGCTGCTGTTGAATGTCCTTGAGGATCCCCACTACCTGGCTGACCTCTCCGGTGCTATTCTGGTACGCCTCAGCAATGCGTGCCAGTTGTGGGTCATCATGCAGTCCAGGCCCCTCTGCAAACAGCGACCTATGTCTACCACCCCTCCCACCACCCCTGGCGACACGTGCGGGACCTGTGGTGGCACGCACAGGTGACCGTAGGCCCACTTGGGGGTTGTTACTGGGCTCGTTGTCCGTTGCTCCACGTTGGGCCGGGGTCCCTGTGCTGTTGTCATCGGTGGTCCTTGGTCTGTCCATGTTGGCAGGGGTGGTCTGTGTGTTGGCAGTTGTTGGAGGGGTAGGTGCAGGGGGTGCAGATGTTGGTCCTGCTGGTGCTGCATGATGACTCGCACCGGAGGGGCCAGGTAGGTCTTTGCCATCCGAGGAGTGCAGAGGCTGTTCCACACCATTGAGCTCAGTGTCCCCCGGAGCCTGGGACAGGGACTCCTCCTCGTCTGCTGCTGTGTCCCCATCATCACCTGTTTTTGGAAGAGACACACAATGTATGTTATGTTTCTACGGGCATCAATGGTTCACACACCTGACAGTTGTGACTGTACCTCTGGATGCGGGCCTGTACATTGCATTGTCCTAAGTTGTCACAGTCAGAGGTTGATATTGGTGTAGCACATTGTCCTGCCAACCTGAAGCTTTTCTATGTGAATGTTGAGGTGTGTGCATGGACAGCATTTGTGGTATTTGGTGGACATTCGGCCCTCCTTCTCCACCCAGCCCAGTTATCCCACCATGGAACGTGCTTCCATTGCAGGGAGTGCAAGTTGGCTTTCAGGATGTCAGTCAGTGGTGTCCTGCTGTTGGTTGGTGCACAGTTCCCAGCATGGGCTTGTGCTCCCCACAGCAGTACCCAGTGTCAGCCATCTTGTCAGTTGTTTTCCACTCCCTGTGATGTGAGCATGGTTCAGAGTGGTGTTGATGGGCCAATTGTGAGGGTGACCAATATCTGTGACTACAACTCCCATCATGCTATGGCCTACACCCCCTTTCCCAGCATGCCCATACTTCCTTCCTTTTGACTCTGCTTCCCTGTGGGGAAGTGTGCCTGTGCTGACAGGATGGCTGACAGTGTTGTCCTGGCGTTTGTTTGGCTACAAGTCCCAAGAGTGTCCCTGTGCTTCACACAGCATTACCCAGTGTGGTTGTTCTTTGTGGGATATTTAATTAGAGTGTGAGGCAATGCATTCTCCCAGGTGAGTTGTGTGGAGTTTGTGTTAAGGGGGTGTGTGAGAAAAGCTGCTGGTGACTATGGTCAGAGCTGTCAGTCCTCCTTCCCACCCAGCCAGATATCCCACCATGGAACGTGCTTCTATTGCAGGGAGTGCAAGTTGGCTTTCAGGATGTCAGTCAGTGGTGTCTTGCTGTTGGTTGGTGCACAGTTCCCAGCAGGGCCTTGTGCTCCCCACAGCAGTACCCAGTGTCAGCCATCTTGTCATTTCTTTTCCACTCCCTGTGATGTGAGCATGGTTCAGAGTGGTGTTGATGGGCCAATTGTGAGGGTGACCAATATCTGTGACTACCACTCCCATCATGCTATTGCCTACACCCCCCTTCCCAGCATGCCCATACTTCCTTCCTTTTGACTCTGCTTCCCTGTGGGGTAGTGTGCCTGTGCTGACAGGATGGCTGACAGTGTTGTCCTGGCGTTTGTTTGGCTACAAGTCCCAAGAGTGTCCCTGTGCTTCACACAGCATAACCCAGTGTGGTTGTTCTTTGTGGGATATTTAATTAGAGTGTGAGGCAATGCATTCTCCCAGGTGAGTTGTGTGGAGTTTGTGTTAAGGGGGTGTGTGAGAAAATCTGCTGGTGACTATGGTCAGGGCTGTCAGTCCTCCTTCCCACCCAGCCAGATATCCCACCATGGAACGTGCTTCCATTGCAGGGAGTGCAAGTTGGCTTTCAGGATGTCAGTCAGTTGTGTCCTGCTGTTGGTTGGTGCACAGTTCCCAGCAGGGCATTGTACTCCCCACAACAGAGCACCATTGTCAGACATCTTTGAAGTGGCTTTTCACTGGCTGTGAGGTGTGCATGCTTCAGCGTGAGCTTGCTGGGCCATGTGGGTGGGGGATGTTGAGCTGTGACTACCACTCCCATCATGCTATTGCCTACACCCCCCCTTCCCAGCATGCCCATACTTCCTTCCTTTTGACTCTGCTTCCCTGTGTGGTAGTGTGCCTGTGCTGACAGGATGGCTGACAGTGTTGTCCTGGCGTTTGTTTGGCTACAAGTCCCAAGAGTGTCCCTGTGCTTCACACAGCATTACCCAGTGTGGTTGTTCTTTGTGGGATATTTAATTAGAGTGTGAGGCAATGCATTCTCCCAGGTGAGTTGTGTGGAGTTTGTGTTAAGGGGGTGTGTGAGAAAAGCTGCTGGTGACTATGGTCAGAGCTGTCAGTCCTCCTTCCCACCCAGCCAGATATCCCACCATGGAACGTGCTTCCATTGCAGGGAGTGCAAGTTGGCTTTCAGGATGTCAGTCAGTGGTGTCTTGCTGTTGGTTGGTGCACAGTTCCCAGCAGGGCCTTGTGCTCCCCACAGCAGTACCCAGTGTCAGCCATCTTGTCATTTCTTTTCCACTCCCTGTGATGTGAGCATGGTTCAGAGTGGTGTTGATGGGCCAATTGTGAGGGTGACCAATATCTGTGACTACCACTCCCATCATGCTATTGCCTACACCCCCCCTTCCCAGCATGCCCATACTTCCTTCATTTTGAGTGGACTTCACTGTGTGTGAGTGTGACAGCAATGGCAAGATTGCTGGCAGTGGTGTCCTGCTGTTGGTTGGTGTACAGTTCCCAGCAGGGCCGTGTGCTCCCCACAGCAGTACCCAGTGTCAGCCATCTTGTCAGTTCTTTTCCACTCCCTGTGAGGTGTGCATGCTTCAGTGTGAGCTTGCTGGGCCATGTGGGTGGGGGATGTTGAGCTGTGACTACCACTCCCATCATGCTATTGCCTACACCCCCCTTCCCAGGATGCCCATACTTCCTTCCTTTTGACTCTGCTTCCCTGTGGGGTAGTGTGCATGTGCTGACAGGATGGCTGACAGTGTTGTCCTGGCGTTTGTTTGGCTACAAGTCCCAAAAGTGTCCCTGTGCTTCACACAGCATAACCCAGTGTGGTAGTTCTTTGTGGGATATTTAATTAGAGTGTGAGGCAATGCATTCTCCCAGGTGAGTTGTGTGGAGTTTGTGTTAAGGGGGTGTGTGAGAAAAGCTGCTGGTAACTATGGTCAGAGCTGTCAGTCCTCCTTCCCACCCAGCCAGATATCCCACCATGGAACGTGCTTCCATTGCAGGGAGTGCAAGTTGGCTTTCAGGATGTCAGGCAGTGGTGTCCTGCTGTTGGTTGGTGCCCAGTTCCCAGCAGGGCCTTGTGCTCCCAACAGCAGTACCCAGTGTCAGCCATCTTGTCAGTTGTTTTCCACTCCCTGTGATGTGAGCATGGTTCAGAGTGGTGTTGATGGGCCAATTGTGAGTGTGACCAATATCTGTGACTACAACTCCCATCATGCTATTGGCTACACTGACTTCACCAGCATACACAAAATTCCTTACTTTCAGTGAGCTTCCCTGTGAGGTGGTGTTCTAGTGGTGGCAAAATATCTGACTGTGTTTGTTGGTTAGATTTGTGACACTGCCTTGCTGTATTTGTAGTTATGTTTGTACATATCTTGACACAGTTACATGTCACTATGAGATGGCATGTATTGTGTTTATCTGACTGACAGACAGATCTTGGGGTGATTATCGTTTGATTGCTGTGTATTTGCTAAGGGTGCATGGTTTGACTATCCCCTTGACAGTGATGTGTGTGTATTGTCACACAATATTGGGTATATTAGTTGTGTACTCACCAGGCTCTGGGATGTTTGATAGTCCATATACGCTCACTGGTGGTAGGATGGCCCGCACCTTCTCCTCCCAGGGCCTGAGGTATAGTGGTTTGGCAGGAGGGCCACTGCCGGTGTGCTGACTCAGGATGTAATCCTTCTTTAGTAGGTCCCTGACCCTCCTGCGCATGTCATACCACCTGTTCTGGATGTCTTCCTTTGTGCGCAAACATGGTGATTGTGCGTTTACCCTGTCGACGATCCTCTGCCACATCTTGATTTTCTGCGACATGGGGGTCTGTTGTACCAAACAACTGGGGCTCTACCCTGAGGATCTCATCTACCAGGACTTCCAATTCACTGTCTAGGAACTTTGGATTCTTCTTTAGGGGCATGGTGATGGGTGGTGGTGGGGATTGATGTGTGTGTGTGTGCAGGTGAGGGTGTGTGAGTGTAGGTTTTGCTGGGTGTATGTGAGGATGCTATTTGTTGAGGTGCTAATGGTGTGTGGCTTGTGTGATGGATGAGCTGTGAGTGTGTCAGTGGTTGCTGTGTGATGGTGTTCTGTGCTGGCAGGTCAGTTGAATTTGCAAAGGATCATGGTAGGGATTTGTGGCCTTTATATAGGTGGAGTTGGGGGTGTGTCCTTGTTCCATGTTTTTTTTCCCTGTATTTATTGACTTTGTCATTGCTTGTTAGGCCCTTTTTTTTGTTTTTTTCCTTAGTATTTTTTGTGCATGTAGGAGACGTTCTTCGGACCTAGTAGGACGCAGCAGTTGTCTCGTGCGAGCTTCTCCGAGTTGTCCACGCTGTGTTTCTGCAGGGTTTCTTGTGCGGCGTACGCGTAGGTCGCCGAGTATTGGCTTCCTTCGGCTGGCTTTTGTATGCGTGTCGGTCGTTCGGCTTGCGCTCCGTGCGACTCGGTCTGTTTTTCCACGCATTGCATCGTACTGCGCGGGTCGGAGTTCGCGGGTACATTTCGTTCGGGTTGATTCCTGGTGCGTGTCGGTCGGTTCTATTCGCGTGGTTTCCCGGCCGGATAGCTTGTTTCCGTCCGGTTCGGTCGTTCGGCTTGTGTTCCGTACGAGTCGGTCGTGATTCACATGCATTTCATCGTACTTCCCAGGTCGGGCAACGCCGGTACGTGTCGGTCAGACTATATTTCCGTACCGAGTCGGTCGGTATTTTTTCCGGCCCGAATCGGAATCGGCCACTTTGTAGTCACAATTGAGGGGCTGATTCCGATTCAGGCCGGAAATCTCCCCGACCGAGCCGGACCCGGAGAGATTTCCGACCGAATTGGACTCTAGCAGTCCGACCGAATGAGTACGATGCGCACGCATGCTATCGGACTCGATTCGGTCGGCCTCTCATTGAAGTCAATGGAAGCCGGTCGTACAACGCGTACGCGGGCTCCCATTGACTCAATGGGTGCGAGGCGAACGAGGGCGCCCCCTACAGCGGGTTCGCGTCGATGCGGTTCGCGACTCGCGTGGCTACGCGTACAGGGGGGTCCGACACGGACCCCCAAAGTCCGGCTCCGACAGCTGTTTCGAGCCGGACGGTGCGGGTCGGTCGGACTGCTCAAGGCGCGCATCGTACTTGCCCGGCCGGGGAACGTCTCGAGTCGGTCGGTGCGGTTCGGACCCGTGAACGAGTCAGTCGGCGATTTCGCGTGCGCTCGCATCGTACTCGCTCGGCCGGACGCGCGTTCGAATCCGTCGGGAATCAGGGCTCCGAATTGGATCCGGTAATGCCGAGTCCGATTCGGAGCCCTACCGGCCGAGATCGGAATCAACCCCTTAGTAGCGCGATCGGATAGTAAGACTGGCACTGTAGGGGATTCTTGCCAGGGTTCAGAATCAGTGTAATAATAGCCTCGTTCCAGGATTCTGGGATTGGTAAACCTATAGCAAGTATAGACTTAAAGAATTTAATCCAGGCCAAGATAATTCTCTCTGAGGTTAACATATAAAATTTGTTAGGGATCCCGTCTGGCCCTGCGGATTTCCCTCTTTTTAACTTCCTGATTATTGTCAAGATTTCACTACCTGTAATTTCTTGAGACAGATACTGCTGCTGGGCTTTAGTGAGCCTGGGGAGATGTTTTTCAATCAACCAGTTGTCTAAATCTTCTCTGTCTATACTTAAGGTTTCTGAATACAAGTCCTGAAAAAAGTTGCTCAAGGCTGCCTCAATTTTACTGCTCTCCTCAGTGGTTACATTCATCTCCTCATCCCGGATCCTCCTCAAGCAATTCCTGCTTCTATCTATCTTCGCTTTCCAGGTTAGCAACTTTCCACAAATCTCCCCATGCGCAAACTCCCTAGCTTTGCAAACTTCCCATTGTTGTCGCACCTTCTCCTCTATTTTCAATTTAAACTTTAACTTCAGGTCATCCAGTGTTTCTTCTAATCTCTTTCTTTCATCCCCACTTATATTGTTTTCCTTTAGCACATCTGCTGATCTTGCAATCTCCTCTTCAAGCTGCATGAACTGTGCCTTTCCTTCCTGTTCCAGGTTACTGAGAGATTGTTAAGGGTTCCCCTTAGCCATGCCTGCTATATATCCCAGACCATATGCATGGGGGCAGAACTCCTCTGTACCCCTCATTACCTCTGAAACAATTTTGGGCTTTAGGAAGATTCTCCTGTTAACCATCCACCTCCTGATCTGATTGCAACCTTTCAGCTTAATTTTTGAAAATATTGCTGCATGATCAGATAGGTGGATGGGCAGATCTTCTATCCCCAGGACTTTCTCCGCCTCTTTACTATGAATAAAAAAAATACTCTAATGTTGCGTAGTGGCTGTTTTTCCCACTGCAAAAGGTGTAGTCTCTACTGCCCCCCTTTACCATTCGTCACACTTCACAAATGTTAATGTTCTCTACCATGGTGAGGAGATATGCCCTAAATCATGGAGAATTAATTTGAGTATGTTTAGAGGACCTGTCCAAGTTATCATTCCATCAGCATGTTGAAATCCCCTCCTAAAATAATTGGAGCATTAAATTCCACCAATAGAGAAAATACCTGGGTCAGTGGGGTGACATCGTCCGTGTTTGGGTCATAATAACTAACTAAGGTGTATGTATTTTGCTTAACTTTATTTCAACAATTATCCAAAGTCCGCCCTCATCTGATCTGTACCTCACTATTTCCACTCTTAAGTTTGCCTTGAACAAAATAGCAATTCCTTTAGTGCAGTATGGTTGATCAGTAACTACCACATTCTCCACCATCTCTGTTTTGAGAAGAGTTCTTTATACTCCTGCCTCAATAAATGGGTTTCCTCAAGCATAATGATTTGGGATTTATTCTCTTTTAAGTATTGCAGAATCAGGAGTAGTCTTTTCTTCACCTGCAAGCCATTTAAATTCCAGCATAGAATTCCAAGAGCCTGCCCACCATTCTGATTACCCAGCCCTCCATTTGTGTACTCGTGCTTTATCTCAATGTGGGTATTGATACACAAAGTTTCTCTTACAGTACTGCTACTGTGATTTGAGGACATGTCCTTTTTTCATTTTTTCCCCCATTCTCCCCACCTTGTGTACACCCCCCGTGGGGAACCCTCCCGTATCTATCTCTTGGCATTCCCTTATGCCTATTTGAGCTCACTCCCGGGAGTGACATTTTATACATTTTTACTTGGCCACATTATTTGCATTAATCTGACCGTCCTCCCTTCTTGGCCTGTGCAATAAATTTGTCCACCTCCTCCGGGTCTGAAAGGTTGTGCATTTTGTTCTCCCACATAACTTTCAAAATCGCTAGGAATCTCAGTTGAACACTAGCACCCATCTCCCGCAACTCCTCCATTTGCTTCCCCAGTTCCCATCGCCTAACCGCTGTTGCTCGGGAGATATCTGACCTAATCTTAAATGTGACCCCCATTTCCTGTATTGATTTTTCTTTCAAGGTTAGGCCCAGGATGTTTTCCTTTACTTAGTAGGATAAGAAATTCATCAGTATCTTCCTGGGCTTCATTTGCCCTGTATGCAATTTGAATGAGTTCCTTTGTACCCTCTGAATTTCTGTCCCAAAGTCGATTGATGGGGCATCTTGATGATAAGTTTTCACTAACAAACTAATTAAAAAGCATTTAATGTCAGCTCCTTCCGCACCTTCGGTTACCCCCAAAACTGTAATATTATTTCTCCAGGAATTGTTTTCTTTCCTTTCTAGCCTCTCTAGCTCCTGCATCCTCAGAGCTAGACCCTCTATCTTCTCCTCTAGGTTTGAGGCAAGCCACATGTATGTCCCTCTGATTAGACTCAGAAATTGAGAAGCGGTCTTTGATTTCAAGAGTTAATTGGCCGAACATTTCCTGCACAAGTTCCCAGCCTTTAACGTTACTACATCCTATTTCTTAATTTTCATTTCCATTTTTAGGAGTGGCGACCTCCCTCTGTTCAGAACCCTTCATAATTGTAATGTCCCCTTTGGCTCATACTGATTCTTCCACTTTCAAAATAGGGGATTGGTTTTGCACAGGGACTGCAGAGTGTATCAAAGAGGCTGCTGTAGTTGCCCCACCTTGCATCCCAGCCTCCATACTCTAGGGTCCTCTCTCACCTTTATCTTGGGCAGTACTCTCTTCGCCTCCACCTGCCCCTTGAGTTCTTTCGTGATCTTTCAGGTCAAGCTTTACCTTAAAAAAGGACCTGATGGCATAATTCTGGTGGCTTTAATGTTTGGAGAGGTTATTCTCTCCTTAGAGGTGATTGTAGATTTATAGAGATTTCCAGATTGGGATTTTTTGGTGGCTCATATGTTACCCCATGATCTCATTGGCTTAACCTGCAGCTTAGCAGGCTTAACAGGCAGCTGTGCGCTACTTCCCTTTTCTGGACCCTTTTCACGTGCTGTCCAATGTGGGTTTAGGGACCTTAGTGTGTAACGGTTGCTGGTAGCTTTCATCAGAGACCCATCCACCTTGTTTTTAGGCCTAGAACAACAAGAGCTTCTATTTTTCAGGGAGGATGAATTACAAAAGGCTGAGGCACTCTTACCCCTTGTCCGCCGGTTGTCTAAGTCCATCAGTTCATTCTGGACAAGAACCCACTATTCCAGAATCTCTTGCTGCATACTTTCCCCCTCTCACCAGTGCTGCCTGCTGCTTGCTGTTGCCTGATATTCACGGCAGCATTCCCCTCTCGTGCTCCCCAGCTGCAGGTGCTTGTGCTGACTCTTCCCTCGCTGCCAGTGCCAACTCCACGACATGGTAAGGCACACTACACGGCCTAAAGCTCCTGGAGTGCCCCGACTACTACAGACCAAAGCAAGCCCTTCTGCACTCTCACCGGCCCCTCGTCCCCACAGGCCCAAAGCCCCCCGTTTAACTGTGACCCCAAGACACACGTGGGGGGATGCAAACACGGAGCGCATCTACTCAAATTACAAAGACCGTCACTCCCAGAGGTAAGAGCTGCCGGCCAGCCAGCTATCCTAGCCGTCTGCCAAGTTCCCATCCTCACTGACACTGAACAAATTGAGAAAAGAAATACAGCACCAGTCTTTGAATTTGTAATTTTTGCCATTCTCTCCTGCTGGTTCAGATGAACGGCACCTCCTGAAGGGGACTGATGAAACCACAATTGTAGGGACTGGGGTGGGTGCAGGTGTTTCCTCTTGGGACAGGGCCTCCCTTTCTGTGGCTGAGTCAGATGTAGTAGGCCCAAGTGTTGTTGGACCTCAGAAAGGGGAATATGTTGCTGGAAAAGCCCTGCACATATGGGTCAAACAATTCTGCAGCACCCCAGTCAGGAACCCCAAATTCGAGTTGAGATTTTCCGTCTGAACATTGTCTTCCCTCTGCAACTGCTTCATCTCACGGAGCTCTGAAAGGACCTGCCTCATCATGTTTTGGGACTGATTGAGGTAGCCTGAGACTTGGTAGATGGTGGCCTGGGTGACAATGAACCCAGAGGCCTCACTTTGCTGGCACACAGATTCCCTCTCACGAACCCTACGCCCCCTGCCCTGTGCCCTTGACCCAGTGTGCCCCATCCCACTGGGTCCTGGCTGAACTGGAGGTGGTGTTGGATCAACAACAGCCAGGACTGTGGGGCACAAGTTTGGCTTGATGTTCCTTAGGACACAGGAAGTGGAGGTATCCAGAGGCTGAGGTGTGATAACAGCAGGGGTAAGCGGTGTAGGTGTGGGCCCAGTGAGACTCACTCGAGCTGTCTGCCCAGGCAGACCAGATGGACCATCCTCACCTCATCACCTGGACTTGCAGGAGTGGATTTCTCACTAAAAGCTTGTTCCTGGTCTGGAGTGGAGGTATCATCAGTAGCAACGGCAGATGGTTGTTCCCGTACTCTGGGTGTTTGACCTATTATAAATTACCCAAAAAAAATGTTAAAAGTGTTGATTATACATCAAATACCTTTGAAGCAAATAGTCAAGTAACCTTCAAGGAAAAAGAAAATTAATATAATGATTTAAAATTTCAGTTGCATTATAATAAATTACACACAAAACTACTTATAAAAGGTAGGTAAAATGATGTCCTGAGATGGAAGTATACATAAAATATACCAAATATTCAACACAACACAGAAGAGAGGAGAAATGTGAAATAAACCATTCCAAGGCCTAGCAGTGTCAAATTCTGAAAATTAAATAACTGAGGGTCTGATTTAGATCTTGGCGGATGGGTTACTCCTTCACAACGGTGAGGATATCCCATCTGCTGAAATATAAATCCCATTGGATGTAATGTGATTTATATTTTGGTGGACGGGATGGTGCACAGACAGAATATCGGGTTTAAAATGTCGACAAACACAAATATCGAGTTTTAAATATAGTGATACAGAAATATCGACAGGAAGAATATCGTGGTCAAGAATATCGACTTGCAGGTAAGAAATATCATTTTTGTAAATATCGAAGTTGTTAATATCGTTTGCAAAAATATAGTTGTTTAAAATATTGATGTTTTAATTAGTGTTATGTATTTTAGTATGTATTTTAAAAGTATGTGATCTATTTTTTGTATAAGAATTTGTTTTGTATTTTAATATATGTGTTAAATTTTTAGTAGTTATTAATTATATCTTCATTAAATTTTGCGTTTTTAAGTTCTGTAGCAGGTTGTGGATTTATAGAGAATGGGGTGGGAAGAAATTTAATTATAATAAATTAATGATTATTTTTTATGTATTAGTACTTATTTAATTTAGATTTTATAGTGTTAATTGTGGGAGTTAATTTATTATTAATTATTTATTAATTGGTAGGAGCGGGTTGTGGGTTTATAGGGGAATAGGGTGGGAAGTAATTAAGGGGCCGATTATGATGCGGGCGGATCGCCACCGCCCGCATGGCGGTGGCGATCCGCCCGCCATTTACGTCCGTCCGCCACCAAATTCCCCCCGCCATATTACCATGGCGGAGGGGACACCGGCGGACGGAAAGACCGTCCGCATGTTTTCCGCCCGGCCGATCAGTCGACCGGGCGGAAAGGGATTAATATGGTGGCGGTGTCTGCAAGACACCGCCATCCACATTATGATGCCGGCGGTGATGAGCCTTTCCATGGCGGCGGCGCCGCCATGGAAAGGCTCGCGGTCCCTGACATTGGGGGCCCGTAGCGGGCCCCCAGGTATTTTGGGGGTGGGGGTGCACATGGGGGGTACCTATGGTACCCCCTGCATCTGCATGCACAAGGTGGCAGGCACCGCGCGGTGCCTGTCACGTTGTGCATGCAGATGCACAACATGCATTTCCAGCACTGTGGCGGGCGGTGTTGTGGGCACCGCCCGCCACAATGCTGGAAATGGGGATGCCACCGCCACCGTGGCGGTGGCATCCTAATCACATGTGCGGGACCGCCGCACACATAGCGGGCGGTCCCATTTACCGGGCGATGGCGGGCGGACAAAGTCCGCCCGCCATCATAATCGGCCCCTAAATTATTATAAATTAATTATACATTTTTATGTAATAGTATTTATTTAATTAATATTTTATAGTGTTAATTGTGGGAATTAATGTATTATTAATTACTAATTAATTGCCTGATAATTATTATTAATTAATTAATTGGCATTTATGTTAATTGTGTCATTGTTTTAGGAGCGGGTTGAAGGTTTATAGGGGAATAGGGTGGGAAGTAATTTAATTATAATGAATGAATTAATATTTTGTATTTATTAATATTTATTTCATTTATATTTTAAAGTGTTAATTGTGGGAGTTATTTTATTATTAAATATTTATTCATTGGTTGTTACTTATTATTAATTAATTAATTTTGTAATTAATTATGTTAATTGTGTCATTTTGTTTGGAGTGGGTGGTGGGGTTTATAGGAGAATAGGGTGGAAGTAATTTATTTATAATTAATTAATAATTGTTTGTTAATTAATGCTAATTAATTGATTAAAATTAAAATATGTCAATTGTGTAATTCATTTTTTATGTAAGTTGTGGGGTTTAAAGTGGTAAAGGGTGGGAGGTAAATTCTTTTAAATTAATTAATAAGTTGTTGTTTATTGAAAATAATTTATTAATGTAAAATTATTTATGGAAATTGTGTAATGATTTTTAGGTGTGGATTGTGGTGTTTATTAGGGTAGAGGGTGGAAAGAAATGTATGTTTAATTAATTAATAATTAGTTGATTATTAATATTAATTTATCAATTGATAAATATTTATGGTAAGTGTTTATTGTTATTTTGTGTGTGTGTTTTGGTTTTATAGTGGTAACATTTGGGGAGAAAATTAATTGTTATCTGTTTTAAGTTTTTTAAATTAATAATATTTGTTTAATTGCTAATTAATTATGTTAATTATGGAGGTATATTTAAAAAATATTTAAATGTGAGTTGTGAATTGTGTGGTGCTATAGGGTAGGAAATAAAAAATATTACATTTATGTAATAATTAATGTTTTTGTTTATAAACATTTTCTATTAAAAACTGTTTTTTGTTTTTAAATTATTTTTGAATTTTTAAAAATAATCTTTCTAGGTATTTGTTAGATCTTTTTAACAATCTAATCTGTTTCTATCTTTTGTAATATTTAAAACTTTTCTATATGTTTTTAAAAAAAAATCTTTTGTGTTGTTTTTGTTAATTTGTTTGTTTTTAATTTTGAAATGACTCCAGTGGAAATATTAATTGTTACCCCGCCGCTATCCAACACTTTCCCTACTATTGCACAAACTGGAGTGGGAATACTAGTTTTTACCCCTCCACTATCCAACACTTTTTCTACTGTTGCACTCAGTGGAGTGGGAATAGTATTTTTTACCCCTCCGCCATCCAACACTTTCCCTACTGTGGAACTCACTGGAGTGGGAATAGAAAATTTTACCCCTCCGCTATACAACACTTTCCCTACTGTTGCACCCACTGGAGTGGGAATAGTAATTTTTACCTATCCGCTATCCAACACTTTCCCTACTGTTGCACCCACTGGAATGGGAATAGTAATTTATATCTCTCCGCTATGCAACACTTTTCCTCCTGTTGCACCCACTGGAGCGGGAATAGTAATTTTTACCCCTCCACTATCCAACATTTCCCTACTGTTGCACTCACTGGAGTGGGAATATTAAGTTTTGACCCTCCGCTAACCCAACTTTTCCCTACTGTTGCACTCACTGGAGTAGGAATAGTAATTTTTACCTCTCCGCTATCCAAGACTTTCCCTACTGTTGCACCCACTGGAGTGGGAATAGTAAATTTTACCCATTCGCTCTCCAACATTTTCTTTACTATTTTACTTACTGGAGTGGGAATATTAAGTTTTACCCCTTCGCTATCCAACACTTCCCCTACTGTTGCACCCACCTGAGTGGGAATAGCAATTTTTACCCCTCCACTATCCAACATTTTCCCTCCTGTTGCACTCACTGGAGTGGGAATATTAAGTTTTGCCCCTCCGCTATCTAACACTTTCCCTACTGTTGCACCCACTGGAGTGGGACTATTAATTCTTACCTCTCCGCTATCCAACACTTTCCCTACTGTTGCACTCCTTGGAGTGGGAATATTAAGTTTTGACCCGCCGCTAACCCAACTTTTCCCTACTGTTGCACCCACTGGAGTGGGAATAGTAATTTTTATCTCTCCGCTATCCAACACTTTCCCTACTGTTGCACCCACTGGAGTGGGAATAGTACATTTTACCCATCCGCTATCCAACATTTTCTTTACTATTGTACTTTCTGGAGTGGGAATATTAAGTTTTACCCCTCCGCTATCCAACACATTCCCTACTGTTGCACCCACCTGAGTGGGAATGGTAATTTTTACCCCTCCGCTATCCAACATTTTCCCTACTGTTGCACTCACTGGAGTGGAAATATTAAGTTTTGCTCCTCCGCTATCCAACACTTTCCCTACTGTTGCACTCACTGGAGCGGGAATAGTAATTTTTACCCATCCGCTATCCAACATTTTCTTTACTATTGTACTTACTGGAGTGGGAATATTAAGTTTTACCCCTCCGCTATCCAACACTTTCCCTACTGTTGCACTCACTGGAGTGGGAATAGTAAGTTTTACCCCTCCGCTATCCAACACTTTCCCTACTGTTGCACCCACTGGAGTGGGAATAGTAATTTTTACCCCTCCGCTATCCAACACTTTCCCTACTGTTGCACACACTGGAGTGGGAATAGTAATTTTCACCCCGCCGCTATCCAACATTTTCCCTACTGTTGCACTCAATATAGTGCAAAATGTAATTTTAAAGACTATTAAAACAGTGTATGTTTTAATTTATAATATAATGTTCTTTTATTAGATTTTATGTTATAAGTGTATGTAAATATATCTATATTTATTTGCAAATTTTTATATATTTCTAAAATTATAAAATAAATTACAATTAATAGTTTATTCATTGTTTTAAAGGAAATATATATATTACGTTTTATATATATGTTTGTTTAAATATTTTTTAAATTACATTTATTTTATTATATTTGTTAAAATGTATATTAAATCTAAATAATTTTTTTTAAGTAAATTTTATTATTTAATATATTTAACATTCATTTTTATTTAAATAAAAAAATCGATATTTTGTACATCTATATTTTTTACATCGATATTTCGGTTTCGATATTTTTGTACTTACAATTTTAAATATAGGATGTTGACATTTTTTACATCGATATTTTTGCATCGATATTTGTGTATGGGGATATTTTAGGCATCGATATTCTATCAGTGAACCGGACGGGATTCCCGTCATTGTTGTGACGGAGTAACGCGCACATCGAGATCTTACTCAGGCTCTTTGGGGCCGATCACGATGGCGGGCGGATCCGCCCGCTATCCAGACAACAAATGTATCCGAAAACAACGGTTCTAGCGGGAATACAATAAATCTATACTGGTAATTAAAAATGCACAATCGCGATCAATTAGGGTTAAGGATGTCAGAAAAAGAGAGCCTCGCAGACTTGGTGTTCATAATAATTCTTTTTTTATCCAAATTTTTATAATTCAAAAACAATACATACACCGACCGAGAAGAACCACAATAGTGATTATATGTCCCAAGCAAATGAAACCATCTAATACATTGTGAACAGACATGTGATATATACAGAACTTGGTTTCCACAATTATTGAAAAAGACAACGACCACAACATGAATTGATAATAATTATAGCCTCTGTGTACAATAGTCAGAGCTATTTAAAATGGTTCGCTATCAATCGAGTCGACGACGTTTCGACCCTCTTGCAATGTGGGGTCTCCTCAGGACCAAGGGGTAAGGGACAATCTGATGGTAGTTGGCGGGGGTATGCCCAGACGTGGGTCCCTTGCTCACTTTGCCACTGGATTCAAGCAAGCCTGGCTGATGACGGCTGGAATGCCAGAAACCGGTCCTAGGATGCTTGTTTCCGGTCCAGGGAAGACATGGCTTGGCAGTTCGGGCTGGACTGTTCCCATGAGGCACAGGGTCAGACTGATTTGCATATGGCCATGTCTGAACTGGGGTGGTGGAGTGAGCTAAAGAATGATGATGGATTAAACCCAGATCAGTTGACTGGGGGTGAGTGTTTGATTGGCTCAAACGTTCCGTCCATCATCCCCTTTTGTATCGCTTTGTTCGCCCCAAGTTGGCGGGGGTATGCCCAGACGTGGGTCCCTTGCTCACTTTGCCACTGGATTCAAGCAAGCCTGGCTGATGACGGCTGGAATGCCAGAAACCGGTCCTAGGATGCTTGTTTCCGGTCCAGGGAAGACATGGCTTGGCAGTTCGGGCTGGACTGTTCCCATGAGGCACAGGGTCAGACTGATTTGCATATGGCCATGTCTGAACTGGGGTGGTGGAGTGAGCTAAAGAATGATGATGGATTAAACCCAGATCAGTTGACTGGGGGTGAGTGTTTGATTGGCTCAAACGTTCCGTCCATCATCCCCTTTTGTATCGCTTTGTTCGCCCCAAGTTGGCGGGGGTATGCCCAGACGTGGGTCCCTTGCTCACTTTGCCACTGGATTCAAGCAAGCCTGGCTGATGACGGCTGGAATGCCAGAAACCGGTCCTAGGATGCTTGTTTCCGGTCCAGGGAAGACATGGCTTGGCAGTTCGGGCTGGACTGTTCCCATGAGGCACAGGGTCAGACTGATTTGCATATGGCCATGTCTGAACAGGGGTGGTGGAGTGAGCTAAAGAATGATGATGGATTAAACCCAGATCAGTTGACTGGGGGTGAGTGTTTGATTGGCTCAAACGTTCCGTCCATCATCCCCTTTTGTATCGCTTTGTTCGCCCCAAGTTGGCGGGGGTATGCCCAGACGTGGGTCCCTTGCTCACTTTGCCACTGGATTCAAGCAAGCCTGGCTGATGACGGCTGGAATGCCAGAAACCGGTCCTAGGATGCTTGTTTCCGGTCCAGGGAAGACATGGCTTGGCAGTTCGGGCTGGACTGTTCCCATGAGGCACAGGGTCAGACTGATTTGCATATGGCCATGTCTGAACTGGGGTGGTGGAGTGAGCTAAAGAATGATGATGGATTAAACCCAGATCAGTTGACTGGGGGTGAGTGTTTGATTGGCTCAAACGTTCCGTCCATCATCCCCTTTTGTATCGCTTTGTTCGCCCTAAGTTGGCGGGGGTATGCCCAGACGTGGGTCCCTTGCTCACTTTGCCACTGGATTCAAGCAAGCCTGGCTGATGACGGCTGGAATGCCAGAAACCGGTCCTAGGATGCTTGTTTCCGGTCCAGGGAAGACATGGCTTGGCAGTTCGGGCTGGACTGTTCCCATGAGGCACAGGGTCAGACTGATTTGCATATGGCCATGTCTGAACTGGGGTGGTGGAGTGAGCTAAAGAATGATGATGGATTAAACCCAGATCAGTTGACTGGGGGTGAGTGTTTGATTGGCTCAAACGTTCCGTCCATCATCCCCTTTTGTATCGCTTTGTTCGCCCCAAGTTGGCGGGGGTATGCCCAGACGTGGGTCCCTTGCTCACTTTGCCACTGGATTCAAGCAAGCCTGGCTGATGACGGCTGGAATGCCAGAAACCGGTCCTAGGATGCTTGTTTCCGGTCCAGGGAAGACATGGCTTGGCAGTTCGGGCTGGACTGTTCCCATGAGGCACAGGGTCAGACTGATTTGCATATGGCCATGTCTGAACTGGGGTGGTGGAGTGAGCTAAAGAATGATGATGGATTAAACCCAGATCAGTTGACTGGGGGTGAGTGTTTGATTGGCTCAAACGTTCCGTCCATCATCCCCTTTTGTATCGCTTTGTTCGCCCTAAGTTGGCGGGGGTATGCCCAGACGTGGGTCCCTTGCTCACTTTGCCACTGGATTCAAGCAAGCCTGGCTGATGACGGCTGGAATGCCAGAAACCGGTCCTAGGATGCTTGTTTCCGGTCCAGGGAAGACATGGCTTGGCAGTTCGGGCTGGACTGTTCCCATGAGGCACAGGGTCAGACTGATTTGCATATGGCCATGTCTGAACTGGGGTGGTGGAGTGAGCTAAAGAATGATGATGGATTAAACCCAGATCAGTTGACTGGGGGTGAGTGTTTGATTGGCTCAAACGTTCCGTCCATCATCCCCTTTTGTATCGCTTTGTTCGCCCCAAGTTGGCGGGGGTATGCCCAGACGTGGGTCCCTTGCTCACTTTGCCACTGGATTCAAGCAAGCCTGGCTGATGACGGCTGGAATGCCAGAAACCGGTCCTAGGATGCTTGTTTCCGGTCCAGGGAAGACATGGCTTGGCAGTTCGGGCTGGACTGTTCCCATGAGGCACAGGGTCAGACTGATTTGCATATGGCCATGTCTGAACTGGGGTGGTGGAGTGAGCTAAAGAATGATGATGGATTAAACCCAGATCAGTTGACTGGGGGTGAGTGTTTGATTGGCTCAAACGTTCCGTCCATCATCCCCTTTTGTATCGCTTTGTTCGCCCTAAGTTGGCGGGGGTATGCCCAGACGTGGGTCCCTTGCTCACTTTGCCACTGGATTCAAGCAAGCCTGGCTGATGACGGCTGGAATGCCAGAAACCGGTCCTAGGATGCTTGTTTCCGGTCCAGGGAAGACATGGCTTGGCAGTTCGGGCTGGACTGTTCCCATGAGGCACAGGGTCAGACTGATTTGCATATGGCCATGTCTGAACTGGGGTGGTGGAGTGAGCTAAAGAATGATGATGGATTAAACCCAGATCAGTTGACTGGGGGTGAGTGTTTGATTGGCTCAAACGTTCCGTCCATCATCCCCTTTTGTATCGCTTTGTTCGCCCTAAGTTGGCGGGGGTATGCCCAGACGTGGGTCCCTTGCTCACTTTGCCACTGGATTCAAGCAAGCCTGGCTGATGACGGCTGGAATGCCAGAAACCGGCTCCTAGGATGCTTGTTTCCGGTCCAGGGAAGACATGGCTTGGCAGTTCGGGCTGGACTGTTCCCATGAGGCACAGGGTCAGACTGATTTGCATATGGCCATGTCTGAACTGGGGTGGTGGAGTGAGCTAAAGAATGATGATGGATTAAACCCAGATCAGTTGACTGGGGGTGAGTGTTTGATTGGCTCAAACGTTCCGTCCATCATCCCCTTTTGTATCGCTTTGTTCGCCCTAAGTTGGCGGGGGTATGCCCAGACGTGGGTCCCTTGCTCACTTTGCCACTGGATTCAAGCAAGCCTGGCTGATGACGGCTGGAATGCCAGAAACCGGTCCTAGGATGCTTGTTTCCGGTCCAGGGAAGACACGGCTTGGCAGTTCGGGCTGGACTGTTCCCATGAGGCACAGGGTCAGACTGATTTGCATATGGCCATGTCTGAACTGGGGTGGTGGAGTGAGCTAAAGAATGATGATGGATTAAACCCAGATCAGTTGACTGGGGGTGAGTGTTTGATTGGCTCAAACGTTCCGTCCATCATCCCCTTTTGTATCGAACAGTTTGCGATGACATCAGGATCCTCACACTACATCGAAGCCCATCTGCAATGCTTCCCTGCTCCACGCAGCCCCCTCCACCACGAACAGGACTCTTTGAGCTGGACTGAGAAGGAATCTTTTCAACTGGACTAATCCAGTCCCTGAATCCGATCGGTGCTTGATCATGGTTGGACTGAACTTGTGAGTTTCTGCCAGTCTCACACGTCCAGATAGCTGCAAGTCATGCTTTTGGGCTTTTTGACACTATTTTCACTTAAATCTTTAGAACTGCACATCCCCGGTTCTACTGATTGGATTTTTGTTGTTTTGGTCTTCATTTGTTTATTAAATTGTTTTCGTTTTCTCTGTGCCTTAACTACCAGAGAGTTGAGCACAGATTAATTTGGGATTTGCTTGTGCCTCACTCTGACAAGGTTTATGGTTGCTGCTTGAGTAAGGTTGCACCCACCTCAACTAGTAACCCAATTTCTTACAGCAGCCATGTTGATGCATGTCATGTGTGATGACTTTATGCAGTAGTTTTAGTCAATGATACTGCATGAGCTCGAATTTCTGAGCCTACTCTTGCATAGTTAAAAGTGAAACTACAAGTCCTAAAATGAAATTTGCTGTAGGTTAAAACCCAATGGTGTTTAGACTCACACAAATCAATGAGCCATTTGGTAGGTATGTATGCATGTAAAATAAAAATGACACAATCTAAAAGAGCAATGGAGTGGTACAGAGTAACTCCCTGTGTTCCACTGCAATATTATGTTAAAAAAACATAGGGCATCATTATGATGGCGGGGGGACAAAGCCCGCCCGCCATCCTAACGGAAATAGGGACCGCCCGCCATATGTGCGGCGGTCCCGTGGGGAAGATTAGGATGCGCCCGCTACACTGGCGGGCGCATCCCGCATTTTTAACATTGCGGCGGGCGGTGCTTTCAGCAGCACCTGCCGCAATGGAAAAAATGCATGTTGTGCATTTGCATGCACAACGTGGCAGGCACCGCACGGTGCCTGCCACATTGTGCATGCAAATGCAGGGAGGTACCATAGGTACCCCCCATGTGCACCCCCCGAACACCCTGGGGGCCCGCAACGGGCCCCCACATGCAGCCACCGCATGCCTTTCCATGGCGGCAACGCCGCCATGGAAAGGCACATCACCGCCTGCATCTTAATATGGATGGCGGTGTCTTGCAGACACCGCCACCATATCAAGACCCTTTTCCGCCCGGTCACCTGTTTGACCGGCGGAAAACCGGCGGACGGTCTTTCCGTCCGCCGGTGTCCCCCGCCATACTAATATGGTGGGGGGAAATGGGGGGCGGGCGGTGAATAATGGCGGGCGGATCGCCACCGCCCCTATGGCGGTGGCGATCCGCCCGCCATTATAATAGACCTTATCGGTTGGAAAAAGTAAGGGCAACAGCTGAAGGGAAACCATGGGCCTGCCCAATTTAAATAGTAGTTGCATTTCTATTGCTCCACTTTGGTGCACTTAGGCATCGGCTACAATCTGAATGTATTTGTTTCCTGTCTCTACTCCCTTCCTTCATTATTTATTACAATTGTAGAGAAAACAATTAAAAAATATTGCTAAGTAGAATAGGTGAAATGACAAGTTCAAATATGAAGCAAAATAAATAATAGTTTGCATATTTCGATTATGAAGATAGAAAAAAGCAACAACAACAGTAAAAACAGCTTTCGCACCAGGTCGTGGCCAAGTAAAATGTCCTTCTGTGTCCGCTGTGCTACACTGGAATGGAGATACTTAGGTTTGAGTTTAACAATAAAATCTGAAGGGAGCTTTGAACTGAAAGTCTCAGCTTTCACTCATCTGGGCTGACAACAGCAGCGCATGAGAAGTGCCGCATAATAAGGTCTGTGGGGCCGCACTTGGCTCACAGGCCATCCACTGAGTTTGAGTGCTCTAGGCAGTTGTCAAAGTAAAGGAAGCAGTAGCGGAATTGCTGATGTGGTGTTGAAACGGCAGGGAACAGTTGCTGGCAGGGCTAAAATGACAGCGGTATCATGAGAACTATGTTTTGATAGGAAAGGCTATCAAATATATGTAGAGATTAACACTGTAATGCTTCCAAAAACCCAGAAATACACAAGAAGGCTGGATACTGCCAGGCCCAAAAAGAGCTTTAGATCCTATTTGGACATTAGAAAATTAACTGGTTAATTTCCTTAATTGTTTAATGTCTATGTGATATTTATAATATATTGAAAAAATTGCGGTAAAGTACCAAGCTCTAGCAATATTGGATGTTTAGCTATTCCAATAAATCATTAGTAACACAGAAATGGTTCAAGGATGCAAAAAAAGCCAAATGGTAACCAAACAGTGATACTACCATCAACTTGTGACAACAACCGTTCCAGGCTGCTAAATGTGACCTACTAATCGCATGTGGTTCTGCACCCGTGAAATTCAGCGCTGTTGCCAGAAAAAACTTCACCTAGTAAGGCCTAGGGCAATTCACCTTTGGATCCAGTGGTATAGCACATAGTAGCAGCCATTTGGAGTGCACCGTGTAATTCAGAATTGATGGCAGGTGCAAAACATCACCTACAAGAGCTTGTGATACTGAATTTCTGCTCTTTGAACTCCAACTAGCAGCGTTTCTTTGTTAAATGTATTCATTTTTTTACTTTGCTTACCATGAAACATTAATTGATCTAGGTGTGAACCTACACCCAAGCTAACTGCAGCTGTGAGAGAAAGTTAAATGTGTGCTACTGCTGGACTGGGCCCTTTCTGCAGGCTCACTCCAGGTTTTTGACTTCCTGCTGAACCCATTTTATTTTCAATTCAATTCAAGAATTCTTTATTTCGGCCTTTATGGCCATAAAAGCACAAATAAAAGGTACGACACAATTCATACATTAAAATTTCCCAAAGGTAAAGTGCATGTGCATTACAATGTCAAGGAATTCCGAATAAAAATTTTAAAAAGTATAAAATACATAAAAATACACATTTGTGACATTTAAGATATGAAAAAGATGGGGTTGATAAAAGTTTGTAATCACAGAAATGAGATAAGATGATCGAATTAGGCGGGGACTAATTTTAAAATGGCTCGGCGTACACACCACATAGAGAATAAATATCGAGAAACGGAGTACACGATAGGCATGCTAGTATCATATTTTAGTATCCTGTAAGCCTCCGCACATTGTTTTGTTCCAAGGTTTCTACATACCTGTAGTAACCATCGGTGTCTAGCCTTCTTGTATGCCAGGCAAAAAAATAGTACGTGTTGGTCCGTCTCCGATATGTTATTGCAGACCGGACAACCCTGAGTCAGAGTGCCCCCCCAGTTGTTTGTAAATGCACGAAATGGCAATACTCTGGGGCCGATTCCGATTCGGGCCGGAAATCTCTCCGACCGAGCTGGACCCGGAGAGATTTCCGACCGAATCGGACCCTAGCAGCCCGACCGAACGAGTACGATGCGCACGTATGCTATCGGACTCGAGTCGGTCGGACTCCCATTGAAGTCAATGGGAGCCGGTCGTACAACGCGTACGCGGGCTCGCATTGACTCAATGGGTGCGAGGCGAACAAGGGCGCCCCCTACAGCGGGTACGCCTCGAAGCGACTCGCGGCATACATGCACAGGTAGGGGGGACCCATGGGTCCCCCCTGTGTGCGACTCGCGCGGCTACGCGTACAGGGGGGTCTGACACGGACCCCCAAAGTACGGCTCCGACTTCTTCTTGGAGCCGGACGGCGCGAGTCGGTCGGACTGCTCGCGGCGCGCATCGTACTTGCCCGGTCGGGGAACGTCTCCATTGCGCGGTGCGAGGCGCATCCGTGCGAGTCGGTCGAAGCGGTTGGGACCCGCGAACGAGTCGGTCGGCGAATTCGCACGCGCTCGCATCGTACTCACTCGGCCGGACACACGTACGAATCGGTCGGGAAAAAGGGCTCCGAATCGGATCCGGTTCAGCCGAATCCGATTCGGTGCCCTACCGGCCGAGATCGGAATCGGCCCCTCTGTGTCTAAATTTTATTTTACTTTTAGGACTCGGTGCACTTTACTTCTGCTAATTAGTGGTGAAGTGCTTCTGCTCTCCCTTGTAGAAATGGTATGATTGGTATACACCTGATTTGTACATTTAATGTGCTTATAAGCCCCTAATATATGGTACTACATGTAACCAGGGCCTGTAAATTAATGTTACTGGTGGGCTGCAGCACTCATTGTACCACTCACTAAAGTAGCACTTTAAAAATGTCTCAGGACTGCCACTGCAGCCTGTAGTGCAGTTTTAAACTGCCATTTTGACATGGTAAAATAATTCTCTTGCCAGGCACAAATATTTCTTTTTAATACGTTAAAACTACCCCTAAAGTTGTCCTCAAAGGGTCATAATGCAAGGTGCATGGTATTTTAGAAAGTAGGACATGTGCACTTAAGTTTTACATGTCCTGCCAGTGAAAAACTCCTAAAGTTGTTTTTCACTGTAGCAAGGCAATCTCTCCCATGGACTAGTACTAGGTTACCTTATAACACTTAATAAATGATAACTTCAGTTTGGTAATACATAGCAAAATATGTCTTCCACTCATTTCAATTATAATTTAAAATTCTCTTTAATGGTAAAGTTGGATTTTAAGTTAATTTTCTGAAAATTCCACTTATAAAAAGTTGGCTGTGCCTTTCTGTCAGTGTCCAGAATCACGTTACTGTGAATAGCTCTCCTGTGGTGTGCACTCCTTCCAGACATGGGGACAAAAGGCCCTTAGGTGTGGAGTAGGGCATTCATCTCCTGAGCAGGATGGCCTGGGGTTTGTACTCAGCCCTTCCTCAGCTTAAATGGTAGCTTTAGGGCTGTGCTCACCCCTCCCTGACTTCTAAGGCCAGCTAGGCCTTCTAAGGACACCTAAGCCTGCCTGCCTTTGCCCCCATAGACTAATTGGAGCCAAACCCAGTAAAGGGGGATGGTTAGATAAAGGAGGCATCCAGCACCCACAGGCTGGCACTGGATATATGAATGGCACCATCAGAACCACTTGTGGACCTGTGGACTATTGAGAAGAAGGACATCTATGGTGTCTGAATAAGGAAGACTGGACCTGCTTGCCTTGAACCCAGGATTCCCAGATGCGACTCCAAGGGTCAGTAGGCTGACATCCTGTTTAGGCTACAGAGACACAACAAGCTTACAGAGGCCTTTACTGCAACTGCCCAGCTGATCGCCACCAACTGGACCTGCCTGAGCCATGCTGCTGGCCTCTCCTAGAGTGAGTCCTGATCCACAAGAGGTGCCCCACTCATGTCTGGCAGCAAAGTGTCCTCCTCCTGCTTCAAAACTGAACTGCAGAAGAAAATCCAGAAGTTTGGTGCTCTTTTCGACTGCAAGTGGGCCCTCACATCAGCAAGGATGGGTGAGTCTTCTGCCAACGTGAAGTTCTGGCAGCAACCTGCCCTTCACGCCAAAAAGCAAACGCCTGTGTCTCCTGGAAATGCAGAGCTCTAGTGACGACCTGCTCCTTGTGCGGCCCCCACCAATGTGAGGCTCTTCACGTGAACTTGGACTAAGAGAAGGTAAACTCTTCACCAGGACAAGCCCAGTCCCTGTATCTGACCAGCGCACTATAGCTTGAATTTGTGACTTTGACCCGGTCCAGCGTAACCAGATAACCGCAAGTGGCACTTTGTGCTTTTAGGCACTATTTACACCTAAAACTTTAGAAATTCATAACTCTGGTAATACTGATTGGATTTTTGTTCTTTTGGGGTCCTTTTATTTATTGCATTTTACTCTACTGTTCTAAATTGGTTTGGCATTTTTCTTGTGTTGTATTGTCACTTTATTATTACTGAGTGCTACAAAAATATTTTACACATTGCCTCTGTTGAGCACGACTGCGTTTATGCCAAGCTACCAGAAGGTTATTTACAGGTTTATTTAGTGACTTTTATGGTTCATCTTGGCAAGGATTGTGTTTATTACTTGAGTGGGACGCTCACCCCTTGGAAATAATAACCCAATTGTTCACAGCTACCTTTTTTGGATGGTTTCCTTGTAGCACCATGGCCAACCTTATTTTCTCAATAAAGATTATTTTTTTTGCATGAAAGTATATTTTCTCTGGTGCTAACATTACTATAATGCAGTATTGATTCCAGACTGCAAAAGATCAGCCAGGAACAGCATATGGCACTGTATGCCTGCTAATTCAGTGATGGTAAGACATGAAAGGATGTGAATACTACACAATGAAAATTGGAACACCTAGTAACAGTATGGGATCTAGTGATCTTGTCAGCCAGAACCTTCCTAGTAAGTGTCTGCAGTAATTCATTTTTGTACTCCAGCAGTACTGCAGCATGCCACGTAATAGCAGTCATTTGGAGTGCATCCTTGTAATTCAGCAAAGGAGGCAGGATCAAAACAGTAATTCAGCAAAGGAGTCACTTTGCAAAGCGCCACCTACTCTTAACTTGTTGTACTCAAGAATGTTAGTTGTTAGTTCGTTGTATTTTTCAATGTGATTTTTACATCAGATGCCTTTATATTGAGTTATAATGTACCTATATGTGAACTACCACTACATTGCATATCATTGCCTTGCGTTAAATTTGTTACTTCACCTTTCTAAAAGGTCGTTTTTATAACATGACATGCCCAAAATAATGAGTTTTGTACACTTTTAACATATTGTGCATTTGTAAAGCACATGCATCACCCAAGGGTATGAAGGAACTGAATAACAGATGTTTATTGCTACCCAGCGGTATTCACTTTATCGACCTGAGAAGAATGAAAGGCTGAGTGGACCAGCCAGGATTTGAACCACCTGTGACCATGAGGTCAAACGCAGGTCCCTACAGTGGACGCATTACTCCACTAAGCCACCAGACCCAGCTTTTCGAAATCATTTCAGGGATGAGAGATTTCAAAATGCTTTATTAAATAATTACACTTGAAAATAAGTGCAAGTTATGACATATGTTCTATAAAAACCCATGATGGTGGAACAAAAATACCCAAACATGTAGGTTAAACTGTAAATTTACAACAAGAGATTAAATAAAGGTTTCTGTCAGAAAGTTACACACAAAAGTAAAAAAAAGTACAGGCATACTGAACCAAGAATACATTGAAAGTGTGTCAGCTACTTCTCTGGACACTGCAGGGGCAGATGAGTTACTCTGGAGGACTTTGTGGAAATATTCTCAGAGTTTAAAAACAATCTGACTCAGCAACTGATATAGAAACAGTTGAACAAATGAAGCCACTAACCAGCACTACCAATGAGCCCTTTGGTTCAGTGTTAAAACAGATCACAAAATGTCCTGATGCATGTTGCCACACAAATACCTGCTATTTTAAATTTAAAGGTAATTACAGAAAATGATTAACATAAAAGAACAGTTGAGTGCTGATCTTACCCGCTGCCAAAACCTTTTTCTGATATAGCTATTCCAGAAGAACTTACAGAGACCTTTTCTCATGAACCATTTCTCCTGTATGAGAATTATAACCATCAAAAATGCATGCTAATATTTGATAGTTTACATGACATTGGTACACTAGAAAATAGTGGAAATTGGATGATGAATGATAAGTTTAAACTCATCCATACACCAAAATTAACAAGGTGCATGATAAAATAAGCAATGCTAACCTGTCACTAATATATGGATTACTATCAGACAAAAAATGCTCAATATATTATGAATATTACCACTTATTCAAGAATATTCAAGAAAAAACTAACCTAATGCTAACCTAGGTGCATTAAAGTCCCATACAAACTGCCGGATAGTTGTATCAACCTGTCTCAAGTAGCTTGCCGGTATGTTGAACGGGAACATGCCAAAGACATAGTTGAATCTAGGGATCAATACTATCTTGATCGTTTGGACCCTGCCCCACAGGAAGAACTGGAGTGACCTTCATGTGTTGAAGTCCACCTTCGTCTTCTCTAAAAGTGGAAGGAGTTTATCTTTGACCATGGTGGGAAAGTCAGTGCTAATCGCTGTATCCCCAAATATTTCAGACCTTTGGAGATCTACTTCGCAGTCAACCATTGGAGTGAAGAACGCTTAGTGGTGAGCATCATGGCCATCGCCTCAGCTTTGGCCCAATTGATCTTGTACCCAGAGAAAATTGAGAAATCCTCAATAAGTGACATCAAGGCCGGCACTGAGCTTTCAGGATTACTCAATGTCAAGAGCACATCATCAGTGTATAATTGCAATTTGAGATTTCCTGCAGGAGTAGTTATTCCAGATATCGATGTGGATGACTGTATATCAATAGTCAATGGTTACAGGGCAGGAAAAGCAATGGCGATCGAGGGCAACCCTGCCTCGTGCCATGTGGAATTGAGATGTGGTCCAAGAGAAAGCCTTTACATAGGACCTGGGCCGTCGGAGCTGCATAGAGACAGCGGACCATCCGTGGGAAGCTAGGGCCTATGCCGAAACGCTGCAAAACACGAAAAAGATAGGGCCTCTCCAACCGATATAATGCCTTTTTCCATTCAAAGAGAGCATCAATTTGGCATTGATATCTGCCCTGGTCTGCCATAGGATATGCAGCAGAGTATGTAAATGAGGATGAGAAGATCGGCGGCCTGGCAGGAATCCTATCTAGTTTTCATGAACATGTAGCTGTATCACCTTCCCCTGTCTGTTAGCCAGAACCTCGGCCAGGATTTTCTTGTCACAGTTCAAATGGGGGACTGGACAGTGGTTAGCACAGAAGAGCACATCCTTATCTGGCTTGGGGATAAGGGCGATATGAGCTCTGTTGAACTCCCCTCGCAGTAAGCCCAAGATGGGAGAGCAATGAGCCAAAGGTATCATGTATCGCTGGAATTGCCTTCTTGGTCTCTCTTTGTCGGAGCTGTAGTGCGAGTAGCCGCCCTGAATTCTCGCCCTACTCATAGTTCTTCTGTTCAATCCTCACAAGCACTTTCGTAGCAATCAATGTGTAGGTCATATTCAACTCGTATTGAGAAGGGAACGTAACAGAGTCGGAGTAGGTTGCTTCTTGTAGGCGCCTGCAGGGTTTTGACTTCCAGAACCGATCTCTTGCATTCTGTAGGTCTTATTTGTGACATTAGCATCCCTCATAAGCAATCCTCTAAGGTACAATTTACCTGCAGCCTCAATATGTGTTTGGAGGGAGCCATTCAGTTCTAGACATTCTGCGAGCCAGGAAAGAAGCTTCTGTTTGTCATCAGGCATCCTAAATTATTTAGATACATCTAGGTGCCATGTGTGGTATTTTTGAGATACCATGCGAAGATCCAGTGATATAGAAACCAGGTAATGATCTGAGACACTTCCCACTTGGACGGCACATGTCTGGAGTTTTGGCAAGATTAATGTCATTGTGAGAAAGACGCTCAGTCTGAACTCTGTGCCGTGAGCTGGATATATGTATGTATGATCCCTCTCCATGGGGTGTAACAAGAGCCACGAATCAAGGAGAGAGAAGTCAGCCATGACGCCACTCAGCAGTGTTCTATCCTACGTTCAATGAAGATCAGGACCTCCCAACCAGTCCAGCAGTGGATCCAGCACCATGTTCCAGTCACCACCGATAATGACGGGGCCTGGGCTAAATTCGATCAAAAGCCTAGTCAGTTTTGCGAACCACTGTAGTTTGTTGCCCAATGAGGCATAAACGGAGCACACCACAAAAGTATAGTCCGAAATACGTTGCCATACGAAGGCATAACAACAGTGGTCATCAGTCCAAGTCTTCCGAACTCTCCCCGGCAGCTTCTTATGAAGATGTATGGCAGCTATGTTTTTCCTAGGATCACCGGCAGCGTTGCTAGGTGCCTCAGAAGGCTCATCTGAACCGGAGACCGATATCACCCCCCCCCACCCAATCATGCTTCTCTTTAGCAGATACCAAGGTAGATAGGTGCATCTCCTGTAACAGGAAAATGCCTGGGTGTTTAGAACTGAGGGATCATAGTACCTTTTTCCGTTTGATAAAGTGTGTCATACCATTGACGTTAAGGGACCAGATATGTATATCCGTAAGTCAATGGTTGGCCATGGCGATGAATTGTGGAGAACGGGGTTTGTAAAGATCTGTAGCAAAGAAACAGGTGGCTATCTAACACAGGCCTAACCAACAAAAGGACCCCCCTAACTAACAAACCTTGAATGGGGTAGTAGAAGCAACCAGCAGTTCAGGCCCGTCCCTTCTAGGGTGTAGAGAAAGGATCCATAGTGTTGAAAGGGGAGAGGTGCTGTTGGAAAGGATAATGCCACTGACTGGGAAGGGACTGTCACAAGCCACTACTCTTCAGGCATCAGGGTTTCAAAGGCCAACTTGACTTGTCCCTCTCAGTTGTAATCAAGCGAGTTTCCCATCTGCTGTGCTCTCTGTCTGGGCCATTCGGTAGAAGGGATTAGGAACGAGTGACATCGGGAGGTCCCGCGGAGGACTGGGATGTGTCCATGTGAGCGGAGTGGGCCTCCTCCCGCTCCAACCATAACTCCAATTTCTCCGGGTCATGGAATTCCTTGGTCTGTCCATTCACTGTGACTATCATTGTCGCCGGGTCCAGCAGGCCAAAATGCAGATCCAACATCTTGAGGGCAGGACGTAATGCAAGAAACGTCTTCCGGAGAATGTGATTTTTATAAGAGAAATCATCAGAGATGATGCACTAAGATACAACACCGCAGACCTCCATACCCTGGACCCCAGATGCACCAGCAACCACTGCTGCCGCCCATCCCCGCACACTACCAAAGGGCCTTTCTCCTGTCTACACTGCCGCCTTTCCTTCAGCACTGAAGCAACCAACAACCCTACCGACACAACAAACGTGATCACATCCGTCAAGCCGACCGAGACCGCGACGAAACAACTCAAGTGCATCCTCCTCAACACTTGATCAATCAGTAAACATACCACAGAGATCTTGGACTTGAGCTCATCCCTCACCCCGATGTCATCTTCCTTAAAGAAACTTGGATGAACCCCGCATCTGCACCAGACATCACCTCTGCCATCCCTGAAGGCTACAAGATGACACACCGAGATTGAACCAACAACCAATATGAACTGACCCTGATAATGGAACACCTCAACTTCCAACACCACACAGATGGAAGAAGCATCATCAGAGGCACCCTTGTCTACAGACCACCAGGACCACGCCCCAGATTCTGCGACGTCACCCCGGACCTCATCTCCCCATTCCCTATTGACTCCGAACACTATGTCTTCCTAGGAGACCTCAATTTCCAACTCGACGACCACAATGACGCCAACACCACCGATGTCCTGGAGAGCATGAGCAACATTGGCCTCAAGCAACTCGTCACAGGACCTACCCACATCGCAGGAGACATGCTAGACCCCATCTTCACCTCCAGGAACAGAGTCAAGTACAGACACACAACTCACCTGGTCTGACCACAACAGTGTCCACTTCACCATCTCAGGACCCACCCAAGCCGGCACCACACCCCCCAGGTCCACACGCACAGACTAGAAAAAGGTACCAGAAGACCAATGAAACAATGCTCCAGGCTCCTGCTTCCCAGACACCACACACAACCCAAAACAGGCAGCAAGAAACTACTCCTGATGGATTACAGAAAGTGCCGACAGCATCACCCCCACCAAGACAATTAAAGAAAATAATCCAACCAAAAAAGCAAGCTGGTAAAACAAAACTGCACTCCACCAAATGCATCTGCCAACAACTCGAAAGGAAGTGGCACACCAGCAGATAAACAGAAGACCAAATCTCCTTCAAAACCTCCCTCAACCAGTACCACTGCATACTGAAAGACACCACGAAGAATGCCCTAGCAGACCGCATTGAAGTCAGCACAAACCACAGCCAGGAACTCTTCATCATCGTGAGGGAATTCTTCAACCCCACAGCCAAAGAGAATTACATCACACCCTCCCAGGAACTGTACACCAACCTTGCGGACTTCTTCCATAACAAGATATCAGCCATCTATGAGAACTTCGAACGCCAACCCTCCGCTGTTGAAAGCATCCACCAACTCACACCCATGGACACAAAACCTGAAGCCCTGCTCACTCACAGGGTTCCCCCTACCACGCAAGGCACCTGCACCATCATGAACTCTGTGCACTCAGGAGCACCCATGGACCGCTGCCCCCACCATGTCTCTAACCGCAGATGCAAGACAATCGGCTACAAACTCAAGCAAGTCCTGAACACCACAATCACTGTGGTTTCCTTCCTGGAGGATTGGAAATACATGGAAGTGAATCCCCTCCTGAAGAAGCAATCCCCCAACCCAGCAGATCCCAAGAACTACAGACCCAACTTTCTACTACCCTATCCAGCCAAAGTCCAGGAGAAAGTGATCAACTAGCAACTCACCCAACACCTAGAACACCACAACCTCCTGGACCCTTCCCAATCCAGATTTTGAGCCAACCACAGCACTGAGCCAGCACTCATTACAGCCACAGAAATTATCAGAGCACTCCTGGACCGCAGAGAAACAGCAGCCATCATCCTCCTGGACCTGACCGCTGCGTTTGACACTGTCTCTCATCACATCCTGATCAACAGACTCCACCACATCGGGATCCAAGGAGAAGCCCTCAAATGGATTGCATCATACCTCACTGACAGAACTCAAAGGATCTGTCTCCCGCGGTTCACCTCAGAGCACAAGAAGATCATCTGCCGAGTCCCCCATGGATCGTCCCTCAGCCCTGCCCTCTTCAACACTTATGTGACCCCCCTGGCCGACACCATCAGATCGTATCGACTCAACATCATCTCCTACACCGACGAAACCTAGCTCATCCTCTTACTGTCTGAAGACCCTTCCACCACCAAAGCCAACTTCCACAGATGTATGATGAACATTGTGGACTGGATGAAAGACAACTGTCTTAAACTCAACATGGACAAGACAGAGGCCCTCTTCTTTGGAAACAAACCCTCACCATGGAACGACACGTGGTGGCCCGCAGACCTTGGCCAACCCCCAGCCCAAACAGAGAAAATCTGCAACCTTGGCATCACCCTGGAAGGCAAGCTATCCATGAAGAAACAAGCCATTGCAATTTCATCCACTTGCTTCCTCACCCTTCGCCTGCTGTGCAAGAACTTCAGGTGGCTCCCAGTTAACACCAGACAGACCGTCACACAGGCTCTCATCACCGGCAGACTGCACTATGGAAACAAGCTCTATGTAGGAATCACGTCACGCCTCCTGAAAAGACTTCAGACAATACAAAACTCAGCAGCAGAATTTATACTCGATCTCCCCAGAAGAACTCACAACACACCCCATCTCAAGAGACTGCACTGGCTCCGATCTAGAAGAGATGCCAGCTCAAGATGCTGATCCATGCATACAAGGCCCTGCACAATGAAGGGCCAGCATACATCAACAAACGCCTGACCTTCCACCACCCGACCAGACATCTTCGATCAGCTGCCCTCTCCCTCGCAGACACATCACGTATCCACCAAACCAACAGCGGAGGATGAGCCTTCTTGCACCTGGTGGCCAAGGCTTGGAACGGCCTCCCCCTGCATCTCAGGACTGCACCGTCACTCCAGCAATTCAGAAGAGAGGTAAAGACCTGGTTGTTTGAATGACCATACCTCCACTCAGCAGCTACTGCTCCAGCACCTAGACACCCCTAGGGGTGATTTGCCATGCTTTATAAATGTATGATTGCTTGATTGATTGACTCAGTGTTCCCTATACGTATAGGGTCCATGCCTATTAGCCTCAGAGAGAATGATTTGCATGTGCTGAACCATAGAAAGTTGGCATTTATCACCTCGGAGTGGTGCAGGCTGACGTTTTGCGAGGCACAGTCCAGTGAGCTTGTTGGAGCTCCAAGGGAGGTGTGAATATTAGACCAGTAAGATCTGGAAGAAACTTTAGAAAGAAAACACCAATGTCCTTTGTGTCTTCCATCTCCGGAATGCCAAATATCCAGATGTTGTTCCTTTGGCTACGATCTTCTAGGTACGTCAGTTTTTTTGGGGGGTATTCGATAACTCTAAGATCCAGCTCTTGTAGATGCCTGTCATTGGTGTCCACTCTTGTGCGAAGATGCACAACTCGCCATTAATTGCTTTAAGTTCCTTATTCGTTTCTGAAGTTGAGTATTCAACCATGGAGATTGTTGATTGGATAAGTTTGAGTTCAGCTATGATGGAATCTACCGTCACCCCAGAGGCCATTTTGTGGGTGATAGGATCCATAGACTGCTTGGGTTGAACTGCTTCTGCAAAAGAAAGTTGGCACTACATCTTCTTGATGAGCATTTATGCCGTCCTAGCGAGATGGTGGCACCTAAAGGTGGGCAACGGGTCAGCGAGGTGTGCCTTCTCTCTCTGTCAGAGTTCCTCAGGTAGGGGGAAAGCATAAAACAGTGAGGGCCCGAATGTGGCTGAAACAGGGAACCTTCCACCATTCAGGTGGTGGGAACAATGGGGAAAGTTCCAGGCAGCAGCGGATAACGTCTCTCTCTTAGGGGCGGCTCTCCAACAGGGGGATCTACAGGGCTCTGCTAGCAGATGATCTTGGGTCACAACTGGGTAGATGGAGGGAGCTGTAGGGCGAGCAAACAGATGGATGTGGCCTGCGCGGCGGCTTGTCGTTAGGTGGAAACACGGCAGCACCAGCACCCCCATGTGGTCAACTGGTTAGACACAGAGCATCTCACTTGCCCCACAACTGAAGAGGCGCAGGCAGGGGCCGGGAACACATATGCCATCTCACTGGGGCCTCGCCAGGCTCTAATCGCGGGCCCAAAAGGGAGTCAGGGGAGACTGCGTTTGCAGACACAGGAGATTGGCAAGGATGGCAGTAGCAGCAATAGGAGATCAAACTTTCCAAGGAGGTGGCTTACCGGCTAGAGGACACTTGGCTGCACAGCACCTCACAGTTTCCACTGCCATGCTCAAGCAGGCCTGGCAGGGAAGCTGCAGTCAAGTGTCCAATGTAGTGTCGCACCAGTGATGTAACGGGAGCACTGAACTCACACATGAGTTGGTGAGCAAAGGTTTTGTATAACCACCCCTTCATTGTATGTTAACATAGTTAGACCCTGTGGCCACGTGGGTCAAAGTAATTAATGTGGGGAGGGGCAGGGCGTGGTGAGGGAGACCCATTGGCGCTGACTACCACACAACTCCAGTGCATCTTCTGCATGATAATTGCTAGGCCTCAGAAATATTGCTATCTCCACACCTTAGAGTACATGATTATCATTGGCCCCACACACCCTGAAACAACACTGGCGAAGAGCGTTTCGTGTAACTGGTCCACAGTGTGCTGTGGCGGTTGCGTGCCCTCTCTGGATGCGTGGTGCTCATGCCACATGCAACTGGCGGTGCCTTCCCCACGTGGTGTTCGCTCACAGTGCTCGGCGCCCACCCGATCTGCATGAGCAGCGGAGCGTAAGTGGCTTTGGTCCCGCTTCTCTCCCACATGGGCGTGATGCAACTCTCCCTGGGGGCCGACATTGTTGTGCATGGCCTGCTGCAGGAGCACCCAGTGGAGTGATGCTGTGTAAGGTGAGAGAGCCCTCTGATGGCCAGATTTTGCACAGCGCGCAGGGGCTGTCACTGTTATTAAAGGGCCAGGAATTTTCAGGACGTGTTCCCACTGCAGGCCTGCCTCTCCCTCCTCTAAACCTAAAAAAAAAAATACACAAACAAAAGATAAAATACAAAAATACAAAAAGAGAAGGGAAAGCACAAAATGAACACAGGAAGAAAACACAGAGAAACACACCTTCACCTCCTGCTCTGACTGCTGTTGGCATATAGAGAGCCTCCTCAGAACCCCTCACATCTTAAAAAGGTGCAGCAGGCCATTGGTCTCAGCATCTCAACGCAAGAGTGGCGACGTACCAAAAAGACCGATTTTCTTCTGAGTTTTTCAAGTCCTTGAGCCATGGTCAGCCTACTGCCCGTTGAGCCCTTCATAATTGAAGATGCCCATTGGCTCACATGCCCACATGGAAGGATTGGATTAGGGAAAGTACTGCTGTTCTTTAAGGGCCCCCAAGGTACAAAATGCACAGAAAAGGGCGATGATCCTACATTTAGGTGGAGTAAAAATTGATAGGCTCTCTAAGATCATCATGGAGGCCACTCCTAAAACACATCTCACCCTTATTGTAGATCTTAATGCCTACTTCGAGCCAATGGCAAATAAAGACTATGAACGGTTTGTATTTTGCCTGGCCAGACAGCATGCGGAAGAATCTATTGACACTTTCTACACACGTTTAAAGGAGTTAGCCAGCATGGATGGTTTCACTGATGAAAACAAAGAGATACGAGGCCAAATAATTCAAAGGTGTGTTTCAGCCAAGCTCTGTGTAAGCATTCTAGAAGAGTCTGGAAGATCTCTGGCAGACATCTTAACAATGGGCAACTCTCTAAGGCCCTTCGCTTCTCACATGGAAGCCCTTTTGAACAAGCCAATGAAAGTAGAACCAGTCAACACTGTCATATGGACACCCAGCGCAAGCAGGCCCAGAAAGGGTGATGCGACCCCCAGAATGTGCAGCTACCGTGAAGGACCAACCCACCAGCCTGCAGATTGCCCAGCAAGAGGGACAAAATGTGCAGGATGTGGAAAACTTAAACATTTCATGAAAGTGTGTCGTTCAGGAAAAGGGCGTGCACCGCGTACCACTGTGAATGCTGTCCCAGAGGAACAAGAGAGAAGAAGTGACATGGCTGATGATGACAGCAAAGAACACACCATTTACTCCATCTTTACCATCGGTGCAGCATCTGAAGCCACACGTTGGCTGCCTCAGTGCCAAATACTTGTTGGAACTCATCCAACACTAGCAGTGGTGGACAGGGGGCATCCATCAACATAATGTCCTCCTAAGTGTATCACGTCATGCAGCCAACCCCACATCTACACCAAGCGATGGTCAAAGTATTTGCCTACGGCCAAGACAAGCCACTCGTCATGAGAGGAAAATTCAAGACAACAATAGCGCATGGATCTCAGTCAGTAAACATGCAAGTCTATATTGCTGAAGAAGGCCACAGCATGCTGTTAGGGTGCCGGGCAGCGGAAGACCTTGGCATCCTAGTTTTTCCATTTGGAGTATACCAAGAGCCCATTACTCACATCCTGGATGAATTCCCCACAGTGTTTGAAGGCATTGGATACCTGTGAGGCAAAGAGATAAGATTACACATGGACAAATCTGTGCAGCCCATAGTCCTCTGGCACAGACGCATCGCTTTTCATCTGAGGCCTCAAGTAGAAAAAGAGCTAGACAAACTTGAGGCCGCCAGCATAATTGAGAAAGTGACAGGGCCCATGCCCTGGGTGTCTCCGATTGTGCTGGCCAGGAAGCCCAAACAATCTGGTGTTGTATGAATATGTGTGGACATGCACCTGCCAATGTTGCCATCAAGAGAGAGCAACATCTAACTCCCACAATAGATGACCTGATTGGTAAACTCAGCGGGGCCATCTGGTTCTCCAAACTGGACTTGCGTTCTGGCTATCACCAGCTTATCCTTGCAGAAGAATCCTGCTACATCACAACCTTTTCCACGTATGTAGGTCAGCAACGTTACAAGTCGCTGAACTTTGGAATCTCAAGCGCTGCTGAGGTGTTCCAAACTGTCATACATGAGCTCCTAGCTGACCTCCCTGGAGTCATCGATGTCAGTGATCACATCTTAATACATGCCAAGACCATCCCAGGACACAACATGAGGCTAAGGAAAGTACTTTAAAGGATTCAGGATTCTGGCATCACCCTGTATTGCAGCAAGCGCGAATTCTTGAAACAGAAACTTCATTTCTCTGGATATGTGTTCTCATTGGAGGGAGTAGCACCAGACCCCAACAAGGTCCAGGACATCAAAGAAGCATCCCCCACTCCAAACCACAGTAACAGAACTGCACAATTTCTTAGGTATGGTCAACTACTGTGGTTGATTTATCAAAGACCTTACGCGCTAACACAACCACTCAGAGACATCACCAAGTCCATTGTCCCCTGGTTCTGGGGCCCCAAACAAGAACAGGCTTTTCAAGCAACTAAAGATGTCCTATCAACTGATATGCTGCTGATCTATTTTGACCCCCTGGAAGGACACCACAGTAGCAGTAGACGCAGGACCATAAGGCCTGGGTGCAGTGCTGATGCAACGACAGGCATAAGAAGACTGGACCCCAGTGGCGTTTGCGAGCTGGTCTCTCACAATGACGGAGCAGAGATATACTCAGATTGAGATAGAGGTGATCGCCATTCACTGGGGGTGTCGCCACTTTCATCTACACGTATAATGGCAATCCATTCACAGTCACCTCCGACCACAAACCCTTCATAACGTTATTCAATGGAACAGCCTCGAAGCCGCCCATGCAGATTGAAAAATGGGTGCTCCAACTTCAAGAATATAACTGTAAAGTGGCATACCGTCCTGGGTCCAAAAACCCAGCAGACTAACTGTTTCGGCACCCTCGTTCCACCATGCTGGAAGAGGAAGAAGAGGCAGATGAAACAGAGGAGTACATGAGGTACGTGGCCGACCTGTCACGTCCTCTTCCACTCTCCATTTAAGCTATCCGCAAGACCACTAGCCACGATGAGTGCCTCCAGAAAGCACTGGAAGCCATGAAAACCAACCAGTGGCCTGCATTCAAGAACCATTATGCCCAGCTTACCCCTGATGCCAGACGCTTTATAGAGAACTTCTATCATGTTCGTCAGGAATTGAGTGCTGACCCTGATGGCTGCCTCATGATGGGACATCACCTAGTCATCCCCACCATCCTCACTGATCAGGTAGTTCAGCTTGCCCATGCCAGACCCCAGGGCATGGTCAAGACCAAGAGCCAGCTACGAACCAAAGTGTGGTTCCCCTTGATGGATGAACAAGCCGAAGCACTGGTAAGGTCATGCTACTTGTGCCAAGCATCAGGTGAAGCCAGTTCGCCAGCTCTGGTGATGATGGAAAAAGGACCACAACAGCCTTTGGTGTGCGCCAGTCTTGATTTTGGGAGCTTCCCAGATGGAAGACCCACCATGGTCATGATTGAAGACTATCTGAAATATCCGAGGTGGAGATACCTTCCTCTCTAAGTGCAAGCGAAGTAGTATCCAACATTGAGAACATCATGGTGACACACGGGCTGATAAAAGAATTAAAGACCGACAATGGTCCACTGTTCCAAGGCCAAGAAGTGGCAGCCTATCTGAAATCACTGGGCATATCTCACAAACGATTCACCCCCTGCTGGCCCCAAGCTAACAGCGAGGTAGAGAGATTCATGAGAGCATTAAACAAAGTCATTCAGATTGCATCTGGTCTTCTACTCCTTCCTGCGGGATTACCGCCAGACTCCGCATTACACTACAGGGCGGGCTCCTGGGCACCTCTCCATTGGCCGATTAGTTGTGGATGCAATCACTCATCACCATCAATGGGTACCTGCTCCTATCGATGACATGAGAAGAGAAACAAAACCAATGATAGAGCCAGCCAACTCAGGCGTGAGAAAGTATCCACTCTTAAAGTTGGAGATTTATTACTCAACAAGGATTGGTTCCCCAGAAGCATGTTCAGACTACCTTTTGAGCGCTGCACTTGGACCATTGTCCATGTGCATGGTACCAAGATTACTGCTTGTTGCTGGACAGAAGCGGTCATACCGAACATATCAGTATTCAAGAGGTTTCACCCCAGTGCCATGTCTTCCAAGGACGTGACTGACAAGGATCCTCTGATGGACGAACATGACACAGTGTCAGAGTCCGGAAGCCTGGCTTCCATTCCACATTTTGCTATCTCCACACCGTGGAGTACACAATCATCATTAGCCCCACACACCCTGACAAAACATCCGTTTTGGCTGTTGGGCGGGGTGGAGAGGTCAGCGGTCCTGGCAGCAGAAGAGGCAAAGTCACCTCTGGAGGTGGCCTACCAGGAAATCAAGCCTGTCAGCACCAGTACCTCCCGGGCATTGATGACATCCGTCAGAGAGCCACTCCCAGTCACGCGCCACAGCCCTTCAGGAACCATGGGCCTCACCAGCATCCTTGCTGCTCCTGTGCGGTTGGTGTACAGATTGGGCCAGGAAACAGGTCGGGGTAGAAGCATCACTGGGGAAACCACCTGGGGGCACCAGAGGAAACAGGATTGCACCATGTAAACAACTTTCAGACTGTGTTAGAGGAGCTCTACTGTTGAGCTGCCATTTTCCTCACGGCATAGCTTTGCCCCCCCAATGATGGTTAACAATTAATTGTGCATTTGCTATGCTGAATGATTTCCTAACATGCTCTAGCCAGTGATGGAAGTGTAAGAAGCAATAGTGGAGCTATAGAGGTGGGTGTTAATGAGACAGATATGAGCATCCGCTAAAACATCTGAAGTATTAATATTAAGTGATGCAATCCCTACTGTGGCTACAAAAAAAAAAGCACTGGAGCTCGACCGATTAGGGCGTGGTACCCAAAGTACGGCCCGTGGGCCGCCAGCGCCCTGGCAGACCTTCCTAGGCAGCCCATGGACCTTTTTCACTGAACCACATTTGTAGCAGTTGGGCTCCCGAGGCTCTCAGTAAAACAAAAGAGGGCCGCTGGAGCATGCGCGATAACAACTTCCCTGCACATGCTCTAGGGGCCCTCTTTTGTGTTTCTCTAGAGCTTCGGTGACGTCGCACGCCTGGCACTGGCGGGAAGCAAAGGCCCCTTTAAAGTCAGCTGTTGCACATTCACAGCTGACTTTAAAGGGGCCTTTGAAAACTTCCTTCTGCCTTTGCCGATGACGTCGCCACCCACAGCCTGCTCGTTTGAACGCCGTATGCAGCCCTTGAGGACTGCAGCAGGGGGCCTCCCGTGGATTGGGCCAGCCTATGCCCCACCTAACCCCCCCACCCCCCTGCAGACCATTTTCTTTGCCAGCCTGCTTGCTGTCAGCCTGTCTTCCTGGCCTTCCTTCAGGCCAGGGATGGACTGTTTTTTGGGTGTTTTTGGGTCAGTGTTACAGTGTGCTGGGCCAGGTATAAGATACACTACCCACGCTATTATAAAATGTATGGATCTTAAAATAGGTAAAATACATAACCAGCTTTGAAATGTTGAACTTTTGTTATGTATGATCACTAAAGACTTTGGAAATTGTACAAGATTGTATTGACTGCCTACTATTGAAATTTATATTTAAGGCTAGCTGTATTTTTGCCACCCAAAGGTCAATGGTACCCACAGCCCTGCAACAAGCCTCAAAATATGTGATCCTCTGGTTGTACTTTTTGTGCAATATTTATGCCTGGCCATATTCACATAACAGTGACAGTAACACATTCTGCAATACCAAACTGGTAGTACATTGCCGCAATAATTTTCTCATTGAAGTACAGGGCATGCTGCTTATTTGCCACATATCTTTTTCTTCGTAGCACTCGCTCTGTTTCCTTTTGCCACAAGGTGGGATTTCAGTTAGCTGGGAGAGGAGATGACAGGGCAGACCATCTTCTACAATTCCTCACAGTTTAATGTCCTATCCATATTGAGGGGGCATTCAGGTGCAGAGAATGTCAGCTAGGGGAAGTTACGTACTGGGACACTGGGAGAATGTGAGGAGTTACATACTTCAGCGTGAAGTGTGAAGTTCCCTGATTTCATCTGAATTTGCAACTGTAATTATAATTTGCAATCCCCTTCTAACAGGCCTAATCGTACCCTAACTCTTACTCTACCCACTTTCAATTCCCTTTTGTACCTCTAGCCTTAACCCTGCCCCTTCACCAAACTCCACTACTTTACCTAGCCCTCACAGTAACCCTTAATCTAAAGCTAGCTCTTAACAAATCCCTAACCATAACCCCCATGCTAGTTCCACGCTTACCCCATCCCTAAACCTAACCGCACCTTTTTAGATTTGCCTCAAAGGCACCATGTGGTAGTGCCCTAAGCAAAGGCATTATGTTGCGATTTCAAGATGAAACGTCCAATGACATGTTGCCATAGAAGAAAGTCCCTGTTGCTATGCAGATGTAGGAGAAAAAGAATCTTACAACTGTGAATCAAAGTTAAAAAATAATCCACCTACTAATGTTTCTAGCACTAGAGGAAAAAAAGAAAAAAATAGGAATACCTTCACCTGAAGGGAAGCGTCTGGCAGATGGGAACTATGAGAGTTTGCCCAGCCCTCCACCTCTCCTGACCCCCAAAGATTTCTAATCCAGCAATCCTTTGCCGGACCCTAGAGGCACTCCTGTCTAACCCCCCTTCTTCACCATCCTCTCAGCCACTTGAAGTACACTTAGTGGCCCCTTTGCTCCCTTATCACAGTTACCACAAGCACACCCAATGGACACCTTCCATATCCTCCACTGGCTGCCAAGCACAGTATAAGACCCCTCCGCCCTTCCATACCTTACCTGCCAAAACACGAACAATGCCCCCCTTAATCCTCCGTATAAACTGAAACACATCCAATGGCCACCTCCATTTCCTCTTGCAGTTTCTGAAGCAAACCCAGTGGCTCCCATCGCCTCCTATCCTACATCCAGAAAGAACATGTGATGCTCCCCTTTACTGTCCCCGCAGTTGCTCAAAGCACATCAAATAACCCTCTCTGCTTCTTCTGTTAGCTGCACAAAACTCAATCTATGGTCCTCTCTGCCTCCTTACCCTGCTCACCCAAACCACACACAATCACTCCTTCACCCATTTGCTTGAGGCATGCACATATTTATCTCCCTCCTCCTTTGAATGCCAATAGTAACTTTGCCTGCAGTATTCCAGCCATGCACAGGAGGGGAGATGCAGCCCCTGGCAGTGGGAGTTAAGTGTAAAAAAAACAACTGAAATGCCTCAAATACTGTGTGTTTGTATGTGAGTGAGTGTGTGCATATACACAAGTGCATGTCTATGATAGTGTGTTTGCATGCTTGTGTGTGTGTGTACGTGAGTGTGCATGAGCGTTGTGTCCATTGTCCACCATGGTGCAATACATAATTCTGAATGCATTAAAGTCAAAGTAGGCGCACAGAAGAGAGGAACCAATGCACGTGAATACATGCAAAATTACGCTACAGTACAGACTTAGCCAACCCTCTTGCCTCCTCCTTGTAGCTTTGTAGTTGCATCTGCTTTTGAAATACAGCACTGTCAAGTAATGTTTTGAAAAGGTGGTGATTTTTCTTGACTCTAGTAGCCCCGCCCCCACTGACCCTGCCCCACCTAACACCTCCCCCACCTACTAGCCCATCTGTGCGGCCCTCGGCCACAAACTAGACTGTACTTTTGGCCCCGAGATAAAGTTTGTGAGTACCCATGGATTAGGGTAAAGTGGGGAATCTACACTGTCATTCCCGTATACAAGTGTGTTGTAATTTTTTGGGACAATAACTCAATAGAGATTGACTGAAATTCCACAACGTAGGCACTTTTTCTATCTGTAATTCTAGGCCATCCTTTGTTCACTCCTAAATCCAATTAACAAATGGTATAACACATGACTGTAAAGACATAATACTCGTGTGTTGATGCAAAATATGAATGATGCTTCTATCAAGCGATGGCTGAAAGAGGCTCATCCAAAGCAACCAATGACTGAAAGGCGTGGCCCAACCCCCTTTCTGTATATTATTTCTTGATCATATGAGATGTCGTTACTACTCCTGCTCTACGTGGCCAGACATAAAATGTTCCAGACACTCCAGGGGATGTAAACGGGCTTTATTGCAGACCAAACCTTCGGAATTTAGGAAACCCAAACAAAGATAAGGAGCGAGTAGTCTTGGAAATACACACAAAAATGAACGTATACACATATAATTGAATTGAAAGATACAACAAACAACTCTGGTTCGGCCGTCAGTCTGATCAAATCATTTCAGATCCAGAAATAATGTGCAGTAAAATGTATATTGAGATCCAAATATTGCTACATGACAGAGATAATGATTGTTAGCAAAACAAGATATATTGAGTTTTCGTGTTCTAATATTTTAACATTGCAACAAGAAAGGAAGTGTAGACGTGTTATTATGTTTATGCCACAACATAATAAAAATACATCAACAAGAAAATAATATGTTCACCTTGATAAATCTACCCTGGTTTACTATAAACAGACTTCTAAGGCACTTTGGAGCTATCCTGGCTTTGCTTGAAATACCCCCAAAAAAGCACCTTATGATTACTGCGTTGTCTCCAACTTGCTTCCGCAATGTTTGTGCTTCAGTCAGGTGGAAAAGGTTGATTTAGGCGCCTCCGTGACCTGCGGCAACATCACAACGAATGTACGATACATGCAAGAAGGGGCTGGCAGCGTGACATTCAGCCAGAGCATGCAACGACCTGGATTGTGACACGCTCTGACATGCTTGCTGATGCTGCTGGTCAAAGTCGCATCGCTTTCCGTAGGGTTGTTTGTTGCGCAGGCGAGGTACCAGGTGGCGCGCGCCGACCGATCTGCGAGATATCCGGCTTCCTGAAGACAGTTACAAGTTCCCCATGTAAATTGCAGTCAGGGCTCGATCAATAGGAATGACAAGTAGCCCGGGCTGGCATCTGGGGACATAATGAAGGTGTAACTGTGTAAACGGCCAGCATAACAGGGCTGAGGGAAATTACAGGGCAGTGCTATATTGAATAAGTATAGTGCACAATGAGCTGCAGTGCTAAGGTCGTGCTTGCCTGCTGCTGAAGTGCCCGGTGCTCTTGTCCTTTGTAATTGGAAGTGGCAGCTGGGCTTTGCTGAAGAGGATGAGGCAACGTGCTCTGCCTTCGTTCATTCTGCATTGCAAGTGAACAGTTTACCGCGCAGCAGAAGGCTCCGCACAGGCCCTCCTTACAGCCTGGGCCTGGCCCGGTACTGGAGTGATATTTATCTAGCCTGATAAAATCCCACTCTGCTGAGTTGGGATGTATCTGATGCAATAAATAACACCCAATTGCGACTTTTTGGGGAATAACATGGATTTTGGTACTTACCGCACCAAAATCCTCAAGTTCCAGTAAATACAAGGGGGCTTATTTACAAGGCCCTTGCGCCACTTTTGCGTCATTTTTAACATGGAAAAGTGACTCAAAAGTGGCGCAAGGGGCTTGTAAATCTGCCCCAAGGCATTTTTCCCCAGACAAATTTATCACAAAACTCATTATTGTAATATTTGTGGTAACACCATTTAAGTAAGGCAATGCTTGATGCTAACAACATTTACCCTGTGTCATAAACACAGATTTGACTATATTTGTTTTGCTTCATCTTGTCATGATGGTGGTGTGTGTTGTGTTTATTGTGTGCTGTTTTTGTGCCACTATATGGTATTGTGTTTTTGTTGCATTGCACTGTGGTTGCTCTCTTTTGACTGTTTAGTTGTGTTATGCCCTAGTCTGTTTTAGATGTGATATTATCGTGTTTTGTATTATGATACTGAGTTGTAATTGGTTCTTTACTTCAGAGATGTCAACAAATGCTACTGTGTTTACAGCCAAAACCAACACATTCCTTTAAAGTTTTCGTGGCAAACAACCATTTACTACTATCTAAAAGTGCGTGATTACCACTACTCAGTTCTTCCACTTTTTAAGACACCAGTCAGCCTAAAACCATGGCAGAGAACGTGCCTTAAATTAGCAGTCCCCATGCACACTTTATATGATACAGCCAACTTGTGCTGATGAACTGATGTTGAAACGTCATTTGATAATGAACAACAAATATCGAAATTATATTCAAATGGAACTCTTCTCATGCGTTCATGTTGCTTCACATATATGGTGCATTGTCCCATGGGTCAGTGCACGACTGAAAACATGGTGTCATTAATGAGCAATAGATGTTAAAATGTGTGCCTCATCACTTCATCTCAACGAGCTTACATGCATTGTCTCACTTTGATTTTATTGTTCTGTGCCGGTGTTCTACTCTCCAGCTCATCATAAACTCCATCACAAAAACAATTCCTAGGGGGCAAATTCGTCTCAGTACAAGGGGCCAGAGTAAATAATCTTTCCTATTTTCAGAGGGGCAACTACCTTAAAGGGAGACCTTCTGTGACAGCAGGCGTCCGGCAGAAGATCCCGAGGGGCCGAATGGCCACCATTGTAACCTTTGTTTCATTGCAAGACAGAAAGACAAAAAACAAACCGAATCGTCTCATTCTGCTTGGTGCTGCAGTTCGGGATCATTAAATTAAAGGCACAGTTGTTGTGCAACACCGGACATTGCTCCAGCACATGTTCAAGTATTGGGGCCACCGTCCTTCCAAAGCCCTCAAGGGCCATGAATATGCAAATTTTGAGTACACGATGACCTCGGTTACCTCAGTCTGCTCATGCATGCCAGTACCCTGAATCTTTCTGGAAGGGTAGTAGCCTCACTGTGGACGTCATTTGCAGAAATTTATATTTCGCATGGACTCAGTTTTGCAGGAGACACTCCCAAATTGGTATTCTCGACAAATTGACACTCTCTTGGTTATAGAGAGTAATGCCTCATGTAATCCAAATGTTCACATAGCATCCGGTTTAATTTGAGAGTATCTCATACTTGGGAAACAGTTGATTTTTCATTAAGGATATATGTCAAAACGCTGTGCTTCTAATACACACACTTGTAATGCAAACTCTTTTGCTCCAGCTACTTCTAATATCTATACATACAATGCAAGTGTGTCTCCTTGTGACCTGTTACTGTACAAAAAAATCTAATTGCAAATTGTTCTAATTCAAAAAGTATTATTATTATTGTTGTTATTATTATTAATATTAAATCCAAAGGGTAGTTTTATTTATTTACTGAAAATGTATGTAGGAAAATAAAAAAGTCTTTAAGTACTTAGTGTCCAAACAGCCTAGAGATAAGAGGAGGCCACCTGTACTCCCTTCTAAGCAATTTGAAATGTATCAAAATTAATCATACTGCAGCCCTGTAGAGAGCCCCATGATTTCCAACGTTCCCCATTTCCATATCACTTTCATCAGACTTCACCTCCAATGCCTGTTGTGCCCTCCCACTGCAGGTTCTCTACATTCTAGGAAATCCTTAAACACTTTTTTTACAAGAAGCCTTTTTGGACTTTTTAGCAACGTCATCCTGGAGCACTACAACCTTCGCATACTTAGAGACTTCAACATTTGCATGGCGACAAAGGACTGATTTAAATGTTAGCAGAGAGGGAACTCCTTCACAATGGTGATGAAGTTCCCCCCCCACCAGCATTATTGTCAGGCAGGCTATATGTTTGACGATGGTGGAGACTACTCCGTCTCCACCGTGGTCGAACCCCTCCGACGGCCTGATGGAGAAAGTTCCCTAGTAGGTTTGGCTGTATGCCCGGCCACCTAATTTAGATGGGCAGACATATAATCATTTTTCAATGCCCGTCATCACTAGGAAAAATCTGGTGGTAAGAGACATTGAAAAGTGCTCAGTGCTCGCCATGGGAGGAAACTCGCACGGCAAGTGGGGAATTGTTTGTTTACTTTCAAAAATAAAATCCTGCCTTCGGGTTTTCTTTTTGAAAATAAAGAAAAACATTGTAAGTATGCCATATTGCTCCATCATGTTGACGGAACAGTTCGTCAAGCTTACAATGTATTGGCAGAAACGGCCATGACGGTGGTTCCTGCCAATGCTAGAAATGTCAGCCGCACTCGTGGACATTTCTAAATGTGGCAGGCAGCACCTACATCAGGGTGACGGAGTAATTTACTTAGTCACACTACTGGAGAAATGGCCGTCCACCAACATTTATATCAGGCACAAAATCACACATCTCCAACCTCAAATCTCGATTCATGTACCAACTAAAAATCAGCCATTTTCAGTCTGTAATATTAAACTTAAAAGAGCATGAAACCAGCGATCTTCACAATGAAAGTGGTCAACTTACACCAGATCGAAATCAAACCAACTTCTGTATAGAACACACCTTGGATGATGCCTTTGCCTTGTGCAGGATGACAATAATCACCATAGTTAAAAGGTCATTCGGAGTGACCATTAGGCCATCTCTTGCCTCTGTAACCTTCTTGAAAAGTTATAATCCTCTCGTTTCAGATCTCAGCTCCACGGTGCTCACCAGAGCTTGGTACAAGCTATCTCTCAAGGAGGTTGATGTCCTTCTTAAATAAAACAGACTCTCAACCAAAAGCACATTTGTTAAGTGTTTGTATCTACAGTGAACTTCAGCTATCAAAGTACTGACATCTAGAAATAACCGTTAGAAGACTCCAGAACCAGATTGTTCACCAAGAATCCCAGGGTCATAACAGTGCCGAATAAGGCACTGGAATGACTCTGGCTAAAGGGAGTATTGAAGTTGATAAGCTAAGCCTCCAACAACTCATATGATTTTGTAGTGCAATATGTTGATCATACGATGCCTTCTGAAACAAGGCACTGAAGATTTCTTGAACAAAATAATGGAGAGACTTCACAACCAACCCATTGTCATAGGCAAGTGCCAGCAAAACAATAATGTAGTAACACAAGTTAAGTGCAGTGACACAGACATGAAGATTATGCTACATCGTTGTTGCAATATACACAGACCTATATGGCACTCTCCACATTGCAAAGGTGCACAAATTAAAGTTCCTCACCTGGACATTAATGTGAACCTTGACCTAGATTGAATTGTGATGGCTTCTGTGTCTGGTCGCCCAATATCGCATTGCAGTTTTCTGCTCTTATGAGGCCATACACCTATACCATGAATATGGTATGTTCATACCTATGAGCATGTTATAAATATGATGAACTTATACGCACTGTGATGCTCTAACTACATGAAGATTTAATGTTATTTTACCACTAGGAGTCAACAAAATCTTCAACCAATGAGTGAATTCCTGTGCAACCTGCATATATCCCTCGCATGCTACTAGGTCGGCAGTAGATGATACATGATGAGTAAGTTGGCAGGTGACTGAAATTGCTGCCAGTGAGATCTCCAAATGTTAAGATTGACAGAACCATGCCACATTTTTTATTATTTTTACACAAAGAGTACCTTAAGCTACCTATTCAATTTCACTATTGTAACGCCCAGAATGGAGGAAGTTTAGGAAACTGGGTTTGAGGGACCACAATGCAGGCAAACCGACATGCATTTGCTTGGGGTGGGCGGTAAACTCCGCTCCACCGGAGGAGGTAGCAGAGTTATGCAACTTGCGCAGAGTTCGGCAAAAACTCTGCAAACCGCTGCGGGTCGGAGTTTACCGGCCACCCCTACCAATAGCGTTGCGTATTAGTTCTGGGCAGTGAATGTGCAAGAGCACACTTCCAAGACGGTTGCTGGTTCTGTCAGCCTTTTGTCCATTGACTATTTTCATGGCTCATCCTGCCCCTGTCTGTGTTAACAACAACACTGCCTGTGTATCCTCTCAGACTAGGCCCCTCCTATTTGGTATTTGAGCCGTGAGCTCGTTACCGTACCCCACTTGCTCCCAGGCCCTAATGTGTGGTAAGGCGGCTGTGATGTCACTGCTTGAGCTCTGCCGCTGATGTAGGGCTGGCTGTGCCGTAGCACACTTCAGCTACAGGCACCGCTAGCCCGGAGAACCCATTGCCAGCAACACATTGTAATCGTTGCACGAGTGCCCTGGCTGCACCACTGGAACTTCAGTCCAGGTGCAGAGAGAAGGTGACCCACTGCTCCCAGTGCCAGCAGCAGTACCTGGAACATGATGGGCAGCACTGCAGGCAGGAGTTAGCAGTGAGGAAAGCCTCAATACAGATGCTGTAGAGGGTGAGTCACGCTGCCCCCGACACCCTCCCACTGCACAGGCCTCTGGATGTATAAGAGGAGCTGGAGCAGCTTGGAAGTAAATCCTGTACGTACAGCAACCTCCACTGGATGCTCACTTGTATGTACCGTTCTTTTGCACGACAACCATTCCCAAGCCATACACTCCTAGACTCTCTGTCAGCAGTTACTTTTATGTTACTGAGTATTTATTATCGCTCTTATTTCTCCCCTCCTGACAGTTACTTTCCCATTATTATGTAGTCTGCATTTCTCTTGGTTACTATTTATTCTACTTATGACATGTTATATGTCTGCATGTTTAATTACCAGGCCCATAATAAGAGAGCTGTTAGTTTTCTGTCACGCCTTTTCTCCAAAAGTTCAGGTGGAAGAATTAAGTATTCACTTTTTTTCAGAGAGCTCCACATTTTGTCTTCCCTTTTCACTTCACCTGGAGGTGCCCAGCTGGCTTTTTGATAACAACGCCTTCCTTTCTGCAATATTTACAGAGCCCATTTCATGTCTAGAGTCACTGAGCAGTTGATTTGTTTATTCTTTTGGTGTTATGTCAAGGGTGGGGTGAGTATTGCTGAGGCTGTTTGATAGCACTTACGTGCACCACTGCACCCTTGTGGCACTGCCCAGAAGACCCTATGTGCCCCAAGTCTCTGAAATAAGCTTTGCATTTTCTGTGCTTTTGTGGGGTTGGCGACACCTGCTACTCGATAACCCGGTTCTGTTGTGGAGGCACATTTGATGTGATGCTATAAAAGTTTGTTGACGAGCCTACACAATGTTTAGGAAATGCCAAATAAATTAAAACACAAAAACAGTCATTTTGCTTTAATGCTTGAACTCTTGAGAAACAGTTGCACTGCCAATAATGCTGTAATAATAAACCCTCACGCCATATACGATAAACAATGGAGCAGAGATTACAAAGGATAGCGTCTTGGAGAGCCGCCACTTTTACGTTCCCTCGCAAGGAACGCATCAGACAACGCAACCTTACCTCAACCTCGTGGGCCAAGCTTACGGTGCCTCTTTTGGCTATTGATGGCTTTCCGTGGCAATAGGCCTATCTGCCTCACATTTTCTATCTCGTGTGGCTAGCGATGGTGTTCCATGTCACCTGACCTCATTTTCCTAACTTGCGTTACGCGCTCCAAGTGCCTCACGCCAATGTTTCATGCCTCCTCTGCGGGTACACAGCAAGTCCCAACAGGAAGCCGGGGTGCTAAGACAGGTGGTGATCCAACGGCGTAGCGACCTTTGTTCTCCGATGCCTAAGTGAGCTCGGCACATGCCCTGTAAGGGTGGATAGAACTGCATGGAATCTCGCTGAGTTTTTATGTAACTCCGCAAAATTCCACAGAGTAAAACTCTGCGAGTTCCGCCCACCCCTAGTATTTGCCTGAGTGGTGTGGCCACAGTAGTTATTAAAGCACCATCAGACGTCAAAGAGACCATGAGAATGATGGCTCTTACTACAGCTGGTTTTGTGGACACTGATATACTGTAACACGAGTAGAAAAGTGCACACTGCGAGCTATTATTATTATAATTGTTAAATAATATTATAGAATATTTGTAGAGAGCATAGCTAGCTATGGACTGACTTCCTGGCGCTGGCAGCAAACAAGTGAGAGCCTGTGAAGGATTTACTCTGCTTGGGTGAAAAGGTGAGTTTTCAATTGTTTCCTAAAGCTGAGTACATTTTGGTCTGACCTTCAGTATTTCAGAGTTTTGAGACTCAGTAGCTGAAGGACCGCACACCCCCTCTTGCTCTTCTGACTCTGGGCATTGTTAACAGAGAGAGATTATTTGATCTCAAATCTCTGGAAGTAATGTAGGGAGTAATACGATGTTGGAGGACATACGGCTCCCGAGAATACTTTACCCTGTGAGCAATACAGAGGGCCTTGAATTTTACTCTCTTTTTTATTGCCAGCCAATGAAGTTGCACCACGGCTGCTCATGCAGATTGAATTTTAGACAGTCCAATCAATACTCTAGCTGCGGTATTCTGGGCAACCTGAAGCTTTCTCATAACATATGAGTTGCCATAGTCCAATCTGGAAAGTATCAACCGTTAGACCACTATTCTCCGACACTCCAAATGGAGCCATTTGAGCAACTTCTGAAGAGACCTCAGAAGGTCGAGGCAAGTGCCAGACACCTTTTTGTGCTTGAGCAACCATTATCAGGTCATTGTCTAGCATAAATCCTAGACTCTTTACTTCAGACTTGGGGAGGGCGTTCCCCCAAGTATGATGGCCAGAGGAATTGGTCCCAGAGTGCTGGATTGTTTCCTGTCACCATTACCTCAGTCTTGTCTCTGTTTAATTTGAGGCAGCTAAAGGCCGTCCAGTTGGATACTCTTTCCAGACAGATGTTAAGTCTGTCAAAGGTTGCATTAATAGTTGGTGACAAGGAGACAATAATCTGTGTATCATCAGCATAGGAGACCATTGTAAAGCAGAGATCGCAGATGATGTCTGAAAGTGGCCCTACATATTCAATAAATAAAGTGGCGTTCAATGAAGAGCCTTGCGGCACTCCGCATTTCAGTTGGTGTGTTTCTGATAGAAAGGGCCCCTCACTAACTTGAAACCTCCTGTCTGCAAGAAACGATGTTAACCATCTTAGAGCTGCCCCTGTAACCCCTATGCTTTCCAGCCTCTGGCAGAGAGTTGGGTGGGAAACCGTGTCAAAAACTGCGCTCAGATCCAATGAAATGAACGCAGAAGTACCACCTTGGTCTAGAGGTTTCTTTAAGTACTCCGTTGCCAACAGTAGATCTATCTCAGTACTGCAGCAAGATCGAAAACTGGTCTGCATCTGGTGCAGTAGTCTATTGGAGTTCAAGAAGTCAGATAAGGTGCCATTAATCCATTTCTCCAAAATGTTATTGACTCCAGGCAGAAGCGAGATTGGCTCATAATGTTCTGCCTTGTCTGGGTCCAGCGCTGTTTTTTTAGTAAAGGGCAGATAATCGTGTGCTTCCACGGATTAGGAACCCGCACACTCTCCAGCTAATGCTATGCCTTAGATTTAAAGTGACAAGAGTGTACTTGGAACACAATCAGAAATATGCAAATGTGGAATTGGGTTCTGTATTACTGCTGCCCACACAGATGTAATATTTTACTAATAATGCCATTTTTGATAGTCCTAAACTGCTAATAGCCAGCATTTTTCCTATTTGCTTGTTGGCTAAAAATTGGTAATATTATTCACTTACTTGTAGAAGTACAACCACTTTGGGGCCTCTGACATGGCTAGCGATGGTGACAGTTTTGAGAGTAAGAAAAATAATTCACCTGCTCAATCCCTTACTAAAAATGTAATAGTTGCGTACATCACAAAACATTTTCATGTTGAGTTCGCCAATCTGAATGCAGGATAGGTGCTAGCATCCAAAGCTCTTTCTCTCCTCTTCCCTCTGACAATTCACTAGTCACCAGCGAAATGTCATCCAGGAGTTCCACCAATGGGGAGCTACAAAATAACTGTACACACATAAAGAAAGGGCTATCAGGTGTGAGGCAGGTGTAGAGATTATCTGAAAAAGAGAGCCGTAAAAAAGGATGTCATTTTATTGCGTACCCCAATGTTTCATGCTTGCTTTTGCTGGCTTTATGACTTTTCGAAATGTGAAAATGAGTGTGACATTGTATGTGTTTTTCCCCTGTACCTGCAATTTTAAATTGGTTAAAATAATTGGATCATTTAACTTTCTAGCAAAACCATCGTAAATTTGACAGGAAATGCAAAAGTTGTTTGGACATTTAGGGGCCGATTCCGATCTCGGCCGGTAGGGCTCCGAATCGGATTCGGCATAACCGGATCCGATTCGGAGCCCTATTTCCCGACCGATTCGTACGCGCGTCCGGACGAGCGAGTACGATGCGAAATCGCCGACCGACTCGTTCGGGCGTCCCAACCGCTCCGACCGACTCGTTCCCGGGTCTAACCGCACCGACCGACTCGCTCGGACACGACTCGCACCGCGCAATGGAGACGTTCCCCGGCCGGGTAAGTACGATGCGCGCCTCGAGCAGTCCGACCGACACGTGCCGCCCGGCTCGAAAGAGCAGTCGGAGCCGTACTTCGGGGGTCCGTGTCGGACCCCCCTGTACGCGTAGCCGCGCGAGTCGCACACAGGGGGGACCCATGGGTCCCCCCTACCTGTGCGTGTACGGCACGAGTTGCTTCGCCGCATACCCGCTGTAGGGGGCGCCCTTGTTCGCCTCGCACCCATTGAGGCAATGGGAGCCCGCGTATGCGTTGTACGACCGGCTCCCATTGACTTCAATGGGAGTCTGACCGACTCGAGTCCGATAGCATACGGACGCATCGTACTCGTTCGGTCGGGCTGCACGGGTCCGATTCGGTCGGAAATCTCTCCGGGTCCGGCTCGGTCGGAGAGATTTCCGTCCCGAATCGGAATCGGCCCCTAAATCTCAAATGTGTGTTGCAGTGTGTACACCACCCATCCTAAATTGTATTGCTTTAGAAAACAACAATTGTCTCTGGCTGGGCTGCAGTTAAAAACCACTGAAATGACACATATCAAGGAAAAGTAATTTTACATGGATGAAATAAATTGGTTTCATTTCGGGGGGGGGGGGTGACTACTCACCTTAAATAATAAACACAATCCTTGTTAGAGTTAAATTATGGTCTGTTCAATCTTCTGGTAGCTATAACACAAAACAGACAAGCAAAGTGTAAAACATTTATGCAGTACCAATACAGTAATAAAGTCAAAACTCAACACAATAAAAATTAACTGGTTTAGAAAAATAGATATTTTTTAAATAAATAAATAAACAAAATTGACAAAAATCCAATAAGTGAACTGGAGATATGAATTTTTAAAGTTTTAAATAAAAGTAGCACCAAAAAGCATTAAGGGACAACAGCGGTCAACTGGTGGTGATAGACCGGGACCTAAGCACGATTTGATGTAAACTGCGATGGAGTGCAGGTCGGATACAGGAACCATATTCAATCAGGTCGGAGGTTTTATCTTGGGACTTAGTCTCAAAAATGGAAGTCCAAAATCTGTAGTGGAGGGCAGCAGGCTGTAGTGGAGGAGGGCTCCATGAGGTTGGATAGCCTTTGGTCAAAGACTCAGTGAAAATGTTGATTTTTGGCGGGAAAGCTAACTGCGGGAGAAGTTCGAATTCTTCGCACCCAGGGAAGGCCTCTTGTAGGTCGGATACTCTTGGTGCCTTTGTCTGGTCAAGATTTCCTTGTTTGTACTTAAGGCCTGATTACAAGTTTGGCGGGCCTCGTGTGATGCCGCCACCGCACCGTCCGCAGGAGGACTGCCAAAGCTGTGGTGCACCACCTGCTAGATTATGATTGTAATACATGGCGGGCAGGCAGTGCTGCGGCAGTCTTACAGCAGTCTTACAGCAGTGGGTGGTTAGGCTCATAGGAGAGCTTAACATTCAGCCCCCTGCCTTGACAGTACCTGCAGCACGTTCCTGCATGGTGTGGCATACATACCACACCATGCAGGAACCTGGGTGCAATTCCAGGGGTGCACAACATGTCTGCCCCTGCATGCAGCCCCAGGAGCGGCATGGGGTCCTGTTAGGGTCCCCTTAGTAGCCTCTCCACCACCCATTCCATGGCGGGCTCACCGCCATAAAAAGGGCAGTTAACTGGCAACTCACAATATGATCGGCGGTGCCGCTGCGGCACCACCAGCACATTCCTGCTCCTGACTGCTGTGTGACCCTGTGGGATCCTGGATCCCTTCCAGACGCAGCGCTCCTGTGGTGGTCCGACTCACCACACTTGCAATACTGCGGGCAGGCCTGCAATGTGGCAGTGGTCGGGCCACCACCACGAGTATGCTAGTAATAAGGCCCTCAGTCACTGTTTTGGAGTTCAGATTTATCTGGGGGAAGGGCAAGGCTGCAAGGTGTAGCCCTAAGAGGGCTCCATAAGGCTGGATACTATCTTTGCAAGGATCTACCATCACAAAAAAGCTCTGAGCAGGAAAAACATAAATCTTCAGCCAAGCTGAAATGCACCTAAGTGAGATCGGCTTGGTCAGTTTGTCCCAGTCCTCCACAGGAGTCAAAACGTTTCAAAGTCCCTAGTTTTCAGGGTTGGTAGGAGAACTCAGGGCAGACACAGCCCAGGGTTCTAGGACTTCAGGAACCACCCTTGGGGTCGGAACTCACTCCAACAGAGGCCACCAGCATTATCCAGGGCAGGTCCAGTTGGCACTTGTCATCTGGGTAGTTGCAGGAAAAGGCTTCTTGAAGCTTGTTGTGCCCCTGTAACTTGAACTGGAGTTCAGCCTTACAAGCCTTGGAATCTACATGGTTGTCCTGGGTACAAAAGGGAGTGGGTCCAGTCCTTAAGGACTTCTCTCGGTCACAGGCAGCATGTCCTGCCCTCCTCTGTTCTTCCTCTTCTGTTCTTCCTCAGATCCAGAAGTGTTCAGAGGAGGGTACTGGGGATTACAAATGTATGCCTGGCACCAGCGTATGGGTGGGAGTGACTGTTTCTTTACCAATGGGGTACACATTCTCACCAGTTACCCTATGCCCTTTTGCAGTATTTCCTGTGGGCCACACTGCAAACAATCCAACAGTGGCGCTCTCTACCTCAATCCAAGATATTAAAACCCTTCTCGTTTTGTGCAGAGCCTGTGTGCCCACCCTAGAGCTGTAGCCAGGAAAATGAGCAGCCCCTTTTTTTAGTCACCCTGAACAAATTCTGGGGGCAACTCTCCTCCCAGTGGGATTCATGCCTGTCTGACTGGGGAATCACAAGAAGGGTCCTGTCAAGGTCATCTAACATCTGCCTGTGGCAGGGGAGTCCCTTTTGAAGAAAATTAGCTTCCAGAATACAACTCAAATGGGTTAGACCTGGCAGTCTTAAAGTGGTCTCCCCCACAACTTTCTGCCTGCCTCCTCCACTTTTCTGACCTCGTTTTTGCTGGTACTAGGACTCCATGAACTTTACCATAGCTAACCAGTGCTAAAGTGCTTACTCCCCTAAACATGGTGACATAGGTTTATCCCCAATTGGCAGATTTAATTTACTTATAAGACCCTAGTAAACCGGTACCCAGTGTACCATGGGCCTGTAAATCAAATGCTACTAGTGGGTCTGCAGCACTGATTGTGCCACCCACTTAAGTAACCCCATAGCCATGTCCCATGTGACTACTCTACCAGGAAGAAGGATTGTGGTGCTGCTGAAGGAATGGCACTCTGCTGGACTGCTGCTTTGCTGGATCACTGCCTTGCTGTGCTGCCTTGTCTGCTGTTCCCCTGCCTGGGTGAGAAGGACTGGACCTGAATCACTTGAATCCAGAATGGCTGCAAAGGCTAGCTGGTTGGCCTCCTGATCTGAAGTCGCAGGGACATAAAAAACGTCCAACCCCCCTTCTTCTGCACCTAGACTTTGCCATCTGTGAGGCTCCCCTGTCAAGTGGTGTCACCTCAGTCCTGGACTCTCGGAAGTGGGTGTTTGCTCCTGCGGAACCAAAGCATCCTCTGTCAAACAGTGGGTTAATGAAACTTGAAGGGGCCCAACTGCAAAGTACATGGAGGAGACCCCCCACACTCCAGACCCAGTCAGGAGCTCTCAGGCCAGGGGTCCCCTGACCGGGCAAAGTGCCAGAGGGGGTTCGTCTGACTGCGGGAGCTGAAGGGGCTATTGTTACACCATTGCTGTTGATGCTGACGCATCACCGCCGCTGCACAGGTCAGATCTAACGCACCCTCTGTTGACGCCTGCACATCGCCGCCGCTGCGCAGATCAGAACAGGCATATCGCCGCTGTCACGTGGATCAGACTCAATGCATCGCCTTCAGAACTGATGTTGGCTGATGCTCTTTTCGGCGCAAGGTCCTTGCAACGCCGTTAATGGCAGCCTCAATGATGATGCTGAAACACTGCATTCCAGCCTCCCCGTTCATCGGAGCCGACGCATCATCTCGACAGCACAAAACCTCCTCGACGGTGGCCTTTGCATCGCAAATCCTGTCTAAAGGATTTTCGTTGCTGAAGCATTGCCTCTGCTGCTTGAAGCCTCTTCAACCAGATCCACGCAAGTGCTCCGCAACCAGGATTAAGGTGTTTTGTTCAGCATGCCTAACTGGGTACCTGTAGCTGGCACGCGCTCCATCGCGGTTGTCCTGGACTTTTGACTTTGTTTCAGACCACCGCAACCAGATATCCCTGGTTGGGGCTTCCTGTTTCTAAGCCCTATTTTGCAATTTATTCTTTAGAAATTCATATCTCAAGTTCTACTTATTGGATATTTGTCATTTTGGGCTTGTTTTATCTATAAAACTAAGCTTTAGAATACTAACCTAGTGTGGAATCTTTGTGTGTGGTGTTTTTACAGTTTTGCTGTTTAAAGTGTTGCACAAATACTTTACACATTGCCTCTAGAGTTAAGCCTGACTGCTCTGTGCCAAGCTACCAGAGGGCAAGCACAAGTTAATATAGGATTTGCCTGTCTCTTACCCTGACTAGGATTGAGGTTATTGCTTGACCAGGGCTTGACCCCAGTCAACCAGTAACCCACTTTCTAACAGGAGCAAAAACACCTTCCAACATCTAGGATCTTGTCTATGCTCTTGTATCACGTTTCACACTTCATAAGGGTTTGGGCACTCATAGGACAGCAGGTGGAGGTTAATGGAAATTAGCCTCCAGAGGCTTTTGGCATGGGGAGGTAACTTTCTAAAAGTACCTTTTCATTAATATTTATTGAAAGTCCGATCCCTCAGACGAATTGGGCTTTTAATAAATATTACAAATAGCTTTTGAATGAGATTTCTATCTGTATACCAGTCAAAGATCGCAATATTAAATGGAACAACACATCCCAGTGTTTTTCTGTGGAACAGCCAGCCTTGCTATAGTTAATATAGATATTAGGTGCTATGTATAATAATACATTTCTACATGTCCTACTTTTAAATACCATGCACCTTGCCTTATGGGCCAAAAAACCTTCACAGAGGTGACTTATTAATATCTAAAAGGAATAATTTGACCTATGAAAGTTTGTTTATTTTGATAGGTGGAATTGCAGTTTTTATACTGCAACAGTCAGGCTAAAATGTTAGGCCTAAAACCATGTTTGTCTTGCCCTGTAGTGGATTGCACAATAGGTACTGCAGTCCACTAGAGGCATTTACCTTACAGTCCCTGGGTACACCCTGTATCATATACTAGGTTCTGATAGGTAAGGTAAATATGCCAATTAAAAGTATACAAATGTAACTATTTTAAAAGCGGGAACACAGGCAAATTACTACTGGTAAACGGGATTAAGGTACACTGAGTTCTATAGCCATCAAAATTAGATAGGCCTAAATCTGGTTGTACACCACGCAAAAGATAGTTGTTTCCTACAATGGAAAAATCATACTTTTTCACATTACCTCAATAACCCCTAAGGGTGCTTAGTAAACCCACATGGCAGGTTGTGTATTGCATAAAAGTTGTGAAAACTAATTATTAATGGAAAGCATGCCTCTACAGACAAAAGTTACCAAACGCTGTTTTCCACTGTGTAATCACACTACATTTCTATGAACAGGTTTGATTGTGAATAAAAATAATTTACACACATACTGGGGAAAACATAGAAATTTATTTCAAATATATTTACCTTTTTTTTATCAAAAATCAAATTCAATGGGTAGATGGTTAGATCTTTGCCCAAACACTGTACTGAAATATGGGATCTACTCAACTCCCAGGACCCGATGTAGGATTTTTAACAGAAACTTGGCTTAAACCCTTCTCCATTCCGGCCATTCCATTAGCCGTCCCAGATCAGTATCGAATTTTATATCTAAATAGGGACAGTAAAGTAGGTGGAGGTGTTGCGATTGTTTTTAAAACATCTTTGAAGATTACGATAATGGATACTTCCTTAGACAATTCAATTGAGATCTGTCTTTTTAGAAATGAACTCTCACCCCAGGATTGCTGGAAAGGCTCTCTAGTATATCGCCCCCCAGGGACTCTTGAGGACTTCTCTTTAAAACTAATGGAAAGGATCACCCCCACGTAATTTCTTCTAAACATTTTCTCCTACTTGGGGACTTTAACTTACACAGTGAAAATAATAAGGACACTGACGCCGCTCTCTTCCTGGCAGACATGGCCTCTCTAGGGCTGGAAATAAACAACTCAGGGCCGACCCACGTAGCAGGGAATACATTAGATCTTATTCTTACTAATTCTCCCCATATACACTCCCACCCCCCAGCACCAGTTATTTGGTCAGACCATTCTCTCATCAACTTCCAGATAAATAGCTTGCATTAGATTGTTGCCAACATCCCGCCCAGCGGGAAGATCACGTGACAATGGCATAAAATCTCAGAAGAAAGCTTCTTGCAGGAGTTCAGACCACCTACTTTTGCCAAGCCCGGAGATATAAACAGTAAACTTAATGAACTCCATCATACTATTGGGGCTGCCTTGGATACTTTGGCGCCTCTTAAGCTACTACAGTCCAAATCCCAAAGAAAACAGGCAGTCTGGTTCTCCCCAGAATTACGTAGAGAGAAATCTAAATGTAAAAAGCTGGAAAGAATCTGGCGTAAATCCCAATCACAGGCAGAGAAAGATATTTTTAAAGCGGCGGTAACCACTTACCATAAAAACATTAAGCTAACTCGGAAATGACACATTCATGTGCAATTAAGTGAAGCAGGGAATTCCGCAAAGGAACTGTACACGATTCTTAAATCATTTACGTCACCTACAGCCTGCGCTAATCCTATCCCTGCCTATCAGATTTTATGTGACAATATCTCCAATTTTTTTGATGAAAAAATTGATAAAATCTATGACACTTTTCCCAGGGATGCCAGTATCTCTGACTCTCTCATTTCTCCTTTTACAGTGTCCAGCGAGAATGATGTTGCGCTAGTTTGCTTCCCCCTTACAGGATTCTAAAGTAGAAGAGATGTTAAAAGCAGCTAAATCAGGTTCCCCTACAGATATCATGCCAGCCAAATTGTTTGCCTTGGGGGCTCGGCATCTCGCCTCTCCAATATGCTCGTTATTCAACTACTCCTTGTGTGAGGGAAAAGTGCCTTTGGCTTGGAAATATGCTCAAATCCTCCAGATTTGTAAGCAAACGAACATGCCTCCTGCAGAGCTATCTAATTACCGCCCAATTCCGCTCCTTCCACTCATGAGTAAACTTTTGGAGGGATATATCAATTCACAGCTCATGGAATACATTGAAGCCCAAATATGTCTTGACCCTTCACAGTCTGGTTTTAGACCTAGACATTCTACCAAAACCACCCTGTTAGGCGTGACGGATTTTATTAAACTTTCCCTGGATAACAATAAGGCAGTATCATTAGTGCTGCTAGACCTGCCCACAGCCTTTGATACTGTAGCTCCTCATAGACTATTGCAAAGAATGATGGAAATTGGTGTAGTAGGGCCAGCTTTTCAATGGTTCTCCAGCTTCTTAGAGCAGCGCACCCAAACCGTCAATCTGGGTCCCTTTCGTTCTGGGGCTAAATCTCTTAGGAAGGGGGTTCCTCAGGGCTCATGCCTCAGCCCTAGGTTGTTTAATATATATGTGGCCCCCCTTGCAAAGATCCTCAGAGACCATGGCTTTGTTCCCTTCTCATATGCGGATGATACGCAACTTCTGCTTTCGTTTGATAATAATTCGGAGGCAACAAAACAGCTTTTTGCAGAGGGTATGCGTGCTATTTTCGACTGGATGACGAAGAACTTTCTCCAGTTGAATGCCAATAAAACGGAAGTTCTCCTGTTTGGCAAAGCACAACTTCTGTGGTCCCCTGATTGGTGGCCATCAGAATTAGGCCCTACTCCCATCCCCACTATCAAGGCAAAAAATTTGGGAGTATATCTGGACCTCTCCTTATCCATGAAAGACCAGGTGGCTGCCATTGCAGGCACATGCTTTTTCATGCTGAAGCTCCTTCGGAGAGTGTTCTACCTTCTCCCTTTATCTGTCCGAAAGACCTTGCTCCAAGCTTTTGTAGTCAGTCATCTGGACTACTGCAATGCACTTTTGGGAGCAGCAAATGATGTGGTGCTAAACAGGTTGCAAGTAGTTCAGAACACAGCAGCACGGTTGGCTCTTAATCTGCCTTCTAGGGCTTCCTCCGTACCGTTACTGAAATGTCTTCACTGGCTCCCCATCCATGACAGAATCAAGTTTAAAATCTGCTGCCTGGTCCATAAAACTATCAATCATAGCGGGCCCAGGTATCTGGCGGAAAAACTTGTCCCTTACGGACCTAGCAGATCTCTGCGCTCTGGTGGGAAGGCTCTGCTAGTAGTCCCTTGGGTTAACAAACTTCAAACCGGGGGCAAATCTTTTGTCTATGTTGGCCCGCGTCTCTGGAACTCGCTCCCCATCGCCTTACGCAAGTGCCCTAATTTGCTAAAATTCAGGAAACTATTGAAAACTGAACTCTTCAAATACTGAGTGTCCCACTACCCCCTAGTTGTCTATCCGTGGTCAGCACGGAGATACCCCTGCTGGGGTGAGTCCAGCGCTTTATACATTTTTCATTCATTCATTCAATGGTAAAAGCAAATGTCTGGTAAGTATATTGGAAACGTACATTTCAAAAAGTGAACTTTGTGTTGTCTGAGATCAACCTAGAATGAAAACCTGTTCTCTGTCCGCTCCACCCCAGTGACTTCATAGCATCCCATAATAAGCATGAATTAATGATCTGGAGGCTATTTTAACTGCCTCTGCGAGCAAGGTGGCTAAAATGATGTAAGAAAGGACCACTTAGCATGAGTGAATTTTCTGGGAGGGGACAGGAAAAGATGGCAGCACAAAGGACTACAAAACAGCCGTTCCTCTGAAGTGGAGATCCCAAATGTGCATCCCAGGAACATAAACAATTAATTCTCTTAGCCCACTCAGACATTTGGCTGTGCCCACAGCATGGATGAAAACTGTTTCCAGCACAGGGAGATTGAAGGTTCCCTCATTTCAATAGAGATGTGCTTGAAATGGAATTCCAGGCTCCTGTGGAAGACAAAACGTGAGGGCCATCCTGAATAAAAGACCTTGATAAGTTGGGGAAGAAAATTTTGCAAAAGAAATTTGAGTTTTAGTATGAAAATAGAAAGGCTCATATGTAGGAAATAATCCAATTACTGGCTAGTGCGCAAGATAAAAATAGTACCTCATCACCACCTTCTCAGAACATTCCTGGACCTGGAAGACCATCTGAAAGAAGAAGAAGATTTTGCCTAACTTCTGGTGAAGAACGACTTTAGGACTCCAGCTGTCACCGAGGATCTTGAATAGCTCTCCAAAGTTCCACTGCTTGGCCTCCTCATTTTGCTAGAAGAACAGGAAAAGCAGATGTCTCTTTCCACTGCAGAATATCCAGCTGATTAGTGTTGAGTGAACATAGAGAAAGCCCTGGATGGAGAGAATCCTTATACCCAGAAACGTGCTGCAAGGACTACGAGACTCTAGGAGAGACCAGAAAGGACTTCCCCACCATCAAGAAACTCCATAGGACCAAGACAAGGTGTTGAGATTACCAGAGGGAGGGTGCACCATTGGCATGCAAGATTTACAGGTTCAATCCATTAGAAGCGTTTTGTTTACAAGGATAAGTCTTCAGTGGGACAAGCCGGACTCATTAAGCGCTGGGTATTTTGAAAACCAAAAATGTGACCAAGCCCGAAGATGATACATGGGTACGGGACAAAGTGGGAAAAGTACTACAGCAGAAAAGCATTCTCATTAGCTTCTAAATGCAGATGTATCCCCAGACCTTCTACTGCTAAAATGGAAGACATCAGCAGAAGTTTGCTAGCAATGTATGCTACTTCGAGGCATCCGGACGGATTTCAGCTTCTTGCGTTGTCCCACTGGAAATGTTTGAGAACTTGAAATACAACAATGTCCCAAATCAAAAACTTTGACTGGTGAGACAAGCCAGCCTTACCTGTTCCCTGCTCCATCATGCTTAGCCTGAAATTTCACGCATATCCTGGTCTACTGTGAACATTGACTCTGAGTTGTGTGTTTTCCTGGTGCGATTTGCCTTAAGCATTTAAAAGGTCATATCTCCCATTCACCTTATCTCATTTTAATAATTTGTTGTATATTTTTCCTTATTCTTTTTTCTTGGGTTTTTTAAATAGGGTTGGGAATGTTATTATATTGTATTCTTAACTGTAATGTTGAGTGGTTCTTCTCAAATTTAGTACACATTTTTCTGGGAAATTGACTTCTGCTTGTGGTTTGGGTACCCAGGGATAACCAGAAATTTGCTTAGAACTGTGCTGTGCCCTACTCAGTTAGGAGCTGATTCACAAAGGTAATAAACCATTATTTTCTATGGCAGGGTGGTGCAGTAATAGTGGTTGGCCATGTGTATTGCTGGACTTAACACAATTGTGTAAGTTCCTACAAAAGTATAAGTGACTACAAAAGTGCAGTTTGTGACTACCAAAAAGCAGTAAAGTTGCTCAAAAATGCAGTCTGTGAATCAGGTCAAAAAGTTGTGGGGTGATCCATTCCAAAGTAATTTCCCATTGTCTGACATGGGCAAACGCTGTTTAATAAAACGTACTGCAGCACTTTACCAATTCACAGTATTTTATGAAACTCCTCCCTCTTCACATAAATGATTAAATAATAGAATAGAATTTTACATTTTAATACAGTGAGAAAGTGTTTGATAAAAGCCTCATGAAGGTAGACATTAGTATCTCTCAAAATCATGTAAATGAATGTTGGAAACAAAAAATCAACATATGAAACCCAACAAGAAACTCAGACAGTAGGGCTACACTTGAGATTAAACCTGAAACAGATCTGGAGCATAACTCTATATACTGTGGCCTTGTCTGAGGTTAATGCTAGTGATCAACAAATACCAAATAGAGGAAATTAGGGCATAGCCAAGGTCAAACAAAATAAAGATAAATTGTTGCTGAACTATGGCGTATCTGTGGACGTGCAAATTAATTGAATGAGGGTTTGGTGTTGCAGATTCTGCATTCAAACTGTGACTGAAGGCAGCGATGGAAATGCAATGGAGAGAGAGAGTCATTTTGACATCTGAGCTAGACTCCAAATGTGAATCTGGAATTGAACTACGATAATAGTATAACACTTAGGAGTAGAGTGTCTTTTAGCATCAAGGGCATCAGAAAACAATAACATATACAATGATAACATTGCAGCTACCCCCAAATGACCAAGAGAACAACATATATTAGATACTGATGATAAAGAGAAAACTGTCAACGGAAAAGAGTGCACCGAAAACAAAAATAGAAAATGGAAGACATGATGAATATATAAAGAGAATAAGGGAATGATATAACATTTTGGGTGGTCATCAAAGAGAGGTATTGGACTCATCTAATATTTCAATCTAAAGCTTCAAAAACCCTCACTAAACAAGAATCTCAGGCAACAATTTTGAGCAATCAAGTAAAAAAATAATCCAATGCAGGTTTTGCCCTTAGAACAAGGATGGGTTTTCTGAGGCTTTGCTTAAGACAGCTACCACTACTGACTTAATTCCTGGGATAACAATAGAATGTTTTCTTTCCTTATCTTATTACAACTGTTTCTGTAAGTTGGTTACCTAACAAAACAGTAAAATCAATTCGGGTTAAACTAGTGTGCATAGAAGATGCTTCAACAAAGGAAAGACTTGGAGTTAGTGTGCATTCATTGAAGATACAGATTGTATTTTTTCAAATTTCTGAAGCGATGGTTAAACAATAAAAAACCTTTTGGGTGACCACTGTATTAACAGGCCTAATATAACACAGAGGCATCCTGGACCTTTAGATTAATGAAGCAGAAAAACCACTATGACCACTAAAAATGTTATGAACTGACCTATGTACTTATAGGTTGGTTCATAACATTCCAAATCAGAGTGCATCGTAATCCAACTTACTTCATCAATATCACATAGGTCACAAATTCCGACTCACTCCAATTGGAAGTCATCACGTTGATGGTGGCCTACTAGGGTCAGCATACAACTCTATCTGTGATTGCATTTAAATAAGGTGAACTTTTTTTAAAATGCAGCCCTTTTTGCCTGCTTTACTTGAAGGAAACAGGGCAGCATTAAAAAAGCTTTCTTGTTTTTTCAAAGTTGAGATTTGGCAGCAGCACCCTGGACCACTGCCTACCCCCCTGCAAATATTTTAATCACATTTACAAGGGGGAAGTGGTCCTAACGGGACATCAACACTTTGTGGATGGGTTATCGCTCCATCCTGGGAGTCAGACATTTTTCAATGCTTTGCAGCCCAATTTCAGACACAAATCACTGATAATGACATACTGGGTTGTTTTTTGGAGTGGATCACCAAAACACCCCCCTTTCAAATGTCGAATCAGTATCCATTTGCAAATCCATTGTAGGAACCATTCAAAGTTTTCAGACTCTTGAAATGGGATTTGTAAATTTCAATAATACTTTTGCTGTCGCAAACACATATTTGAGGGTTTGCAACTAAATAAATAGTTGATACATCTGTCCCTTAGCAATACAGCCAATGCAAGCATGTGATTACTACATTTAATTAAATGAATGATGAACATTGTGGCTACCAAATAGAAAGTACCAGGATAAGTGAGAGTCCATTCAGTGGAAAGGGATGAGAGCTCAAAGGTTTTGTTGTCATAGAATGGAATCCAAGAGAAATATATGTATATATATTACAGAGTGGTGCTCTGTAATTATAGTTAGGGTTAAAAGAGATAGGAATTCCTTGCATTTTTCACCACCAATAACTTTGCACCCATTTGACAAATTTCCACAAAATGCCACAGACCTCTTCTTCCTTCTACATTAGCAGATGATGCAAAGTTTTGTGGTGATTGTTCAAGGGGGTGCAAGGATAAAAAGGGTGTCCCAAAACTTGTTTTTCCACCAATGCATTTTCCATAGACTTTTGTACTGCATGTAGAGCGAAAAAGGCTGAACAGATTTACATGACATTTGGCAGGATTAGACATTATGGTGTGCAGATGATCCTTATGGGTACTACAGGCAAGTAGGGTAAATATCAAGGCATTTTAGCTTAGTGATATCTGTTCGTGAACTTTTGTGGTATTTAGCTATATTTCGCGGCAACTCCGCAGTACATAGTGATGACAAGTAATTATGTGATTGAATAACGATTATTTTTAGGTACAGTTTGGCTGTGTTCTGCGTTACACCTTCATATCTAGGTTAGTATTAGGGGCCTGATTCACAAAGGGAAACTTTGTGTAAGTTTACTACCTTTCGGTATTCACAAAGGGAAATTTAGACCAAAATTCATTATTCACAAAGGTAAACTTAGACCAAATGTCTAACTTTACTACTTTTCGGTATTTATAAACGTAAATTTAGACCAAAAGTCAAACTTTACTAGTAGTAACTTATCTTTTTGAATACCAAAAAAGTAGTAAAGTTAGCTATGATGCGTTTTTTTTTTAGTTCAAAACGTTAATATTATCACTGACATATTCACCTAACTAGAATGTTACTATAACCTTTGTTATTTTTTAGTGAATTTCTAAGGGTTTAAAAAAAAAGAGATCCTTTTATCACACCTATCTAGAACATTACTTTAACCTTTGGATTTTTTAGTGAATTTCTATGTTTTTTTAATGTATAGTAATACTTAATTACCATACGTAAATGCAACACCGTGATGCACACGATGCAGGGCCTTGCCAGCGGCCAGGCCCTGTAACCAACACCCCCCTATACAGACAACCTCATGCTGCACAGTAGGGGATTAGCCATAGGGCCGGGCCCTCGGGATCCCATCCAACAGGGCCATTTATTTTTTATTAAAGGGGACGGAAGGGGAAATAGAACCCCTACCAGAGCCTTTATCGGCCCTTGGGACCGCTTCCCCAGGGGCCACTTATTTCATTAAAGAGGAGTGGGGCGTGGGGCGTGGGGCGTGGGGCCCCCCTCCCCAAGCATTGTGAGGCCCTGGAAACCCAATCCACCAGGACCACTCTTTGAAATAAAGGGGATGGGATGTGTGTGGCCCCCTTCCCCAGAGCAATTTTGGCCCCAGAGACCCCATCCCCAGAGGTAAGGCGTACTTTTTATGGGAAAGAGGGCATGCAGCTTCCCTCCCCAGGCCAATATCGGCCCTGGAGACCCCATCTTCCAGGGCCTGGTTCATTTTACAGGGGTAGAGGGGAACACAGTCTGATCTTGGCCCTGGGGACCCCATCTCCTGGGGCTCAGCTTTATTATCAAGGAGAGGAGGGCCGAAGGGGCACACAGCTCCTCTGGCTGATTTTGGCCCCTCGTACCCCATCCCCCATCGCTCTGTGTGCTTGTTTGAGGGAGGGATACATGTGGCCCAGCCTCACCAGGCTGATTTCAGCCCTGAGGACCCTATCTCACCAGGGTCTGGTGTGCTTGTTTGGGGAAGCAGCACACAGCGGCCCACCCTTGACTGATTTTGGCCCTAGAGACCCATCCCTCAGGGACCAGCGCAATTATCAGGGGGAGGGGGCAGGTGGCACCCCTCCCTGGGCTAATTTTGGCCCCAGGGACCCCATCCTCTGGGGCCCGGCAGCTTTTTTAGGGGGAGGAGGCACACTTGGTCCCCTTCCCAGGGCTGATTTTGGCCTCTTTGACCCCATCCCCCAGTGCCCGGCCCCATTTTGAAGCAGACAGGGGCACGTGGCCACACTCCCCGTCCATACTGGTGCCTCCAGCCAGTCGGGCACACTGTTTCCGTGCACCATGTTGTGCATGGAAAACAGTGTGCCCATCGACATTGTTGGCATTGGAGGGCACAACATGGGCACCAGCCACATCACACAAGGGTGTTTTACGCCCTAGAGCCAACCTTTTGACTCATTTCTTGCCTTTCTGCAGACCTTTGCATTCTTTTTCCATTAAAAGGTTGGCAGAAAGGCAGGTCGTAATGTGGTCGGTGGTGCAGGAGCAGGGACCACTTCCATTGGCCACCTCTCCCGCAGCCACCGTGGGAACTGAAATGTTGGCAGTGGTGGTGGTCTTGAAGCGGTCTCCCTGCCCTGCTCATAATCCTGCGGTCGGACTGTCAGGAAAGCGGGTGGTCAGACAGCCAAAAAGCGACGGCGGTTCGCGAACCACCAGGGTTATAATCGGGCCCTAAGTTCAAAGGTAATACTTCCAACTGGGTTGCACCTGGTTTCTGTATCTGACCCTCACTCCATTGAGGTCAGCCTTAACCTGCACCTAGGTACTGGTCAAGTGCAACCAGATGACTTTGATTGGCGTCTAATGCTTTTTGGCAATATGTTTACATTTTAGCTATAAAAATTCATAACTCTGGTTTCCCTTATTGGATTTTTGTCATTTTTATGTCATTTTATTATTATAATGGTTTGGGGGTTGTCTTTTGTTGTGTTTTGACCTCATTGCTGTTTTGGCACTGCAAATACTTTACATAACCTCTAAATTAAGCCTGTCTGCTCTGCCATAGATTCCAGTAGATTGATCTCAGGTTAATTTAGTGACCTTAAGGGCCTGATTACGAGATAACTTGTAATCTGGCGGGCGGCAGCAAGTCTTGGTGGTGCGGGGCGCGGCAGTGGAGTATCGCCCACCCTCACACCGCACAAACTTGTAATTGGGCCGGAAGTGTTCACCCTGACAAGGGTTGTTGTTATTACTTGGGGTAGGTTCTCACCCCCCTCAATTAATACCCTAATTTCTTACAATATATAATAAAGTTTTAAATGTGAGGGCATGATCAAAAAAGGTTAAATATACATGATTGACTGTGTTCTTCCCTGAGTTAAGACCATAATGCTCAAGCGAGAATAGGATTGAGACAAATCAAATGGCAAATTATTTAGCATAAGTGTCCTCATTAGTATTCAATCACAATATAGACGGCTGCAGCTCTAATAAGCAGATTTCCTTTCTTCTAGAATAAAGCAGTACCGTTAAATGGTTCCATAATGATAGATTTCTACTGTTGCAAACTACATTCTGGAGCATTTTCGATAATAATGTTTATGTAATATTGAAACAGTTTTGTCTTAATGCTATTTACAATAGAAAAAACGATTCAGCACTCCCACATATAAAGGAATTATTAATTTCTACAAATACAAATCAAGTGAAGAGAAAAGGAAACACATCAGTTCCGCAAGTTCATATTTCTTTGTTTCTTTATTTAAAAAAATCTTCTTAAAAAACGACCGTAGCCAACGCGTTTCGACCCATACCCCTTGTTTTGTGTCTACTGCTATTTATAGGATTGTTACAGGTTTATTCATGTCTCTGTATGACAGCACATATTGGTGATTGGCAAGGTCCTTTAACAAACTTGGAGACTACTAAAAGTCCATAATTTCACCAAATGTAGTTATATTTGGAGTGCTGATATCAGTAACTCAAACAGGTGCAGCTCTTGCTTATCTTGTAACACCTGTATCACAGCATTGATCTTATATTATCCTTTTATCAGTTGTTTGGTTAAATTGTCAAGTATAATAATAAGACCAGAGCCTAGTTGTAGATGTGTATACACTGGCATAGATGTGGTTGTAGCGTGCCCTTCAACACACTTAGTAACCTATTTATCAAGCAAAGAATCTGTCAATAGTAAGCTAAAATGATTTGACAATTGATTTAATGCTGTTTTGCTTTGTTTTTCTCATCTTCAAAATTAGTGCAATCACGATTTCTAAATCTTCTCTGTTTAACAGAGCTAACAGAACTTGACATAGGCTCCATGTGTGTTGTCTCAAAAGTCTTAGAGGACTGTCTGGAAAGCAAAAACATTATTTGTAATGGATTGAGTGCAGAATTGTTCATTGGGCATTGGGTTACTTCAAACATATGCATCTTCTTGCAAAATATGTGGGTCTGTTCCCTGACGAGTAGAGAGAGACAAAAACTTCTCTCTCTGTATGGACTATTATGAAGAATCTTGATTGTTGGAAAACAAAATGAAGTGAATGAATACCTAGTACAGTGCAGCTTCTAAGAGTTTATGAATATAACAGTTCTGCAGAGTAGAACAGGGGCATGGGCATGATCTCCTTGACTAATTTTCGAAATTTCAAAAATGACATTTGTGCAGGAACCAAAAGGGGCATTTCCCAATGCAGAATGATAATCTTGTCTTGACTTGATTAAACCTTTAATATTTGGAATTCCCTCTGTTTAGCATGAAGCTCTTGTAATACAGCTGGAACGTCAGTGCCAAATTCATTGGTACCAGGGGGATTCATTTCAATGTTTTCCTCTCTGGAGGTTGCTCATGTAGAGGTAAGCACCACACTCACTCACCAGGCTAAAACAGATATGCCAGTGGATGAGATGAAATTAGGGGTGTACTCAGCAAGGCAGTAGGCAATACAGTTATGATAGCTGCGATGTGCCTAGTAGTTCACATCAATGAATGAATGTTCTTCATTTAGCATAAACAGCTAAGAGAGCGGAGACAACTTGGACAAATGGGGCATTGCTGAATAGAAATTGTTTCATTGATGACTTTTTAGGAGAAACATCTATATCTTGATGTCCATTTAATACCCTTCCATGTTTCCCAGTAAAGTAGAGAAATGCATTGTTGGGACTTGTTCCTGACAAATGTGCCATTCTTTAAAATGACACCCTTTGATCACCTTTTTTGTGTATGAGTCACATCAGGACTCTCATACTCTGGAAACTTCCTGCCTATACAAATGATCTACCAGATGGTTATAAATTTCCAATTTTCTCAAAGCCAAACAGATCGAAAGCAGTGGCAAAGTCAATGGGTCTTGCTTTTTTGCTTTGCCAACGCTGTTGGTCATCTGTAAAACAGAAAAATACACAATGGTAATTGCCAAAGCTTAACAGTGTCAGCAAAACAATGTTAAGTCCAAGTGCAATGACGTATACATATGAATGAGTCATCACACATGCATGAATGCATCACAACCTTATGGGGGCCCAGCGTAAGGAGGTATACTCTCCCAAGCGTAATTGTATATGCTCATGCATGTGTTATGACCCTGAAACAGCAATTTGTTTGTTAATCATTTCTCCTTCAAAGATGGTGGATGCCCACCTTAGAGCTGATTAAAAAAATATAAAAAGTGTGCATATTTTAGTAATTGTGGCCCAGGAGCATATTGCAGCTTTGGGCCCTCAAAGCAAAAGAGTAAAATAAACATTTTTATAAAAGGAATGAGATGGAGATGGGTGCGGTAGCAATGGTGGGGCAGGTGGGGTAAGTATGAGATAACGACTAAATACTGTTGATTGGCAGGAGCAACTTGAAGCATGGAGGGGCAGGGAGGTAACAGTGGAGCTGGGTGAAGGGGTTAAAATAGGCAAGCTAGACAGGGAGAAGCGGGCAAAGCAATGGAAGAGCTTAGAGGAGGTGAGGCTCGAGTCAGAGAGCGCAGGTGAGGATGGTAGGGGAAAGCAACATATACAATAGAGAGCAAGAAGACCCATTCATTCTTAAGCAATGGACTGACCCATAGCCCAAAATATTGGTATTGTACACAATTGGTGTTCAACAGCAGACAGCTAAAAGCTGTTGGAAGACAAGCCCTAAAAAAGACAAAGCTCCCAGATGAATTAATACTAATGTACAAAATCATCCAGTTTTAAAAATTACCATATCCCAATATCCACTTAGACAATGAGGCCTGTATGAACTACCCCAGAAACTGTAGCAATAGCAGTAAGCTAGCAAATAATGAATTGCAAAGGCCGATAAGTGGAAAGTTATAATATGGAGATTGGAACCTTTATGCCAAAAACATGATCCCACTAGACATAACGGAAATGTTCCTCATATTCACTACATGTCTAGACCCCTCTATAGATATTATTACACTTCAGCTGATGTTGGCACACCACATGTGTGCTTGCATGGTGTATCTTCAGAAGGAATCTCTGAAGCTCTTATCTCTCTTATCTGTCTGATGTGTCCTAACTGGCATTTGCACCCCAGTTGTAATAAGAGTTTCATAGAGTGAGGAGCTCTGTTTTAACAGCACAAAAGTAGAATACCCCCAAAAAACAAAGGCAGTGATTTCGATGTCGGTCGGAGTTGCCTCTGACCGACACTGTTTCTATGTGAAAACTGACCAACCATAGGTCAGCGGTTCTGCACACTTCATTATGATGTGACCACACATGGTGCATTCGCAAACTCCCATTTTTCTATGGTAGCTTGTGCAGCGTGCGGAAACAGGCCGCAGCACAAGCTCCCATTGAAAAATTGGAGTTTGTGTAAATCCCTGCATCGTGTGGCAGGCACCTAACGGTTAGGTGCTGTTAGGTGCCTGCCACACTATGCAGGGATTTTCAGGGGAGCACCATAGGTGCCCCCACAGGGCCACAACCGGAAGCTCGGGTGGGATGGGGGCCATGTAGGGGTCCCCAAAGACACTTTCCGACAGCAGTTCCATGTCGGAAAGGCCGACATGGAATGCTGTCGGAAAGTGCAATCATAATCCCAATGACGGAAACGCCGTCCGTTAGGGATTATGAGGCCCTTCCGACTGTCATTGTAATACGGCGGTCGGAGTTCAAACCTATGATGTCTGTCGGAAAGCCTCCGACCAGCGGTCGGAGACTTTCCGACGACATCGAAATCAGGCCCATAGTTGTAAACTGGAAAAAAGCCCGGTAATTTAGATGCAAGCTAAAAACATTGATGCTTTCCTAAGTATTGTCCAAGGATCAGCTGCATTGTTTACACTGTCTTTTAGTTTTTAAGTTGTGTTTTTTAGAACCAGGGCACAATCTGATAAACATGGGCTTATTTTGAACAAATTACACCACATAAAACGGCACAGAATAACTCATTATATAGTGTAGCGAAGCATAACATAGTATAACAGAACTTGAAAAACATAACATGATAAAACATTAAACAACAGGACACAACATAGTATGCGTAATAACAAAGCACGGAACAACACAACATAAAATAACATAAAAGGATACACCATAATTTAGAAGCTTTAAACAAAACTGAAGATTTTTTCTTTTGTGGACACTGTAGCGAAGAACAGCTGCAAATTAAACCATCAGCCATGTTTACATGTTTTTGATGTGAACGAGCTATTATCTCAAGGTATGCTTTTCTAGATTCTTACTCCAATGATTGATGTTCGCTTATATTTTTTATTTTTCCCACTTTCATCCGAGACAACAAGCCGCCTTCATTGATCCTGTACTTCATTTCAAAGTCCACACTTTCCTACGATTTTCTTCTGGCATTTGGATTAAATGACTGCAATCATTTTGTAAAACCACGGGTCTTGATGCCTTTTGTCTGAGTCCTATTTATTGGTTTAAAGATTAAATTTAGCATTTGTACTTGATAAAAACAAAAGAGCCACCTCTCAGCACTCTGTGAATTTAGTAGATATTTCATTACTTCAGATCAATACGTTTTGCCATGTTATTTTTCAGGAAATGTCATGTTATGAAATGTATGATTTCCTTTTCCTAGTTTTAAAATGTAAGCTTTCTTTATGTTAAAAAAATCATAAAAAATGTTGAGTTTCATTTCTTTTCTAAAACAAAGGTTGTCTAATTCCTACTGAAGAAACTACGACGATGGTGCTGAATCACGATGCAATGCTCAATACTTAGAATAGCTCACCTTTAAACTAATATTATTCCCAGCCCTCTGGGAAGGGAAGAGAGCTGCAACCTTTAGAAATAATATGAACTAGTGGTCTCAAAATCTTTTGTAAATGTCTAATGAAATATGGCTTTTCTTTTCATTTCCTTTAAAGTGAAAACGAATTAACCCATCCTTAGTCCAATTTTTTTTTTAATGCATTTAAAATATTTGCTTAGTTCATTGGAAAAGTAATATTCCAGAAAAAGTGAATAAAAATAGCATCTTATGTGAATTGTGTATTGATGGTGTAAGTGAGGTTAGCAGAGTAATTAGTTCCACTTGCCTAGATTTTCAATAGCATCAAAACTTGGGCCTTTCTCAAACTCTTTTGTTTATTAACGAACACAAAGGTACTAATTGCAAGGTTTTTGGACATACCTAAATGTGGTCATTCGGGTATGCCCAGACATAGGTCCCTAACTCACTGTGCCACAGGATTACAGTCACTTAATCAGCCTTGGGTTGCTTGTTTTCTCATTCAGAGTAGACCTGGCCTGGTATGTGAGGCTGTACTGCTCCAGTAGGAGCAGCACCAAGGCTTTTTCCATATGGCTGGTTTTTGTCTGAGATGGCATGGTGTAGAAAAAAACGATCACTGAGATTAATTCAAGCATTCCACTCATCACTCTTTTTGGTTTGTCCTGTGTTGCAAATAAACAATCCCAGCAGAAGTTGGACATTGAGAAAATCTGCAGTAATCAGGTACACAAACTTCAGTCCCACAGACTACCTCTCATTCTGCAGGCAACTCGAAATGTGGCAGTAATTTGTCTTTGGAATAAAACTGCAAGGTGCAGTATCGGATTTGCCCTGGAGTTAGATTACTGGAAAGTAAATACAGACAACTTCTTCTAAGGTACAAAGTAGCCCATTGCACACTTTGCAGCTTCCATAAAACATTTTTACTCTTCGATCAGTAGGATGAATTTGAAATCAGGCTTATTCAAGGACATTGGGTTCACCAAAGGTTCAAGAGTACCAGAAGTGACGTCACTCTTTACTCGCATGATGACATCACAACATTGACTCCATTTTCCACACTTAGCCCCCCACAACAAATGTTTTCTTGATATCGGGCTGAGGGAAAGACATGGAGCAGTAATGAGCAGAGAATATAGAAAATCAGAAGGGTTTCTAGAGAGGTTAACTTTGAGTTCCTGCTGCTACCATCTTCAACCCTTGGATTTGTGGGTCTCAAAGGCAGTACCAGGGGTCCCAAAGGGCATACAAGTGGAAGCAACTGGTAACCCTCCAAAAACCAGAGCAGCATCTGCTACTCCTGGCTACCCCTAATTGCAATGGGCTTCCTTAACCCAATAATATTACCATTGCTTAGACTATGCCTGTATTGTTTGTCAAGGTGAGTCAGATTTGGATTAAAGTAAATTCGCCTGCATTGTTTCTATTTCTTTTTGGACAAAATATCAAGTTGTAAATATCGGGATACAGAAATATCAGAAAAAAAATATTGTGATGCGAAAATATTGTGATGCAAAATACCATTGCCAAGAATATTGATTTTTTCAGGTAGGTAATATCGCTGTCAAGAATATCATTGTTGGTAGCATTGTTTTCAATAATATAGTAGTAAAATATCTATTTTTTTAATTATCGCAAAGTGTTTTAGTTCATATATTACTTTTATGTGTTACTATTGTTTGTATAAATGTTAATAATATTTTTAAATATAGTTTGTAATATTAAGTGATTTATCATTTTTAATTTAATTGCTAATAGTAATTTATAGTATCATAGCAGGTTGCTAGGTTTGTAGGGGTATGGGGTGGAAAGTTAATTAAGTAATAATTAATTAGCAAATTATTGATAATTGATTTTTAATTATTTAATTGGTTATTCATTATGCAAATTGTGTAATCATTTTCTTTTAAGTTATATATTAGGTGTGGGCTGCTGGGTTTGTAGTGGTATAGGATGGAAAGTTAATTAAGTAATAATTATTTAACAATTAATTATTGATTTATTATTAATGAACTCATTGATTATTAATTATGTAAATTGTATAATAATTATATTGTTTAGTTATATATTAGGTGTCGGCTGCTGGGTTTGTAGGGGTATAGGGTGGGAAGTAAATTAAGTAATAATTAATTAACAAGGAATTGTTAATGTATTATTAATTATGTAATTGATCACTAATTATGTAAATTGTGTAATAACTTTATATATTAGTTATATTTTAGGTTTGGGCTGTTGGCTTTGTAGGTATATAGGATGGAAAGATAATTAAGTAACAATTAATTATCAGTTATTTATTTAGTAAATGGCGTCTTTTATTTTATCGTTTTTTATATTTAATTAATTTGGTAACATATATTAATGTTTTGCACTTGATTTTTCAATATTTTTGGCTTCATAAAAAGAAGCAGAAAACTCTGGGTAGTTCTAAAGTTAGGTGGAAAGCAGTTCCTGTATAGAGCGTCCTCAACACCAGCGACACTCTAAATTTGCTCACTTCAAAAGACTGCATCTCTATTAAAGCATAGGACTAGCACAGTGCCATCCATGCCGAGTTGTAAAATGACAAAAGCCTTTTGCCACTCCAGGCACAGTAGGAACAAAAGCAACCCCTGATATGTGCTTGGCTCTCATTAGAGCTCTTCAGAGAGGTATAGCTTTGCACACAAGGAAGTCGACGTTCAAAAACACAAGGTGGCTATCAAAGATGAAGATAGTTCTAAGTTTATTGGTTTATTGGAGTCACCACATGATGCGTTTCGGCCAAAGGCCTTGTTCACATGATGACCACTGTCATAATATGCCCATGTATAGTGAAAGAAAGCAAATATAAAAGAGGGACACAGGTATTAACAAAGACATGTCAGCCATCTTAGAATGGCACTATCCCTCATTTAACATCATATATTAATATCTAATCTCCAAGATATTTAATCATATATTGAGATCATAACTCACATTTAGCAATCAGCTCGACTTTCATGACATAAATAAAATCACCACAATGGTTCAGCAGTTATGCAGGCATGTATGTAGTTACATATAAGGTCCTGCCAGATACTGATTCTTTGGCAGCTAGGTTTAACGTTTTGGAAAATCAACTCACATATAAAATCCAATCCATATAAAAGCAAAAATAATGTAAATACATGCCATCAAAAGAATCCAGTCAGAACAACGGTTATTGTTAGAAGAACAGAGTGGGAAAGTCATCTCCTGGTGACAACACAGTAATGTTTCAAATAATATTAGTAATATAATCGCGGATCCCACCCAACATATATAATGACCCTTGTGAGATGAATTGACAACGTAATTATGCCCCAGTGGGTTGATCTGCTCCCCGGGACCAAAAGAAACCGAACTAGACAGAAGAATATCGCCCTAGTGGCTATTAAGTTCAGTGTTCATAAAGACTTTGGGGCTGATTACAATGGCGGTCAGACTTACGTCCGACCGCCATCGTATTGGGGATGGGACCGCCCGACAAGCTGTTGGTGGTCCTGGCACCCCGGATTACAATGCAACCACCTTCAAGGCGGTCCCAAAGTGTATTTTTTGTATTGCAGCATGTGCTGCTAACTGCAGCACACGCCGCAGTCCAAAAAACGCACATTGTGCATATGCCTGCACTGTGTGGCAGGCACCATGCGGTGCCTGCCACATGGTGCAGAGATATGTAAACCCAACACTGAGGGCTGGGGAGAAAGGGGGGCTTCTACCAGCCCCCAATGTCCCTTTCTGCTAGCCTTTTCATGGCCGGTAACCTGCCATGAAATGGCTGGCGGGGAGGGACATCATAATCCCTACGGCCCCACCATTGTAGGGATCGTAGTGCCCTTCGATGGTCCAACGGGCTCCTTGAGCCCGTCGGATCCGTGGCGGTCAATCTCTCCGCCCACCACCCTCCGACCGCCATCCCAATGTGGTGGCAGAAAACATGCTTAGGATGGAGGTCAGACCACCACCGACAGGCTGCCGGTGGCGGTCTCACCGCCATCCTAATTAGGCCCTATGTCACTAAACTGACATAAATAAAGTACGAGTGGGCTTATTAAGTATACAATCACATCCTCAGAATGACCTTTCCTGTTACTTTTAAGTGGAGATTCACTGTTATACCCTCACTTTATCTTCTTCACAATATTCAGAAACCACAACCCTAAACATTGCAGAAAGCATAATTTCAAGAAACCAATAACCTAAAATAAAATAGAACATGGACATAAACAACATTTATTATCTGTGCTACAAGCAGCAAAGATACTATTGGGGGTGAGAAAAGGGTCGGGGGCTTCTGCCTCGATGGGCACCACATCTCAAGCGAGATTCCCTTCCTTTCCTCCTGGAAATGTTAAAAATAGAAACAAAAGAAGGAAGTAGTTAAAAACAATTCCATATCTACTCATTATATATAGAACACAGAAACAGACATTCAGACCATGAAGTACTTCATAAGAATATCAAGTATCATGTATGTGCAGTCCCCATTAGTATTATGGACAGGCACGTGGGGGTCCTGGGGCTGAAATCGGCCTAGAAAGAGGGGTTGCATGCCCCCCTTTTAAATCACAGCTGGGCCCTGAGGGATGGGGTCTCCATGGCCAAAATCGGACTGGGAGTAGTGCTGAGGGCCTCCCTCCCAATTAATTGAAAGGCTGGCCTTGGGGAATGGGTTCAGAGGGGGGCTTCATGCGCCCCCTCCCCTTCTTTATTTGACAGGCCCAGAGGATGAGGTCCCTGGGGCTGAAAGCGTGGCAGGGAGAGGGCAGTGTGCACCCCTATCTATATAAACATTAATTCTCCCGAGACTTGACCCACTCAGGGAGCTAGTAAAACAGAAGCATTAGAAATCGTGTTAATGTTTTCTTTTTATAAGTTTCCCATGGATTCGCAGATCCTCCACTAATTTGAGTGAAAAATTAAAAATGAAACGTTTTTTGCAACTGGCAGGGTCACTGTGAGATTCCACCACCAGGCCTGGCGGGCCAGGGTATTTCTTCCCTGCCCCTTTGTCTTTAAAAAAAAAGTTTTTTCTTGGGATTTGGGTGAGTCGAAGTCCTAAGATGGCTGCCATCACTCCCTGGTGGAAGTGGTGGTATCCAATCAGATCTCACTTTGAGATTTGCCAGATAAGCGGACCATCCACGTCCCTACATATCTATAAATATTTTTTCTTTAATAACTCCAAAGCGCCTGAACGGATTTATACCAAATTACAGAAAGAGACTTTTCTGGTCCAAGATCTAGCTTTCTGCCAAATTTGGTGTAATTCCATCCAGCAGTTCGGGCTATATCTGCAGTGTCTGAAATCCCTATGGGAAATTGCATAAAAAAAACATGTTTTGGGAGATCCCCCTTTTTCTCGGCCCCCGCTTGATGAACAAACCTGAAACCTTCAAGATAGCAGCTGAAGTGAGTGGTAAATTAGTTTTGGAAATTTCGTGAAGAATCATCAAACGGCTCCAAAATTATTAGCAGAACAAAAAACGCTTTGCCTATGGAAACTATGGAACCTAGGTCCTAACTATAACTACCTACTGGTGACCACCAGTAGCTATATATATATATATATATATATATATATATATATATATATATATATATATATTCACTGAAAAAACCATAGGTTTCAGGGGCGTTATAGTTAGATGGACATTTCACTCGTACAAAACCATAGAAATTCCCCCGTTATAGTTAGTTCAGCAAACTATAACTCGCGCGCATCACAATGCACTGCTGATGACGTCACATATTACATCACTCATGACATGGTCAGTGACATCACTCATGACATCACTGATGACATCTCAAATGACATCACTGATGACATCACTGATGACATCATCCTTGTGATAGAGTGGCAGACCTCCTCTCACCCTAATATAACCTTTGATACACACACTCAAAAATACAAACTAACATTTTCAAAACAATGGACATACCAATACCAGTTACAACACACCTATTCAGTAATTCCAAGATCTACACACACATCCACTCATATACAGTCACTCATACATGTACTCACTCATCATATGTACTCATACACCTATACATCCTGTTACACACCGCCACTCATCCATAGAGTTACTCACACACATAGTCACACATGCAAGCAAAGTATCAAACATCCATTTACTTGCATATACAGTTATACACACACTACCACACTTACTTCTACAGAAACTTACACATACTTACTCTCTTAAACAATCACCTATAGAAACACCTACTTATTTGTACAGGAACTCTTCCAATCTCTCACTCTCACATATACTCACTTATATACACCAATACTCACATATACTAGTTTAAAACATATGTAGTTACTCATAAAGACACTATTGAGACAGT